>OX377621.1:24651182-25851182 GCA_947397865.1 Polietes domitor | reverse complement strand
AAACTTTGGAGTTTGTGAGGAAAATTCCCCCAAATCTTGAGCATGTTCAGAAACCAGAAGGATTGCCGCTGAGAAATACATAATATTTGTACATTTATCGATATAAAAGGCATTATATATTTGCATATTAGGGCTGTTTTTCTTTGAGCCGGGATAACAATCTGCGATAACAAAAAGTTAATAAAATTTTAATTTTTTTGCTCAAAATAAAAACAATTTTTTTCACATTGTTGTCAACTACAATATAAATATATGTATCAAAAGAAATTTTCAAAAAAATATTTTGTGTCGACTTTATTGGACATAGCCTCGATATCTATCATTTTGACTTACATTGGACAATTATCCAGGCTAAGTCAAAAATTTTTAACACAAAATTATTTTTTCATTTTTTGCTTTTGGCGAAATTTTTTTTGCTTTTTTTTGAGTGAAATTTTAACATTTTGTTTAGATTTTTATTATCGCAGCTTAGTTATCCAGTCTTAAAGATAAACAGCCTTATTATTAAATTACACTGTCCAACAACATTTTTGGAACAGAGTAGCGAAATTGCCTCCGACACGACATGGCGTATAAATTACACAGTCAAACAATCTGTTCCAATCGACCAAAAATGAAAACTTTGACCCGCTGTAAAAAGAAACTCAGACCAGCTAGACTATAAGTTTATTCTACCAAAATGATCTACTCAACATGCCCTATTCTGTTCTATTCAAAAAAAAACTTTTATTCATATTTAAAATTATTTCAAGGGATAAAATAAACAAGTAAAAAGGAGTTAAGTTCGGTCGGGCAAATCTTATATACCTTACCACGGTGTGCATTCCTCAGTGTTACCGGTAGATTAGAGGCTTTCGACTTTACAAATAAGTGAAGTAACATATTTTAAAAATTGTTATATTTTTAATGCGCATTACTATATTTGTTTACTATAAGACCTACTTATGCGCACTGTCTTACAGAAATTGCATTGCTTCATTATTATAATATTAATAGTCCACTACTATATATAATACCTTTTTTCCTCAGGGCCGATTTCTCCCATATTGGAATGAACGCATTTAATTTCATGATTCTAGGTGCATCAATTTGCTTGGTACCAATTTTATCCCGTTTTGATAATAAAGGTACGAATGTCTAAATATATCTTTATTTTTCATGTCTACGCAGTCACAGTAATGTCCACACCGAATTTCACTTTTCTAACCCTTTGATTGGTACCTTTTTTATCGCTTTCGCCCCATTTTCCGCCTAAAAGTGCAAATTTCGAAAAAATCATTTATGTTTCGCGTCTACGCAGTCAGATAAATGTTTACACTGAATTTCATGAATTTAATTTCAGTGGTTTGGTTGGAACCACTTTTATCCCTCTTTTCCAATTATATCCCTTAAAAGTACAAATTTCGAAAAATCTGTCTATTTTACGAGTCTACGTAATTATAGGGATGTACACACCGAATTTCATGTTTCTAGCTGTTGTCGTATCTTTGGTACAATTTTTATCCATTTTGTCCCATTTCACCCGCATAATCTTTTTTGTACTTTTTGGTGATTACATGTTACTAGAGGAAAGTACGAAACAAATTTCAAGTGTATAAAAATCAGAAATTTTCAAAAAAAAAATTAAAAAAAATAGTCGAAATATTAGGAGTATTTTCAGTCTTTGTTTGGCCCGATTTCGCCCACTTTCAATCCCAAGCGATCTGCAACCATAAGACACATTTACGGAAAATTTCAACCTTCTAGCTCATTTCGTTCGGCTGCTATCGTGCAACAGACAGACGGACATGGCTAAATCGTCTTAGAATTTTACCAAGATACAGAATATATATGGGGTCTCCGATGAATATTTCAAGGTTTTACAAACGGAATGACAAAGTGAATATACCCCCATCCTGGAGGTGGAGTGTATAAAAATGGTACCAACCAAACGGCTGACTGTATAGACGAGCAATACAAATTTATTTTTCGAAATTTGTAAATTTAGGGTGGTAAGGAGGTACACAAGGTATAAACACATTGAAAAATCCAAGAACCTAATTTTTCTTTGATTTTTTATTATGTTTCTGGCTGATTTTATAAAAAAATCGTAAAAAATAGAAGCCATTATTTCACCACTTTCAAACTCACACAGTTGCTTAAAAATATACCTAAGCACACTACATTAAAATTTCAACAAAATGGATTAGTGTAATCATTTTCAAAATCAAAATAAAAAAATTAAAATTGCAAAAACTTAAAAAAATCTAACACCACATCAATAATTTAAAAGTAATTGGAATTACATTCAAAACAAAACAAGTATTTCAGGCGATTGAATAAACACACCTTTTTGAAAAAGTAGTATTTTTCACTATTAACTTGGCCATAACTAGTGAAAAAAAATTCATTTTTTTCCAAAAATACATATACAATATTTTTATGAGAAGAATATATACACAAACTTTCAAAACGATCGCAGCTATCGAGGTGAAAAACCGTACCGCTTGGCATGGAATGACTCATATGCAAAATAGTCTTGAGCCAGGACAATACAGTTCAAACAATTTTTGTATTCTAGCTTTAGTTTTTGATCTCCATCGAAGATCATCTTAAAGAATTGAATTATAAATAAACAAAAACACTAATTTAGTCTATACATGTCTCCTTCCTCGCCACACGTTGTTGAAGCAGCTGGCAACACAGTTTTAACCTTAGTGTTTCATGAGGATGGGAATACAAATCTCGAAAAAGAAATAAAAATATAAACCACACTGATCTTTAGCTTGACTCTACTTAATAACAAAAGTACAGTCACTGTAGAATTTGAATTTGCATAACCAAAAATAAAAAACTATGTTTATTTTTTAATTTTCCGGTACAAAAGGCTACATTTATGCTGTACATTAAGATAAGCTATAAATATATATATATACCCAGCAAAAAAATTGGAAGTAAAGAATTGCATGTGAGATATTTAAAAAAAAAAATGTTTAAATAGTCTAAATATTATTGGGTATTTTAAGTCCTTGTTAGGGAAAAATATTTCCCTTTGGGTCGATTTCGTTTGTTTTGAAGGTAATTTCAATAACTTTTAAAATATTGATGTGGTGTGTTATAGCAGGTTATAAAGTTTTTGCAATTTTTATTCTTTTATTTTGATTTTTGAAATGATTACACTAATCCATTTTGTTGAAATTTTAATGTAGTGTGCGTATGTCTATTTTTAAGCGACTGTGTGAGTTTGAAAATGAAATGATGGCTTGTATTTCTTACGATTTTTTCTATTTTTTACAAAATCAACCAGAATTACAGTGAAAAATAATCAAAATTATAATTTTTTCATTAGTTCACAAGCACAAGGTATAAAAACAATGAAAAAATCCTTGAAAAAATAGGTTATGGAAAAATACATTTTCTTTTCAATTTTTTCTGATGAAAAAATAAAAAAGAATAAAATTTTTCCATAACCAATTTTTTCTTGGATTTTTTAAAAAATATATTTTTTTATTTCAGTTTGTCAAGATATTTTATGTTATGTTAAGTTGCAGGGTTACCACAGTTTTCAAAATTTTTCACAAAAAACACCTATCTTGCAATGTCAAACGTGTCCGTCATCAAAATCATAAGACATTCGATGAATTTTCATAGGATTAACAAGGAATTTCTCATTAGCGACAACCCGTACAGCCGGTCATACAATTTTCAAAGCCCGGCAGCACTATCTACCCATTAATGACAACAATTAAAAAAGTCCCCTATTTGTTTCTCATGAGACTTAATAAAATTCTAAAAATATAAAAAAAATGGCTCTGTAAGTCTCATTCTACTGTACATACTATGAAAACTAATACTAAAAATTTTTTAGCTATTATCTTTTTGGCAACACTGGTTTAAACAGCTGACGCAATTTCGTGTTTTGTTTCACTGTCAAACATCTTCAGTTTGGTCTATAATTTAACCATGAATCGTCTTACAAACGAACAACGGTTGCAAATTATTGAATTTTATTATCAAAATGCGTGCTCGTTAAGAAAGTTCATTTACCGAAAAATTTTGTTCAGCGACGAAGCTCATTTTTGGCTCAATGGGTACGTAAATAGGCAGAATTGTCGATTTTGGAGTAAATATCAGCCAGAAGCATAGCAAGAGCTACCAATGCATCCAGAAAAAGTCACAGTTTGGTGCGGTTTATGGGCTGGTGGCATCATTGGACCGTGCTTCTTTAAAGATGATGCGAATCGTAACGTAACTGTGAATGGTGAGCGCTACCGTGAGATGCTATCAAACTTTTTTTTGCCAAAAATGCAAGAGCTTGACTTGCATGACATGTGGTTTCAACAAGACGGTGCCACACAGCACGCGCAACAATGGACTTATTGAGAGGCGAGTTCGGTGAAAATTTTATTTCACGTTCGGGACCCGTCAGACTATATTTAGATTATATTTTGTGGGGCTATGTTAAAGCTCATGTCTATACAGACAAGCTCGCTTCAATTGACGCATTGGAAGACAACATTGAAGCATTTATTCGTGAGATACCGGCCGAAATGTTGGAAAGAGTACGCCAAAATTGGACTAAGCGGATGGACCATTTGAGGCGCAGTCAAGGTCAACATTTGCATGAAATAATCTTCAAACATTAAATTATATGGACCGTACTATCGATTCAAATAAAGATTTCATGCATTTTTCTGAATTTTATGTTTTTTTTTGAAAAACTTTCGTATAGCTTTCAAAAAATCACCCTTTATATAGTGGGTGTGACACTTTTGCTGAAATATATTCCATATTTATTAACTACGATTTTAAAGTTATTTCCAATTGAAAGCGTTCATTTTAGTTTTGCAAATATATATATATCTTAGCGTTTTAAATAATACAAATATATATATGAAATAGGCTGTGATCCTGTATTTAATGATCACCTTGTGGTTTTACTTTATTTTGTTGAATTCTGTTATTCTGTGCTATGACTGTATTCATTTTATTTAAGTAAAAGAGTAGGCTATATATGGGAAGTATTATTATTATATATAATTTTGTCGGAAATGCAGTTAATTTAGTCGATATATTAATCGATTTTTCTTTTTTCAAAATAGAGTAGAATAGAAATAACTATAAAAAGGAACAGACTTATAGTTGTCATTATATTGCATTTTTACGGTCCAATCTAAATTATTTATAAAGGGCTAAAAAAAGGTTTTTACATTAAGTATTGCTGGGTAACTATACCTGCATATATACATACTTACATATGCAACTCAATGAGATGCTTGTAAGATCGCATGTGTACTTTATTACTTGGTGCGATTTTTAAACGCAAATTCGGCAAGTGAGTTGTGCTTCTCGTTCGTTTGTGAGAATCATTTCCCCAAAGAGGCCGGGTTTGATTGAAAAGTCGCTGCGAAGAAACTTTAAAAGACCTTTGACATGGTCGAAATCATGGTAGTGGTAGTCTGCAGCCAAGTAGTAAATGTCACCATGCCATTTGTAAATAAATTTGCATTCTATTAAATATAGAGGCAAAAAGGTCTTGAGCCAGGACAATATCCCAGTTCAAATCAAATATTGATTACAGACCAAATAAAAAATACAAGCGGAAAAACTAAAAACAAAATATTAAAAATCTCTCAAAAATTATTTCGAATTTGGTCCCCAATAAATCATAGTAAGAAACAGAATTCAATTAATGTTTATATAAAAATGTTCGTTTTATTAATATATGTTTATGTATATCGTAACAATGGAAAACAATCAAATAATGCCAGCAATGAATCATCCACAATCTTTTGTCCTTTGAGTTATCTCCAAACAAATCTTTACCAAGCATGGTTATCGTAAACAGCACCACCATAAGCATGGCTGCCATAGGCAGCACCATATGAACCAGCATAGTTGGGAGCATATGAGCCATAAGTCTTCAAGACAGGAGCGGCTTCATAGCTGGTGTAGGCAGAATCGACGAAAGGAGCAGCGCCATAGCCATGAACCAAGGGGCTGGCCACGGTCTTGACCACAGGAGCTACAGCAGCATAGGCAGGGGCGGAGTAGGTTTTGACGACAGGAGCTACCACAGGCTGTACATAGTGGGCAGAAGAGTGCACCTGGGAGATGGATTGATGAGACACAGCAGTGGGGATGGATTTGACCACCGAACCGACATGAGCATAACTGGGTTCGTGGACAATGGTGGTGGCGGCCAAGGGAGCAGAGTAAGCGACTTGATGAGAGCCACCCAAATAACCAGGACGAGCAGCGGCAACGGCAAGGAGAGCAGTGAAGACGAACTGGAAGGAATGAGACTCATTTAAAATGATACAAATATAAAATTAAATTCAACAATATTTTAAAGAATTTAAAACTTTGTTGGAGTAGAAATCCTTTGAGTTTGAGAGTCCTGAAATTATTACATATTCCGAACGTTTAATCCTTTTAGGCGACTGCTGGTGGTCCAGTTTGTTAAAATCCACTTTTTAGGTTTCCTTTCATTTAATTCCAAAATTAAAATTCCTTTAAATTTACTTACCAATTTGAACATTATGATTTGTTGTTTTAATTTCCTCCTGAACTTGGTTGTATTCTATGAGAAGCACTTGAAGTGATTGATACATTTTTGGCAAACAACCACAGCTTATATAGTACAAACTACACTTGTATAATTAAAATCCCAACGAAATTAATTTTGTCTTTTTGATAATGACTTTTGCTGACATTGTACTAAATCGACACCTGGTGTTTGCTCTTTCAGTCGAACTAAAGAGATTCCCTTTCGAAAAAACACAAATTCCACACGAAATCCACACTTGTGTGTGTGTGATGTGAACGCGTCATTTGTCAGTAAACAAAATTACACTTCATGACAGCCAATAAAATGTGGTCTAAACAAAGCGTTAACAGAACATGATGAATTGAGACAAGACGAGAAGCAAAACTATAACAAGTGAAATTAAGTTGAAATTCTGTTAACAAAATCAACAAAATTGAATGCTGGTAAAGGCAAAAGTGTTTAGCGCGTCGTTTTGGGCGAGGTTAGATTTAAATGACTTAAATTCAATTAATTGCCTCGAGAGGGGTGTATTAATTAAAATATCAAAATACTTAAAAAAGAGTAGCAATTAATCTCCATTCTGGATAATCTGTTGGTGTTCAAATTGAACTACTACATGCCAGAGTTTGTTTATATTTCGACGACTGGATTAATTCTAGTCCAACATATCCATTCAAAACAACACCAAGAACATTCGAACTGAACAAGCAGCATTACAAAAAATGAGATGCATTTAACAAGGGGAAATAGGACAAGGCTAATTAACAGGTTTATGAACCCGCAAACATTTACGGCTGACATACGATTTTCTAAAAAATTAATGAGAAACAGTTCGACAATGTCGATAAAAATTAAAATCTGTAATGCGAAAAAGAAATATTTTTTGCTGTGCATTATCAACAAATATGTAGAAATAAGACAAAAATCATAAAAAATTCTCTTTTTTGAATTGAAAAACAAGAAAATTGATTACTTTTCAACTATATATCGTCACCATAAATCCAAAAAGACGTAACAAGCATTTTCATAACTTTACAGGAGAAGCAAAAAGCGTTGTAAAATCTTGAATACTTAACCAATTAATGACTTTTGGTTATGAATGGTTTAATATTTGACGGCATATTTATTTGTAAAAAATATTTATATTTTCTTACTATGGTCGTTTTATGTATGATACGTTTTTTTGGTCTATCAATTGTGAATAGGGTTTGGGGTTTCCCGGACTTTTTTCATATCCCGGGAAAACGGGAATTAAAATTCTCATTCCCGGGAATCCCGGGAATATTTTTTTTAATTTGTCGAATACGGTTTAAAATATCAACTTTTAGTAAAAAAAAGCACACTTTTTTAACCCATTAACGCCCACCGTACACTATTTCAACACGGGTTTTCGTACTTTTTTTATAATTTTCAATATGAATGCAATTCCTAATTATTAAATTATATGGAGCAAGAGATAGTGAACAACAAAACAAAATAATACTAATCTAAAAATAAATATTTTTTATTATTTTAGCAGTTATTATGGGTTAAAATACTGACATATTATTATATATTAAAAACAAGTTTTTTCGTCAAAATATTTTAGAAATTATTTGTCATTTTACAAATTTTTTACTTTAGACAAATCCTCAAAATTGAAAGAGTCATAATATTGGACATGTAAATCAACACTTGATTCAAAATTATAAAATGTTTAAGGAAACAAAGAACTCGTATGGTTATGAGGTCTTTATTCATTCGTCTAGGGAGGAAAATATTTTACAGAAACAGGGGGAAATATTCCAAACTGTAAAAGCAATAGAAACATTAAACAACTAATATTGATTAATTAAATTAAAAAATAAAAATATTGAAATATTCATTACTTCTCACAAAGGGTCATTTAAATATACCGTAGGGTATATTTGTATTCAAATTAGATTTCTCTTAAAATTTCTGGTGAACAATTTTAATTGTATCCCTACTTTTAGACCATTTCTTACTGATTTCATATGGGAAGTAAATTAATCTTTGAGAAGATTTTCACCTTTAATTTCGTCGATGGGAAACAAGAAATTTAAAGATAACCAGATAGCACGAGGGGTTAAGTATTGACACTATGTCAGCCATAGTATTGCCAGTTTCACAATAAAGATCCTGCAAATATCTTATCAAAAAGTGAGTTTTCCCCTATATAGGTTTCGCCAAAAAAGTAGTAATATAATATAAACAAATGCTCATTATTATTGTCAGTAATGTTTCCCAATTATATAGTAAAAATTAAATTATATAAAATAGTAAATTAGTGTTCAAAATAATCAATAAAATATTTTTTAATATTTCCCGTATTCCAGGGAAATTTAATTTTTTTTCCCGGCAATTCCCGAAAAAATTGGACGGAAAACGATTCGGGAATTCCCGGACCCCAAACCCTAATTGTGAAACAAATAAACGTATCATCAATGCAAATTATGAAGAACATTGCGAGCCACATGTTTTTCCTTATTTGAATGGTTTTTAGACTACATTATATTAAAAAAAGATTTTTAACCTCTATCGCCAAATCATTTGTCAGAAATCGCCAAAAACCGCCAAGTTTAAACAACTTCAGTTTTGTTAAAAAATCGACAAATTCCATTTTATATTTAGTTCTTGTCTCTTCTATATTGAGTTGATCTCTTTCTCCCGTTTTCATGGGCCCATGTCTCCCAAAAAGTTGTCAGGTATTTTAAATTAAACGAAAAAGAAACAAATCTGAATAAATGCATATAGATGCATTTTGAAAAATCTGTGTTCGTTCAAAAACAGCGTTTTTAGACGACTGATTATTAATTTTTTTGTAAATATTATTATTTCTCAATTCTAAAATGTACATGGTTTGTTTATAATCGACGGGAATACGCCTTTTTGACTTTTTAAGAAAACCACAAAAGTTAACTAAATACAATTATCTTTAAAATAAGTCTTCATTCTCTGAATTGTACCTACGCATTTTCACACAATACCATTTTCAATGTTCCTATCTCGAACACTTTTTCTTGATTTTACTAATTCTCAATTGGTCATATCTTAAAAAACGGCAATATAACATTTTTTTTTTGATTTATTTGTATTTATTTCAATATTGTATTTACAAATATACATAATGCCTCAGCGCCAAGTTGGCAATAATCAATATACAAAATTTATTTCAAATATTTTAATACATTATATTAATTATTTACAAAGTATTTTTACATTAATTTCATGTAGTAAGAAGTATTTCAACATTGTGTAGCAAATGTTGTTTTAAATTGTTTTTAAAAGTTGACAAAACGGATATGTTCTTCAAAGCGATTGGTAATAAATTATATTCTGTAGGCCCAGCGAAAGTGATTCGTTGTTTCGTTAATTCAAGTCGGCACCTTACCACTGTTAAGTTTAACGCCTGCCTGGTGAATCTCGCAGTATGTGTTATGTTCTGATTAAATTGTATGGCATGGGAACCAATTCCCTTTACACATTTAAAAACATATAACAAAAGCTGTTGTTTATACAGGGTGTTTTTTTATTGAGGTATAGAACTTCGAATTGAAATAAAACACAAGAAAATCGTTTTAATATCCATCAATTTGGCTTTATTGGAAGGATAATTTTATGCCATTAATGTTTAAATATGATTTCGGGCATGTGGCCGCCGCGGTTGGCTCGAATATAGCCAATTCTACAGGTCCAATTTTCAACCACGCCACGAATGTTGGCTTCCAAGTCCCCTAACGTTTCTGGTTTGTTGGCGTAGACGAGCGACTTCACATATCCCCAAAGAAAATAATCCAATGGTGTCAAATCACACGATCTTGGTGGCCAATTGACAGGTCCATTCCGCGAAATTATGCGCTCATCGAATGTTTCCTTCAATAATTCGATTGTGACGACCATAAAATGGACGAAGCTTGCGGTGAACTTCGCGAACTGAACCATTACTTTCGAAATAAATTTGCACGATTTGCAAGCGTTGTTCTTTTGTCGACCTGTTCATGATGAAATGGCAAACCAAACTACATATTAATCACTTGACAGCTGACAAAATGGCCGCCAGTTAAAAAAGTGATGCCAACTTAAAGTTCTATACCCCAATAAAAAAACACCCTTTACAAGCCCCTTACAGGAAGAATGGTTTTGGCATTACGTCTATATAATTCAACTGTACTAAACCTTAACGGTAAGTTGAACACGATTTTCAGTGCTTTATTTTGTGCAGATTGAAGGGACCGCAATGCAGTGCTCCTCCTGCCACCACATATTACTGGAAGGTATGTTAGGTGCGAATGAATAAGTGATTGATAAAGTAATAACTTGGTTTCCGTATTTAATTTATTTTTAAATTTGTATAGGATACCGATTCCTGACGATACTTTTGATTTTAAGTTATTGATATGGCTTTCCCAGTTAAGGTTATGATTCAAGGTGATACCAAGATATTTCACACTTTCTGACTCGTTTATTAAATTTCTTGACACATAAGGCTTGAATCTTACAAATTTAGTTTTAGTGGCATTCAACATTAATTTATTCAATCTTAAAAATTCTAATAAAATAGCAGCATCATATTCAATCTGAGTCCGGAGAACCGTTCCATGCTCATAATTATATAACAAACAAATATCATCCGCAAACATGAACAACTTTCCAAAGAACTTTAAGTTCTTCATGTCATTTATATAAATTTTAAATAATAGCGGACCAAGAACACTACCCTGCGGTACACCACTTATTACCGAATGCCTATTACTATTAGATTCACCGACCGGGACAAATTGAGTTCTGTTCTGTAAATAGTCTTTAAATATTTCAATGGAACCGCGGGAAAATCCAATAAAATCTAGCTTCCGTTTTAAAATATCATGGTCAACCAAATTAAATGCCTTAGATAGATCAAAGAAAACTCCAGTCACTCCCTTATAGCCTGCATCAAGTCCATTGCAAATATATTCAATAACATTTATTACAGCCTCTTCAGTACCAGCACCCTTTCGGAATCCATACTGCCGATCAAATAAAATATCATTGTCGTCAAGGTAATTCGAAAGCTGTTCAAAAATTATTTTTTCAAAAATCTTATCTATTATTGGAAGGACCGATATTGGACGATAGTTTTCAACTTTATTTGAGCTCGCGCATTTTGGAATGGGTATGATTTTGTGGACTTTTAAAACATTAGGATATTTGGCCTCTTCAATCATTTTATCAGTGTAAGTGCTTCTGACAATGCCGATACAAATCGGAGGACAGATTTAAAATTTTCTAAAATTATACAAGAAAATCGCCAACTATTTCATAAATAGCCAAAAAATCACCAAGTCGCCAAATCGAAAATAAAGTCGCCAAACATATTTAAAATTCGCCATATCTGACAACCCCGGGCCGGAAGCAATAATGTAAGATCTTGCAGGTAATCCCATTTCTTTTTGGAGATTTTTACTCTATGTGAATGTAATTGGGAGGGTCCAGGGTAATCTAATAGTTGTTTGAAAGTTGTTGTTTTGAAATAAAGTTGTTTGTTTTGAAATAAATAGGCTCAGATGGATCATATTCCACTCAAAAGAAATAAGACAATAGGCAACGCACATGTTGTTTTGTTTGTACAATAGTTATGTTACGCTATTTTGTTTCATTGTATGACACACTTGTTGTTACGTCTTTTTGGAATTTGTGAATTTTGGTTATTGAAGTGTAAAATTTTTCAGAGATATGTATTTTAGGCTATTTCACCATAATCAATCAAAAACGCGATTTTGGGATTTTTGATGTTTGGTCATTTTGGATTTCAGATGACGATATATATATATTTGAAACTGGGTTCTATTAAAATATGTTGTTCTAATTATTTCTTTTATATTCTTTGTTTATAAAGTTATGTTAATGTTTTTAATTACATACCTTTTTATTTCAGAGAACACAGAAAACATATCTATAATGATTTTAGCGTAAATATGAAGCTGAACAAGTAAAAAGGCGTTAAGTCTGTCGGGGCCGAATCTTATATACCCTCCATCACGGAGAGCATTCAACAGTCTTACCGACAGATTAGAGATTGGGGACATTACATAGATCTGTACTATCATATTAGGAAAATTGTGATACTTCATTATTATAATATTAATACTAAATGGTGATTTTTTAAAAGCTATAGGAAAGTTTTTCAAAAAAAAAAAAACACATTAAATTCAGAAAAACGCATGAAATCTTTATTTGAATCGATAGTACGGTCCATATAATTTAATGTTTGAAGATTATTTCATGCAAATGTTGACCTTGACTGCACCGCAAATGGTCCATCCGCTTAGTCCAATTCCACATTTCTTTCCAACATTTCGGCCGGTATCTCACGAATAAATGCTTCTAAATTAAATGTTGTCTTCCGATGCGTCAATTGAAGCGGGCTTGTCTGTATAAACATGAGCTTTAACATAGCCCCACAAAAAAAGGCTAAAGGCGTTAAATCGCACGATCTAGGCGGTCCCGAACGTGAAATAAAATGTTCACCGAACTCGCCTCTCAATAAGTCCATTGTTGCGCGTGCTGTGTGGCAAGTGACACCGTCTTGTTGAAACCACATGTCATGCAAGTCAAGTTCTTGCATTTTGGGCAAAAAAAATTGGATATCATCTCACGGTAGCGCTCACCATTCACAGTTACGTTACGATTCGCATCATCTTTGAAGAAGTACGGTCCAATGATGCCACCAGCCCAAACTGTGACTTTTTCTGAATGCATTGGTAGCTCTTGCAATGCTTCTGGCTGATATTCGATCCAAAATCGACAATTCTGCCTATTTACGTACCCATTGAACCAAAAATGAGCTTCGTCGCTGAACACAATTTTTCGGTAAAAAAGTTTCTTTCTTGAACTTTCTTAACAGAGCACACATTTTGATAATAAAATTCAATAATTTGCAAGCGTTGTTCGTTTGTAAGACGATTCATGGCTAAATTATAGACCAAACTGAAGATGTTTGACAGTGAAACGAAACGCGAAACGTGCGTCAGCTGTTTAAAACAGTGTTGTCAAAAAGATAATAGCTAAAAAAGCACCCTTTATATATAAATATAAAACTTCAAGTGTAATCAAAAAGTGAACATTAGAAGCTATTCTTCAAAAGTTTGCCATTTCAATTTCTTCATTACAGCTACAGCCTAAATTTCTGTACCATTTTCAAAGGAAAAAATTCTTATATTGAAGATCCAATATATTACAGAGGGGAATATACACACCCAACTTCATGATTTGGGCTACAGCCGTTTGATTGGTACCAGTTTCCCTGTTTTTTGCATTTTGACACTAAAAGTACGAATCGTAGTTACAGCCGCTTGATTGGTGCAAAATTTATTCCCATTTAGATCCTGATGGTACGAATATCGAAAGATTTCTTTAATTTTCGCTTCACCACAGCCAGAGAAGAGTACACACGGAATTTCATTACTATAGCTGCAGCCGTTTTGGTTAGTACCATTTTTATCCCCATTTGCCCCATTCTCCGCCTAAAAGTACAAATTTCGAAAAGTCCTGTTTATTTCGCATCAGTTAGATGAATCTACACACCGAATTTCATGATTGCAACTTCAGCGATTTGGTTGGTACCATTTTTATCCCTCTTTTTCAATTTTATCCCTTAAAAATAGAAATTTTGAAAAATGTCATGTTTTTAGCTATTGTCGTATCAATGGTAGCATTTGTATCCCTTTTTGTCCCATTTCGCCCGCTAAAATGTGTATTTACTTGTTAGTGCTTTTACGCAGTAAGCAAAAATTTCAAGTCTATATAAAGAGGAAAATTAAAAAAAGTATTGGTAAAATAGTCTAAATATTAGGGGTATTTTTAGTCCTTGTTAGGGAAAAATTATTCCCTCTGGGCCGATCTCGCCAACTTTCAATCCCAACCGATCTGCAACCATAAGACACATTTAGGGAAAATTTGAACCTCGTCGCTCTGTTCGATCGGAAGAGTGCTTCAACAGACAGACAAACGTATATGGCTATATCGTCTTAGAATTTTACCACGACCCATAATATATATGGTGCCTCCGATGTATATTTTATAAACGGAATGGCAAAGTGAATATACATACCCCCATCCTTAGGTGGAGGGTATAGTAAACTGCATATTAAGATGGAGGGTATAAACAAATCGAATGCATTGCAAATATCAATTGAATTAATATGTTTGAAGGATCCAAATCAATGCATTTTTTATTAATTGAAAATGACCCAAAATGGAAAATGCTAAAAATAAAAGCAAAATCATGTAAATAAAAAAATTAAAAATCGTCCCAAAAAAAATTATGGTTATTTTTCATATAAAAATCGTCCAAAATATTTGAGTAATTTTCTTATAGAAAATGTAAACACAATCAGCAATAGTCTATCTTAAGATGATGGATGCACGAGTTTGAAAAAATTATCCAAAAACACCGTAAATCATCTTTACTCGTAATTATTGGCCAATATTTAATTTTTATCATTTGGACGATATCTCATTATGAAAAATAACCCAAAAATTAAATATGAAACCGTTACTCTGCGTAGCCGGATTTGGGTATATCACAGATGATATGTTTTTGGACGATTTTTAGTTCTGGACGTAATTTGGGCCATTTTTGGCAAAATGTTTGTTTTGGGCGATTTTTCACGTCGTCCCCAAAAACAAGAATACACCATTGGCCTCCACAAAAATTGGCTTTGAACGGCTATGCGAAATGTGACTCCAGTGAAGTGTGAAGTAAGCATGAAAAAGCAACAAACCAAAAATTATAAAGTTCGCAATATATTTTCCAGAAAAAAATTATGAAAAAATGGAATTATCCACAATTTATCTTTTTTTTCCATTTTTTGGGTATTATTTCATTTCGTCATTTTGGGGATTATTTCCTTAAATTAAGAATAAAATAACTACTGGAAAAAAAGTATTCCCACCTTTTGGGGTTATTTTATTTTCTAGTTTGGGGGTTATTTCGTCGAGATACCCCACAGGGAAAATCTTTAAGCACAGCCGAAGGATGGTCTCACAAGTTACCTTTTCTCTGAGTAGGCACCAAATTGTTTTAAAAACTTTGGCTTAGTTTCTTAAATATACCAAATTGTCCAATTTTCAATGTTAATATCTCCAAATATGCTTTGGGTTCTTCTCTAGTTTCGTTTTTTTTGTATACCCTCCACCTCCAGGATGGGGTATACTAACTTTGTCATTCCGTTTGTAACACCTTGAAATATCGACCTGAGACCCTAAAAGTGTATATATTCGTGATCGTCATAAAATTCTAAGACGATCTAGCCATGCCCGTCCGTCCGTCTGTTGAAAGCACGATAGCATCTAAGCGAAAGGAGCTAGGACGTCCAAATTTTCCATAAATGCGTCTTATAGTCGTAGATCGGTTAAGATTGAAACTGAGCGAAATCGGGCCAAAGGGTAATTTTTTCCCTAACAAAGACTAAAAATACCCATAATAAACCCTACTATTTTGGAGTATTTAAGCATTTTTTCAATATATCTGCTTGTACTTACTTGATATTGGGTATGCGCATTCCCCCTATAACAAAAACGTGCACCATAAAGTGGTTTTTATTCGTAGGGGGTGAAATGGGGCAAAAAGGGATAAAAAACCACAGCTAGAAACACGAAATTCGGTGTGCACATTCCTCTAATTGAGTAGATACATAATATAAATTATTTTTGCCAAATTCGTACTTTTAGGGTGTAAAATGGGAATAGAGGGATAAAAATGGTACCAACAAAACGGCTGTACCTAGAATAATGAAATTCGGTGTATACATTCCTCTGATTGCATAGATAAGTAAAATACACGGATTTTTCAAAATTCGTACTTTTTGGGGTTAAAATGAAAAAAGGGGATACAAATAGTACCAATCAAATGACAGCAGCTAGAGTCATGAAATTCGGAGTATACATTCCTCTGACTGCGTAGATACGGAAAATAGACTTTCTTCGAAATTTTTCGAAATTAGTACTTTCAAGGGATACAATGGTATAGAGGGATAAAAATAGTACCAACTAAACGACTACAGTTAGAATGATAAAATTCTAATTGCGTAGAAACGTCAAGAGGGTAAAAATGGTACCAACCAAATGGGCGCAGCTGGAATCATGGAATTCGGTGTATACATTTCCTGACTGCATAGACACGCAAAATAAAAAGTTTTTTTTTCCAAATTCGTACTTTTTCTTTTACGGCAAAAATTGGTCGAATCATGAAGTTAGGTTATCTTGCACTGTGTACGTGAGATAATTGATTTTCAAAATTTGTACTTTTGGAATTCAAATATAATGGAAATACAACCAACTGTAGCACCCAATATCTACCAATATTTATGGTATTTAAGCTTTTTGAAAATATAAGTATAAGAATATTTATTTTTTGAATTGACGTATTGGTAGCATTACCTTATAAGCGTGGTTTGAAATAATTAAAATATTATATTTATTTATAAAATTAATTTTCAATATTTGTATTAGTTTTGGTTTGGGTATATTAAAAAAATATATATTTTCCTGTAATATTACTGCACTTCTACGAAAACCGACAACCTCTGTGGAATGCAATCCATGGTGGAGGCTATATAAAGTTCGGCCCGGCCGAACTTAAAGCCGTTTTTACTTGTTTTATGTTACATTTTTGTCCAAAAATTTTTTATGAATTAATAGACCCTTGGAAGCACTTTAAATATAAATTTTTATTCTTGTCTTTGAAAAACTCGTTTGTCGTATTAGGAAAAATAAACAGAAGTATTCATTACCTTTCGTATGATGCCTAAATGATGAATATCGGACGAAAAATGACGTCACTGGTTTAATTTTTGTGAAATAATTTAATACATGAGATGGATTTCGAAGCCAAAATTCACAAACTCTTTCTACAAAAATGAGCATTGCGGTGTCAATTTCCTGCCAATTTACATCTTTTGGGCGTCAGTCGAAAGGAATAGACTGCAGCAATTCATTTTTTATAAAATACAACCATAAAATACAAAAAATGTTTACAGTTGTCACTATGAAAAACACATAAAAATAAATAATAAAAATAATAAAATAAACGCCCAATAATTCGACCAATAAGTTACCGGAAGACAAGAATCAAAATTTATATTTAAAGTGCTTTCAAGGGTCTATTAAATAAAATTTGGACAAAAGTGCAACATAAAAAATATTACATGGGTAAAACATGATTTTTAGTTTTGTTTTCAGGAGAGTTTAGCTCACAAACAACTTGATCGAGGAACAAAATATAATTTATAATTTATTTATTTAAGCAAATCATCGTAAAATAATCCAATCTTTATTTTCATGGGGTGGGGTGGAAATTGTTTTTCCATTTGTATGGACTGCGACCCAGCCTAATGTACTTCTTATGACACAGGATAAATAAATAAACATTAATCTGAATCAAACAAATGCGTGTGCAATCAATAGTGATAACTTATTGATAGTAATCACCGAAATGTTCCACGAAAAATCAAATCAATGGTCATTCATTCATTCGTCTAATTGATGTTCACCAACAAATCTAAGAATTTAAGCAAATATTTTCAAATAAACCCAAATAACCAACCAACCAACGACGACGAACAACAACAATTAATTACATCCGAAACCATAAATACACAATTTGTTTATGGCAAAGTGTGTGTGTGTGTGCGTGTCCGGCCACCAGTAGTAATCAGTGAGCAACAAACTACTGGTTATGTTTAAGGTGATTGGACATAAACCGACACCCGACTGACTGACTGACTGCCGGTCTATGACAAGTTACAACTACGACGCGCTACGTCGATCGTAGATCTAATTACGTTATTTACATTAGAAAAATTAGTGCTCATAATAATTAGCAACAACAATAAATAAATATGACTGCGACGTACGAGGAAAACTATGATGTTATGTTAAGATTTCTTGTGATCACTGAAGCTGAAAGAAGCAAGGTCACAGCCAGCAAACCGACAGCCGGCGACAGAAGCCTCCCAACGAGCTGGCTGGCTCGCTGGCTGGCTAATATTTCTATGCAATAAATTCCGTCCGTCCGATATGATTAGAATACGAGGTGGCATATGCTAAACTATAAATACTATGATCGATTCCAGATGATTAAACAAACGCCTTGTCACAACAAACTAGAACACAATAAAGACCGATCACCGACCCGCTGCAGTTTTCTTCGAATCCATTTAAAAACAAATCATATCAAACAAAATGTTCAAGTTGGTAAGTTTTAGAAAAATTAGAAATTCTCTAAACTGCATTAACTCTATCCGTGATCCTTTCCAGATGGTATTGTCTGCTCTCTTTGCCGCTGTTGCCGCCCGTCCCAGTGGCCTCGTTGCCTCCGCCCCCTATGTCACCTACGGCCATCCGGTTGCCATCCATCAGCCCGCTCTGGCCACAGTTGGCGCCGTTGTTCGCACTGTACCCACCTCGGTGTCCCATGCTAGTCATTCGGTAGTTCATAATTCGGCTCATGTGGTGCAGGATGTTGTTGCTCCGGTGGTCAGAACCTCAATTGTTGCCCCGGTCGTCAGAGCTGTAGCTGGCCCTGTGGTTCATTCGGGCTATGTCTCCTCGCCTTATGCTACTTATGCTGCCTCTCCTTACTCCGGTGTGTGGTAATTTGGTAATTTTGGTGCGAACTGAAGTCATAGCTTTGCAGAAGGGTTCGTTCCCACAGCAATTGTTGTGTAGTGTTGTTGTAGAACAAGAGAAAATGTAGTTTATTTATGAAAACGGAAATAATAAAAGTAGCCGTTTATAACAATTAGAAAATAATTTCATTGTATTTCATTGCAGATGATGGGGTTAGGCATGTGGGAGAAAAATTTGTTGGTTTCTTGAAGGATATTTTTTTAAAGTAAAATACTCATCAAACTAAAAATGAAGGTAGTCCTAAAATGGGGGACATTTTTTCCTTATGAAAATGGTCTCAATGAAAAAAGCCCTCAAGTGTGAAACAAGGGCCTAATGATAAATGAAACATGATCCCAAATTAGTCTTGGCTTGGTGCAACTTTTATCCCTTTTATCCTGTTGTCTCCCCAAAAGTTTATACTTCAGAAATTACGTTTATGTTGCGCGTCTACACAGGTACCAAATTTATCCCTTCTTACCCAATTTCACTCCAAAAGTACGAATTTGGAAAACTAATTTCGTTTTGCGCGTCTTCGAAGTCAGATGAGTGTGTATACCGAGTTTCATTTTTGTAGCTGCATCCGTTTAGTCGGTACTAATTTTATCCCATTTCCTCCTCAAAAATACCAAGCTCGATCGAATTTCATCACCTTCAGCCGTTTAGTTGTTACCATTTGCATCCCTATTTACCCCTTAAAAGTATGCATTTTGAAAAACGCCCTTTTTAATTCACGTGTCTGTACACCATATTACTAACCATTGCCATTTGATTGTTGGCATGTTACTTTTTAATTCTAAGTCTTCAGGAAATTGCATAAGTATATTAAATGACTTAAATTATTTAAACTATTTAGTGCTACCTACAGGTTGGGAGGACACAACCAGTAGGATCGGTAAGCATGATCTGATAAAAATAGCATGTTAATAAAAATAAATAAGAAAATACGTATTTTAAACTGAAAATTTATATAAATTAATAAAAATAATAAATAAATAAAATAAATCAAGTAAAAACGGCATTAAGTTCGGCCGGGCCGAACTTTATATATCCTCCACCATGGATTGCATTCCATAGAGGTTGTCGGTTTTCGTAGAAGTGCAGTAATATTACAGGAAAATATAATTTTTTAATATAGCCAAACCAAAACATATACAAATATTGAAAAAATAATTTTATAAATAAATGTAATATTTTAATTATTTCAAACCATTACTTATTTCAAATTAAAAAATAAATATTCTTATACTTATATTTTGAAAAAGTTTAAATACCATAAATATTGGTAGATAGTGGTTGGTTGTATTTCCATTCTATTTTAATTTCAAAAGTACAACTTTTGAAAATCCATTATCAGACGTACATAGTGCAATATAACCTAACTTCATGATTCAACCAATTTTTGCCGTAAAAGAAAAATTACGAATTTGGAATAAAACTTTTTATATTGCGTGTCTATGCAGTCAGAGGAATGTATACACTGAATTCCATGATTCCAGCTGCGCCCATTTGGTTGGTACCATTTTTACCCCCTTGACGTTTCAATTAGAATTTCATCATTCTAGATGTAGTCGTTTAGTTGGTACTATTTTTATCCCTCTGTACCCATTTTCTCCCTTGAAAGTACGAATTTGGAAAAAACCTTTTATTTTCGTGTCTACGCAGTCAGAGGAATGTATACTCCGAATTTCATGACTCTAGCTGCGGACATTTGATTGGTACTATTTTTATCCCCTTTTTTCATGTTAACCCCAAAAAGTACGAGTTTTGAAAAATCCGTGTATTTTACTTGTCTATGCAATCAGAGGAATGTATACACCGAATTTCATTATTCTAGGTACAGCCGTTTGGTTGGTACCATTTTTTTCCCTCCGTACCCATTGTATCCCTTAAAAGTACGAATTTGGAAAAAATACTTTTATATTATGTATCTGCTCAATTAGAGGAATGTACGCACCGTGTACACTGTGTTTTTAGCTTTTGTCGTTTAATATGTACCATTTTTATCCCATTTCACCCCCTACAAATAAGAATCACTTTAAGGTGCCCGTTTTTGCTATAAGGGGAATGCGCATAGCAAATATCAAGCAAATATAAACAGACATATTCAAAAAACATGCTTAAATACGCTAAAATATTAGGGATTGTTATGAGTATTTTTAGTCCTCTATAAAGCCTACAAGGCGCTGGGGCTTCTAATGTATATAAATGTGTATAAAAACTTGAAATAAATAATATAATTAAAAAAACTCTAATTATGATGTTCTGAAACATTCATTGTAAACCCTTAAAATATAATTATAATAATTGATTAATTATGGTACACCAGGATGAACAAAATTTTAGACTGTGAAGTCCAAAAATAAAAATGTTGTAAAGATAATCTACGAAATATTTTCATTCATAAAGTAACGATATTTTGACTGCTACAATTACATAAGCTGTTGGAGAGTGTAGGAACATTTAGGCTGTAGAACACTTTCTTTGTTATTGCCACGCTTTTTCTAGACCGACAGCTCGACACCTTTCAGGATCTATATTACTGTGCTCTAGGTTGGTCTTAAATTAAGGAATTTCACGAACAACAAAGAATTCCCATATCAGATAAGATTTTCCGTCTGACTTCTTTAAATTTTAGTTTTCAGATGTAGATCGCACAGCAGCACGACTTGCTGTTGGTCTGTGTGTATGTCTCTGGTAAATAGTGACTCCACTGGAACAACATAACCTAAGGACTTTGAGCCATGTCCATCAGTCTGGTTGGCAAATTTTCGAAAGATAATAATATATTAACATTTTGTCCAAACTTAGTTTAACTTCGGAATGTCTTTAGTATCTTCCACACAGAAAATCCCAAGATTATAGGTTAAATTCCAAATAATACCACTAACGATCCAAATCAGTAGCAATTTTGTAATTGCCACGCTCCTTATGGTACCTTTCATATTAGCTGAAATTGAAGCGTCTATAAATTTACAAAAAGTCCCAAAGTGAAAAATACAGTTCGCCAAGAAAAAGGTAGATTTTAGATTTTTTTTAAATCCTCAACGACTTTTTATTTGGCAATGTTTTTACAATTGTTTTCACAATTAATTAATTCTCTCCATGAACATTAAAGTGACATTAGAAATATATTTTAATAACATTGTTTTTATTTTCAACAAAAAGAATCACATGAAAGCTTAATCTACTACCAAAATACAGCATGTATTCACATCATCACTTTTGAGTCTTGATGATTACCACGACTTGAGAACAACAGGAGCGGCTTCATAAGTAGTATGAACTACAGGGACAGCAACAGTTTTCACCAAAGTGGGGACAGCATAAGTTTCCACCACGGGGGTGGCCAAGGTCTTGGTGGTGTAGGAAGTGGTCTTCACAGCTGGAGCGAGAACATCTTCAACGACATGGGCCGAGCTGTGAACAACCGAATGGCTTTGATGGGAGACGGATGAGGGCACCGATTTGACAATGGCACCAACATTGGCATAACCATGTTCCTGAACGGTCACCAAAGGAGCCGAATGGACCAGCGATGAGGATTCATAGATGCCGGGAGCAGCCAAGGCAACGGCGAAGAGAGCAGATAATACGACCTAAAGGAGTTGATAATGGAAGGTGATTAGAAAAAGATATTTCTCTAAGATATATTTTGTTTATATTTCAATACTCACCAACTTGAACATTTTGAGTTTGATTTAGTGTTTTGAGGATGGTCTGTGTGTGTTCTTTGAAAGGGTTAAACGAGAAGTGTTATGATTTTCTCAAACACCGAAGGGTTTTATACACTAAAACAAAAGTGAGTCGATGGAAGGTTCGAATGTTCATTTCATTTAAATTAAGGTTGGCTGTTGAAAAAACACAATAACACTTTGAAGCGATAACAAAGCTATCACGGTAGCTCAAGAAATGTTAGCACAGTGGGTTTGAGAGATACAAAAAATAATATATTAAAAAAATAAAAATATGAACCCGGGTGGATATTAGTATTGGATAGCACACACACTTGCACTTACGTGTGGCTCTCTTTTACTGTTGGGGTCTTTCTTTCTCTAACAATATGAAAAAAATATAATTTTTGTTTCCGAGACCTTAAAATTAAATTTTGTGTGCGTTTTGGGGTCTATTGATTCGTTAACATCAAATGTTTAAATTGATTTTATGAATAACATTTTTAAGGATTTTGGTTTTTTCGTTTGTTTTATTTTGGTCTGTATTCAATATTTGATTTGATTACACCAGACCTATCATGATTTCCACCCTGTGAATGGTTTCCTCAGGTGGCTTCGCAGCGACTTTCCAACATCATACCCGGCCTCTTTAAGTAAATGATTCTCACAAACGAATGAGAAGCACAAATCACTTGTCGAGTGTGCGTTTTAAAAATCGCACCAAGTAATAAGGCACACATGCCATCTTAAAAGCATCTCATCGAGTTTTTATGGATTTTTTGTAAAGTTTTTACTAAAATTCCAATTTTCATCGAAAGTTCGTTTAGTATTTACAATATAATTTTTGGAGTGCAAGGCCGATTAAGCCCATTTATATGTCAAATTAAAGGTAATTATGATGGCTCTAAATGTTTGTAATTGTACTTTCACGTAGAAACAGTGGTTTAGGAGGAGTTACAAAAAATTGAGAAAATTAAATTTTCGTAATCGTTTTTTTTTTGCTTACAAGAAAAAATTCATATAAATAGAAAATATTTCGGAAAGATTGTTTGTCTTAATTTTCATTTCTTGCCAGCATTCTAAGGAAGAAAATAAGGCCCAGTTGAAAAATATCTGCGTATAAATGTAGAAGTTACGGCGCTCCTGGCATATGTAAAGGTATTTTAAAAAATCATGTATTCTTAATTTCTGCTTAAATAGCGCATTTTAAGCCCGTTAAAAATTAAAAAAAATATTTTGTATTACTTTTTAATATATCTTTTATCCTAACGAAGAAAAGAGGGTCTGGTTCGAGAAAATCTATGAATAAATATAGAAGTTACGACCCTTCTTTTGGAAAACAAGTAAATGCGATAAGTACTTCCACCATTCATAACTTCTATATTTATCCATAAATATGGATCAAATTGGTATTGTTTTCTTCGTTAGACTGTTACCTATTTAAAAATAAAACAAAATATTTTTTTAGTATTTTTTTAGGGTGTTTTTCTTCAGCAATTTTTTTTTTCAAAAAAAAAAATAATATTTTTTCTAGACTTTTTGGTGACTGACCTTGTACCGCCGTTTCTACGTGATAGAGACAATCGCAACATTTATAGCCATCAGAATTTCTTTTATTTTAATGTATAAAAGGACCGGATCGAACTTACTCTTCCAAAGTTATAGTACAAATATTAAAGATACCTTCGACGAAAATAAATTAAAAAAATATCCATAAAAAATCCGAACAAAAGACAAAACGCAACACATAAAATGGTCAACCATACATACCACTAAAATCCATAAAAGATTTTATTTAGGTGTTGCCCTTGGACACATGGAATGTGAGTCCTCAAATCATTATGCTCGGCAAAAATCGCGGAGTATTGGCGCTCCTGAGTTCAGTGGCCCGAATGGGCAAGGCAAGAGGAATTATGAACATTGAAATCCTCTAAAATTTTGTTGATTGAACCGGTAAGGGCGTCGAGGCCGTTTAAGCAGTCCTCCCTTCCCGCATTGGGACAAAAGAAATCCGAAATGCAGAGCTTGCGTTCCAATCCTAAATGTAAGCCAAAGGCAGTTAAATTCTGGATTTTCTCAGCTCAAGTGTTGCTTCAAAATGGTTAAAAAATGGTTAAGCTATTGTCTATATACCCATCAAAATGACGTCCTCTTTAAATATTTTTCAGAAAATTTCTATCAAAGAAAGTAGGAACATCAAAATATAACTTTCTTCCACCCCAATCATGTCCACTACAATCATTTCAAATATTTCTCTGATACGTCCACATATTTCCTGTTTGCAGCCACTGTGCCCTGGCTTTGTGTAACCGGTATTTGCCAGCTTCAATTGTAAGCCATCATTCTGGCTGGCGTTACTTCTTTTCTCGCCAACTCAATTGCCCGTTAAAGCCCTTCTCTTATCATACAGCGACGAATCGACCACAAAGTTACAATGTCTGGCCCTTTGGATTGTTTTGATTGGTGTGCGTAGGGTTAAGGTTGAGGTTGTAACCTTCTTCTCAATTCTCAATTCTGTATTCTTAATGGTTGCTGTTTACACTTATTACATTTACAATTATTTACACTTACACTTGTTGTTCTTACAGACGAACGGCCGGCCTAACTTGGTGGTGTACCCCTTACATTCCATGAACTCTTGAGTTTGATGTTAACTTGGTCTGAAGCTAAGCGTCGGCATTACTTGCACTTTAATGTTGTTGTTGTTAAGAGGTGTCTTTCTCTTGGCTCTTGGCTGTCAATGCCAGTTGGAGCATAAAAACAACGTTTAATTGAAGTTGATGGCTTTATTACGATTTGAAATGTTTTTCAACAGCAAAATCTTTTAATTGAAATGAACAGCGGAATCACTTTTGTGATTTAGTATATAAAACCCTTTGGTGTTTGAGAAAATCAAAACACTTCTCGTTAAACCCTTTCAAACAACACACACAGATCATCCTCAAAACTCTAAATCAAACGCAAAATGTTCAAGTTGGTATGTATTGAAATATAAACAAATAAAAATCATCAAGAAATATCCCTTTCTAATCACCTTCTATTATCAACTCCCTTAGGTCGTATTATCTGCACTCTTCGCCATTGCCTTGGCTGCTCCCGGCATCTATGAATCCTCATCGCTGCTCCATTCGGCTCCTTTGGCCTCGGTGACCGTTCAGGAACATGGTTATGCCAATGTTGGTGCCATTGTCAAATCGGTGCCCTCATCCGTCTCCCATCAAAGCCATTCGGTTGTTCACAGCTCCGCCCATGTCGTTGAAGATGTTCTCGCTCCAGCTGTGAAGACCACTTCCTACACCACCAAGACCTTGGCCACCCCCGTGGTGGAAACCTATGCTGTCCCCACTTTGGTAAAAACTGTTGCTGCTCCCGTGCTTCATACTACTTATGAAGCCGCTCCTGTTGTCCTCAAGTCGTGGTAATCATCAAGACTCAAAAGTGATGATGTGAATACATGCTGTATTTTGGTAGTAGATTAAGCTTTCTTGTGATTCTTTTTGTTGAAAATAAATAAAATGTTGTTAAAAGTTATATATTTGGTTTAATTTTATTATTTTGGCTATATCGGAAGTATTTGCAGTCAATAATTTGGAAAGCTGGAATTAACAATGGCATACGTTGCAACGAATTAATTGCAAAAAAATGGGACAGAGGTCGTATGTGAAGCGCAGCGAGATAATGAAGAGATAATCCCTAAGAACAGATTAATTTACAATCCTAAAATTTAATCAGATTTGAGTGATTCTTCTTGAGATGAAATGTAAAGGGTGATTTTTTAAGAGCTTGATAACTTTTTTTTTTAAAAAAACGCATAAAATTTGCAAAATCTCATCGGTTCTTTATTTGAAACGTTAGATTGGTCCATGACATTTACTTTTTGAAGATAATTTCATTTAAATGTTGACCGCGGCTGCGTCTTAGGTGGTCCATTCGGAAAGTCCAATTTTGGGCAACTTTTTCGAGCATTTCGGCCGGAATAGCCCGAATTTCTTCGGAAATGTTGTCTTCCAAAGCTGGAATAGTTGCTGGCTTATTTCTGTAGACTTTAGACTTGACGTAGCCCCACAAAAAATAGTCTAAAGGCGTCAAATCGCATGATCTTGGTGGCCAACTTACCGGTCCATTTCTTGAGATGAATTGTTCTCCGAAGTTTTCCCTCAAAATGGCCATAGAATCGCGAGCTGTGTGGCATGTAGCGCCATCTTGTTGAAACCACATGTCAACCAAGTTCAGTTCTTCCATTTTTGGCAACAAAAAGTTTGTTAGCATCGAACGATAGCGATCGCCATTCACCGTAACGTTGCGTCCAACAGCATCTTTGAAAAAATACGGTCCAATGATTCCACCAGCGTACAAACCACACCAAACAGTGCATTTTTCGGGATGCATGGGCAGTTCTTGAACGGCTTCTGGTTGCTCTTCACTCCAAATGCGGCAATTTTGTTTATTTACGTAGCCATTCAACCAGAAATGAGCCTCATCGCTGAACAAAATTTGTCGATAAAAAATTTCGAACCGAACACTGATTTTGGTAATAAAATTCAATGATTTGCAAGCGTTGCTCGTTAGTAAGTCTATTCATGATGAAATGTCAAAGCATACTGAGCATCTTTCTCTTTGACACCATGTCTGAAATCCCACGTGATCTGTCAAATACTAATGCATGAAAATCCTAACCTCAAAAAAATCACTCTGTATATATCAGCAGACCACGCATAACTAATATTTTATCATTTTTATTCAGTTTCGTTTGGCAAGTCATCATGGAAAGAAACACACCACAACAGTGTCTCCAAATTGCTCAGCTGTATTTCGAAAAACAGCGTTCTGTGAGAAATAAGTTTTTTGGAAAAAAAAAAACGAAACTGGGGGAGGAGAGATAAACTGATACTTGACACAGTGGAACAAACAAGACAATTTTTGAAACAAAATAATGAAATATTAATATTGAGTGCTGACAAAGGAGGAAAGACGGTTGCAATGCTAAAAGAATACTACGAATTGAAAATGAAATATATTTTACGGGATATGTGCACATACAGACGATTAAAGAGAGACCCAACGCCAGGACTACAGAACAAAAACAATAGACTTGAGGACAAATTTTTTAATATGAATATTTTAAGCTTAACGGAAAAAAACAAATTGACAAATAAAGTAGCCACGGCTCCCAGAATTTACGGGCTTCCAAAAATCCACAAAGACGGCATTCCTTTACGACCAATTTGCTCTTCAATAAATTCTCCCGCATATGTACTATCAAAATACGTTGTTGACATTTTAAATAATTTGACGAAGGATTTCCAATATAACATAAAGGACGCGATAGAATTCAAATCTAAAATTAATAATACCTACATTAATGATGACGAAATGTTAATTTCCTTCGACGTAGTCTCCTTGTTTCCAAGCGTACCGGTAAACTTAAACTATAAGAGAAAAATGGAACGACATTGGGCATGGAATATTAACGTTTTGTATTAAAGATACCAGATATTTTAAATATGATTACGAACAGCGAAAAGGAATGCCAATGGGATCACCAGCTTCACCGATTATTGCAGATATTATAATGGAAGAATTACTAGACGCCTCAATGCAGAAATTGACGATAAAGCCAATACACTTACGTAGAATTCCATAAAAATAACGAAAAAAAGATAAGACATATTTTAAAATTGAATGACTTTCCTAATAAAACCATGACGGAATTAATAAGACATGTGAAGAAGAAACAACCAGGAGAAGTGAATGAACCAATTTCAAAAATATACAAACCGATGACATATGTTCCTGGCTTCTCGGAAAGATTCAAAAACTCCAACATTTATAATGAGGACAACATACAATTAGCATTAAAGAGCAACAACACAATTAATGACCTTTTTAGCAGGACAAAATCAAAAATAAACAAAGAAGAAAAATCAAACGTAGTCTATAAGATAAAATGTAATGGGGACAAGTCCAACGTATGCCAGAAGGTATACGTTGGTACTACAAAGATAAAATTAAAAACTCGACTTTCTGCACACAAATCTGATCAAAAAGCGATTGACAAACCACTGGAACAAAAGACAGCACTGGCAGCCCATTGTACCTTGACGGGGCATAAGCCAAACTTCAACGACGTAGACATTTTGACGCAAGAAAATAATTATCGTAGAAGATATACGCTTGAAATGTTACATATTATAAATGTCCCTACTGACCAGAGAATGAACTACAAGACTGCGTTTACGTGTCCTTTATTACTTGGTGCGATTTTTTAAACTCAAATGCGGCAAGTGAGTAGTGATTCTCGTTCGTTTGTGAGAATCATCTCCTTATAGAGGCCGGGTTTGATGTTGAAAAGTCGCTGCGAAGCTACTTGAAAAGACTTTTGACATGGTCGAAATCATGATCGTGGTAGTCTGCAGCCAAGTAATAAATGTCACCATGCCATTTGTAAATTAATTTGCATTCTATTAAATATAGATGCAAAATGGTCTTGAGTCAGGACAGTATCCTAGTTCAAATCAAATATTGATTGCAGACCAAAAAAAAATACTAACGAAAAAACCAAAATTATTTATTTTTCTCGGTTTGTTTTACATCTGTCTGTAATCAATATTTGAACTGACATATTATCATGGCTCAAAACGTTTTCGAATCTATATTGTATAGAATGCAAATTTATTTACAAATAGTTTTTATGTGCGTCTTTTTGTGTTTTTCTCGTAATCTACCCAACGCATCGGGCTGATTTGCTGCATGCCTATTAAAAACCAATATCGCTTGTAACATATACATTAGGATGGGTCACGAAAATAAATTGATGTGGTCACCCCCCAAAAGTGAAGATTGGATAGTTTAATGATGATCTGCAAAATATTTCGTCACTGGGCCAAGCCATCTGTGAGCTAAACGCTCCTGAAAACACCTCTAAAAATCATGTTTTCCCGTGTTTTTTATGTTGAATTTTTGTCCAATTTAAAAATTTTTATTCTTGTCTTAAAATAACTCGTTGGTCGTATTATTGAACGTTTAAATTGATTTTTATGTAGGTTTTAAAGGTGACAGCTAAAAACTCATATTTCTTGGAAACATTTTGTGAGAGATGTTATGAAAAATAAATAGAAAGAATCAATACCTTTTGAATGATGTCTAAATGATGAATATCGGACGAAAAATGACGTCACTGACTCCATGTTTATTAAATAATTTAATACATGAGATGTATTTTCAGAGCCAACATTTTCAAACTCTTTTTACAAAAATGAGCACTGCGGCGTAAATTTCCTTACGATTTTCATCATTTAGGCATCATTCGAAAGGTATTGAATGCAGCCATTTATTTTTTATAAAATTCTACCACCAAATACAAAAAATTTTCCAGCTGTCACTGTGAAAAAACACAAAAAAATAACTATAAAGGTCAAATAATTCGACCAATAAGAAACTCTAAGACAAGATTCAAAATTTATATTTAAAATTCTTTCAAGGGTCTATTATTTCAGAAAAAAAAATGATAAAAATACAGCACAAAAAATTGCTCTGGCATGATTTTTAGTGGTATTTTCAGGAGCGTTTAGCTCACAGACGGCTTGATCTAGGGACGAAATATTTTGCAAGTCACCATTAAACAATCGAAACTTTATTTTCGTGGGGTGACTGGAAATTGTTTTTTCATTTGTATAGACAGCGGCCCAGCCTAATATACATATGTTACACTATGCAACAAAAATTTGACGAAGGGTCAAGTAAATATAATTTTTTGATGTATTTTGGCTATCCAAACTCGAAAACTGTATTAAAAACATAGTATATATATATATTTAACTTGTTTACTAAAATTTAAATTTTTGGCGATGGTGCCTTAAATATTTATACTTCCACTCTACAGTGTAGGAGGGTATACATTATTAGGGACAGAAAAAAAGTGTAACGCATTGAAGGAGTGACTTAAGGCCCTTAGTATGTTTGGACCAAATCCGTTTCACGACTTTTTAAGCTGTTTTAGCCATGTCCATACGTCCGTCTGGCTGGCTGGTGTACATGATAACTCTCGAATCAATTCAAACTTTGCGCATGGTAATATTTTTCCCAAACTTATTTTAATTCGAAGATGGACAAAATTGCCACGCCCCTTCAGGTGCCTCCCAAACAAATGACCCATATTCCTATGTCAAATTAAAACTAATGTAACTTTCACAGGGATATTCGAAATCAGCTATATTTTGGTATTCGATGTTCTTATAATCACTTTAATTTTACTAAATATGGCGGGTTTGGCCACACCCCTTCCAGTACCTCCCACACAATTCACCCAAAACCATGTAAAATTAAAACGGTTATAACATATATACAGGTGAGCGGAATACAGAGAAATTTGATATTTGACAATGTTTTTATAGAAGTTCACATTCACATGGCATATGGGCGACATTGTCACACCCCTTCTGGTAGCTCCCACAAAAAGTGGCATAAACTTTGTTTAAAATAAAACCTATATAACATCCCTACGGGTAGTCGAAAGCATTTGCAGTTTGATATATGAAAATTTTTTTATAATCACGTTAAACTTAAATAATATTTACGCTTTAGCCACGCCCCTTTTTGTGCCTCCCACGCAATTGTCTATATCCTGGGTAAAGTTAAATACTTCATAACTTCTATACTGGTGCATGGAATCCAATATTACTTCATATTTAAAATATAGAAGCTGGGATCATGTGACACGAACCTCCTAGTAGTAGTCCTAACAGTAGTTTAGAAAGTCTTCAAAAATTAGGGAAAAAATATTTTTTTTAAATCTATTTTTGTTGGTACGAAAAAAAACCATTAAAAATAGAAAAAAAGTTGATGTTTGTATGTATAGTTGGTCTGTTATGTTGTATGTGTTGTCATTTATTTTGGTTTAAGACCAAAGGTTGTGCCGAAGTCTTCAGCAGAACCCAAAATTAGCTAAAAGGCAAAGTGAGACCTTTATTGCTGCGCAGTTTCGATGGGCGCTACCACATCTCGTCATAACTTTCCCAACGAATGTTTTGCTGAAGACTTCGTACCTCCAATACGAAATTAAAATCTATTATCAAATATATTCATTTCAATGACACTGAGAGTTCTGAAATTTTATGTGAATCCATCCACTATTAGTCTGGGTAGTTGGGAGAAAATGAGCGGTATTTTTGAAAAGGACATGCATCCATAATAAATTATAACCAGTTATAGAGTATTTTCTCTTACAAGACACCGAGTTTCCTGAAATGCTATGAGTTCATTAAGTTTTCAATTACGTACAGAGTTACAAGCCGAACCATAATTATCGGCGGCGGCGGCGGCGGCGGCGGCGGCGGCTTTCTGCTGATTTGTCGGCTCGTTCTGTCATTGGATCACCCCTATTTATTTGACAATTTTGGGAAAATGGAAGGAATAATTTGAATTGGTTTTTAACACCTTTTCTTTTATTCAATATATATATATATTATATTTCAATATTAGTTGATATTAGCCAATGTTCCCACAATTTAATATTATTATCACAATCCATTCTCAAAATTTATAATATGGATGAATTTAATAAATATTTTTGCAATTACAGCTTTTCGTGTGAGGCATATTTGACCAGACATCTTGAATATCATAACCTTTCCAATGAATGATAATACTATACCTACTTTGGCACACTAAAGAAACACAATAAATAAGCTGTTGTTTAATAAGGCTGTTTTTCTTTAAGCCGGGATAAGAAGCTGCGATAACAAAAACGTTAATAAAAATTTAATTTTTTACCCAAAATAAAAAATTAATTGTCGGCAACAACAATATAAATATTTGTAAAAAACATATTTTCTGTTGACTTTTTCGGACATATGGTCGATAACCATAAATTGGACATACACTGGATAATTATCCATGGTAAGTCCAATATTTTTAACATAAAATATTTTTGTTAAAAATTGTTTTTATACACACATTGGTATTGCTGTTGGTGATAATTTTAAAAAAAGAAATTTTTATTTTGAGTTAAATTTTAACTTTTTATTTGTTTTTTCTTTTTATCACAGCTTAGTTATCCAGTCTTAAAGAAAAACAGCCTTATTGTTATTTACAGGAACACATGGCCATTTTTTAGGGTGGGTTGTCTATTTTGGTAGTAAGATTTGACTGAGTTAGAACTCCGTCAAATCTCGGCGGCGTGGTTGAAGTCGATATGAGTCGATGAAATCGGCGGCGTGTTGAAGTCGATTTGAGCCGACGAAATCGTCGGCGGCGCGGCTTGTGCAGATCCATGCGGCGGCTTAAAATCGGTCGGCTTGTATCTCTGATTACGTAGGAAAGATACAAATGGGCGGGATTTGAAAGATGGATGGCACGGCCATCTTCTCTAAAAATTAGAACCCAATATATATTCCGTTATAAGGCAACAAGAATCTTGAAATCTTGTGTGAGTACATTGAATATTAATGTGCAAATTTTTGGAAAAAGTGGGTGTGGTACCTTCCACATAAAGTAAATATATATCCCAATTAATATTATAAAAACTTTTGTCTCGTGTTGGAACTTCACACCGATAGGATCTATGGGCTATATATTTAAAAATAACTAGCACTGGGGGAGGGAGGGCGTGGCAAAACTGTTTTTGAGAATAAATTTATAAAAATGAGTACATGTATATTACTGAGCATAACAAAAAAAAACAATATAAACCCGAATTTTTATTTTTCGGGCAGTGGGCAGGGTCCAGTTAGTTAACTATAATTATATTGCTAAATATATGAATATATGTTGTGTTAGAGCAAAAACAAATAAAAAGTGATTAGTTTAGTAACAAAAAAGTAAATATAAAATAACACGAAATATAATGTTTTTGGAACGAAAGAAAATCGATATTCAACGTCTGATTTTAAAGCTCCCAGTAAGTATAGGATGAAATTCGTGTCATTTTAAAGCCTATGATGTCTTCTTAACAACAAAATTTTGCTTTTGTAATTATGTTACCTATTTCAGAAGTTATGATTTTTGCAACGAAAAAAGTCAAAAGGCCCCACTGTGCGTCGGAGCAAAGGGTAGTAAGGGATGACCTTGTCTCGCTCAATGTGACTGGAATTGGCGGTTTGGAATTCAAAACTTTGTAACGGGGTAGAGAGTGATGGAGGGGGCATCATATAGTCGACCCTGCCCAAATTTATTCTTTCTTTAGTTGTTTTTTGTTCTCCCATATACGTCACAAAATACATTTACATTCTAAATGTTGTCAAATTGTCAAATCATAAGTCAAAAACTCCTCCGCAGCAAGTGATTTTAGGTGGTGCTACAATTTTTTGGATTTAATTGAATTTATGTTTGTTTACATTTCCTCCCGTTACTCGTGACGTATGTACATACTTTTACCAGGTGTACGAATGTGAGTCTTGTTTTTTGTTTGTTTATGATCTCCGCTTTAACCAGAACTCCAGGTAATGTTTTATAATCTCTTGGCAAGGCCAACCAAGTTCATGCGTTCATGTTGGAACTTTTATTGATTTAATTTTATGTGTTGCGTTGTTTCTTTTAGTATAAAAGCTGGATGGAATGACAAGAATGGTATCAGTTCTTAATTTGAATCAGTCAATACAGACCATCTAAAACAAACCGAAAAAAATAAATCAACAAAAATGTTCAAGTTGGTAAGTCTCAGAATCATCAATTTAAAATTTAAACAACACAAGAGTTTCCTTTAATTAACTGTCTCCATTTGCCTTCCTTCAGGTGGTATTGTCTGTTCTCCTCGCCGTAGCTGCTGCTCGTCCCGGTCATTTGGAAACACCCCTAGTCTATTCGGCTGCCCCAGCCGCCACAGTCACTGTCCAGGAGTCCTCTTTGGCTCATGTTGGCAACATTGTGAAGAGTGTACCCTCCGCCGTGTCACATCACAGCAACAGTGTTGTCCACAGCACTGCTCATGTGGTGGAAGATGTTGTTGCCCCTGCCGTCAAGACCACGGCCTACACCACTAAGACCTTGGCCACACCCATAGTGGAGAGTTATGCCGCTGCCGCTCCAGTGGTACAAAGTTATGCTGCCGCCGCCCCAGTTGCCCACACTTATGCTGCCGCCGCTCCTTTGGCCCATACCTATGCCGCCGCTCCTTTGGCCCATACCTATGCCGCCACTCCTTTGACCCATACCTATGCCGCCGCTCCTTTAGCCCATACCTATGCCGCTGCTCCTTTGGTTCATAGCTATGCCGCCGCTCCTGCTTTTACCAGCTATGCTGCTTCAGCTCCTTTGACTTATTCTGCCACTGGTGCCTGGTAACTTCGCTGATGGATAATGACTTTGGGAAAAATGTGTTTCGAAAAATGACTGTGACAGCTCCAAAAGAGCTGAGTTGGAGGAGTTTTAAAAGATTTGTTAAACATAATGTGTAAATTTTGTGCGAATTAAAAAGTTATATTTATTTAAAAAATATATATTGTATTAATTAATACCAACAGATGGATAAGTACTTTATACTTGAATACTTAGATGAATGATCAAGCAAATCTCAATCAAACAATATCAGAACAGCCAACCATTTAATCAGGGAATAATACCTCGGTTTCTGAGAGAACGAGGAATATTATTTCTAATATGAAGTATCTCCAGTTCGTTGTACATAGTTGAATGTAATTCATAGGTTGGATAGAGTAAGACTATGCTACCACCACATTAACGAAATGGCGCCCAACGTAGGGTCGCATTTTCAATATGCAGTAGTTTTCATCTCTCAGTTAGTTGTATTTTAAATACTAATCGTGGGCTGAGACTGAATGACGGATAGTGAATATGTCACTACATAAACAAAATAGCGCCCAACGCTGGAACTCAGTAGGAAAATGTATATAAATACTGCTTAAAAATTGTTTGGTTATTATATATATACGTATATTTATTCCTTTCACTCCTATGAGGAGCATAGGGCCGTAACAATTTGATTCCAATCTACTCTATTTACAGCGCGAGCTTTTAATTCATTTAGACTTAGATTTAATGTATGAACTTCAATTTAAATTTGCCGTTTCCACGTGTGAGAATGACGTCCTCTTCTCCTGCTGCCTTGTGGCCTGCCTTGCGATGTCATCTAGAGGTTTCCTTAGCGTGTGACCTATCCATCCCCATTTGCGTTTTCTGATTTCCAGATGGATTGGTTGTTGTTGTGTTAAGCTGATTGTTCGCAATAGTTCTGGGCCAAAATATTCAAAGAACTGTCCGTATGCGTTTTCAAAGAACTACTGTATGCTTTGTGCAGCATTCCATGACACACAGCCGTCAAGTAACGCTGATTTAATATTCGAGGTGAATAGGCTCAATTTCGTCTTCTGTGATATGACTGTTGACTTCCACACAGGGTTCAAAAATCCGAATGTCTGCCGAGCTTTATTAATGTGGCTAAATATGTATTTTTTTAGAACCATCTGTATTGTCTATTATACTTCCCAGGTAACAGAATGATTCGACATTTTCAAATATCTGGCTTTGTATGCTTAGTCGGTCAGAATTGCTCATGGTCATCATGGTTGATATTTAAAGGAAATAAGTTGGAAGATGCCAGAAAATAAATCACAAAACTTTAATATTTATCGGCTAAAAGAACAATCTTACTGTTTGAAAAAGATATCAGGTAAATGTTGGCAACGACTACGTCTGAGGTGGTACATTCGGAATTTTCAATTTCTGGTGACTCGTTCAAGCATAGCGACTGGAGAACCTATCCAGTGAAAATAACACGCAAAATGTAAGTCTCCTGGCTTCAATTTTTGCCCAAGTTAAATTTTAAATGCCAAGTTGTCGAACATTATAAGCCAAGCTACTGAGAACAACGACGAATCGAATCGTCACGGTCCACTTTCTCACAGAGAACGACGACGAATCGAATCGCCACGGTCCACTTTCTCACAGAGAACGACGACGAATCGAAATGCCACAGTCTTCTTCCTCACAGAACGCTGTTTTTCGTAATACAGCTGATCATTTTGACGCTGTTGTGGTGTGAGTCTTTCCATGATGACTTGCCAAACGATAGAGTCATGCGTGACCTGTTAAAAAATCAAATCTCTCGACGAATCACTCTTTATATACATTTCGGCGTAAATTGTCTGAGTCCATAGTTGGGCGCCATTTTCAGTTCCAACACATGATTTGCATTTAGGACCACTAAATTGGGGAATGCCAGCTACCAGCTGTGTAAATATAGCGGCGTAAATTGCCTGAGCCACACGTTGGGCGCCAGTTTCTTTGGTGAATGGCCTTGTCTTACTCAGTTCGAATACTTGATTTATATTTAAATGCAAGAACTTGGAGGTTCATAGCTACCACTTGGAGTTAAATGTAAAGACATCGTTCCCCAATCAAATGTGATGAGTGGAATGGCAATATGGGTTGGGCCATTTAAAATTTTAAATTCGAACTACCGATTACTTTGACTTTCAAAGGTAGAATAACATTCATTTTTATTTTTGTTTTCAGGTTTATGTCTGACATTTGCCAAATGGGACGCTGTAGGCTCGAATAAAATTGGGAAGTAAAAAAAAGCAGTGAGACTTTAACGCAAACTGTAAGAACGTGGAAAATTTTCGAGAAGAGATCGGTCTTAAGTTCAGCCTTCATGAAGCTCATTTTCATCGCTCGATGGTTATGTCAATAAGGAAAATTGCCGCATATGGGGTTCAGAGAGCCCACTCGTAACTATTGAGAAGCCAATGCATCCACAACGCGTCACTGTTTAGTGTGGATTTTGGGCTGTACTGAAAACTTGGGTTGATGGGATGAGGTACTGCCAAACCAGTCGTGATAGCCATATAAATGATATTGTAATCCATTATTAAATGACAAAGTTCAACCTTTCGACAGTGAGATTTTTAGTGTGTCGACTTAGTTCGGTGGAATATTTTGTTTATCAGCGCTTCTCATTTGTCATATGTGACCGCTGGTACTAATATGAACCCTGATTTAAGTCAAAGACATAGATTCATTGCGATAGTTCTGACGAGCGCCCATCGAAACTGCGCAGTCAACAATAAAGGTCTCACTTTGCCTTTTTGCTAATTTTGGGTTCTGCTGAAGACTTCAGCACAACCTTTAGTCTTAAACCAAAATAAATGACAACACATAAAACCAGAAATTTAAAAAAATAATCAGTACTTTTTTATATCCCATTATAATTTAAAAGTATTGCATAGCGCACCCTATATTTATTTATTATGAGCACGCTACCAACTCGACTACCGGGGCGCTCATGGTCCACCCTATATTTTGTGGCCGATGCTTCAATTAATCATTTAAATATTCATATATTAATTAATACAAACAATATTATTTTAATAAATATAACTTTTTTATTCGCACATTATTTTCAACAAATCTTTTAAAATTCCTCCAACACAGCACTTTTAATGCTGTCAAAAGTCATTTTTCGAAACACATTTTTCCCAAAGTCATTAACCCTCGGCGAAGTTACCAGGCACCAGTAGCAGTATAAGTCAAAGGCGAGGAGGCAGAGTAGCTGGTATAAGCAGGAGCAGCGGCATAGCTATGAACCAAAGGAGCAGCGGCATAGGTATGGACCAAAGGAGTGGCAGCATATGTATGGGCCAAAGGAGCGGCAGCGGCATAAGTATGAGCCAAAGGAGCAGGAGCTTCATAACTTCTATACTGGTGCATGGAATCCAATATTACTTCATATTTAAAATATAGAAGCTGGGATCATGTGACACGAACCTCCTAGTAGTAGTCCTAACAGTAGTTTAGAAAGTCTTCAAAAATTAGGGAAAAAATATTTTTTTTAAATCTATTTTTGTTGGTACGAAAAAAAACCATTAAAAATAGAAAAAAAGTTGATGTTTGTATGTATAGTTGGTCTGTTATGTTGTATGTGTTGTCATTTATTTTGGTTTAAGACCAAAGGTTGTGCCGAAGTCTTCAGCAGAACCCAAAATTAGCTAAAAGGCAAAGTGAGACCTTTATTGCTGCGCAGTTTCGATGGGCGCTACCACATCTCGTCATAACTTTCCCAACGAATGTTTTGCTGAAGACTTCGTACCTCCAATACGAAATTAAAATCTATTATCAAATATATTCATTTCAATGACACTGAGAGTTCTGAAATTTTATGTGAATCCATCCACTATTAGTCTGGGTAGTTGGGAGAAAATGAGCGGTATTTTTGAAAAGGACATGCATCCATAATAAATTATAACCAGTTATAGAGTATTTTCTCTTACAAGACACCGAGTTTCCTGAAATGCTATGAGTTCATTAAGTTTTCAATTACGTACAGAGTTACAAGCCGAACCATAATTATCGGCGGCGGCGGCGGCGGCGGCGGCGGCGGCTTTCTGCTGATTTGTCGGCTCGTTCTGTCATTGGATCACCCCTATTTATTTGACAATTTTGGGAAAATGGAAGGAATAATTTGAATTGGTTTTTAACACCTTTTCTTTTATTCAATATATATATATATTATATTTCAATATTAGTTGATATTAGCCAATGTTCCCACAATTTAATATTATTATCACAATCCATTCTCAAAATTTATAATATGGATGAATTTAATAAATATTTTTGCAATTACAGCTTTTCGTGTGAGGCATATTTGACCAGACATCTTGAATATCATAACCTTTCCAATGAATGATAATACTATACCTACTTTGGCACACTAAAGAAACACAATAAATAAGCTGTTGTTTAATAAGGCTGTTTTTCTTTAAGCCGGGATAAGAAGCTGCGATAACAAAAACGTTAATAAAAATTTAATTTTTTACCCAAAATAAAAAATTAATTGTCGGCAACAACAATATAAATATTTGTAAAAAACATATTTTCTGTTGACTTTTTCGGACATATGGTCGATAACCATAAATTGGACATACACTGGATAATTATCCATGGTAAGTCCAATATTTTTAACATAAAATATTTTTGTTAAAAATTGTTTTTATACACACATTGGTATTGCTGTTGGTGATAATTTTAAAAAAAGAAATTTTTATTTTGAGTTAAATTTTAACTTTTTATTTGTTTTTTCTTTTTATCACAGCTTAGTTATCCAGTCTTAAAGAAAAACAGCCTTATTGTTATTTACAGGAACACATGGCCATTTTTTAGGGTGGGTTGTCTATTTTGGTAGTAAGATTTGACTGAGTTAGAACTCCGTCAAATCTCGGCGGCGTGGTTGAAGTCGATATGAGTCGATGAAATCGGCGGCGTGTTGAAGTCGATTTGAGCCGACGAAATCGTCGGCGGCGCGGCTTGTGCAGATCCATGCGGCGGCTTAAAATCGGTCGGCTTGTATCTCTGATTACGTAGGAAAGATACAAATGGGCGGGATTTGAAAGATGGATGGCACGGCCATCTTCTCTAAAAATTAGAACCCAATATATATTCCGTTATAAGGCAACAAGAATCTTGAAATCTTGTGTGAGTACATTGAATATTAATGTGCAAATTTTTGGAAAAAGTGGGTGTGGTACCTTCCACATAAAGTAAATATATATCCCAATTAATATTATAAAAACTTTTGTCTCGTGTTGGAACTTCACACCGATAGGATCTATGGGCTATATATTTAAAAATAACTAGCACTGGGGGAGGGAGGGCGTGGCAAAACTGTTTTTGAGAATAAATTTATAAAAATGAGTACATGTATATTACTGAGCATAACAAAAAAAAACAATATAAACCCGAATTTTTATTTTTCGGGCAGTGGGCAGGGTCCAGTTAGTTAACTATAATTATATTGCTAAATATATGAATATATGTTGTGTTAGAGCAAAAACAAATAAAAAGTGATTAGTTTAGTAACAAAAAAGTAAATATAAAATAACACGAAATATAATGTTTTTGGAACGAAAGAAAATCGATATTCAACGTCTGATTTTAAAGCTCCCAGTAAGTATAGGATGAAATTCGTGTCATTTTAAAGCCTATGATGTCTTCTTAACAACAAAATTTTGCTTTTGTAATTATGTTACCTATTTCAGAAGTTATGATTTTTGCAACGAAAAAAGTCAAAAGGCCCCACTGTGCGTCGGAGCAAAGGGTAGTAAGGGATGACCTTGTCTCGCTCAATGTGACTGGAATTGGCGGTTTGGAATTCAAAACTTTGTAACGGGGTAGAGAGTGATGGAGGGGGCATCATATAGTCGACCCTGCCCAAATTTATTCTTTCTTTAGTTGTTTTTTGTTCTCCCATATACGTCACAAAATACATTTACATTCTAAATGTTGTCAAATTGTCAAATCATAAGTCAAAAACTCCTCCGCAGCAAGTGATTTTAGGTGGTGCTACAATTTTTTGGATTTAATTGAATTTATGTTTGTTTACATTTCCTCCCGTTACTCGTGACGTATGTACATACTTTTACCAGGTGTACGAATGTGAGTCTTGTTTTTTGTTTGTTTATGATCTCCGCTTTAACCAGAACTCCAGGTAATGTTTTATAATCTCTTGGCAAGGCCAACCAAGTTCATGCGTTCATGTTGGAACTTTTATTGATTTAATTTTATGTGTTGCGTTGTTTCTTTTAGTATAAAAGCTGGATGGAATGACAAGAATGGTATCAGTTCTTAATTTGAATCAGTCAATACAGACCATCTAAAACAAACCGAAAAAAATAAATCAACAAAAATGTTCAAGTTGGTAAGTCTCAGAATCATCAATTTAAAATTTAAACAACACAAGAGTTTCCTTTAATTAACTGTCTCCATTTGCCTTCCTTCAGGTGGTATTGTCTGTTCTCCTCGCCGTAGCTGCTGCTCGTCCCGGTCATTTGGAAACACCCCTAGTCTATTCGGCTGCCCCAGCCGCCACAGTCACTGTCCAGGAGTCCTCTTTGGCTCATGTTGGCAACATTGTGAAGAGTGTACCCTCCGCCGTGTCACATCACAGCAACAGTGTTGTCCACAGCACTGCTCATGTGGTGGAAGATGTTGTTGCCCCTGCCGTCAAGACCACGGCCTACACCACTAAGACCTTGGCCACACCCATAGTGGAGAGTTATGCCGCTGCCGCTCCAGTGGTACAAAGTTATGCTGCCGCCGCCCCAGTTGCCCACACTTATGCTGCCGCCGCTCCTTTGGCCCATACCTATGCCGCCGCTCCTTTGGCCCATACCTATGCCGCCACTCCTTTGACCCATACCTATGCCGCCGCTCCTTTAGCCCATACCTATGCCGCTGCTCCTTTGGTTCATAGCTATGCCGCCGCTCCTGCTTTTACCAGCTATGCTGCTTCAGCTCCTTTGACTTATTCTGCCACTGGTGCCTGGTAACTTCGCTGATGGATAATGACTTTGGGAAAAATGTGTTTCGAAAAATGACTGTGACAGCTCCAAAAGAGCTGAGTTGGAGGAGTTTTAAAAGATTTGTTAAACATAATGTGTAAATTTTGTGCGAATTAAAAAGTTATATTTATTTAAAAAATATATATTGTATTAATTAATACCAACAGATGGATAAGTACTTTATACTTGAATACTTAGATGAATGATCAAGCAAATCTCAATCAAACAATATCAGAACAGCCAACCATTTAATCAGGGAATAATACCTCGGTTTCTGAGAGAACGAGGAATATTATTTCTAATATGAAGTATCTCCAGTTCGTTGTACATAGTTGAATGTAATTCATAGGTTGGATAGAGTAAGACTATGCTACCACCACATTAACGAAATGGCGCCCAACGTAGGGTCGCATTTTCAATATGCAGTAGTTTTCATCTCTCAGTTAGTTGTATTTTAAATACTAATCGTGGGCTGAGACTGAATGACGGATAGTGAATATGTCACTACATAAACAAAATAGCGCCCAACGCTGGAACTCAGTAGGAAAATGTATATAAATACTGCTTAAAAATTGTTTGGTTATTATATATATACGTATATTTATTCCTTTCACTCCTATGAGGAGCATAGGGCCGTAACAATTTGATTCCAATCTACTCTATTTACAGCGCGAGCTTTTAATTCATTTAGACTTAGATTTAATGTATGAACTTCAATTTAAATTTGCCGTTTCCACGTGTGAGAATGACGTCCTCTTCTCCTGCTGCCTTGTGGCCTGCCTTGCGATGTCATCTAGAGGTTTCCTTAGCGTGTGACCTATCCATCCCCATTTGCGTTTTCTGATTTCCAGATGGATTGGTTGTTGTTGTGTTAAGCTGATTGTTCGCAATAGTTCTGGGCCAAAATATTCAAAGAACTGTCCGTATGCGTTTTCAAAGAACTACTGTATGCTTTGTGCAGCATTCCATGACACACAGCCGTCAAGTAACGCTGATTTAATATTCGAGGTGAATAGGCTCAATTTCGTCTTCTGTGATATGACTGTTGACTTCCACACAGGGTTCAAAAATCCGAATGTCTGCCGAGCTTTATTAATGTGGCTAAATATGTATTTTTTTAGAACCATCTGTATTGTCTATTATACTTCCCAGGTAACAGAATGATTCGACATTTTCAAATATCTGGCTTTGTATGCTTAGTCGGTCAGAATTGCTCATGGTCATCATGGTTGATATTTAAAGGAAATAAGTTGGAAGATGCCAGAAAATAAATCACAAAACTTTAATATTTATCGGCTAAAAGAACAATCTTACTGTTTGAAAAAGATATCAGGTAAATGTTGGCAACGACTACGTCTGAGGTGGTACATTCGGAATTTTCAATTTCTGGTGACTCGTTCAAGCATAGCGACTGGAGAACCTATCCAGTGAAAATAACACGCAAAATGTAAGTCTCCTGGCTTCAATTTTTGCCCAAGTTAAATTTTAAATGCCAAGTTGTCGAACATTATAAGCCAAGCTACTGAGAACAACGACGAATCGAATCGTCACGGTCCACTTTCTCACAGAGAACGACGACGAATCGAATCGCCACGGTCCACTTTCTCACAGAGAACGACGACGAATCGAAATGCCACAGTCTTCTTCCTCACAGAACGCTGTTTTTCGTAATACAGCTGATCATTTTGACGCTGTTGTGGTGTGAGTCTTTCCATGATGACTTGCCAAACGATAGAGTCATGCGTGACCTGTTAAAAAATCAAATCTCTCGACGAATCACTCTTTATATACATTTCGGCGTAAATTGTCTGAGTCCATAGTTGGGCGCCATTTTCAGTTCCAACACATGATTTGCATTTAGGACCACTAAATTGGGGAATGCCAGCTACCAGCTGTGTAAATATAGCGGCGTAAATTGCCTGAGCCACACGTTGGGCGCCAGTTTCTTTGGTGAATGGCCTTGTCTTACTCAGTTCGAATACTTGATTTATATTTAAATGCAAGAACTTGGAGGTTCATAGCTACCACTTGGAGTTAAATGTAAAGACATCGTTCCCCAATCAAATGTGATGAGTGGAATGGCAATATGGGTTGGGCCATTTAAAATTTTAAATTCGAACTACCGATTACTTTGACTTTCAAAGGTAGAATAACATTCATTTTTATTTTTGTTTTCAGGTTTATGTCTGACATTTGCCAAATGGGACGCTGTAGGCTCGAATAAAATTGGGAAGTAAAAAAAAGCAGTGAGACTTTAACGCAAACTGTAAGAACGTGGAAAATTTTCGAGAAGAGATCGGTCTTAAGTTCAGCCTTCATGAAGCTCATTTTCATCGCTCGATGGTTATGTCAATAAGGAAAATTGCCGCATATGGGGTTCAGAGAGCCCACTCGTAACTATTGAGAAGCCAATGCATCCACAACGCGTCACTGTTTAGTGTGGATTTTGGGCTGTACTGAAAACTTGGGTTGATGGGATGAGGTACTGCCAAACCAGTCGTGATAGCCATATAAATGATATTGTAATCCATTATTAAATGACAAAGTTCAACCTTTCGACAGTGAGATTTTTAGTGTGTCGACTTAGTTCGGTGGAATATTTTGTTTATCAGCGCTTCTCATTTGTCATATGTGACCGCTGGTACTAATATGAACCCTGATTTAAGTCAAAGACATAGATTCATTGCGATAGTTCTGACGAGCGCCCATCGAAACTGCGCAGTCAACAATAAAGGTCTCACTTTGCCTTTTTGCTAATTTTGGGTTCTGCTGAAGACTTCAGCACAACCTTTAGTCTTAAACCAAAATAAATGACAACACATAAAACCAGAAATTTAAAAAAATAATCAGTACTTTTTTATATCCCATTATAATTTAAAAGTATTGCATAGCGCACCCTATATTTATTTATTATGAGCACGCTACCAACTCGACTACCGGGGCGCTCATGGTCCACCCTATATTTTGTGGCCGATGCTTCAATTAATCATTTAAATATTCATATATTAATTAATACAAACAATATTATTTTAATAAATATAACTTTTTTATTCGCACATTATTTTCAACAAATCTTTTAAAATTCCTCCAACACAGCACTTTTAATGCTGTCAAAAGTCATTTTTCGAAACACATTTTTCCCAAAGTCATTAACCCTCGGCGAAGTTACCAGGCACCAGTAGCAGTATAAGTCAAAGGCGAGGAGGCAGAGTAGCTGGTATAAGCAGGAGCAGCGGCATAGCTATGAACCAAAGGAGCAGCGGCATAGGTATGGACCAAAGGAGTGGCAGCATATGTATGGGCCAAAGGAGCGGCAGCGGCATAAGTATGAGCCAAAGGAGCAGCGGCGGCATAAGTTTGAACCACAGGGGCGGCAGCGGCATAAGTCTCCACTATGGGTGTGGCCAAGGACTTAGTGGTGTAGGCCGTGGTCTTGACAGCAGGGGCAACGACATCTTCCACCACATGAGCAGTGCTGTGGACAACACTGTTGCTGTGATGTGACACGGCGGAGGGTACACTCTTCACAATATTGCCAACATGAGCCAAAGAGGATTCGTGGACAGTGACTGTGGCGGCTGGGGCGGCCGAATAGACTAGGGGTGTTTCCAAATGACCGGGACGAGCAGCAGCTACGGCGAGGAGAACAGACAATACCACCTGAAGGAAGGCAAATGGAGACAGTTAATTAAAGGAAACTCTTGTGTTGTTTTAAATTTAAATTCTGAGACTTACCAACTTGAACATTTTTGTAGTTTTTTTTTGATTGTTTTAGATGGTCTGTATTGACTGATTCAAATTATGAACTGATGCCATTCTTGTCATTCCATCCAGCTTTTATACTAAAAGAAACCACTCCGCACCACAACGCAAGAGTGGTACACATAAAATTAAATCAATAAAAGTTCCAACATGAACGCATGAACTTGGTTGGCCTTGCCAAGAGATTATAAAACATTACTGGAGTTCTGGTTAAAGCAAAGATCATAAACGAAAAAAAACAAGACGCACACCGGGTAAAAGTAAGCACAGCATGAGTAAGGGCGAAAAGTAGACAAAAAATAAAGTGTGAGTGGCAGAGTTGCGGTAGATTTGTGTGGGTGACTTCTATGCTGACAAACACAGGCTTATTAAATCCGGCAATACTTTGTTTTCGTTTGACTAATGCTGGCGACATTTAAGAATAAAAAGCATCTTAAAGATTCTTCATTTGTCGTCCAGAACTGGGCCCATTCATTGAATACAAAATTATATTGCTCAGAGTTCATTCATTGGGAGAGGATCTCCTTCTTCCTTGTCTGAAGTTTTTGGGAATTATTTATTTAAGGGCTCATATTTATTGATTGTTGAAATCCTGTCATAAGTTGATAACAATTCAGCAAATTAACAATGGTCTAATGATAATGATAATTCATCAAATAAAATATAAAATATTCTCTAAATCCCAAATGCGACAATTTTGACGTTTAACGAAGCCATCGATCTGAAAATGACCTGAAGAAGAATCTGCTGAAATATCTTCAGTATTTATAAAATGTCTATCAACAGTGCGTTGGATTCCTTGGAGACCTTTTGTGACAGATCACGCATGACTAATATCAAACTGCTTGGTCATTTTTGTCCAGTAACGTTTGGCAAGTCATAATGGAAAGACTCACATCACAACTGCGTCTTCATATTGATCAGCTTGTTTGAAATCCAGTTCAAAATCTCATGATTCACACTTCTTTCAAATTAAGGAATATAGCGCCGAAACTCACTACCATTTGTCACTAAATACCATTCTGTGAAAATTTAAAAATCTATATCGACTTTCCATTCATTCAATTTAGAAAAGCTTACAACAAAGTTGCACCGAAGAACTACTGCGTCAATGTGCAAATCGCACTACGTCCGAGTGCTTTCGTCGCGCAAATTTTCAATGTATTTATAGCCGCCGTTCGCTTAGAACAATAAGTACGTGGAACTCATTAAATCATAAAATGTGTCAAAGTCGTCGCCCATGTCCAAGAGCAGTTCTTATTGGCGGAATGTGCATCGGTACTACATACATTTAAGTGCATTCCAACTATTTATAGTTTCACTTGGCCACCGCCATTTGTTGAGCAGACTGGGACAGTTCAATGGTCTACACACGGAAGGTCAAGTTTAAAAACCTCTTATGACGTTGGGAAAATATTACTGTGTGTCCTCGTAAAACAATAAAATTGAATATAGCGCAGTTAAAACGCAGTTCACTGGCAAATAGGTGACACCTATACTCACTAGGATGCAGGAAACAAGGAAAAGAGCTATATCAGCAAATATTAGAGTAGACAAATACACTAAATTCTAAGGAGTCACGCCAATAAATATAGCAACATGAAAAATTAACCAAATCGTTTTTTGCTGCACCTCCTGCTTTCCAAATTGCAGGACGTACAACATGTACTTAGCTCAGACAAAATCAAGTATTTAGGGGTAACTTTTAATGAAAACTTTAGGTTCTGCCGACAAATTGGCCTTATACTGAGCAAGATGAGGAAGACATGATGTATTCTTAGATGTTGTGGCGGACTGGGGCACGAAGTTAGGCTCTTAATCTATCGACGTACATTTAGATCGCTACATAGGAGGATATGTTTTTCCAGTTTGCTATTGGATCTCTTCCAGGAGAAGGGTAAGATCGATGTTGATTTCTTGTCCGAGACTTAGGTCAGTGATAGGTTCCGATGGTATACCTAGGAGACCATCTTGCCGAAAGGTTTACGGCTTTACAGATTTCGATAGAATCGACATGCTCCTCGTTCGGAATGCTCTGAACTTCAACGGAAGGGCCGACAGTGTGGAAATGCAACAAAGAAATAAGTTGGGCTGCTGACTCTCGAAAAATTGGGCCAAATATAAAATACAGTCCAACCTGGATAAGTGCGAATCCTCTTCACACAAAAAACCTATTTTAGTGGTATTGATTTTTTCTGGATGTACCTCTACAATTGGCATATTTTACTCGTTTGCCTCTAAGAGAACGATTTCACATTCATTGCGAACCAAATTTTCCAAATTTTACATAAAGGCGCCTTATAGTCGTAGATCGGTTGGGATTGAAACTGGGCGAAATCGGACCAAAGGGAAAAAAATTTCCCTCACAAGGACTAAAAAAACCCATAATAACTCCTAATATTTTAGAGTATTTAAGCATATTTTTTCAAAACGTCTGCTTGTACTTACTTGATATTGGGTATGCGCATTCCCCCGATAACAAAAAAGTGCACCATAAAACTATTTTTATTCGTAGGGGGTGAGATGGGGCAAAAAGGGATAAAAATGGTACATACCAAACGACAACAGCTAGAAACACGAACTTCGGTGTGTACATTCCTCAAGTAGACAATGTACAACAATGTACAATGTAGGTACATAATATGAAATTATTTTTTCCAAATTCGTACTTTTAAGGAATAAAATGGGGATAAAAATGGTACCAACCAAACGGCTGCACCTAGAATAATAAAATTGGGTGTATATATTCCTCTGATTGCGTAGACACGTAAAATATACGGATTTTTCGAAATTCGTACTTTTTGGGGTTTAAATAGAAAAGGGGATAAAAATAGTACCAACCAAATGACCGCATCTAGAGTTATGAAATTCGGAATATACATGCCTATGACTGCGTAGACACGAAAAATAAAAGGTATCTTCCAAATTCGTACTTTCAAGGGATACAATGGGTACAAAGGGATAAAAATAGTACCAAACAAACGGCTTACTAGAAAGATAAAATTCGGTGTGAAATAAAAAAATATTATATTTATTTATAAAATTATTTTTTCAATATTTGTATTTCCAAACAGTCACACCATGAGAATGGAGATAACTCTTGGGTTTTCCGAGCCTCAGATGAGACAATTTTGCTTGTTGACGTAGCCACCGGAAATGGGCCTCATCAGTCAAGATGATTTTTCGATTGAATTCCGGATCATTTTCATTCATCTCAAGGACCCAATTAGCAAAGACACGACGTTGTTGATGATCGGCCGGTTTGAGTTATTGTATTTACTGAACTTTATAAGCCCTAAGACCCAAGTCTTTATGCAAAATACGGTGTAATGGCGTTTGTGGAATGCCCAATTCCAAAGAACGACGAGGAATGGACAAACCTGGGTTTCCTTCAACACTTTGGACTACAGCAGCAATATTCTCAGCAGTTCTTGAGCGACGTGCACGGGTTTTATTCTTCACATCACTAACTTGTCCCAACAGCTCGGATTTTTCCACCAATTTTTGTATTGCGGTCCGACAAGGTGCTTCACGATGACCCAAAAACGCTGTGACTGCAACATTTTCACCATTTTTGTAGTGAATTTTAATCATTTCAATGCATTGTTGAAGCGTGTATCGTTCCATTTTTAGTAATGGCGTAGTTTCTCCTTGTCAAATGTCAAAGAATAAAAGCTTCAAAAGTGAGAGCTACCGAAATACCGGGTGTTTCAAAATAACACATCTTGTTGGAAACCCCTCTATAACCATCCCATCTTTATCAGCTCACTTTATTGGACTCAAATTTATTCTTAACCCTAGAAAGATAACCTACGTCTGAGAGACGTATGCCTTTTTAATTTTTCGCTCTCCCTCTCTCGAATGTTTGTGCAACACGTTGCTATTTTTGTTTTTCTCAGTCGTCTACAGTAGCCAATAACGCATTTAAATAATAAAGAAATATATAAAGAATCCATGTAAGTACAAAAAAGGTAAAAAATATTTCCAAAAATGTTGTCACCATAAAGAAAAACTATGATACGTCCCACAGACGTATGGTTATCTTTTCCGTAGCTTCCAATAGGGTTATCTTTCTAGGGTTAACACTTACATTTGTTTGTTTGGTATTCAAAAAATAGCAACACATTTCATTTCCTTAGATCATTTTCAAACATTATTCTATTACGGTGTTACAAACAAATTCAACTCATCTCCATATATTAGAGACAATATTTTTCCAAAATAGAATATGAACATTGTCTTTGGCAACATTGCTCGTAGACATTCCGTAATACAGGTTTTTCCGGCTTTCTCCAGGGTTTGGTCGGATCCCATTTGGAGACTTTTGGTGGAATGATATTTAACGCGTAATTATTGTTACACGTCACTTCCAGAGCTTGCTCCAATGATTTACCACAGATATATTCGGCTGAATGGATTTCATAGATAACAGCGAAAACTATAAATAAACTCAAAAGCTTCATAGTTGGTAGAAAATAGAATTAGCGGGATAGAGAAACTTTTTAAATGGTATGTCCAAAACGACTTATCGACAACTGATGCGAGATATACAGCAGATTATAAATGATGAGAAAGTTTTCAAATGTCATCGCATCCCAAACCTAATAAACCGTGTACGTGCATTAATCTAAACAGTAAAAGACAGAAATGTCGAAATAATAATAAAAAGGCAAGTTAAAAAACCTGCGGGATCGACTATTGGAGATCCTATTTGAAATATTTTAGTTTTAAAATATTTTAACCGTCTCATGCCCGAATTTTCTTTTTAATAAATTTATAAAACTTACTATGCTTTTTGATGAGGTATGTGCCTAAATATGATTTCTATAGAGTCTTGGGGTTTTAATTTATACAGGGCATGAGTAACAGGATGTTTCTTAAAATCATTATACTGCAGATATAGGTTAAACAAAAAATATTTTTAAATGTTTCTTCACTTTAAAAATCATTAATATTTATATATCTCTTCGAATAACAAAGACAGTTTTTCTTGTACTCGACGAAATCCAATAAAAATAAGTAGAATTTCTAAACAATTTCGAATTACAAGAAACTCAAAAAAATTGAAATTTGAGACTTCACCTTTGTTTTCACCTTCCTACACAAACCCAAGTTACCGGGCATGAAAGGTTAAGTGCGAATACACGTTCCACATTTATTCTGACAGCACCAGTCAGAAGACATTGTGACCTTTTTATCGAAAGTTTCTTACATTTTACTATTTTTTTTCTAATTTTTCCATTTTGTAGTCTATTAGGACCATACGACAGAAATTTCTATATAAGTCACACAGTTGAGTGACTTAGCTGAACAGCCCTCGTAAAGGTGTGAACACCACAAAATTGTTTCAAATGTCTCAAGATCAACTCAAATATCACCTCATTTTAGTAGCGTGATCATAGATAATTTGTTTAATAGATTTCGTGCATTTACAAATAAAAATGTCATTACGTTTTACGAGTATTCTCAGAGTTTTTGGGTTTTCACCACATCTAGGGCTTACAACAAGCAATCTAGCCGCAATATACAGGATTTTCCAACACTTTTGAAGCTTTTATTCTTTGACATTTGACCAGTAGAAACTACGCCATTGCTAAAAATGGAACGAAACACGCTTCAACAACGCATTGAAATTATTAAAATTCACTACAAAAATGGTGAAAAACTTGCAGTCACAGTTCGCAAAACTAAAGCATTTCTTGTCGGACCGCAATACAGAAATTGGTGGAAAAATTCAAGCTGTTGGGACAAGTTAGTGATGTGAAGAATAAAACCCGTGCACGTCGCTCAAGAACAGCTGAGAATATTGCTGCTGTAGCCCAAAGTGTTGAAGAAACCCCAGGTTTGTCCATTCTTCGTCGTTCTTTGGAATTGGGCATTCCACAAACGTCATTACACCATATTTTGCATAAAGACTTGGGTCTTAAGGCTTATAAAGTTCAGTTACCACAAGAACTCAAGCCGGCCGATTATCAACAACGTCGTGTCGTTGCTGATTGGGTCCTTGAATGAATGAAAATGATCCGGAATTCCATCGAAAAATCATCTTGACTGATAAGGTCCATTTCCACCTCGGTGGCTACGTCAACAAGCAAAATTGTCGCATCTGTGGCTCGGAAAACCCAAGAGTTATTGTTGGGAAGCCTCTCCATCCTCATCGTGTGACTGTTTGGTGCGGTTTATGGTCCGGCGGGGTCATTGGACCTTACTTTTTCGCAAAAAAAGGTTGGATCAACAGTTACGGTGAATGGATTGCGCTATCGAGAGATGATTAATGATTTTTTATGGTCGGAATTGGATGTTATTGATCTGGACAACGGTTAATTTTCAACAAGACGGCTCTACGTGCCACACAAACAACGCAACCATTGCTCTTTTACGGGAAAAGTGTCTGGGCCGTGTTATCTCTCGAAGAGGTGATCACAATTGGCCACCGAGATCTTGTGATTTAACACCTTGCTACTTCTTCCTCTGGGGCGACGTGAAAGATAAGGTCTACGCCAATAGCCCAGCGTCGATTCAAAACCTCAAAGATAGAATTCGTGAGGCTATCGATGCCATAAGGCAGCCACTTTGCGATTTGGTTGTGGAAAATTTCATGAAAAGGATATGGTCCTGTAAGCGTGGTCGTGGAGGCCATTTGGCTAATGTTGTTTTTCATTATTAACGGCATATCTTCCTCTTTATTATGAAATAAACATCCGATCAGTTATCTCAAAAAATTGCATTTTTCTTTGAATACCACAATAACACCTCTTGTTGGAAAACCCTGTATATTGTAACTACATTTGAGATAGGCTATAATGATAGAGTCACAAGCCACATCGAAATTCAACTAAATATTTTCCAATTCACAAGCAGACAATTTTCACATCAACTATATTCTATACAAATCATTTGGTATTTTGTCTCAATATTTACCATTTTAGAATTATCTGTTCCAAAAACGACCCAGTTTAAGATTATCCCCTTAAGGTTATATCGTTTCTTACAGTATGCAAAGATTTTTATTTATGTTTGTCGTGTAGCACATTTGTACACTCCGCTGTCTTGAAGTTGGTATGATTTCTTTGAATTGTACCCAAAGTTAATCCATTCATAATGATTTTCTTGTAAAGATCATTCTTGCTTTTAACATTCTAGACGGTCATTGCCCTTTAAAATCATTTCAATCTAATCATTTGCCTTTCCTATTCATAATTCTGCGCAGTACTCCAACACATTCAAAGTGTTATCCTTCTGCAGCATGTCCGTTTAATTCCCTATGACCTCTTCCTGGAATTGCTTAACGCCAGTCATTATCATTTATAGTAGTCCTTCTGATTATCCTTTCTCTCTGTCTCTCTCAATTGCTACGTCTAACGTTGAACATTCTTCTCTATTGACCACAACAAACGGTAACGTTTGTTCGAGGTCATTCGAGAATGCAGTTTATTGCACTCTGGTTTTCTGCTGGTTTCTGTCCACAACAGACCACTTGACCAACAAACGACGGAAACCCCACGGCACGTGTAGCCACCCCGAGTATCATTACGAACGTATGAACGGATGATTGATATGAGGAGCAGCAACTATATCCTGCTGGGATTTCCTAGGAAATCGATAATCGATACCTGTAGGCGAAGTAATTATGGTTTCTTTTTTTCCAGCGGTTTTCGCACTGCAAATGCAACCAAGGCAGGCGACAACACGCGTCCTTTGGAGCAATGGCAAATGAGAAGTTAACAGGGGATGGTCTGCCATAGGTGGTGGTGCTGGTTGTGATTGATGAACCAAACAAATATTACTTACCGGATAATATCTGTAAACAAAAAGAGAAGAAGAAAATGTGGTTAAATGTATATTTATTATATTAAACTTATATTTTTACAATAATATACGATATTACTGTACTGAAAACAAAAGATCTACAAAATGTATCCAACTCGTCCGCCCTATGCCCAATAAACGACGTATAAATGATAGATAGTTTGGAAATATTTTAAGTTTGTCATTCCGCTTATAGCACCTTGAAACATCGACCTGGCCCCTATAACAAATATATGTGAAGTAGCTCCATGTCTTTATTTTCAATTGTATACAAGAAAAACAAATTTATGAGATCTCACACAAATCGAAACTAATAAAAACAAGTAAAAATGGCCGGACCGAACTTTATATACCCTCCACCATGGATTGAATTTCATAGAGGCTGTCGATTTTCGTAAAAGTGCAGTAATATTACAGGAAAACATATATATATTTTTTGAATATAACCAAATCAAAACAAATACAAATATTGAAAAAATAATTTTATAAATAAATATAATATTTTTATTATTTCAAACCACACTTATAAGGCAAGGCTACCAGTACGTTGATATATATCGAAATAATACTTCAAGTCGATTCAAAAAATATATATTCTTATATTTATATTTTCTAAAAAGCTTAACTACCATAAATATTGGTAGATAGTGGGTGCTACAGTTGGTTGTATTTCCATTCTATTTTAATTCCAAAAGTACAAATTTTGAAAATCCAGTATCTCAAGTGCAAAATAACCTAACTTCATGATTCAACAAATTTTTGCCGTAAAAGTAAAAAGTACGATTTTGGAAAAATCTTTTTATTTTGCGTGTCTATGCAGTCAGAGGAATATATACACCGAATTCCATGATTCTAGCTGCGGTCATTTGGTTGGTACCATTTTTATCCCCTTTTTCCTATTTTACCCCCTTAAGAGTACGTCTTTCTAAAATCTCTTTATTTTACGTGTTCACGCAATTCGATGGATGTACACATCGAATTTCATCATTCTAGCTGCAGCCGTTTAGTTGGTACTATTTTTATCCCTCTGTACCCATTGCATTCCTTTAAAGTACGAATTTGAAATCAAAAACTTTTAGTTTTCGTGTCTAGGCAGTCAGAGGAATGTATACTCAGAATTTCAGGACTCTAGCTGCGGTCTTTTGGTTGGTACAATTTTTATCCCCTTTTCTATTTTAACCCCCAAAAAGTACGAATTTCCAAAAATCCGTATATTTTACGTATCTACACAATCAGAGGAATATATACACCCAATTTTATTATTCTAGGTGCAGCCGTTTGGTTGGTACCATTTTTATCCCTCTATTCCCATTTTATTCCTTAAAAGTACGAATTTGAAAAAAATAATTTCATATTATGTACCTACTCAACTAGAGGAATGTACACACCGAATTTCGTGTTTCTAGCTGTTGTCGTTTGATATGTACCATTTTTATCCCTGTTTGCCCCATCTCACCCCCTATGAATACAAATCGTTTTATGGTGCACTTTTTTGTTATCGGGGGAATGCGCATACCCAATATCAAGTAAGTACAAGCAGACTTATTGAAAAAATATGCTTAAGTACTCTAAAATATTAGGGGTTATTATGGGGTTTTGCAGTCCTTTTGAGGGAAAATTTTTCCCTTTAGACTGATTTCGCTCAGTTTCAATCCCAACCGTTCTACGACTATAATACGTATTTATGCAAAATTTGGACCTACTAGCTCCTTTCGTTTAGATGCTAGCGTGCTTTCAACAGACGGACGGACATGGCTAGATCCTCTTAGAATTTTATGACGATCAAGAATTTTACTTTATAGGGTCTTAGGTAGATATTTCAAGGTGTTACAAATTCCATCCTGAAGGTGGAGGGTATAAAAACCATTAGACTGTATTTTCCTAATAAATGTAATTATACTTTAATTGATTTCTTTTATAATTTTGTAGATATTTACTATTAATAATTGGTGAGTGAATTCATAAATCCTTAAGAAATCGACTTTAAAGGTAAATTTCATCACTGTGGAGAAATTTATGAAATAAAAAATTAATTTTAATTTTATCCGTCTCCAATTTTGGGTAGTTTTTATTGAATTTTCTTTTGGTGGATATAGATAAATCTAAAATAGCAATTTGGAAATATCCGATTATATTGCACTCATACACAGTCAAATGAATGTGCTTGTCGATCTGCATATTTTAGCTGAACTCCCTTCATATGTACCATTTTTTATCATTTTCTACCCAATTTTGGCAAAAAAAAAAATACAATCGCGGAGCCTTTTATATTCTCGAACTCATGTTTCTAGATGCGACCGGATTTTTTAAATCTTTTTGCTCCTCTTTCCAAAATATGGTAACATGTGTTCTAGCTTCTCCCCTAAATACATGTACTTTATACGGTACCACGTTTATGCCTTTTCGTACTGCATCCTCCTTATAAATACAAATTTTGGAATATCCATTTATGTTCCACGTTTACGTAAATAAAAGGTGGTACACCATTCTTATACCGCGCACCCATTAAAAGTACAAATTTCTCAAAAATCAAATTTTACTGCGCTTCTACATGGTCAGAGCAATGTACATACCAAATTTCACGAATCTAACTGTAATACTTTAGTTGGTACTCTTTTTATCCCGCTGGCGCAATAAAATTTGGAAATTCCAAAATATCCATTTATGTCACGCGTCTACGTGGTCGCAGGAAAACACACGCCGAATTTCACGATTTTAGCTACAATACTTTAGTTGGTACCATTTGTGTCCCCTTTTGTTCCGCTCTCTACTTATAAGTACACTATTCGGAAAATCCAATTTTATTGCGCTTCTACATGGTCAAGATTCTAGCTGCAATACTTTAGTTGGTACTATTTTTATACTTTTTTGTCCCGCTCTCGCATTAAAAGTACAAATTCCAAAATATCCATTTATGTTAAGAGTCTACGTGGTCGTGGCTACAATACTTTAGTTGGAACCATTTTTATCCCTTTTTGTCCCGCGCACCCCTTAAAAGAGAAATGTAAATATTGATTTCCATTTTTATCCCTTTTCGTCCTATTCCTCTCTTAAAAGAAAAAAATTAAAAAAATCCTTTTTTGCAGCTCGTCTGTGTGGTAAGTGCAAGGCACACACCGAATTTCATGTTCCTAGCTACTACCGTTGAGGGACGAAAGATCGATGTTTATCCCTTTTTATTCCATTTCACCCCCTAAAAGTACGAATTTCGTAAAATCCTTCCTTAGTCCGCATCTCCTGAAAATTTCGTGGCTTCAGTCGTTTGGTCTGGGCGCTGATCAATGATAAGTCAGTCAGTTTGTAACGCAACTCATATACATTCATTTGGAAAATACGTGTGAGATGATGAAGTAAACACGTTGGGCTATTCCGAGAGAGAAAAATAATTAGAAATTATTTTTTAATTTTTGATTGTCCCAGAAAAAAATATTTTTTAATTAAATTCATTTTTATATAAGAAAATACCTTTCAAACGCATCTTCGCGCGTCAAAATATTTGAACTATCTCAGAAGTTATGAAATTTCGAAAACAATAGCCATTAGGTTTACACTATCCCCCCATTCATTTCCCAACCACTGTGATAGTTCCCTCAGACGTACAGTCGTGTTGGCAGCAGACTCTTTACTTAAGATGCCCGGAGGTGGTAAATGCATCCGATGGCGTTGTTCTTAGTGCACCACTGGCCATTCATTGGACCTTTTTTTAATATCTTACAATAAGTGGGCTCTTCAAGAGAGGAAAAGGGATTTGCTTTGCCTCCTAAAGATAAGAGCCCCACAGCTGGCAGTTTGTATTTTGTGTTGTAGAGAACCAACTCAGTTTTTCATTTGCCAATTTGGCAGTGATATTGAGGGCTCTCTGAGCGTATCTGAGAGTTTACTCCTAACTGCTATGCAACCACCTTAACTCTGGACTTCTCCAATGAAAGCAGGATGTTATTATTGGCAAGATTATAGAGGAGTGAGGAAAGAACATCTTCTTGAGGTGAGCAGTTAGGAAAGAACACCTCCTACATGTAAATCTTTTAAGGTGCGTTGACCCTAGAGTAGCTGAGATTCGCCGTTTTCGCCTAGTCTACAAATGCTCTCACTTACACCAAGATTAGACATGGCCATTATTTTTGTAGTCGGTTTAACATTATTGAGTATTCCTTGATATCAAGAGAACCTTCAATAAAACTAACCATATCATGCCTCAGTGGATTTGCCCTTAAATGATTGATAGTAGCCTTTGGTCTATCCAGGTTCTGCTATCTAGCTATCAATCAGTATCTGCAATGTATTGAGAGGGAACGATGGACCGGAAGTCTGTTGGTCCGGTGTGGGAAGCTTTGGGGCCATATTATTTCTGTCAAAATTTTACAGACAGATCTCTGTTGTCCGTTCGGGAGCAGATTCTTCACTGAATGTCGTGCACTTTTCTTGAAATTTTTTTATGTACCCTAACTTACGTGACGATGAGGCTAGTTTTTTCCTTAGCCTAAAGGCTCTGTATGTGTCTTCCACATTATTGCAGAAGTGAATCCAGGATTTGTTTTGACCCTTCCACACTTGATTCATATATATTATGAGTTATGTCTTATAGTTCTCGCAATCTTGTGGACTTTGCCTTTTTGAAGAGTTTCCTGAGTTTCTGAAGACCACCAGGGTGGACGCCGTTTGTTTCTTGGCTTGACCTTAGGACCTGTATCGCATTATTCAGAGCTTTGGTGATGAGCTCCGCACACTCCGCGATGTCCTCGTTAGTCTTCACACTCAATTCACGCTTGTTTGAAATGAATAATCCTGTTGAATATGTGTATATATGTGATCCGACGTGCTATGGTAATCCAAAACTTACCTTCTTGTAGGTTTCTAGTAACAATCTCGTGGCCAGGTATTAATGTTATTTTTCGCAAGTATTCAAACGACCATCACTTGAGCCTTGAAGTAAGTTAAAGTCAAAGCTTATTAATCCTCGATTCACACCCTTATTAAGCCATGTTTATTGGATCAAAACAATGTCAACTCCTTCTTCTGCAAGGTGGGTTAGCAAAGCAGCCGATGCGGCCTTAGCGCGATAGAGGTTTATTTGAAGTAATCGAACAATAGTTAAATTTCTCCAATACCGCCACATTAGCCTCATCATCGGTATACGCCAGAAAATCATCCTCACATGGTTTTATATGCGTGTTCAAGTACGTCTGAATTGGAACTCCTGTCACCTCTAAGGACATGCGCCCTCAGATTTACAATCATTGCCATTGGTGGTAAATCTTCGGGGTTCCTTGGGGACACAGGCCTCCGTCTGATGGATGTCCGATACTTGCGATAAGCAAATGTTCTCTTCAGGCATGGAGCCTGGGTATTCTGATCCAGTATCTTCAATTATGTGTACCATGTCGCATTTGTACACCATTATCTGAACTGTATTAAACGCATATGACTAAGGACTCAGCATTCTGTATAATTATTATTAGTCGACTTATATTTTACGATATTTTATTGTTTGTGCCACGCTTATGAAATTGGTTGATATTTTGTATGGGAATTTTTAATATGTTTATATGTTTAACCGCTATGATCTCTCTCAGATGGCATGTTCGCCTTGAATACCTAAGATGGTGAGTTCGAAGTAAAGGAATTTCGAGAAGACATAACAGTTTTTTACTATCGCCTCTTTCAAACCATAATGTATACAGATATAGTTTATATTTGATTGAAAAACTAATACACCTTCAGTGAATATTATCCACTAGGCGAATAATAATAACATTTTGCTCATACTTTTTTCGATAGGTTTATTTATTTTCTCATAAAAATTGCATTATCAGTCGAATTTCATTAAATACAAAGTACAACGTGAAAAAAATATTTAAAGAAAATTAGAAAATACAAAATAAATATTTACATGCATTAAAAATGAAATGGCAATGACAGGAAGAAATAGAAGAGAACTCATACAATGAAATGAACGCAGGAAACAAGTGAGACGTCCAACTGTTCTATGACGGGTTACAGCTAAAGCCAAAGGCTGGATACCAAGATGAAGAGAAGTCAAATTTATGACTTCTACGATAGAGAGACAGAAAGAGAGGAAAATCCACATATAACGATTGTCGATCGAACTCAGCATACGCCATAGACCACCTTGCAGTGAAGTGCCCCCTTACCAGGAAGGAGCCCAGCCATGGCCATAAGAAATGGCGGGAGCATGGTAGCCAGCATGAATGGCAATGGGTGCGGCCGCATAGGTGGTCTTCACAACAGGAGCCACAATGGGCTGGACAATGTGAGCGGAGCTGTGGACCTGGGAGATGGACTGATGAGACACGGCAGTGGGTATGGATTTGACGATGGCACCAACTTTAGCATAGGCGGGTTCATGGATGACTGTGGCCGGACCGGCCACCAAGACGGGACCATGGCCCAAGTAACCGGGACGAGCAGCAGCTACGGCCAAGAGAGCAGACAACACCACCTGAGGGAGAAGAACAAATTAAATAAAGAGCAGGATAAAATTTTTCGAAATATCTGTTTAAAAGTGAAGGACTTACCAATTTGAACATTTTGAATATCCTTGTTTGCGGTTGCAGTGAAAAGTTCAGAAAGAGGTCTGTGTTGCTGTGTGTTGAGACTGTTTGGAAGTCTGAATAGTTTATGTTTTAATCTAAGTTTATGTGGCGGTTTATATACTAAAAAGCTTGGCATAATTCTGGCCTGGGCAAAAGTCCCCCCCAAATGAGCTAGAAAGCCATACAAATGCACACGAAACAACAGCAGCAGCAACCACGACCGTTAGCAGCAGCAGCAACAACAACCGGCAGAAAATTGCAAATATGAGAATAGAAACATAAAACAACACAACATGCCGACAGACCAATCGTCCGCCACCAACCTTCCGCCACTCCATTCCACTTTCATAGCCAAGTTAGTGCAATTTGTTGGCGGTTATTGTTTTCCTCGTTCAGTTTTATGGTTTATTATTGTTGTCATTGTTGTTGGCATGCTGGCTCATGTTAATGTTGATGCTGCTCTGCTGCTGCTGTTGTTATTTTGGCGTCTTTACTACTGACCGATCGACCCACCGACCGCATGAGTGGCCCCACCACAACCACAAATTGTCGGATACTTTAGAATTAGGTGGCGATGGTGGTGGCGTTGACGTCTAAGTAGGTTTTTGCAATAAAATAAACTTAAAAGTGACATACAAATCGATTACAACATATTCCCGGCCAACATGCATTTGACTTCTGGCCAATGTTTCACTTTGAGAAAATCGCTCACTTTCGATTTTGTAAGAACGGGGGCATGCAACACCACTAGAGTATGTTTGGCTACCGCATAAGAGGATGGATGGAAAAATCTATCTGCGCCACAAAGAGATTCAAGGGATGGGATAAAAACGTATTTTGGAAAGAAGAATCACAGTTTGAGAAGTTGTTAGGATTTTTTTAATGAATTCAAAAGATGGAAAGAAGAAATACAGTTCTGTAGACTTTGCCGACGATATGAAAAATCTAGAAAAATGCATACGAAACTATATATCTGATCAGTCAAATTATTTTCGACCGAAGTCTGGAGGGCACAATGAGCATCATACTTTATTCAGATGAGGTTTCACCTCACCAGACAGAAGCACAAGAGGACATATAGGTCGATGAACGGAAGGAAAGAAATAATGGGTGGATGAAGTAATTGACGGAAAGCGGACAGACTGACATGTGGACGGGCAGATGGACGAATAAATAAACAGGCAAAGGCCAGATCGATGGACAGAATGAAGGACATACTTGTGGTCTAATGGAAGGAAAGACTACAGACAGACATGTGGACGGACAGATGGAATGTCAGGCTGATGGACGGAGGAACGGGCGAATATATGGAAGGAAAGACGGACGAACACCAGACATAAGCACAAAAGGACCGACAGATCGGTGGAATAATTGAAGTGGAATGACAGACAGTGAAGGACGGGCGAATAAATAGAAAGAGAGACGGATGAACAGACAAGCAGATAAAGAGAATATGGATAGACAGTAGGGTTGACATAATGGTGAATGGACTAATGGAAGGAAAGATAGACATTTGGACGGATAGATGGAATGATAGGCCGATGGACGGACTGACACGGAGGGACGGACGAATAGATGACTGTATCGCTTTGTATACAATATTTGACGTTGTTAATAAAAACGATTTTTTCTAGTAAACGAAAGTTTGAAGCACTCCGGACGAGATAGACATCGATTCAATCGAAATCTTCCGGCAGGATGGTCTCCTGCTGATACCATCAGAACCCATCCCTGGTCCAAGGCCCAGACAGGAAACCAAAGTCGTCCCTTCCTATCTCCTGAGTCTTTCCATGTGGCAGGAAGAGATCCAATACCAAACTTGAAAGGCATAGGAGAGTAGCGGCGTAATTATCTGTCGATATATTAAGAGCCTAACTCTGTACTACCCAACATCTAAGAATTCAGTGATACATCATGTCGATAGAATCTAAAGACTTCACTAAATGTAACCCCTAGATTTTGTCCGAGTTACGTACCGTTTCTAATCCAATCCAAATTTCGCGTTCATATGTCCTTACTATACACGTTCCACCTTGGGATGACTGGTTAGGAGGAGTACTGGTTGCACTGTAAGAGCTCGTAAGCCATCCGGTAGAGAAGTTTTGATGTGATTGCGACATAATGTTGCGACGAACACTGGCGTCATGCAGACATCAGAACCATCCAACTTGGTGACCCTAAATTCAAAAACAACACAAGATCGCCGCTCACCTCTTCAGTAGATGGACAAGCAGTTCGATATACAACTCATTTGGGTGCCATGGCATAGAGACATCCTAGGGAACTGTCGAGATGCAATGTCCAGCTCAAACACAAGGCGTTGGTGCTGGCGAACAGTAAATGGCCAGACTTATACACGAGCAGAAATGCGAAGATGGTCTGGCCAATTACGATCGAGGTCAATCTACATTTTTTCACTCGAAAGATTTCAGTTGTCTACGTTGATTTCAGTATTGACGGACACTGTGTAATAAGTGCTGCTGCTGGTAGGCTCCACATTGAGTTCAATGACATTTGCAGGAGCTGTGGGGACGAGGAGGATACTGGTAGCGTTGAACACCTTCACTCACATCTGTTATATGATCTTCCCCTCCATATGATATTCCCCTCAACTGACACTGGAAACGATACTGAACCTACCTATCGATATATTCACAAGGTACATCGCAGCGAAGTTGGCCCTCCGGCTTAGGGAATTGGGCATGTCATCCAGGACTACACATGCACATAGCTCAATCATGAAATGCATGGACACTATATATTAAAATGACGACAACCAGTCGCGAAGCTTTGGCATCAGACAACCAAATGGAAGCTAATGAAATCTCAATGTTCACTGACGGCTCAAATATGAAGAAGAGCACGGGGTCAGGTCTGTACTCCGAATCCCTAGAATCTCCGCCAGACTTCACGATGAATGTACAGTCTTCCGAACAGAGATATACGCCATTAACATTGCCTCAAAACAGATTTTGGAACGGGATTTAACTCCAACTAAATTCAAAATCGATGTCGACAGCCAAGCAGCTCTCAAGGCCTTAGATATAAGGACCATAAAATCAAGTTACACCACCGGTCTGTAATGTGGCACGCACCAAAGGGCTCCTTTCCCTCGTCAACGGAACACTTTGTGTTCTCACAGGAATCATTACTGCGCATAGCTGCGCACATGAAATTTTTATTTGGGGACTTCAGTAGATGCTGCTTAGTTGAAGAAGAGGTGGAGTCAGTGCAGGACCTGCTATGTTCCTGTAAACGACTGTGTCTCGCCGAAATGGATGCAGGCTCTTCGATGACCTTAGTGATGCTCCTATTAAAACCCATCATCACCTCCTAAATCCATTTTCCTGTATTATTTTTGGAAAAAAATAAATAAATAATTAAAAAAAAAAACTTATAATTATTTATTCAGATCCAGATTTACTTATGGGAACCACAATGGGCCGAGTTTAGTTAGCCTCGGGTAAACTCGTCGGTTGTGCCCACAACTGACGGGCATCTCCTGCAACTTAACCTAAACGAGAAAGCCCGTGACTTATTCTGACCTAAGTAACCAAAGTATTATCTTTTTTCACTAGGATATTCTCCTGACGCATGACGTTTTTGCATCTACATATTATAGAATGCAAACTTATTTGCTGGGGCCTATTGAGTCATGATCCTGATCTTTATAAACTATAGACTATAAATTGTGACATAAAAGCTTCATTGAATTTGAGATTGAATAAATTTTCTTTTTAATGCCGAGAAAATACAGACGAACTTAACCACAAACAGCAAGTCTTGTCTTTAATAATGCTAAGGCTTGTTGTTTTGGATCCCCTCCCGCAAATCTCCCAGACGATTTATCCAAAATTTGACTCGATTTCACTTCAAACTTGGAAAAGGATCCTAGAAATATCATCATATCAGCGTACAAGAATGTAGAACTAAAAACAATTATGTGTCCCTCGTCTAAGCGACTTGCTATTCATAATCGGCTTCGATCTTTACCTCTACTAAGTTTAATTTAATTTAAAAAATACAAAAAATAATTTCTTCTTCTTTAACTCCACTGCCCTCCGATCTGCTTTCGTACAACTATAAAACCGCGTTGACACTATAGTTTGTGGCAGTGATGCAAGTCCCCGAAATAAACTGTAAATCTTTTTGAAATGTTTGCCATCTGAGTGACATACTCCAACCAAATGTCAATCCCATTCCGCCAAAGTCTACACACACACAGCAAACAACGCCAAGGCATGAAAAGCACAACAGAGTTAAGAAAAAAAACAACAACCAGCCAAAAAAAATAATTGTTGCATGACTTAAATTGTGCACCAGGTACGTACGTGTGTCCAACGGTCTCTGAGTCTTTTTGGGGTTTACAACTTGGTTGCTTGTGGTCTTGTTGGGTTAATTGACTTTTGTGGTCTCTGTGGTCGTCTGTCTATCCGTGTGGTTGGTTGCTGGTAACTGGGCTTTAACCATGGTGCCAGTGCCATTGGTAGTATAATGACCGTGAATTCGGTCGTGTGTGCTCGTGCACTTTTCACGCACAACACGCACTTTTACGGTTCAGATTGACTTTTCCCCCATTTGAGGTTCAAGTTCATGATCGCGTGCGTGTACGGAGAGCTACGCAGACAATAGTTGACACAGGTTTATAATGAATGCACTGAAGTCAATGTTTCAAGTGAATTGTTACAAAGAGAAGATCAGGGGATTAGGGGGAGAGGAGGAGGCTAGGGATAATAAAGGGTGATTTTTTAAGAGCTTGATAACTTTTTTAAAAAAAAAACGCATAAAATTTGCAAAATCTCATCGGTTCTTTATTTGAAACGTTAGATTGGTCCATGACATTTACTTTTTGAAGATAATTTCATTTAAATGTTGACCGCGGCTGCGTCTTAGGTGGTCCATTCGGAAAGTCCAATTTTGGGCAACTTTTTCGAGCATTTCGGCCGGAATAGTCCGAATTTCTTCGGAAATGTTGTCTTCCAAAGCTGGAATAGTTGCTGGCTTATTTCTGTAGACTTTAGACTTGACGTAGCCCCACAAAAAATAGTCTAAAGGCGTCAAATCGCATGATCTTGGTGGTCTTGTTCTCCGAAGTTTTCCCTCAAAATGGCCATAGAATCGCGAGCTGTGTGGCATGTAGCGCCATCTTGTTGGGCAAAAAAAAGTTGGATATCATCTCACGGTAGCGCTCACCATTCACAGTTACGTTACGATTCGCATCATCTTTGAAGAAGTACGGTCCAATGATGCCACCAGCCCATAAACCGCACCAAACTGTGACTTTTTCTGGATGCATTGGTAGCTCTTGCAATGCTTCTGGCTGATATTCACTCCAAAATCGACAATTCTGCCTATTTACGTACCCATTGAGCCAAAAATGAGCTTCGTCGCTGAACACAATTTCTTTCTTTCTGAACTTTCTTAACAGAGCACGCATTTTGATAATAAAATTCAATGATTTGCAAGCGTTGCTCGTTAGTAAGTCTATTCATGATGAAATGTCAAAGCATACTGAGCATCTTTCTCTTTGACACCATGTCTGAAATCCCACGTGATCTGTCAAATACTAATGCATGAAAATCCTAACCTCAAAAAAATCACTCTTTATCTTCCCAATTTGGTATACTTTTAGAGTCGAGGGCACAGTGGGACAATGGAATTGAAAACACATCTGTCGGGCAAGGGAATTTACCAGAAGGTTTGAGGTACTTAATGATCAGATGAATTAATTTAAAAATAAATTTTATTATAATTATTTTTATTTGATTTAATGGCACTGAAAACAATTGTTTAATTTCAATTTCAATTAGCCCAAGTTGGGGGGCGAATCGCATACAAATGAACTGGATGTGGACTCTATTCTAGAACTCGTTTGAGCAAAGTGTGAACCAACCAGTGTCCAACTAATCTAAAATTAAAATCACTTTACAGAGTAAATTAAACATAACTAAACAAAAGAATAAATTCTAATTATTATTTAATTCTTGGGGAGAAAACCTTACAAACAAAACAAAATAAAAAACTTCCTCATCTTTCCACAAGTTGCAGAACAAGTTGTCAGTGGCCGGCCACTGACGTTGGCGCTGTTGCCTTTGTCGATCGATGTCGTTGTCAACGTCGATATGTCGGTATTTTGTGAAAGTCAATACACTTGGTCCCCACCGTGTGTGTAAACGATATCGTAAATCATTAAAGCATATCGCCAGCACAGTAAACTTTATTTATTGTCAATACATTTTTTACAACATTTGCAACAACTCAAGCTGACAACTTGGGCATAGATGACGGTGATGGCGGTCAAGTGTAGTGTAACTTGGATTCCAAACACTAATTGAATTCAGAACTTTTTATTTCTTCCATAAATTCATTTCATGCAGTTCGAGTGTGTATGTGTGTGCGGATGACCTTCAGCCGGCAGCATACAAACGTTTGAGGTTTGAGGAAAGAAAACGAATGAAACGAGTTACTTCTCACTCCCCAGCGAGAATATTCTAAAGAAATTTTTCATTTTAAGAATTTGTTTATGTTCGAATATGCCCACACCGGATATAAATCTTTAGATCGAGTTCGACTTGCTAAACAATTGCGGGGTAATAATTTATCTACGAAAGAATCTTGCTGACAAATGTTGTTACCATTGTTTGGGCAAAAATATTTTAGGTCTTTGTCTGGTTTTGTGTGAGAGTCGTACGTCGTCGTACCTACCAGACAGACGACAACAATGAATGACCACGTTAAATATAACAACACATTGATTGCGTCAAATCATCGCCAGCCACAAAGAAACCACACAGAAACGGAACTCACACCTAAACAAAGTTACTTCAAGGGGTCAGCTAGGCAATGAAAAGGAAAAAAACCCGGTTCAGCATCTGCCAGAAAAATAAATTTCAAACTCAGCAAAAAAATAAGAAAATTGGAAACAATTCAGTGGCAAATATTATAGCGGATTTTGTGATTTTTAGTATTATTGATTAAATGATTAATTTTAATTAATTGAATTTAATTTATTTATTTATTTATTGTGAATTACAATACAAAGTAAATTTATATTCTAATTTTGGGTCCAGGGATTGAGCCGGGGTGACTAAGGCCATTGTAGCTAGTTATTGCAGCGACAGACCAGAGCCTCTGGTGGGAATCGAACCCACAACCCCCACGCTGATGGCCGAGTACGCTACCAACTCGACTACCGGGGCGCTCTTAATAAATTGATCGTAATTAATTGATTAATTTTAATTAATTGATTGATTTTAATTAATTAATTTTACTTTATTAAAAAAGTAATTGATTGATTGAATAATTTAATTTAATTTTGATTAATTAATTTATTAATTAGTTAACTAATTTTAACTAATTGATTTATTAATTACTTTTACTGATTAATTAATTAATTGATATTGATTAATTCTATGTAATTGATTAATTAATTAATTTTCATTAAATTTTAATAAAAAATTAATTATTTTTTTGTATTATGTTCCAAAATGGAACGACGAAAATAAAAATTAATTAATCTTAATTTATTGACTGATTAATTCATTTTAATAATTTGATGGATTAAGTAATTTTAATTAATTGATTAATTAAATTTATTAAATTGATTAAATTGATTAACTAGATTAAATTGATTAAATTGAATAAATTGAATAAATTCATTAAATAGATTAAATTGATTAAATTTATTAAATTTATTTAAATTGATTAAATTGATTAAATTGATTAAATTGATTAAATTGATTAAATTGATTAAATTGATTAAATTGATTAAATTGATTAAATTGATTAAATTGATTAAATTGATTAAATTGATTAAATTGATTAAATTGATTAAATTGATTAAATTGATTAAATTGATTAAATTGATTAAATTGATTAAATTGATTAAATTGATTAAATTGATTAAATTGATTAAATTGATTAAATTGATTAAATTGATTAAATTGATTAAATTGATTAAATTGATTAAATTGATTAAATTGATTAAATTGATTAAATTGATTAAATTGATTAAATTGATTAAATTGATTAAATTTATTAAATTGATTAAATTGATTAAATTAATTAAATTAATTTAAATTGATTAAATTAATTTAAATTAATTTAAATTGATTAAATTGATTAAATTGATTAAATTGATTAAATTGATTAAATTGATTAAATTGATTAAATTGATTAAATTGATTAAATTGATTAAATTGATTGAATTGATTAAATTGATTAAATTGATTAAATTGATTAAATTGATTAAATTGATTAAATCGATTAAATTGATTAAATTGATTAAATTGATTAAATTGATTAAATTGATTAAATTGATTAAATTGATTAAATTGATTAAATTGATTAAATTGATTAAATTGATTAAATTGATTAAATTGATTAAATCGATTAAATTGATTAAATTGATTAAATTGTTTAAAATGATTAAAATGAATAAAATGATTAAAATGATTAAATTGATTAAATTGATTAAATTGATTAAATTGATTAAATTGATTAAATTGATTAAATTGATTAAATTGATTAAATTGATTAAATTGATTAAATTGATTAAATTGATTAAATTGATTAAATTGATTAAATTGATTAAATTGATTAAATTGATTAAATTGATTAAATTGATTAAATTGATTAAATTGATTAAATTGATTAAATTGATTAAATTGATTAAATTGATTAAATTGATTAAATTGATTAAATTGATTAAATTGATTAAATTGATTAAATTGATTAAATTGATTAAATTGATTAAATTGATTAAATTGATTAAATTGATTAAATTGATTAAATTGATTAAATTGATTAAATTGATTAAATTGATTAAATTGATTAAATTGATTAAATTGATTAAATTGATTAAATTGATTAAATTGATTAAATTGATTAAATTGATTAAATTGATTAAATTGATTAAATTGATTAAATTGATTAAATTGATTAAATTGATTAAATTGATTAAATTGATTAAATTGATTAAATTGATTAAATTGATTAAATTGATTAAATTGATTAAATTGATTAAATTGATTAAATTGATTAAATTGATTAAATTGATTAAATTGATTAAATTGATTAAATTGATTAAATTGATTAAATTGATTAAATTGATTAAATTGATTGAATTGATTAAATTGATTAAATTGATTAATTGATTAAATTGAATAAATTGAATAAATTGATTAAATTGATTAAATTGATTAAATTGATTAAATTGATTAAATTGATTAAATTGATTAAATTGATTAAATTGATTAAATTGATTAAATTGATTAAATTGATTAAATTGATTAAATTGATTAAATTGATTAAATTGATTAAATTGATTAAATTGATTAAATTGATTAAATTGATTAAATTGATTAAATTGATTAAATTGATTAAATTGATTAAATTGATTAAATTGATTAAATTGATTAAATTGATTAAATTGATTAAATTGATTAAATTGATTAAATTGATTAAATTGATTAAATTGATTAAATTGATTAAATTGATTAAATTGATTAAATTGATTAAATTGATTAAATTGATTAAATTGATTAAATTGATTAAATTGATTAAATTGATTAAATTGATTAAATTGATTAAATTGATTAAATTGATTAAATTGATTAAATTGATTAAAAGTGATTAAATTGATTAAAAGTGATTAAATTGATTAAATTGATTGAATTGATTAAATTGATTAAATTGATTAAATTGATTAAATTGATTAAATTGATTAAATTGATTAAATTGATTAAATTGATTAAATTGATTAAATTGATTAAATTGATTAAATTGATTAAATTGATTAAATTGATTAAATTGATTAAATTGATTAAATTGATTAAATTGATTAAATTGATTAAATTGATTAAATTGATTAAATTGATTAAATTGATTAAATTGATTAAATTGATTAAATTGATTAAATTGATTAAATTGATTAAATTGATTAAATTGATTAAATTGATTAAATTGATTAAATTGATTAAATTGATTAAATTGATTAAATTGATTAAATTGATTAAATTGATTAAATTGATTAAATTGATTAAATTGATTAAATTGATTAAATTGATTAAATTGATTAAATTGATTAAATTGATTAAATTGATTAAATTGATTAAATTGATTAAATTGATTAAATTGATTAAATTGATTAAATTGATTAAATTGATTAAATTGATTAAATTGATTAAATTGATTAAATTGATTAAATTGATTAAATTGATTAAATTGATTAAATTGATTAAATTGATTAAATTGATTAAATTGATTAAATTGATTAAATTGATTAAATTGATTAAATTGATTAAATTGATTAAATTGATTAAATTGATTAAATTGATTAAATTGATTAAATTGATTAAATTGATTAAATTGATTAAATTGATTAAATTGATTAAATTGATTAAATTGATTAAATTGATTAAATTGATTAAATTGATTAAATTGATTAAATTGATTAAATTGATTAAAAGTGATTAAATTGATTAAATTGATTAAATTGATTAAATTGATTAAATTGATTAAATTGATTAAATTGATTAAATTGATTAAATTGATTAAATTGATTAAATTGATTAAATTGATTAAATTGATTAAATTGATTAAATCGATTAAATCGATTAAATTGATTAAATAGATTAAATTAATTAAATTAATTAAATTGATTAAATTGATTAATTGATTTATTAAGTAACTAAATAATAAATTTATTGATTGAGCTATTAATTTTAATTAATTAATTTTAAGTAATTGATTGATTAAGTAATTAATTTTAATTAATTGATTAAATAATTTATTGATTTATTAATTAATTTTGATTAATTAATTATAATTAATTAATTTACTAATTAGCTAATTTTAATTAATTGATTTATTAATTACTTTTACTGATTAATTAATTGATTTTGATTAATTTTAAGTAATGGATTAATTAATTAATTTTCATTAAATTTTTTATAAATTTATTAATTAATCTTCATTAAATTTTAATAAATTAATTAAATAATTTTATTTCGTTGCTTGTTTAAATTATTTTAATTAATTGATTGATTAAGTAATAAATATATTGATTAATTAATTGATTTTGATTATTTGATTAATTAATTGATTTGGATTGATATACAGTGGTGGCCACGAGTTTAGCACACTTCACATGTGTTGTTTATAATAGCAAATAATTTGTTCTGATAATGAACTCTGCGCCAAATATTTGATTTTTGTGTTGCTTATGGTGTGATCAGTAAGCCCCATAATTTTTTTCGTATTCTTTTGTGCATTTTTCTCGTACACAAATTTAGCACATTTGATAAAAGTTGTTATTTTCTGTTTCTTTTTGTGTTTTAATTAATTAATTGGTATGTTTCGGCAATTTTTACTCAAATGGAAGTTATTATTTAACAAAATTTATAATTCGACATTGCTAAAGGAAAATAGTGCATTGAGGCGCAGCGTCAGGTTATTATGCAATTGAACGACAGTGGAAGTACCGCTGGGAATATTGTAAACATTATAAATTGATCCAACCAAATATTAAGTTTAAAATAAAATGTATTGATTAGTTCAGTTTTTTCCGGTTTGATTAAAGTTTTTTTTTAATTTGTGCTAAATTACTGTCCAATCACTTTTCGTATTATTTGTACTTTAGATTGCATAAAACTAATATGCATCATAAGAACCGAACAAAAACAACGTTAAATTGTCATCTTATCGTACGTAATATTTTAGAAAAAATACCGGTCAAAAAACATAAAGTTGAAGTTGAAATATTTGCTTTATAAAGTTACATGTGGTGACTGTGCTAAATTCGTGTCCACCACTGTATGTAAATAATGTTAATTCATTGATTGACTAATTAATACTAAATGATTGGTTAGTTAAATTATTTTATTTAATTGATTGATTAAGTAATTTTAATCAATTTAATCAATCAATTTGTTTTAATTAATTGAATGATTCATTAATGTTAATAAATTGATCTATTAATTTTAATTAATTGATTGCTTAGATAATTTTATTTAGTTGATTAATTAAATAAGTTTAATTAATTGATTAATTTTAATTATTGAATTAATTATTTGATTAATTATTAGATTAATTAATAATTTTAATTAATTTATTAAATAATTAATTTTAATTAATTGATTTTAATTAACTAATTAATAATTTTATTTAGTTGATTAATTAATTACTTGTAATTAATTGATTAATTTTAACTAATGAATTAATTAATTTATTGATTAATTAATTATTTTAATTAAATGATTAATTAATAATTTTAATTAAACGATTAATTAATATATTTTTTAATTTTAATTAATTGATTAGTTAAATAATTTTAATTAGGTGATTAATTATTTAATTTTGATTAATTTTATGTAATTGATTAAATAACACCGTATGATAAAAGACCAAAAAATTACCCATGTCTCCCAGTTTTGCTCAATGTCATGCACTTTTTTATGGCCCAAAGATTTGGGGCCTCGGTGTAAATTTTTGCAAAAAAGTTATCTTTTTCTTATGCTCATATCTTGCAAATCGTTTGGAATTTTGATTTACTCTTTGAGGCAAAGTTGTAGCTCTTGTCATAAAGAACAAAAATTGTGAACATATAAAATTAAAAGCAAAAACTTCATCTTCAAGGTCAAAATCGTAAAAAACTTTAAAAAAATTTGATTTTTTAACCTTTTTTCCCCAGTTCAGGTCCAAAGGTAGCAAACCGTTCAAAATTCAAGGAAACAATTAACTATAAAAATGTACCTAAGATCTCAGTAAACAACTTTCTAGAACATATGAACTTCCTAGGAATGATTCTTAACACCGTTTAGGTAGAGCTTAGATAGCCGCAAAAGTGAAATATTTCCCGATTTTTTTAATTTAATTTGTTTTTACTTTACTTCAACATTGAGATACTCTGCTATCTATTACAAAAATAATAAAAAAATATTCGTATTATGTTTAGAATGTTGATGGCCCTGGACTTGCAAATCGCACTCTCTTATGTTGTAGATCCAAATCGTCCGAATCTGACTCTGATTCAGATTCGGACAATCTGATTCAATCTGCCTATGGACACCATAAGTCCATAGGCATGTTGTTTCCAGACTGCCCTCCATCATCAGTTTTTCTTCTTCAAATTCTTCATTAACATAATACAGGGTGATCTTGTGAAGATCTTTACCTCAGAGAGTAAATCAAAATTCCGAAAGGTTTGCAAGATATGAGCTTGAGAAAATAATCACTTTTTTTGCAAAAATAACACCGAGGCCCCAAATCTTTGGGGGCCCATAAAAAGTGCATGACGGGTCTGTTTTATTTGTCTTTTATCACGTAGTGGTGTCCTTATATGGTTATATTTTTTCGTGTTGCACAGTGTAATTAATTAGTTTTTCATTTCCATTTCATTAATTTAATGCCACCTAGCCTAGTTTTTTTATTTCTCATGGCCCACCTAACCCCTTCAAAACATCTGTTCAAAATCAATGTTGATATTTATCATTAATATTTATTACTTTTTGTAAGGCTTTGGGTCTACGCTATTTGTTTATTGTTCGGAATTCCTGCCAATTGTTATGATTTGAAAACAACAATTCCAAGCCAATAACATCAGCACCAAATTCAAGTTGGGAAATTGAAATGATAAATTATTTCGGCTAACTCAAATGAACATTTGGTCGAGCAATTAACAACATTTTCAACTCGTGCTATTTTTTGCGAGCTGGCAAATGAATGCACATACATTTGTCGATATTTCATTTTTAAAGAGAAACAAAAAATATTGCAGCAAATAGAATAATTAAGCCAGGAAACTGCAGTTGATCACGATTCCATGGAGGGTTTACTGAACCCAAGAATTTACATTCGTATGGAGGTTATAGCTAAAATATATCAGCTGTCTTGCACAGTTTATTTTGGGCGTACCTTTTGAATCATTTATCAAAAACTATAAAGAATTTTTTATATAATATATTTTTCTAATATAGTATTTGAGTTCTTGGGTCTATTTAAGATTTATTTCAGAGAGTGTTGAGCAGAGAACATGATCTTATCAAAAGATCACTTCAAATCGTGCCACGAAATTTCCAAGATTTTCTCGGAAGCCGAATTCATTCACAAAACTTTTAATTTAATTTCATTATTTAAAACAAAATTCAGTCGTTTGTGAAAGAATTCTGAAATCATGACAAAATCGCACAAAAAACAAACAAATAAAGAAAACAAAAATAATCGTAACTATCAACTTCCGTTGACGATTTTCTCATTAGACTTTTTTGCCGGTGGTGGTACATTTTGTGGATTGTTTTTGTTTTGTGTCTTTTTTCTCTCCATCTGTGTGCAACTGCGGAGATCAATGGCCAAAACAAGCACCGGCAACTGTGTAGCCAGCAGCCGTACGTTGTCGTACCAATTGTTTTGCTACCCGAAGCACATAAACACTTCTGTTCTGTTGTTGTTGTTGTTCTAGCACCCAAAAATCATTATTAACAAGAATTTCGCTGTTGTTGTTGTTGTCGCTTGTTGTTTATGTTTTTTTTTCTTGCTTCGTACGTTTCTGATTTCTTGCAAAATTTTGTAATTTTGTTTGGCTGTTAAGTTTGCCAACTTAATTCTCAAGAGTTTAATTATATTGTTAAGCAAATGTTTGCAGCGAAGGTCATTTCTGGCAAAAGCCAGGGAGATGAAATACAAAAAAAGAACAGAAAACAATCGGTGTTGTAATACCAGAAGTCTGTGACGCTGATGTACAAACTGGTAACAAATCTGCTGCTGAGAGGGGTAGAGACCGAAGAAATAATCTAATGTTTATTTTTCTTTTGATTCCAATACTGGCAGATAAGACATTATTATTCAGTCGTCATTCATAACTGACTTCATGCATATTCAAGTGACAAAGTTGTATCTTTGCTCAGTTTGATGGGGTGTTTGAAGAGTATTCGACACATGTAACAGGTATAAAAATATAAATAAAGAACGAATTAACAAATAAATTCGATGTAAGACAAAAATTTTAAAATAAAAAGAAGAAAGATAAAAGATATTTAGACGTTGTTATGAACCTCAACAAGAATTGAATCCACAATCTCTCGGTGGTCTTGGGCAGAAATCAGGATATTTGTGAATTAATGTACCTTCTTTACAATATGAACAGAAGTAACATGGTCTAGAATCCGAGGAATAACCGAATTCAATTAAATCGAAATAATACATTTTAAATAAAATCATTTTTTTAGTTTTTGTTTAAATACAAAAAATTTCTAATAACTGGCATCCTAACGAAGAAAACCATGTCTATTTGAAAGCTATCTACGGATAAACGTGGAAGATATGACTCTTCTTTCTCATTCAATATTGCCTTTACATGAAATAACTGCTTTCCTGAGGCAACCCGATTCATACGCACACTGTGCGACCGCTAGTATGCATGAGTCCCTACTTTGCTTACAATTTGAGAAATCTGATGTATCATTAACAAATACTATATCTGTGGGAAATTTCCAGAGAAAAATAAATAAATAAATGCCTTCAAATATTCAATTGGATTTAAAGTTGCATTTTAATTTTAGTTTTACTAAAACAAGTAAAAAGGCGTTAAGTTCGGCCGGGCCGAACTTTATATACCCTCCACCATGGATTACATTCCACAGAGGTTGTCGGTTTTCGTAGAAGTGCAGTAATATTACAGGAAAGTATAATTTGTTTAATATAAAACAAATAATAAACCAAAACAAATACAAATATTGAAAAATTAATTTTATAAATAAATATAATATTTTAATTATTTCAAACCACGCTTATAAGGTAATGCTACCAATACGTCCATTCAAAAAATAAATATTCTTATATTTATATTTTCAAATTCCATAAGTATTGGTAGATAGTGGCTATATTTCCATTCTATTTGAATTCCAAAAGTACAAATTTTGAAAATACATTATACTGATTCAATCAATTTTTGCCGTAAAAGAAAAAGTACGAATTTGGAAAAAACTTTTTATTTTGCGTGTCTATGCAGTCAGAGGAACGTATACACCGAATGATTGGTACCATTTTTACCCCCTTGACGTTATTTCCTATCTATTCTATTTTCCGTGTCTACGCAGTCAGAGGAATGTATACTCCGAATTTCATGATTTGATTGGTACTATTTTTATCCCCTTTTTTCATTTTAACCCCAAAAAGTACGAATTTCGAAAAATCAGTTTATTTTCTGTGTCAACACACTCAGAGGAATGTATACTCCGAATTTCATGACTCTAGCTGCGGTCATTAGATTGGTACTATTTTTATCCCCTTTTTCATTTTAACCCCAAAAATTACGAATTTTAAAAAATCCGTGTATTTTACTTATCTGTGCAATCAGAGGAATGTATACACCGAATTTCATTACACCCTTTTGGTTGGTACCATTTTTATCCCTCTATTCCTATTTTACCCCTTAAAAGTACGAATTTGGAAAAAATACTTTTATATTATGTATCTACTCAATTAGATGAATGTACACACCGAATTTCGTGTTTCCAGCTGTTGTCGTTTAATATGTACCATTTTTATCCCTTTTTTGTCCCATTTCACCCCCTACAAATAAGAATCACTTTATGGTGCACGTTTTTGCTATAAGGGGAATGCACATACCAAATATCAAGCAAATATAAACAGACATATTCAAAAACCAGTAAGGAAAAGCTAAAGTCGGGCGGGGCCGACTATACGATACACTCCACTTTCTATCCGAATACAATTCAACTCGGTAAAAAGTGAAAACGGGAAGAATTTTTGTATGTTTCCCATCCACCTGGTCCAATTTGTCAAATCGAAAAGAATATTTGTATCGGGGCTATATCCCAACATGGAATAAAGTGACTAACTTTCAAAATAAGTTCTTCCAGTTCAAATATAACGTTTGGTGGTCACTTCAAAGAAATTCGGAGAAAATTTGTGGTTTCTGGGGCGGAAAAAGTCTATCCGGGAGCGAAATTTGTATTGGATCTATATGTAAATCTGAACCGATCTGACCCATTTGTTTCTAGTTTCTAGTTGAAATATAAGATATTTTGAAAGATTTGAAAGAAATCTGTTAAAAGATGTAGTTTATAGAGTGGAAAAAGTGAAATCGGGAGAGAAATTTGTGTGGCAGCTATATATAAATCTGAACCGATCTAACACATTTTTACCACAGGTGTTGCTAGTTGAAAAATAAGATGTTTTGCCAAATCTGAAGACAATCTGATACAATTTGTGGTTTCTAGAGCGGAAAAAATCAAATCGGGAGCGAAATTTGTATGGGAGCTATATATAAATCTGAACCGATTTGACCCATTTTCATCATGGTCGTTTCTAGTTGAAATATAAGATAGTTTGCCAAATTTGAAGACAATCTGATACAATATGTGGTTTCTAGAGTGGAAAAAATCAAATCGGGAGCGAAATTTGTATGGGAGCTATATATAAATCTGAACCGATCTAACACATTTTTACCACAGGTGTTGCTAGTTGAAAAATAAGATGTTTTGCCAAATCTGAAGACAATCTGATACAATTTGTGGTTTCTCGAGCGGAAAAAATCAAATCGGGGGCGAAATTTGTATGGGAGCTATATATAAATCTGAACCGATCTAACACATTTTTACAACAGATGTTTCTAGTTGAACTATAAGATGTTTTGCCAATTTTGAAGAAAATCTGTTAAAATATGTGGTATCTAGAGTGAAAAGAGTCAAATCGGGAGTAAAATTCGTATGGGGGCTATATCTAAATCTGAACCGATTTTCTTCAAATTAAATAGCGTTCGTTCTTACCCCGAAAAACTTAGTTGTGCAAAGTTTCATTTGGTTCTGTGGACAATTGCGACCTGTATCGTGATTACAAGAATAGATGGACAGACGGACGGACGGACGGACGGACGGACATTGTTAAATCGATTCAAAAAGTGATTCTAAGTCGATCGGTATAATTAACAATGGGTCTATCTCTCTTCCTTTTGGTGTTACAAACAAATGCACAAAGACATAATACTCTCGTGGAGTGTATAAACATGCTTAAATACGCTAAAATATTAGGGATTATTATGGATATTTTTAGTCCTTGTGAGGGAAAAATTTTCCCCTTTTGGCCGATTTCGTCCCATTTCAATCCCAACCGATCTACGACTATAAGACGCATTTATGGAAAAGTTGAACTTTCTAGCTCCTTTCGTTTAGTTGCTAGCGTGCTTTCAACAGACGGACGGACGGACAGATCGTCTTAGAATTTTATGACGATCAAGAATATATATACTTTATAGGGTCTCAACTGGATATTTCAAGGTGTTACAAACGGAATGACAAAGTTAGTATACCCCCATCCTGGAGGGTATAAAAATAGACAAAATCTAATTTTTGAACAGCTTGAGTTATTGTCAAAATATTAAGTAAATTGTAAGAACTGTTATTTTCCAAAATGATATTAATTTCGTAAATAGAATGTCCCTTCCATAATGGGTTCTTTCTTAAATTATAGCAACTTTTCATCTTCGATTATCGAGCTACTCAAGATTCTTTTTCAAGATAAGACATTTTCTGTATCAATTGATAATATGCTATCATCTTTGGGTGATATTAATCAAGGTGACTCGGCATATAACATATTTATCTTTGATTTTCCTCACAGTTTTCGCAATTAAAATGACATTATTTATGCTGACGCTTCCATCCTATACGCTCATGACGATTCCCAAATAAATGACTTCACCTTTTCGGCTTGTACATAAATAATATTCGAACTGGGATATACAAATTAATGCACCGAAAAGCTAGGGCCAATAAAACCAGAAATTTGAAAAAACAATCAGCACTTTTTCTTTTATAGACGATTCTAAATTAAAATGCTACATGACCCACCCTATATTTAAGAGAAACATAGTTCGGAGGTGTATAGGAAAGAGTTTTCGATAATATTCTCGGTCGAAACTTCTACTTTGCTAAAACTCCTGGTATGCTCATGGGTTAAATAGTTTGGGTGTAATTAGTTATCTCATATATAAAGTAAAATTAAACTAAATATATTTACAAATGTAGCACATCAAAAATTCTATCATGATGACTATTTCATATTTATGTACATTAGGATGGGTCGGGGTCATACAAATAAAACGGCAAACTTGTAGAAAAAAAATACTACTATAAACGTCCAATAATTTGACGAATAAGTTGCCCTAAGTCTAGTATAGCAATTTATATTTACAGTGCTTTCAAGGATATATTAATTCAGAAAAAATTGGACAAAAGTGCAACATTAAAAAATTACAAGAAAAAAACTTTATATTTGAAGGTGTTTTCAGGAGCATTTAGCGCACAGATGGCTGAACCTAGGGACGAAATATTTTGGAAATCCTCATTAAGCAATACAACGTCAACTCATTTTCACGGCCCATTCTACTATGTATACATATTTCATAGCGTCATTGACTACATTCAGATAGTTTTATAGAGAGATATTTCTTTATATGATTATACTAGCGTCCGCTTTTTCGTACACGGTTTTCGCGCCTATGAGGTGACTATACCAATAAGGAGGAATTGTAGTACATATTTTGTCTTAGTATTAATTATTATGCCCTCCACTTCCAGTATGGGGATTTACTAACTTTGTTATTCCGTTTGTAACACCTTGAAATATCGACCTGAGACCATGTGTATATATTCTTGATCGTCATAAAATTTCAAGACAATCTAGCCATGTCCGTCCGTCTGTTGAAAGCACGTCAGCATCTAAACGAAAGGAGCTAGAACGTCCAAATTTTCCCAGAATACGTCTAATAGTTGTAGATCGGTTGGGATTGAAAGTGGGCGAAATCGGTCTACAGGGAAAAGAATTCCCTTATAAGGACTGAAAATACCCCCAATATTTCGTGAAATTTAGCATGTTTTTTGAATATTTCTGCTTTTATTTGCTTGATATTTGGTATGCGCATGATTCTTATTGGTAGGGGGTGAAATGGGGCAAAAAGGGATAAATATGGTACCTATCAAACGACAAGAGCTAGAGAAACGAAAATCGGGTTGTAAAAGCATTTTTTTCCAAATTCGTACTTTTAAGGGGTAAAATGGAAATAGAGGGGACAAAATGGTACCAACCAAACGAATGCACCTAGAATAATGAAATTCGGTATATACATTCCTCTGACTGCTTAGACACGTAAGATAAAGGAATTTTTTAGGATGTAAAATGGAAAAAGGGGATACAAATTGTACCAACCAAATGGCGGCAGCTAAAATCATAAAATTCGGAGTATACATTCCTCTAACAACGTAGACACGAAATATAGAAAGGTTTCAAGGGATACAATGGGAACAGAAGGGTACAAATGGCACCAATTAGGGGTATAATGGAAAAAGGGGATACACATTTTACCAACCAAATGGTGGCAGCTAGAATCATGAAATTCGGAGTATACGTTCATCTAACAACGTAGACACGAAAAGTAAATTCGTACTTTCAAGGGATATAACGGAGAGATAATAATTTATTTTAGTTTGGATATATTAAAAAAAAACTAACATTACAATTATAATGTAATGTTACTGCACTTCAACGAAAATCGACAGCCTCTGTGGAATGGAAACCATGGTGGAGGGTATATAAAGTTTGGCCCGGCCGAACTTAAATCCGTTTTTACATCTTTTTCAATGTTCTTTTACCGAAAATTATTGTTTATAATGATGTTTATATCTCGTTTCCCGTCTAAAATTATTATTTTAATTTTTAAAAGAGATGCACCGTAAAGGAAGCGTTTGTGTGGATTTCTCAATACTTTGGTTGGTACTATTTCTATCCCTTTTTTCGCATACCCTTTAACAAATCGAAAAATCCATTTATGTTGCGAGTCTAGTATACACCTTTTCCCTCGTTTTTCCCTTAAAAGTAAAATTTGGAAAAATCACTTTCGTCAAGACTGAGATGGTAAGGGACAGGCACACACCTAATTTCATCCGTCTATTCAGGACAAAACTTTCATATTTATTCTGTATTGCCAGATTACCCGCTAAAGGTACGAATTTCATGATCTTGGCTTCAGCGTTTGGTCTGAGCGTTGATGAATGAGTCAGTTACTCAACATTTGTATATATATATATATAAATGTTGAGTATTGGCTTGCTTGGCCATATTGGCTGGTATAAAATAAACCATTGCTTCAGTCGCAGCTCTTAAACTTATAGACCCACCCTCGTGTTACTCTTGTACCTCCTCAGCAATTGCTAAATTGCCGGTGTCATATATTGAGTTTCGTTGACAGACAATTATTCTTTTGTGTCGTTTTGTTCTCCTCTCCCATCATATTCGTATATTTGATTAATGTCATGTTGGCTGTATTACATATTAATGATAGCCTTTTAAAGAGATTTGTTTCCCATTCGAATATAGCAATAAAAAAAATTAAAATTGAAATAAAATCTAGTGACAATTCCACATTCTACTCTAATAGAAAAATCATCGTTGGTCCAACAAAACTTGTCATTAAAATTAAACCAACTAAGACAGTCCTCGATTCAAAATGTTGCCTTAAGGCACTACTTGCGGCCACGTAAATCAAAGGTTTCCTCGATACAATGAAAAGTTTTCTTAAAACAACGGAAGTTTCTTCACAACTATGATTATGATTGTTGTCGTTGTATTAACGACCTTGTCATTAAAGTAATCGAAACAGTTTCGTTGGATCACTTTAGATCATACAAAAGAGATCCACTCTTGTCATGCAAAAATTTGGATGGAGTTTTTCTTTCAGTGTAATTTCCAACTATTAATATGAGATTTCTACATCGCTTTAAAATCTAAATATGTTTGTTCATTCGAAATTTGTTTACATATGTTCCCGCAGCCAACACCACATTGTCCAAACAATGACCCACACCCAACTCTTGATTCAATTACAACAAATTTTTATTACATTACATTTTTGGGTGAACACAGCAGCAACAATAAAGCCTTAGGCTTTCCTCTCCCCCTATTCTCCCTTACAACGCCCAGTCTTTCTTATCTACTCCAGGAAATGTTCAAATCACCTCCAAATATTTGCACTAAACTTGCAGAGCCAGAGCCCAGAAACCCACAGCAGCACTGGAAAAGCTATAGCTCGCCACACAACAAAAGAGTTCAGTCATTGTCTGTAGGATGGATGAGGTGGTAGCAGTGGCAACCACCGTATGCCTTCCCATCACGTACATACGGTTGCCATAACGCCCCATAAGATTGGGCGGACGGACGGACGGGCGAACAAACAATACAGGCCATAAAATGAAATGAACCACAATAATGTTGCATATTGTCTGTGTGTGGAGCATGGATTGGGTTAAACAGGAGTGACTGAGGAGACTGACTGACTGTCTGACGGTATAAATAAGTGTTGCAAATAGTTGAGAGCCGTTTGCTCGGTCGGTCGGTTGGTCGATAATTGTGTCAGCAGAATTTTGGTCATTCCATTTGAATTCATGCAACAAAATTCCTGCAACAAAGAAACATGCAACAACATGGTTCCGATAAACTCCAGTTAAAGTTGAATGCAGGTTAGTGGGTGAATTAGATGTTGGCAAATGGGTTGGAAAATGCCATATCATTACGAGCATTGTTGACTCTTGATACATTTTGTCATTCAAAAAAAAGAGCAAATAAATATTCAAAATATATTAGCGATGGGGGTTAGGAAAGAGCAATTTATGTTAATTTAAAATGTTGCTGTACAAGCAAGCAGTGTGAGATAATTAAGTTGAAAATAATTGTATTATGTCCTGCAGGATCCAACGAAGTCTAGTTATCTAAAATATAAGTATTTAATTACAATAATTATGGGTCTCCGAAAGTGTTGTGTCGCCATGAAGTGTAGATGGCGTTTTTAAACATGTAGAACTTCATATAAAATAATGAGATGGTGTAATTTCCAACTGAAAATTTACTTTATTAGAAATTGTGTGTAGATGTTTTTGTCCGGCTTGAGGTCATGTAATTTAAAAAACAACGATGTTGTGTTTTTATTATTTTTTTTTTTATTTAAAAATTCCCAATATTTCGTCTTCCCAATATTTCATCTTCAGGGGTGTCACTATAAAAACAAATATTTGTAACATTAAATATACAAAAACACTTAACAATTATGACAATAATTACATTTATGAATATAAAGTATAAACGACAGTAACTTGTCCGCACAACCAGTCTTTGTCAACTAAATTATTTTTGCTTACATTTATGCTTTTTAATAATGTGTCTGTATATGTGAGCGCAGCCGTCCGTGTCAGTTTTGTAATTTATTCTCTTGTCAGAGGGAACATCAATTATATGTAAAGTTTCAAGAGTGTATCTGCGTTTGTAGTTGTTCTCTTGTGCTAATATTTTTACATCGTCGAAATTCGGCGTGTGACCCGTCAAAGTACAGTGGGCAGCCAGAGCGGTTTTTTGTTCTAGTGGTCTATTTGTTGCTTTTTGGTCAGATTTATGCGAAGAAAGTCTTGTCCTTATTTTAGTCTTAGTGGTGCCAACATATACCTTTTGGCATAAGTTGGACTTGTCCCCGTTGCATGTAATTTGGTAAACTACGTCCGATTTATCTTCATTTTTTAATCTAGATTTTATCCTGCTAAAAAGGTTATTGACTGTAACATGCGTCTTAAGTGCTAATTGGTATTTCTCTTTGTCGTATAAATTTGAATGGCGAAATCTTTCAGAAAAACCCGCTACATAGGTCAAAGATTTAAATATTTTGTCGTTTTCTTTGGTATCTGTTGTGGTGTGCACTTTTTCCGAATTTATATTTTTTACTAAGTCTGCTATTGTTTGTGTAGGAAAGTCATTCTTTTTTAGTATGTCCTTAATTTTTAGTATATTGTCTTGGTGAAATTCTGCGTCACTTATAGATAACATCCTGTTAATGAAATTAGTCGCTGTGTTGATTATTACTCTCCTAGGATGTTTTGAGTTAAAATTGATAAGTCTACCAGAAGCAGTAGGTTTTTGATACCAGTCAAGTTTAAGACGAGAACATTGTCGATGAATAATATAGTCCAGATATGGTAGTTTGTTGTTATCTTCCCTTTCCATTGTGAACTGTATTTGTTTGTTGAACGAGTTGAGTGTTTGTAACATGGTCTGAATTTCATCTACCTTAATGATTGCCAAAAGATCGTCAACATATTTCGTTAATAGTCGTGGTTTGTACGTCGTCTTATCCAGTGAAGTGTCCAAAAGTTCCTCCATAACGATGTCAGCAATTATTGGAGATGCTGGAGATTCCATCGGCATACCTTTTCGTTGTTCATATATTTTGTCGTCATATTTAAAGTATCTAGTGTCCTTAATGCAAAATGTCACCAATTCTAAGAATAATTCCTTCGGAATACTTGTAAAGTCTTTTATTCTCGTCCATTTTCTTTCAATCGTCTTAATTGCGAAGTGTGCAGGAATGATGGGTATTAGAAATATTATATTATGTTATGTTTAGGCGCCGCTACTGGCTCGGTTCTGTCGTAAGCAATGGGACCATATTTCAGCAAAAGTTAGCGGCTATTGGCAAATTCGTCTAATGATAAATGACCCAAAAAAATAAAATCGCTCAAAATTTGTCAAATTTGACCCTATTGTTGGCGGTTTTTCATAATTTTTAGACTCAATTTCTTTCTGAACACATTGAGTGCCAAACGGTTTTGACGCAAACCTTCCCAGGAGGCCAAACATTTTTTTGGCTATAAGTAAAAGCAATCACTGTCGTACGGAAACGTACGACGTGACACCCGACGACGGGTAAGGTGACGTACGGAAACGGACGATGTGGCACTCAATGTGTGTTAAGTAAGCGTAAGTCGATTGAACCGACTTATATATACCCTCACTCTCAGAGAACATGTGTATGGAATTTTACTTAGGGCTGGATAATTTGTGTGGATGGTACGTGGCAAAGCATAGTGGATTCCCCGCACCAGTATAGTATTTATAAAATATAGCTGATTCCGAATATCAGTTTGAAAGTTATATTGGTTTTTATTTAACACTGGAACATGGGCTATTTGTGTGGGAGGAACTAGAAGGGAAGTGACAATTTCGCCCATCTTCGAAATAAAACGAAGTTTGGGAAAATAATTACCATGTGCAAAGTATGAATTGATTCCTTAACTCCTTTCGAGAATTATCAGCCAACCAGACAGACGGATATACATGGATCAAACTGCTTATTGAAAACACATTAACTCAGTCAGTTACTAAAGGATTTTTCAGTTTATTATTATACTATTTTTCTTTAAGCTCCGATAACCATAACGTTAATAAAGATTTAATTTGTTACTCAAAATCAATTACTCATAATCAACCATTTCCTTCCATAAGAAGAAATTACAAACAACACAAAAACTTAGATTTGAAAAAAAAAAGAATAATTATTTTATCAAAACAAATAAAAAAATATTTGTGTTGTTTTTTAGACTTAGCCTTGGGAAAAATCGAGCACATCAGAAATCCGCAACATATACAGTGGTGGCTACGAATTTAGCACATTCACCACATGTAACTTTATAAAGCAAATATTTCAACTTCTTTGTATGTTTTTTTGTCCGATATTTTTCTAAAATATTACGTACGATAAGATGACCATTTAACGTTGTTTTTGTTCGGTTCTTATGTTGCATTTTAGTTTTATGCAATCTAAAGTACAAATAATACGAAAAGTGATTGGACAGTAATTTAGCACAAACTAAAAAAAATGTAATCAAACCGAAAAAACTGAATAAACCAATACATTTTATTATAAACTTAATATTTCGTTGGATAGCCACTATTTTGAGTAATAGCTGTACCTCTTCTGGACATACTCTACTAGAGACATAAAACGCTCTATTGGACTAGAATATCAGGAATTTTGAGTTTCATTCAAGAAATCGGGCAAATTTGTTGGTTTTATTACTATAATATGTTGGGCTTTAACCATGCCATAGATTCTCAATAGGATTGAGATGCTGTCACTGTTCTGCACCATTTTTAAAAATCTATTCTGTTCAGCTCCAAACCGCTCTTCACTGGCGTTAAGTGTATTTGAGTTGGTTTTCGTGCATAAAACGCCACTTAATTGGCACATTTTTATCTGAATACGATCCATTGGAGTAGCATATCAGGAATTTTGAGTTTCATTAAAAAAATCGGGCAAATTTGTTGGTTTTATTACTATAATATGTTGTTAAAGTCCATGCCATAGATTCTCAATAGGATTGAGATCCGGTGACTGTTCTGCACCATTTTTAAAAATCTATTCTGTTCAGCTCCAAACAGCTCTTCACTGGCGTTAAGTGTGTTTGAGTTGGTTTTCGTGCATAAAACGCCACTTAATTGGCACATTTTTTTCTGAATATGTTATAATAGTATCAACAAGTAGATTTTTGTAAACATACTGATCCATTAGAGCATCGATTTTGTGTATCGGACCAACGCCGTGTCCAGAAAACGCAGTATACACCATCAGATTTTCGCCAACAAGCTTTACCGTCTCATATTTGTACTTCGAGTTGTGCTGCATGTTTGGAGGACAGAATTCGTATTGTTTTCTATTAGATCCGAACCGACATGTGTTCGATTCGCCAATCCAGGCGATATTTTCCCAAAAATCTTGGATTTTTCTAAATGCTCATGAGCAAATGAAATTTGACACTGTAAGACATTTTTTGATACGTGTGGCTTATGTTGAACAATGCATCCAAACAATTTTTTTTTTCATTGGATCTTCTTCCTCTGGTTCTTGAGAAAATGCTAATGTCAAATTTGTCCGAAAGGTCCCTTTGAATCACAGTTAAGCTTTTAAATGAATCTGCTACGCAGGTTCTATAAATTAAAAAATCCGATTTATTGGACTTACTGTTCACACCATAAGCAAAAAAATATTTTGCGCAGAGTTCATTATCAGAACAAATTATATGCTACCATAAACAACACAGGTGAAGTGTGCTAAACTCGTGGCCACCACTTTACATCCCATTTGTCGAGCTATTTAACTATGACATGGTGGACAACGTAACAAGGTCAGTTTATACACAGCTGCATAATAACACAAACATTAGCCAAAAATAAAGACACGGAACTACTAACCTTTGACAAAAGATCACTGAGCACACTTACTGCAGTACTTACTTCAAGCTGACTACTATAGGAGCTGCTCAGATGAGGATGATGTGAAGCAATTGCTATGCACTTACGTGGGACTGCAAGAACTTAGACTATACTTTCTAGAAAGTTTGATCTTTTCTGCTCTGGCGGACTCAGCAAATGTACCTCTACCGCAGCTACTTAACGTTATCAACATCGAGAGTCACACAATAATTATACATTTTAATATTTCCATTTTTCACATATGTCTCCTAATGATATTCTTCTATTTATAGTCTTCTCTTGTATGACTCATATTTCCCTTCTCTTAATTTATATGGGTACCATAATGGGTCTTATAGGCCTCCGAGTGAAACTTGGACTTAGCCTCGATAACCATAAATTTGACTTACACTGGATACTTATCAAAAAATTTAAACATAACACATCGATATTGTTGTTGGCCACAAATTTTACAAAAAAAAGCGAAGAGAATGCAGGTTTTTATCGTAATTCAAGATTTTCAAGAATTTTTCTAATATGTTCATGGAGAACTTTGCCATGCTGAAAACCCATCAGCATACAGTCAATGGTAATGCGAAAGGTTTGTGGTAGATCATAACGATGACGAAAGAGTAATACAAGCACTCTATACAGAATTTCCACTAATGAGTTGTCTCCACACATAAAACGAAATATGTATACATATAATTATACCCTCGACTAGAGTATTATGTCTGTGCATTTGTTTGTAACATTCAAAAGGAAGCAAGATAGACGTATTGTTAAGTATACCGATCGACTTAGAATCACTTTTTGAATCGATTTAGCAATGTCCGTCCGTCCATCTATTCTTGTAATCAAAGTACAGGTCGCAATTATAGTCCGATCGTAACAAAAAATGGCGCAAGTGAGTTTTGCGGTCCAAGGACAAACACTATTTAATTTAAAGGAAATCAGGCCCCACACAGATGTCGCTTCCGACTTGAATTTTTCGCTCTATAAACCACAAAGTTGGCACAGTACTTTATAATTGATCTGGAAATATCTCTGGTGAATTTGAGCCACATCGGTTCAGATGTAGATCTAACTCCCATACAAATTTCGTTCTCCATTTAACTTTTTGCGCTCTAAAGATCACATATTTTTACCAATTGTCTTCAAATTAGGTACACAACTTTGAATTCTAACTAGAAACATCTGTGGTAAAAATTGCTCAAATCGGTTCAGATTTAGATATAGCTCACATACAAATTTCGCTTCCGCTTTTCCCCCTCTAGGAACCATGTATTTTAACCGATTTTCTTTAAATTTGGCACAACATCTTATAACCCAACTAGAAACACCTATGCAGAAAGTGGGTAAGATCGGTACCGATTTAGATATAGCTGCCTTACAAATTTCGCTCCCGAATTGCCTTTACCTCCTCTAGAAACCACGTATTTTAACCGATTTTCTTCAAATTTGGGTCAGATCGGTTCAGAATCTGCCGTACAAATTTCGGCCTCCATTTAACTTTTTGCGTTCTAGAGACCACATAATTTGACCGATTTTCTTCAAATTTGGCACAAAGCATTATAAAGGGTGATTTTTTAGCTATTATCTTTTTGGCAACACTGGTTTAAACAGCTGACGCACGTTTCGTGTTTTGTTTCACTGTCAAACATCTTCAGTTTGGTCTATAATTTAACCATGAATCGTCTTACAAACGAACAACGCTTGCATTTTATTATCAAAATACGTGCTCTGTTAAGAAAGTTCATTTATCGAAAAATTGTGTTCAGCGACGAAGCCCACTTTTGGCTCAATGGGTACGTAAATAGGCAGAATTGTCGAATTTGGAGTGAATATCAGCCAGAATCATTGCAAGAGCTACCAATGCATCCAGAAAAGGTCACAGTTTAGTGCGGTTTATGGGCTGGTGGCATCATTGGACCGTACTTCTTCAAAGATGATGCGAATCGTAACGTAACTGTGAATGGTGAGCGCTACCGTGAGATGATATCCAACTTTTTTTGCCCAATATGCAAGAGCTTGAATTGCATGACATGTGGTGTCAACAAGACGGTGCCACATGCCACGCAACAATGGACTTATTGAGAGGAGAGTTCGGTCAATTGGCCGCCTAGATCGTGCGATTTAACGGCTTTAGACTATTTTTTGTGGGGCTATGTTAAAGCTCATGTCTATACAGACAAGCCCGCTTCAATTGACGCATTGGAAGACAACATTGAAGCATTTATTCGTGAGATACCGGCCGAAATGTTGGAAAGAATATGCCAACATTGGAATAAGCGTATGGACCATTTGAGGTGCAGTCAAAGTCAACATTTGCATGAAATAAGTTTTGCATGAAATGAGTCAGATCGGTTCAGAGTTAGATATAGCTCTCATACAAATGTCGCTCAACATTGTGTTATTTTATATTTGAAAAGACTTGTGAGGAAGATTCATCATGTTTGGTTTTGAATATATCCTAGGAGAGAAAATCTTTAAGACTGACCGAAAGTCGGCTCTGTAGAGAATATTTGTTATGCGTCTTCGAAAATATCCCTGAGGAATAGCTCTATAAGTATCGCCAAAGGCCAGCATCAAACATAACCTCTATTTTGTCCGAAGACCGGCAATGCTGCCAACATTTAATGTCGCAAATGCAAATTTTGTTTTGCATAGCCGACTTTGGACATGAAGTAGAAATATATATGTGGCGATTTTGCATTTTCAGTAATTTTATTTATTGAAAACAAATGACCAAATATTTAAAAATGTAAACTTGTACAAAGTGGGCGAAAAATCGCCCAATTTATTTTACAACATTTCTTGGGCGCTTATCCGTTTTCCTATTTTGAGCGTCTTTCCATCGATTACATCGTTAACATTGGGCGCACCAAGACATATTTTACGTTTGAAGCTTATTACAGCCTTCACACCAAAGCGTCATGAAATTCTATAAAATTCATGAACTCTACCCGTCTACGTCGGCCTCGGTGTGCCGAATGTTTTATTGACATAGACCTGCAACTTCAGAAGACCACACAATAAATTTGCTAGCGTAGTCAAATAGAACCTCTGTGAAAGAGAAAGAGCTAGAAAGAACCCAAAAAGAAATTCTTTCTAAATATGCCCAAACACTAACATTTTGTAGATATATTGCTACCTAGTGAACCTCGCATGTCTAGACACATACGGCAATTTTGTTTGATTTCAATTTCCATTCATTCAAAAATGCCCCTCGTCGCCAAGGATAATTTTTCGGCCAAAATTGGCGCCCAACTTTTGCGCAAATACAATAAACATTCATTTTGATAATAAATCTTTATAATTTGGTCATGCTAAGTGTGTAACTTGATATGTTAGCAAATCAGTGGTTGAATACTATTTACAACAATTTTCTAAAGAATTTATGAAATAAAATGCTCAATCTCCTAAATTCATAAGCAATTGCTTGAGTCCATTTATTTACTCAATCCAAACACACACAGACATTAAACAATGTTGAACTCAGCACTTAACCTTTACAATTTAAAACTAATCGTGAGTGAAGCGTCTTCAAATCCAAAAGAAGAAAAACTAATGTCACTTTACGCTGTTCTCTCGACTAATCTTTCGAGTATCATCTAATTTTGATTTTGTGTTTTTTTTCTATTGGCAGTGGCTGCTGCTACTGCTTTGTTGCATGCTGCTTGACTATAAAAAAAGAAGAAGAAATCAATGAAGGTTTTAATAATAACCTTCATTGGTATTAAAATAAACAGAATGTCGTTGACTAAAAATACTAAACAAAACGTTGAAATCATTGTCATTTGATACAAACGAAACTTTTGGTTGCAGCATAAAGTTCAACATTGGCTTGAGATGTTCTAGTTACCTATCGATGGCGACGGCTTCGGCGACAATGACGATGGTGGTTATGGTGCTGGTAGTCGGTCTAGAATGACTGGAAGTATTCAGGGCATATGTTTGTTTGCATAGAATGACCATTTCAATTAATTTCGTGATGATGATTTTTGGCATTTTCAGCCAAGTCTCTCGAAAGGTCATCTTCATTCCGAGCATCGACAAGTGGTGGTGGTGGATGTTACAATTGTTGAATGTGTGCGATCATCATTAGTTAGAATACATGGTTTAATTTTTGTCTACAGCATGACTTTATTTAGCATTTCATGTTGTGTTTATTTTTTTTTAAATCTAGTTTAGTTTTATTGTATGCAAATAATGTAAATGCAAGATAATGGCACGAAACTGAATTAAATATGTACCGCAGAGTGGTTGCTGGTGGTGATTAGGTTTGCAAAAGACAATGACCATTCCGATGATTATGTGTATTGGATTGAGAGAAAAAAGCAGTGGCGGACTTAAAGGTTGTAGAAAAATTAAAACAGGGTAATATGTATGTACCAGATCAAAATCAAATACTTTTTTATTGATTTAATTCTTTAATTGAAATTTTATTTCCATTTTTTCTGTATATGGGAAGGACGAAACTCAACGCTTTTCATTCCGTGCGTAACATACGTGAAGTGTCGATCCGAGACTTTATTAAGTTAAGTTGCGGTGGAAGTCAGTAAGTAACAATGTGACTCAATTAGACTAGAAGAGGTCCTTTGTAATACCACGGGCTATGCGCCCCTCACGTGAACCAACATGTATGACACACGAAACTTTTTTCTTGCCGACGTCTTTGCTGGCCAAGTCGCCAAACCATTCAAAGAAAGCCGAACCCAATGACTACAAAAGCCTTTCGACCATAACCGGGCAGAGACAGAGAAAATGCTCGACGATCTGAATCGCTCCTCGTCCTTCCAGCTCCTACAACCGTTGTTTGGTTCTGCCTCTGTACATGTGTGCCCATTGGAGAGTCCAAGAAAATTGTTGGAGTTCGAGAATTTTCTACGTCATCGAAGTGGTGTTAGAAGATTGTTACTGTTATTGAAAAACATGTAGGAAGATCAACCAAGAGGTAGTCTAAGAGGATTCAAAGAAAGAGAAAATGTCGATGTGTTCCATCCTCGTCTTCACAGCTAATACAACCGTCGTTTAACTCTATGTCCAGCCTCTGGAGATGTTTGTCTATAAGACAGTCCGAGAAGATTGAAGGAGTCGGAGAATATCCAGTCATTGCAGGAGTGAAAGAAGAGCACATCTAGGAAGATCCAACGCTATTGTCGTTTGACTCGAAGTACAGCTTCAAGGCCTATAAGATGGTTCGAGAAGATTGCAGAAGTCCAGGAGGAGTGCAAGAAGATCAGCTGTTATTGAAACACATCTATGAAGATCCACGCCTATTGAAAAAGCACAAGGGGTAGTCTAAGAGGATCCTAACACGGAGAAAATGTTCGACGTTCTCTATACTCGCTCTCACAGCTACTACAACCGTCGTGTGACTCTTTGTCCAGCCTCTGGGATTGTGTGGCTACAAGATAGTACGAGAAGTTTAAAATGCACGGTTGTTAAAGATGATCCGCGATTATAGAGGATAATCTCGGATTATTGAAAGAGTCCCAGAATATATAAGATAACTGAAAGAATCTAAGAATATCCAAGTCTGTTGATCGAGACCAAGATGATCATCGGTTATGGAAGGAGTTCAAGCAGATATTCGGGTTATTGAAGAAGTCCATTTGATCCACGAGAGAGATGATCGTCAATTATTGAAGGCATCCAGAAGATCCAAGGTTGTTGAGGGATGATCCTCAATTATTGAAGGCATCCTGAAGATCCACGGTTGTTGAAGGCATCCAGAAGATCCACGGTTGTTGAGATGTGATCCTCAATAATTGAAGGCATCCAGAAGATCCACGGTTGTTGAGATGTGATCCTCAATAATTGAAGGCATCCAGAAGATCCACGGTTGTTGAGATGTGATCCTCAATAATTGAAGGCATCCAGAAGATCCACGGTTGTTGAGATGTGATCCTCAATAATTGAAGGCATCCAGAAGATCCGCGGTTGTTGAGATGTGATCCTCAATAAATGAAGGCATCCAGAAGATCTACGGTTGTTGAGATGTGATCCTCAATAATTGAACGCATCCAGAAGATCCACGGTTGTTGAGATGTGATCCTCAATAATTGAAGGCATCCAGAAGATCCGCGGTTGTTGAGATGTGATCCTCAATAATTGAAGGCATCCAGAAAATCCGCGGTTGTTGAGATGTGATCCTCAATAAATGAAGGCATCCAGAAGATCCACGGTTGTTGAGATGTGATTCTCAATAATTGATGGCATCCAGAAGATCCACGGTTGTTGAGATGTGATCCTCAATAATTGAAGGCATCCAGAAGATCCACGGTTGTTGAGATGTGATCCTCAAGAAGATCCACGGTTGTATAGAGGTGATCCTCAATTATTGAAGACATCCAGTAGATCCACGGTTGTTGAGAGCTGATCCTCAATTATTGAAGGCATCCAGAATATCTACGGTTGTTGAAGATGATCCTCGATTATTGAAGACGTTCGAAGATCCACGGTTGTTGAGATGATCCTCGATTATTGAAGACGTTCGAAGATCCACGATTGTTGAAGATGATCCCCGGTTACTAAATGAGTCGAGAAGATACACGATTGTTGAAGATGATCCGCGGTTATTGAAGGCGTCCACAAGATTCGGCTGTTGAAAATTATCTTCGGTTGTTGAATGCGTCCAGACGACCCACAGTTGTAGTACGTGATCCGCGGTTATTGAAGGTATCAAGAAGATCCACGCTGTTGAAGATGACCCTCAGTTACTGAAGGCGTCCGAAGATCCACGATTGTTGAAGCTGACCCGCGATTATTGAAGACATCGAGAACATCCACGGTTACTGAGGTTATGGAAGGTGTCCTGAAGATCAACGATTGCTGAAGATGATAATAGGTTATTACAGTCATCAAGAAGATCCATGGTTGTTAAAGAAGATCCTCGGATATTGAGGAAGTCAAAGACGATCCAAGAAGACCAACGGATATTTAAGGTTTCTATGAATCTTTATAGTTCAACGTCCAAGAAGATCTACGTCTGTTTAAATATTCCAATTAGTTTAGGACTGCAAGAAGATTTGTTCAGTTGCGCATACTATAGAAGATATAAGAATATTCATCTCCTACAAAAGTCGTTTGACTTGTTCGCTAATCTGACAAGTTCGACTATAAAACAGTACCCGATCAATACTGAAATCAACGTAGACAATATTTCAGTTGTGTAGCACTGTCTATTCCTTCCGTACTTTGGCCAGGCCATCGGAGTACTGCGACGGTCAGCCGATCGATATCATATTCCACATACAACGCCATTGGCATGTTTTTTTATAAAACAATCGTGTATATCTCAAATCCTTTTGCTTTATTAAGTTTGTTGGAATACCCTGGTAAATCTTTTTTCACATCTTCTGTCTGGAATCTCTGAAGATGCCTTATGTTCCCACTGATCCAGATCACAGTTACCTAAAATGTCTTGTCAGTCTGGTTCCTCAAAAAGGCCAAATGAAGTTTTCTGCGAACAAAACTCCGTCACTGATCTCAACCGGAACATATGTCAAATTCATAACAGAAAACAAAACAAACAAATCGCTGCTGTCTGCAACATTGACAAAAAAGCGCCACAACAACAGCAATCAGACCCCACAACAACAAATCACAACCGACTGAAGAACTTTAGTTGAGGAGCAAAAAAAGAAACAAGCAACACTTCCATTATAAATAAGACACGGACAATTTTCATATGGAAACAGATGAAAAATGCCAACTATTCACACATAAACAAACAAAGAGACAGACAACAACTTTGGAAAATATAAACTATAATTAAACAACAGTTGATGGTGCAAACAACAATAGAAAGAAGCTGCAACAACAAAAAGGCAAAGTATCAAATGCAAATCGTTATAACACTAGGCACTATGCGATGAAGGACAGTAGTCCCTCAAAATATTATAAAGATGGCAATAAGATTAAACGCTGATTAGAGGACAAAAATAGATCTAAAGGAGTGAAAATTATATTTTATCGCTACACATTCAGAGAGTGCGTTCTTTTGTCAATAATCGAAATGTTTTGAAAAAGTGCAGCTCCACCCATGGATTGGAAATCTTTGAATCTCCATATATGAAGTTATAATATTCGGACCGCCCACTGTATTGTTAAATAAAATACATATATGTAAAACACACACATGCATTAGCTAGAAGATAACATGAATGAATTAATAAAAACTCCGATTTGCAATAGAATTCTTGTAAGATTTTAGGTAAATTAAAGCATCTCTTGCGCTCCGTGTCCGTCTGACACAAGGAAAGAATCATTGACTGAAATACAAAGTTGTTTTGAAGAAAAAGACAACGAAGACACCGAAGAAGAGCAGAATAATTGTTTCCAATGCTAGGTGAACGAATGGATGACTGAATGTATGGATGAATAAGGCAGATAGACTTGGTTGGATGGCCGGCGATGCACCACCACTACCATCACTGGCGGCAATAGTTAGAAGCCATACTTGATGGACAGTGAAACCGAAAGTCAATAATTGGATACAAATAAAACAGTTTTAAACTAAAATTCTGTTTTAATCTTTATAATTTCCATATCACACCACTGATCTGAGCCTCAGCCATTTGTGACTATTGGTTGAAGTTCATGGAAATTCATGAATGCTTCAATGTTGGGAGTACTTAAAAGCATTTAATACAATTATATTATACAATTTAATACAATTGATTCAATAATAAAAGTTGTAGGCGAAGTAGTCCAGAAGATCCACGGTTGATGAAGGTGATCAGCAATTATTGAAGGAGGTCAGAAGATCGACGGTTGTTGAATACGATCCGCGATTATTGAAGAAGTACAGAAAATCTACGGTTATTGAAAACGATTAGCGATTATTGAAGGAGGTCAGAAGATCCATGGTAGTTGAAGACGTTCCACGATTATTGAAGGAGTCCAGAAGATCTACGGTTGTTGAAGACGATCCACGATTATTGAAGGATTCCAAAGGTCCAAGGTTGTTGAAGATGATCAGTGATTATTGATGGAGGTAGTTTGAAGATTACCGGAGATTATTAAAGGAGTCCAGAAGATCCTCGGTTATTGAAGAACTCCGGAAGATCCACGGTTATTGAAGATGATCAGTGATTATTGAAGGAGGTTGTAGAAGATTACCGGAGATTATTAAAGGAGTCTAGAAGATCCTCGGTTATTGAAGAACTCCGGAAGATCCACGGTTATTGAAGATGATCCCCGATTAAAGGAAGAACCTAGAGTATCCGATGTTGTTGAGATACTCCACGGTTTTTGATGATGATCCCCGATTAAAGGAAGAACCTGGAGTATCCGAAGTTTGTTGAGATACTCCACGGTTATTGAATATGATCCCCGATTAAAGGAAGAACCTAGAGTATCCGATGTTGTTGAGATACTCCACGGTTATTGAAGATGATCACCGATTAAAGGAAGAGCCTAGAGTATCCGATGTTGTTGAGATACTCCACGGTTACTGAAGTAGTCTAAGAATGTCCACGGTTACTGAAAGAGTCCAAGAATATCCACGGTTACTGAAAGAGTCCAAGAATATCCACGGCTACTGAAAGAGTCCAAGAGTATCCACGGCTACTGAAAGAGTCCAAGAGTATCCACGGCTACTGAAAGAGTCCAAGAGTATCCACGGCTACTGAAAGAGTCCAAGAATATCCACGGTTACTGAAAGAGTCCAAGAATATCCACGGTTACTGAAAGAGTCCAAGAATATCCACGGCTACTGAAAGAGTCCAAGAGTATCCACGGCTACTGAAAGAGTCCAAGAGTATCCACGGCTACTGAAAGAATTCAAGAATATCCACGGTTACTGAAAGAATTCAAGAATATCCACGGCTACTGAAAGAGTCCAAGAATATCCACGGTTACTGAAAGAGTCCAAGAGTATCAACGGCTACTGAAAGAGTCCAAGAATATCTACGGTTACTGAAAGAGCCCAAGAATATCCACGGATGCTGAAAGAATTCAAGAATATCCACGGTTACTGAAAGAGCCCAAGAATATCCACGGATGCTGAAAGAATTCAAGAATATACATGGTTACTGAAAGAATTCAAGAATATCCACGGTTACTGAAAGAGCCCAATAATATCCACGGCTACTGAAAGAGTCCAAGAATATCAACGGTTACTGAAAGAGCCCAAGAATATCCACGGTTACTAAAAGATCCTAAGAATATCCCCGGTTACCGAAAGAGCCCAAGAATATCAAGGACCGTCGAAGGAGCTCAAGATGTTCAACGGCCATTGAAGGAGTCTAAGAAGATCATCGGTTATTAAAAAAATCCAAAGCTATCTATGCAGTCCATATGATCCACTGATACTGAAGAAATAAAGAATATCCAATGATGTTGAGTAAGACAAAGACAGTGCTCACTGAAAGAATTCTAGAAATCTAAGTTATCGAAGGCATCCAGAAGATCCACGCGGTCAAGAAGATCCGCTTGCAGAATAATATGCCCAACTATCAAAGAAGACCGACGGTTATTGAAGGAATGCAATAGAAAAGGTTTAACGACTATTGTTACTCTTAATAATGTATTCCTGTAAACGACGGATGGCGAAATATTGGAATAAAATAAATAAAGGAAAAACCTTTAACAAACAAGACCTAGATCCTGACAAAATCATTTAACTAAGATTTCTAGAATATCAACTGTAGAAATACTCTATGAATAGTCAAAGATCTTGGAAGAGTCCAAGGCGATTATACGTATGTTTAAATATCTCAAGAAGATTTACGGTTATTGCAAGATTTCAAGAGACCAAGAAGCTCAACGATTATTGAAACCATTTTAAAATATATATACAATTCAGAGTCTATTAGAGAGATCATGGTTCCACAATTATTGAAGTAGTTTTAAAATAATTCCCATTTAATCCGCTACTATTTAAAAAGTGTTTAGATTATTGGGCGGGCCTAGTTTTTGAAGTCTTAGTCTTCGGACCTCCGAAGATTACCTAAGGTGTTCACAAATATTAACCGATATTATTTAAGCAGTTCTAGAAGATTAATGATAACTGAAAGAGGACTATTAATGGATTTTCTTAGATGTTTTAGCGTATGAAGTATTCGTGGATTCACAGGTTTCTAAGTATTTGATCAACTCTCTCTCTCTCTCTGCTACTCTGTTTGTACTCTAGAAGATCTAAGAAAATTTGCAAATGCTTGAAGTTTCAATTCCCTGAAGCTTTGAATTACGACTAGATCAACTACTGCTTTGAAACTTTGGAATTAAGGAAGAACAACGAGTGTTTGGTGATGCTTTAAAACGCCCACATATTCACTTCATGTTATTTACCATAGCTTCCCAGCTTCTGAACCACTGTGTGCTGATGTTGCAGCATACTCTCCGATGCATAGGTACATAATAACGCTCGTCGAGGTACGTGAATGCATATATGCAGATAAAGATTGTTATGTTTCTGTTTCCATTTCTGCAGTTTGGGTTTTTATTCTCTCTATCATTTTCAATGTAAAACTGTTGCTATTGTTATGGATGGTGTTTTTTGATGTCATAGTGTATATAGCATTGTTGCTGTTGCCGTTGTTGTTGTTGTTGGTTGCAGCATTGCACATTGTTTTTAATGAACTTAATTTTAGTTTAGCATGAAAAGACCGACAAAATGTAAAGAAAACAGAAATCACAGAAAATATAAAAGACTTGGCATTGCCAACAGAGATCATCAGTATCAGTTTTCATGCAGAACGGTTCGATTATTCTGCCACCGAATTTCCATTTACAACGCTGACAAAGGATTACAAAGAATACACAACAATAACAATGAGGACAAAATTGGTAAGCATGGACAAGATACCGGAGAAACGAGCTAAACTAAAGGACTTCTCATTTCCACAGTTGACATTCTTGCTGGTGGGCCTTGTGGCGTTGTGTTCAGCCCGACCTGGTTACCTGCATGGTCACCACCATCATTTGGATTATCCGTATTTCCATGATCATCATGAGCCACTGCATGTAGCTAAATATGTGCATGTGCCAGCGGCTATATCACATCAAAGCTCTACGGTCATACACAGTGCCCCGATCTTAAAACCCATAGTGGTGCCCGTTGTCAAACATGTGCTGCCGGTGGTGAAGACTTATCACGCCGCACCCATCATCAAGACCATACATCCCTTGCCATTGCATTATGATCCCTACCATCATCACCACTTCGATCATCATGATTTCCATCATTTCCATTAAACGGGATGATAAAGAGGATAAAAAGTGAAACCACCACGATCTAAATGATTCTTTTTCAAATGACTGCTGTAAAACCGAAAGTAATTCCCCAAATCTCTGTTATTTCAATCAATCCATCAATTCAACTTCCGTCCAAACCTGAATCACTGAGCACAAAGAAATATTTAAAGTTAATTTTTTGCACCGTTTTCTGCACCTTTCAAACAATTTAAAAGTGATTATGTTTTATTACCCTTTTTTGTTATTTTTTGTCGTTACACTTTCTTTGTTGAAATAATTCACAAAAAAAGTTATGTCACATGTAAATAGTCGAGTTGTGTTGTATTATGAGAAGATGAATATCAAAAAGCAAAGAAAAGTTGATATATAAATGTTAGTAAATGAATTGTTGTTTAATAAAAAACAATAGAAAAAAAGGCAAAACAAACCAGTGGAATTTATTAATTGTATTAAGCATATCACAGTGCAGTAGTTTACAAAGACTATATCTGGCTATTGAGAAAATTTGTTAGTGTATTTCGGCTCCAAAAAAAGCTTGAAGAATACAACGAATATTGAGGGAGTCCAAGAAGATTTTAGGTTATCGAAAGTGTTCAATAAATCCATAGTTAGTGAATGATTCCAGTTAAAATCAAAGGTATTGAGAGATTTCAAGAAGATCCAGTCTTAACGTTGGAGACCAAGTAAATTTACTGCTATTAAACGAGTCTATGCTGAAGTTCCATCATCATATCAGATAATTTAAGAAGAAACGCAACACTGAGAATTATTAAAGCAAAAAATCCTTAGATATAGAAAGCGTCAAAGATGAAACTCGGCAATTGAAGGAGCACATTAAGGTATGGGGATACTGAAAATGTCCAGGAAAATCCACAGTTATTGTTGAAACCAAAAATATGCAATATTATTGGAGGAGTCTAAAAAAATCCACGGTCTCTGAAGTAGTTTAAGAAGATCCGTCATTATTGTTGGAGACCAAAAATATCAACAGTCCAAGAATAAACGCGTTTACTAAATTAGTTCCAGAATATCCGGATACCAAGAATATCGACGTTTATTGAAGGAGCCTAAGAACGACCACCGTTGGTAAAGAAGTCTATTAAAATTACTCTTACTGAAGTATCAACAGCTATTAAAGGAGTCTAAGAAGAAACTGCAATCGTGGGTCCGCGGTTATTCATCGTCTATTGAAGGAGTCAAAGAAGAAAGAGTGGTCAAGGAAGTCCGCATTTATTGCTGGAGGCCAAGAACAGGTATTGAAGAAGAAACGCGGTTTCCGAAGTAGTCCAAGAATGTCCACTGTTGTTGATGATGATCCGTGATTATTGAAAGATTCCAAGAATATAATTAAGGTTGTTGAGGGAGACCAAGAAGATTATCGGTTATTGACGAAGTCTAACAAGATAAATTGTTAGATAAAATCGCTCAGAATATCACCGTTTGATAAAAATAAATCACGGTTATTGAAGGAGTGGAAGAATATCCACACTTATTGACGGAGTCCATATGATCCACGGTTACAGAATGAATCCAATAATATCCAAGGTTGTTGAGGGACACCAAGATGCATAGTTACCGAAGCGCCCAGAAGATCAATGTTCGATAAAGATAAACCACGGTTATTGAAGTAGTGGAAGAATATCCACACTTATTGACGGAGTCCATATGATCCAAGGTTACAGAATGAATCCAATTATTCTTGAAGGCCAATAATTTCGACAGCTGTTGAAGAAGAAACACGATTTCTGCAGTAGTCCCAGAAGGTCCACTGTTCTTGAAGATGATCAGTGATTATTGTAAGATTCAAAGAATATCCACGATTACTGAAAGTGTCCAAGAATATCCAAGGTTGTTGAGAAAGACCAAGAAGATCAAATGTCACTGCAGCAATCAAATATGATAATGGGTTATTGAAGAAATCGAAGATGATCCACAGTTAACGAAGGCGTCCAGAAGATCCATGGTTGTTGGAAATGATCCGCGGTTATTGAAGGAGTATAGAATATCCACAGTAATTGAAGATGATATGTGGTTATAGAAGGAGTCAAAGAATATCCACCACGGTTGAAGTAGTCGAAGAATAAGATAACAATAAGAATATCCAACAGTATTGAAGAAGTCCAATAAATCCGACTGTTGTATTGTATTTATTGGATAAGTATTTATAGAAGATCAACTGAAGTAGTGTTTGAATATTCTCGGCTTTTGGAAGACTCCAAGAAGATCTATGTCTGTTTAAATATTTCAATTACGTGAAAGGTTGCTGGAGGAGTTCAAGAAGATTTACGCCAAGATTTTGCAAGATTTGTGGAAACCAAGAAACGATTATTGAGATACTTTTAAAATAAAAGAAGTAAAGTTATGATTTGGAGACAAATTACCAAATAATCCAGTTTTAGGTTATTGAGTGGGTCTAGTTTTCTAGTTCCACATTTATTGCTGAAATCTGAGAATATCCACAGTTGTTTAGTGAATCTATGAATATGCTCGGTTATTGAATGAGAAGAAGACTTATGTTTATTGTGTCCATCTCAGAAGAAAATGAGTTATTGTATGCGTCTAAGAAGATAAACGGCTCCTGAAGGAGTCGAGAAAGATCCATGGTTATTGAAGGTGTCTGTGAAGATCCATTATTACAGGAGACCAAGAATATCCGCGGTTATTGCAGGAGACCAAGGATATCTAGGGATATTGCAGGAGACCAAGGATATCTAGGGATATTGCAGGAGACAAAGAATATCCAGGGTTATTGCAGGAGACCAAGGATATCCACGCTTATTACAGGAGACCAAGGATATCCAGGGTTATTGCAGGAGACCAAGGATGTCCACGGTTATTGCAGGAGACCAAGGATATCCACGGTTATTGCAGGAGGCCTAGAATATCTACGGATGTCCACGATTATTACAGGAGACCATGGATATCCACGGTTGTTGCAGGAGACCAAGGATATCCACGGTTATTGGTATTCATTATATGATAAACAGTTGCGCGAAAACTAAAGGCGCTTCTCACAATTTTTGACTTTAAACTAATGTATTGCGGTGTACAAGTGAATAAGTTAAAACAGGAGACAATATGTTCAAATTGGGGATGAAAAAAGTTCGACAATTCCTGTAAATTGAGGGGTCCCTCAGGGAAGTGTCTTATGGTCCCTTCATTTCCTTATTTATGTGGCCTGTTTGGAACTATTTGTAAAATTTGCCGATGACGTTTCTTTGTTTTATCCCTACAAATATGATTTAGTTCTTAAAACTCAACTGGAGAGACATTCTGCCTTAATTGCTGAATTTGCAAGACTGAATAGCCTCGTTTTAAACTCGGAAAAGACTAAATTGTTACGATTTTGTCCTCATTCGTGAACAATGAATAATGATTTTTCCATATTGATGAACAATGCTCAGGTCGAAGCGACAACATCGATGAAATCCGTGACATCCTTTTGAAAGATTGCCGAGTTGTAGTGTGTGACCTGAGCTGACATCCTAAACAACTTAACAGGCAGTGTGGATTACATAAACATTTGCAGATTAACCTGCTGCTACAACGAAATCCAATGCGAGCGAAAACCAGTCACTCACTTTTGTCAGGAACTTGGGGGGTTTTAACTGAATTATCCATTCAACTTGACGTTATGATGCTTGTTAGTTTGTCGTGTAGTACGACGAACGAAAGCTAATGTTCGACGTCGCGAAAAATATCATTAAAAATTATACCCGTTTTGGCATTCGACGATCTAGCCCTTGTGGCCACTTTTTCGCCAAATAAGAAAAAGGGTCTTTGGGAAACTTACTACGTGGATGACAATATAGGAGATTAGCCGGACAATGAGTATCGAGCAAGATCAAATAATAATAATTGATCATTTCATGATGGGCTATTTATTCAAAAGCCCTCGTAACTATTATAGTGGGCCTTCTAAATTTGAAGGCCGTAAAGAACAGCCTATTATTGAGATCAGAACAAGTTTATTATTTCACTCATAATTCGGTCAAATTGTTTGTTCATTCTCTTCTCCACAATCCGTCTTGTCGACTGACAGTGTTGTATTGACCCTTTGAATTCTTTATTCTTAAGGGCTTGCTTGCCGGCGTTTGTTTACCTACTACACTTGTCAGTCCAGTACACTACAATGGCCTACACATTTAACATGCATACCTTTTACATTCAATTAACTCTTGAGTTTGATGTTAACTTGGCTTGAAGTTACTAGCACATTACTTGCACTTTAATGATGTTGATTGGTTGGAGGGTGGTGGGGGGTTTCTCTCCTTGGCTTTCAATGCCAGTTAGAGCATAAAAACAACATTTGATTGAATTTGATGGCTCTGTTATGTTGCTGCTGTGTTTTTCAGACCATTTTAATTGAAATGAACATTCGAAACAGTTTTTGCTTTAGTATATAAAACCCTTTGGTATTTGAGAAAATCGTAACACTTCTCGTTTAACCTTTTAAAACAACACAGACCATCCTCAAAACTCTACATCAAACAAAATGTTCAAGTTGGTGAGTAATCAAATAAAATACAAATAATATCAAAAGAGTCCTTTTCTAATGTCTTATACTATCAACCCTTAGGTCGTATTATCTACTCTGTTCGCCATTGCCTTGGCTTATCCCGGCATCTATGAATCCTCATCGCTGGTTCATGCGGCTCCTGTGGCCACAGTGACCGTTCAGGAACATGGTTATGCCAACGTGGGAGCTATTGTCAAATCGGTGCCCTCATCTGTATCCCATCAAAGTCATTCGGTTGTCCACAGCTCCGCTCATGTCGTTGAAGATGTTCTGGCCCCAGCCGTGAAGACCACTTCCTACACCACCAAGACCTTGGCTACCCCAGTGGTGGAAACTTATGCTGTTGCACCTGCAATTCACACCTATGCAGAGGGTCCAGTTGTGTACAAGTCGTGGTAATGGGAATGGGTCGAAATTTGTTATGTTAACGTTTTATTTGAAAAATAAAATTAAATTTATTATGAAATATATATCGGGTGGTTCATCGTGTGGTTTGAGGTTTCTCTCAGTAGGCTTTTTTTGAGAGATCAAGCATGACTCGTATCAAACTGCTTTGTAATATTTGTTAAGTACAGTTTGGCAAGTCATCATGGAAAGACTCACATCACAACAGCGTCTCCAAATTGTATTACGATAATCAGCATTCAATGAGAAAGTAGACCGTGTCGAATCGATTCGTCGTCGTTCTCAGTAGCTTGGCTTATTAACTTGAAGTTTTTTACGTAAGAATCTCGGCCATAAAGCGTTCAAAATTCACCTTTGTGTAAGAATTGAAGCCAGGCGACTTAAATTTGCGTCTTATTTTCAGAGACATAGACTAGTGAAGCCAGCAAATTGTTTCACATCCGAACCCTGACTTAACCAGAACGTTAATGTAAGTACGTTTGGAATATTAAAATCATGTAATTTCCTCCACAATGCCCGGTACAAGTCACAACTAAACAAATCGTTATTGTTCGAGCGGCAGACTACATTAAAGCATTTGTAATTTGCTTGCATTTCCAAACAACTGCTTATACTGTGGAACACAAAAGCAAAAATTCAAGGTTCTGACAAGGGATTTTGGTAGATGGGGGAAATAGAATCTACAACGAGGAGCATTTTTGTGGAATATTTGAAAAATCAATCCCTTCAATGTAGGGGGTCCTTTTTGGTACCTTTTGTGAAAAAGGGTAAAACACGCACCTAAAACATAGGTTTAACGTGTTCCAATATGCTACAGAAATATTTGCCGTAAAATTCCACTGTAAGTCTCTGAATACAGCAAAGCTCAAAACTCAACTTAATGCCAAAAATAAGTCAAAACACAGAATTAATTTTAGAGTTAATTTTGTACTTTTTTCGAATTGGTGTTAAACTATCCTACAAAACTGCATTTTAGGGGTGTGGTGTGAAGGGAAAAAATATTCTACATCAAATTTTACTGTAAGTCTCTGACCAAAAGGAAGCTGTATATTTAATATATATTAAGAAAATATTAGTTTTAATTTGGTTACTTAAACATTGAAAAAAATCTTGTTTAAATACCCTAATTGATACTAATATTTAATTTATATATATTATATCTACAGCTTCCTTTTGTTCTGAGACTTATAGTGAAATTTGACGTAGAATTTTTGTTCCCTTAACACCAACCCCCTAGAATTCAGTTTTGTGGGAGAGTTTAGTATAAATTCGAAAAAGTACGAAACTAACCATGAAATGAATTTGAAGTTTTTGGCTTATTTCTGTTATTTAAGTTAAGTTTTGCGATTTGGTGTATTCAGCGACTTATAGTAGAATTGCATGGCAAATATTTTTGTAGAACATTTTGACCCGTTAAATCGCTGTTTTAGGGGAGTGTTTTACCCTTTCGCACAACATGGACCATAAAGACCCCTACATTGAGTAGCTAGAGGGTTAAAATGTTCCACAAAAGTGTTCCACGTTGTGTTTTAAGTAATACCGCTGAATACCACTTCCCTCAGAATTAGTTTTGTGGGATACTTATCACCAATTCGAAAAAAGTACGAAATTAACCCTAAAAGGGATTTTAAGTTTTTGATTTATTTCTGTTATTTAAGTTAAGATTTGAGTTTTGATTATTTATTCAGAGACTTGCAGTAGAATTTTATGGCAAATATTTTTGTAGAACATTTTGACCAGTTAAATCGCTGTTTTAGGGGTGTGTTTTACCCTTTTTCACAAAAGGGACCAAAAAGTGCTCTACATTGAGGATCAATAGGGTTAAAATGTTCCTCAAAAATGTACCTCGTAGTGTTTTAAGTAATATTGCTGAACGCCACCCACAGTTTTGTTGGACAGTTTAGCACAAATTCAAAATAAGTACGAAATTAACCCTAAAATGGATTTTAAGTCTTTGGCTTATTTCTGTTTTTAAAGTTAAATTTTTTCGATTTGGTGTATTTCATGGCAAATAGTTTTGTAAAACATTTTGACGTTAAACCCTTGTTCTAGGGACGTTTTTTACCCTTTCGTACAAAATGGACCAAAAAGACCCCTAGACGGTTAAAATGTTCCTCGCAGTGTTTTAAGTAATACTGCTGAGCATACCTCCTTTAAAATTCAGTTTTGTGTGACAATTTAGCACCAATTCAAAAAAGGACGAAATTAACCCTAAAATAAATTTTAAATTTTGACTTATTTCGGGCACTTAAGTTAATTTTTGCGATTTGGTGTATTCAGAGACTTGTATTAGAATTTTAATGCAAATATTTTGAACCGTTAATCCTTTGTTTTAGAGGTGTGTTTTACCCTTATTCACAAAAGGCACCCAAAAGACCCCTACATTGAGGGGCTAGTGGGTTAAAATGTTCCACAAAAAAGTTCCTCGTAGTGTTTTAAGTAATATTGCTGAACATATCCTGTACTTAAAATGTAGTGATCACAAGGTTTCCTATGCCCATTCGTCATAAGAATGTCCAAAAGGGGGAAATATTGAATTGCCTTTAAAATGACCTCCATGCGTTAACTTTCATTCTCTTTTTACCACCTCCATCAGAGTCCGTTTTAGAATCCGTTATTACTTTCGAAAAAGTTTCATTTTGTTCCACAGTGTTATTGGTGCAGTTCAAACAGAAATCCAAGCGACAAGCGGCTGGCAGCTGTGGCAAACAACACCTTTTTCTGCATATTCCCCACCTTCCTCACTACTTAACAACACAATGACGCCCATAGGCGATGCTAATTGAGTTTTGGCAGTAGGCGCTTAGGAGAACGACTGCGCTATGAACAATGGGGGTATGGCTGTTTGGGCACACTTAACGACAACAGCCGTCTGCTGAAGAGATTTGCAAACATAACCTCCTCCCCACCAAACTGTCATAACTGACTGACTGGCCAACTAACAGTCTGACTGAAAGCTAGACATCACGACTAACGTCATCACATTCAACTCTAAGTGAAACTGATCGCAAACAACACTTTATTGAAGTGGAAACAAAAAACAAACAATTGCCATTTACTCATGATTATAATAATCGCATTCAAATAATGACGTCGTTTGCGACGACTACTGTCTAATGTCTGTTCTTGGATGAAGGAATGGATGAATGGCGTCTCTTTGGTTGCTCTCAAGACGTTTTGAGTGCATCACGAATTTTGTAAAAATTATGAGCATTTAATTTAATGTTAATTTTTACGGCTACTTGTGTTTTTGTTATCCGATCTTCTGCACAGTTTGGCTAAGAGGTCTAGAGATGATAAAATATGAGTATAAACTAATAACATAAACACATGAATCTAGAGATCATATGAAGAAATACTGTTTACTCAGTTTTTCCATTTGGCGATCTTTTCATCTTTTTACAGGACTTTTAAATTCCAAAGGATATTGTTTCCAAGATTATTGTTTAATTTATATTGTTACTTTTGATAATCATATAGCGCAGATATGGGTAGTAAATGAAGGAGAAGAATATCTGCTGAAAATAGTTTAAATTTCAAGCATCCATCTGCATTAGTTTAGCATTAATAACTATTTCAAATTTTCCCCTTAAAAAGTTAAAGTTTTTAATTTTTAAGGGGGAAATTTGAAGTATCTTTAACAGATGTTGCTCTCTTTCATTTAATAACCATATCGCCTTTGTATGACTCGCAAAAATACGAAAACAAATTATTATAACAACTATATCCTTTGAAAATTAAGTCCAGTAAAAAGATTGCAAGAACACTAAATGGAAAACTGAGTAATCAGTTCTGCTATACACGACGTCTACGCATTTTTCAAGTTTATTTCAAAAGACACCATTTGAAATTCAAAAAATTCGATTTGAAATTCAAAACTCTTCATTTGAAATTCAAAACTCGTCATTTGAAATTCAAAAAACATCATTTGAAATTCAAAATACACCATTTGAAATTCAAAAATTATTCCATTTGAAATTCAAAAGATTCCATTTGAAATTCAAAAATGTAAACAAACTTATTTAAGAAAAATATACATTAGGACGAGTTTTGAATTGCAAATGAAGAGTTTTGAATCACAAATGAAGAGTTTTGAATTTCAAATGATGTCTTTTGAATTTCAAATGATGTTTTTTGAATTTCAAATGATGTCTTTTGAATTTCAAATGTTGTCTTTTGAATTACAAATGACGAGTTTTGAATTTCAATTGACATTTTTTGAATTTCATGTGACATTTTTTGAATTTCAAGTGATATTTTTTGAATTGCAAATGGAATTTTTGAATTTCAACTTGTGTCTTTTGAATTTCAAGTGATGTCTTTTGAATTACAATTGAAAAAGGTGTAGTTTCACGGTCTTGTTCAGCTTCAAAAAGAACTGTCGCACGGTGTAACCGTACAGTCATAAAATATGAAATGAATACCGATTCCGAATATCCATGTGGAAGTTGTATTGATTTTATTTCAAGGTGATTAGCAATTTATGCCTCTTAACGGAAAAGGGTTTGTTCCAAACATATTTATGATCTTCTGCTGGTCCCATTCTACTCTTTTAGAATTGCAAGGCAAAACTGGCGTCCAGCATTTGCACTTACAAACATTAATTTTGCTAATAAGTAGTCGTTAGTGCAAACGTTGGACGCCAGTTTAGGGCCTCAATTCTGAAAGAGTAAATTCTCATGGACTAAGCCTCATTCATATTATAATAATTATAGTTATTTCAAAGGCCAATATTCTTTTTAAAAGAACTACTGCCTCTTAACGTAACAAATTACACGTTGATTTAATTTTATTTAATCAATGGTCTATTAAATAATCACTTCTGCAGATATTTCATAAATTTACCGCTGCATTATTTATGTGGGCATTAATCAGAATTGCAAAAACGCCGATTAAAATGATTTATTGGTTATGATTACTTAATTGGGATCACATAAAATTGCACGGGGTTTTAATTAGCCGCAATTAATCTTGAGGGAATAGAAAAAATGCTTCGAAATCACAACAAATCAGCTTGATTAGATAAGTATTTCATCGTACTTATAAATCACAGCAATAATAGCAATATTTTACCTGAAGCGTTTTCAGTTAGTTACGAGAGCAGTTCCGCACAAAGCCTGCTCATGTTAACTTATTCAAATTGAAGCATGTAGGAAGGTTTTGAATAAGACTTTATTTGGACTAACAATCACGACTTATCAATAATTTTCGCTGTATGAGATATTAGAAATGATCGATTAATAATGATAGTCGCAAATTTATTTACCTCGATCGCCTTAAAATCACTATTCTGGACAACCAAATTCGTTATTGGACAAATTAATACAAATGTATTTCGTCAAACAGGAAAATTAAATTAATTCGTAAGTGAATATCCATAACGGGGCTACCTCCAGTGATAAATGACCTAACAAAAATCCCATACATTGGGGATCGCAGGAAATGTTTTACTTTAGCTGGCTTAGTGCACACAGCAGAGGAGAACACTTTCGTTTCCGTTTGTAACACCTTGAAATATCGATCTGAGACCCTATAAAGCATTCATAAAATTGTTATATATGTCTGCTTGTACTTTCTTGGTATTGGGTATGCTCATTCCCCCTATATCAAAAACTTGCACCATAAAGTGATTTTTTTCGTAGGGGGTGAAATGGGGCAAAAGGGATAAAAATGGTACCTATCAAACGACAACAACTAGAAACACGAAATTTGGTGTTGTGCAATCCTCTAACCGAGTAGATAATTCGTACTTTTAAGGGTAATACGGGAATAGAGAGATAAAAATGGCACCAAACAAACGGCTGCACCTAAAATAATCATATTCTGAGTGTACATTCCTCTGACTACGTAGAAACGAAAAATAAAAGGTTTTTCAAAATTCGTACTTTCAAGAGATACATTGGTACAGAGGGATAAAAATAGTACCAACTAAACGACTACAGCTAGAATGATGAAATTCGGTGTGTACATCCCTCTAATTGTGTAGGCACGTCAAATAAAGAGATTTTAGAAAGTCGTACTCTTAAGGGGGTAAACTAGGAAAAAGGGGATAAAAATGGTGCCAACCTAATGGCTGCAGTTAGAATCATGGTAATCCGTGTATACATTCCTCTGACTGTATAAACACGCAAAATAAAAATGTTTGAATTTAAGTTATTTTGCACTATGTACGTGAGATAATGGATTTTCAAAATTTGTACTTGTGGAATTAAAATAGAATGGAAATACAACCAATTGTAGCACCCCGTATATACCAATATTTAAGCTTTTTTGAAAATATAAACATAAGAATATTTTTTTTTTAATTCACTATTATTAGTAGCCTAAAAATATTATATTTATTTTAATTTTTTTTTTCAATATTTGTATTTGTTTTGTTTTGGCTATTTTAAAAAATTTATATTTTCTTGTAATATTACTGCACTTCTGCGAAAATCGACAGCCTCTATGGAATGCAATCCATTGTGGAGGGTATATAATGTTCTGCCCGGCCGAACCTGACGCCATTTTTACTTGTTTTTTATACACATAGGCATGCATGCTGATTCATATAATCAATTTTTGTTTACTAAAATTACTGTTTTCATCGAAGTTACCTTTAGTATTTGTTATATAATTTTGGGATTCTATATAGAGTGATTCATCGTGAGGTTTCATTTTCAATAGGATCACGCATGACTTATATCAAAGTGCTTTATCATTTTTGTTCAGTAACGTTTGGCAAGTCATCATGAAAAGACTCCAAATTTTTCAGCTGTATTACGAAAAACCGCATTCTGTGAAATTTTGTTCAGTGCTGAAACACATTTCTGGCTTAATGGATAGGCTAATAAACAAAATTGCAGTATTTGGCCTGATGAGCAAAACGAAGAGTCCCAAAAGCTACCATTATATCCATTAAAATCAACGGCATGATGTGGTTTATGGTTTACTCGTGTTATTCCGATTCTAATCGAGAATCGATTCTGAGGGCTCAAAAACGATTATTTTAGAATCGATTACATGTGTCCAACTTTATACTGGAATCGATTATCGATGCTTGGGAATCGAAATTTAATTTAATGAAAAACACCCAAAAAGTATGTACTAACTTTGTACGTACTTTTGGTGGAAACAAGTTGTGAAATTTAAAAGCTGCAATTTTATTAATTAAACAAAAGGAAATGACACTAAGTGTGGAATTGATATAAAAAATTGACAGTGGTATAAAGGTTAGGAGCTTAATATGTACCAAACACTGGGGTTTTCGTACCTCCAAGAGTCCAAACATTTGGAAAAATTAAATTATTGCGTAAAAATACATCCCAATGTTAGATAGATCGCTTGTAATGGAAATATCGGAAAAAAGTAGTAGACGATAATGATTTAACATATTATACAAAATATGCATAAATAAAACTGCCGATGGAAAAGTATTTTTAAGTGCTTATGGAAATATTATTTATACAGAATTGATCCATGTAGAAAGTTTTATTCAAAATGGTGAGAGCGGCCACATAAACCAAGATAGTTTTCTATTGTAATATTATTTATATTTCGTGAAATGAAGTATGATATGTTAGATAAACACGAATTGTTAGTAACACCAAAAAAACTAACATATACTGAAAATACGGTGAGTTAGTTCAGTCGATTTTTTCTTTATCATTGCTCACTACCAACAATACAATTTCCTGAACTTTTGGATATCATTTACATTTTAATATCAAGATCTTCGAGAAAATCGGATATATTCATACCACATCGGTCGTCGCTAAAATCGCATTTGACTAATGAAACTATCATTAGAACAACTTTTTATAGTTGTTTTCATGTTAGTGTTAATTAGAAATGTGTTAGTTTTGATGAAATATTACACAAAACTTGATCGAATTCATCAGTACTTAAAAGACCTCAAAATAAATAACAAATGTTAAAACATAGCCTAGGCGAAAAAATAAGAAACTAACTTTAAAATTCAATATCTCAAAAACGAAGAAAAGCAATAGTTTGAAATTTGATAAACTTGTAGACAACTTTCTTCTAAAAATATTAAAAAATAAAAGTGTCCGCAGATTTCGAAATGTTAAATTTATTTTTAATTCCTAAAAGTAAAGGTGAACATTAAATTATACATTTTTGCGATGGTATCATCCAATAGATCGGAAAAAATCTATAAGAAAAACGTTTTCCAAAAACTATATATATATTATTCAGAATAGTCGATTAAGGAAGAGCGCCTTAGTGTAAAACAATTAAAAAGGCGTAAAGTTCGGCCATGGCGATTCTTATATACTCTCCACCATGGATTGGAGATATTTTTACTCAAATTTAAAGTCCACTCTCGCTTGTAGGGAGAGGATATCAAAACATTTGGACAATCGATTCTCAGGTCCGATTCTTCTATTCTAAGAATCGGATTCAAAAATAGTTGAATAGGGAATCGATTCTTGTCCTCGATTACCATTCACTAGCTCGAACGTGTCGCCCTACCATTCTAACGAAGAAAAATATAATAAAATGATTTTTGGTCGGAAATGTTATCCAGTACAATTCTAAATATTCCCCGGGAGATGAGATCTCGGGAAATTCATTTTCCCGGGAATAAAATCCTCCTATTCTAAACCGTCTGGGAAGGGAATAACAGGAGAACTTCGAGTATTCGACGTCAGCCGATTTGCTTCAGCTGGTTTGTGTTGACTACAAATTTGCAAATTTTTTTTTAGAATTTACAAACGCACAAATTCAATAAAAACAAAAAATCTGACGAATCGATGACGATAGCTGAAGCAGAAAACACCGAAGTACAGCAATATTAAATACTTACAGTATATCAAACAAATAGCTTGCCTTGGACAAAAATTACACGGGAAAACCATGATTTTTAGGGGTGTATTCAGCTCGCAGACTGCTTGATCTATGAACGAAATATTTTGCAAATCATCATTAAATAATTCAAACTTTATTTTCATGTTGTTTTTCCAATTTGCATTGACCACGACCCAGCCTAATGTACATGGTAGCTTCTACGAAAATTGAAATACTGATAAAAACTGCGCAGTCTACTTAATTTCTGCAACAAAAAATTTCGCACTTGGTCTTTCGAGTAAAATGATTGTGAATAAGCGTTAACTACGCCCTTTCCACGTTTCAGTGGCTCTTTTTGGGAATCCTGTCATATTCACTTTATTTGGATTTTAACAAGATATGATACCTTTATTCTGTGTGGGATTCCCCCTTCCCCACATAAACGGAAATTTTGCCTTTTGCGTTTTTTTACATATGTGGTTATTTCATTTAATTTTGGGTACCTTCAAAAATGTTGCCCCATTATGACCATTATTCTTTTTGCGATTGTTCTATAGCCCTCCATACTGTTGCAGATTATCTCCATTACATTCCTCAGAAGTATTTTCTACGGATTATTGACTTATTCTGCTTAGCACTCATATTAATATTCCAGTTCACACATAGACATATATATTTAATCCTTTCATAATCATTTAGCCGCACCTTTTGAAAAACTAAACCACAGAACTAGTCTTGACAGCTTTGCTTAACGTTTAACATGGCTCTGATGTTTGAGTCAAACAAACAATCAAAGTAATGATTGTTTGTAGTCATTGACGCTTAAAGGTGATCGAAAGAAAGTGAATGAGAAAATAGTTGTTAGACCAATTTGGTTATTTATTCGAGATAAATAATCTTTTGGCTTATACGTTCATGTGCTCTAATATATAATTAAGAATGTGGAAAATAGTACAACTACTAGCGAGAGTAGGCAAGATTATATGACTACAAATCAAGCAGCAAATGCAACGCCAACAGTTGTCACAAAATCGACAATTAGCGATACTAACACCGACTCATATACTCTTCCAAGCATATTATCATATATTAAATTACAAATAGAGAACCGATAAATGAGTAGAGACACTGGAGACCGGAGAAAAGACAACAAACCAGGTAGTGGACCCTAAACCTCAGCCTCCGAGGCAAATTGGCTGATGCAACCGAATTGCAATGAAATCGAACTGAACTGCAGCGATTAGGTAGGTATTCGCAATTGCCACTGATATATAAGTCAAGGCATAATTTCGATATGTTATCAAACTGTTCTCAAACCTTCGAGTGAAAACACTTTCAGCTGTTCAACCAAACAATCAAACAAAATGTTCAAATACGTAAGTTTTACCAACAAACAAGGATTGAATTGAATATCCGATATAATCTCTGGCTTTTGCATTTTCAGATCGCTGTTGTCTGCGCCTTCTTGTTGGCCTTCGCTGCCGCTGTTCCAGCTCCCGTGCCCGCTCCAGCCCCAGCACCAGCACCTTCCCCAAGTCTCGTGGGTCCCGTCATCGCTGGACCTGGCCTTGTTAGTGTTGTCGGACCTTCAGTCCTTGGCGCTCCCCTCGTTGTTTCACCCTGGGGACCCGTTGTTGGCCCAGCTCGCATCATTGTCGGTTAAACCGGAATTGTTGACACTTGCTTACGAAACGCCCGCTGCCTCTTAGCCATTGTCCAATGCCGTGATTTGGAGAGTACTCTTGAGCGCCCATCATGTACCCTGTACTGTGACATTTTCACTGATTCTTCTTTTAATTGAATTTTTTAGTTTTCCTTTTCTTTTCTATTTTATTGCCATTCACAATTTATTCTTTTCTAAATATAAAAATGTGAGAAAAAACTTAGAAAAAATATTGTTGTTTAACTAAAAAATCGCACTTGGTTTAAATTGTGATACTGGGTGGAGTAGGACTTCAGGCCAAAAAGTATCCATGATACTTGATAGTACGATATGATCATAAAAAACTCTACAAAAATAAACATAGATGATAGGATAACGTACCAATAGTCCGAGTTTTCCTTCTGCCTGTATATCTACCTGTCCTTCTGTCTATGTCCTATGTAATAAATCACACCATCGATCACATTGACAGCGAGCTTCTCATCAAGTTGGTGTCAAGTGACAATGATCATCCTTCCATCACATTCCGATTCGTCGGATACCACAGGATTCGGGTCGGGACAACGTGCCACGTCCAACAGTCCACTTCCCTGGCCTCCCTGTCCAATTCTTCAGCTCCATCTTAGGAAGGTGATGGCACCAAGATGGTGCCATTAACTCCTTCTGACAGGGTCAGGTCCTCAAAGAGATCGGCGGGCGCTTTCCTGACTGATGCAAGGGCTCCGACCCGCATCCTCTGGCGTCGTTGACAGCCGTCTTTGCAATTCAAGATTTTACTTTAAAATGTCCGAGTGCAACCTGTACTACTGGCTATTCGGGTCATCTTTCTCCGCAATCTGTTCCATTCTTGTTATCGTTACCAGTGTTGTGACCGGTGGCGACTCGCAGAGTGGTTTCGGACTCGTCCCTCTCCTTGATTGACATTTTAGAAATAGAGCACACGGACGTGCTTGCACTCTCGAAAAACTTAGGCATTCTCTTTGAACGCCATTCGACTACAGTACTCCTAAAATGACGTTCCTAAACCCATTCGAGTTCAGGGAAAAGAGTGCTACAGTGGCGACTCTGTTGTCGAATATACAGGCTGCTCCAAAATGGATTGTGGAGTTGGCTCCTCAACGAAATCTGGATTAGTCCATTCTGGAAACTGCTATCTTCCCATTTAAGGATGCATGGAATAAACTCGCATAAGAATCATTGTAGACAATAAAGCTGGCCTTCTCTAACATCTAACCTTATAACATCTGTACTAGTAGGTCAGTGCCCTGCAAGTCTGTGCAGCCTGAGTTGTTTGACAGAAGACACTCTTACGTGGATCCCTGGGATATATTATGGGAACTTACGAGCGGACGAGCTGGAGAGTATTGGATCTACTTTAAGTACCATCGCAAAAGTGGTTAAAAGTAGTATCCTAATGCACTTGTGATATATCCAGACAAACCTGGCCAGTATATTACCTTCTCAGGCACAATAGAACGAATGTATCAAGAGTGATCTAAGTGCTAACGAGTCATAGAAAACCATGGGTTACGAATGAGAAGGAATCTCTCTTTGCAAAATTCCAATAGACTTCTCTTCCAATATTAGAATTATCAGGTTCATGATTGTGCATTCATCAATATGGCTGGGATTCGGCGAAAGGCTTGTCTGTCTTAAATGACAGAATAAACTTGTTCATTCATCCCTTTCATAGGCTTTCTTTCGCACTATTATTGAATAGCTATATGTAAGTACTACCCCATAGCATATTGAAACCATGGGTGACGAATGGGAAGGAATCTCTCTTTGAGACTTATCGACTGCTGTCTGCAGCATATTATGTATCAGAATCTTCATGCAACAGATTTGACTGAGATTCGGCGAGATGCTTGCCTGGATTCGCTGATAGAATAAACTTGTTCATTCGTCCGTTCCTAATATAAATTATATTTCAGTCTATTATTGAAAAGCTTCGGGACTATAGGTATCTACTACCCCATGGATTATAGAAACCACGGCTGATGCATGAGATGTAATCTCACTTTGAGAAATTCCAATGGACTTCTCTACTGCTGTCATACTGCAGACCGCATTAGAATCTTCGGGCTCTTGTATATGATATTCAATATGCATATGCGCCTATATGATTGGGATTCGGCCAGAAGCTTGCCTGGCTTCACTGACAGAATAAACTTGTTCATTCGTCCGTTCCAAATATATATCATCCTTCAGGCTATTATTGAATTGCTTCAGGTCTACTGGTACATACCTACCCCATGGATTATTGTCAAAGTTATAACCAGCTACAGTTCTTCTCTCTCTTGCCGGTTAGCGTTCTTCCTTGTCCGATAATCAGCTCTTCCCCTTATCTCTGCTAAATAACTTTGTCTTCTGAAACTCTGTTCGGTTATATTCTTGTTACATCAGTAGTATTATTAGTGACTTGATGTGCTGTATCCACAATTGTCTGAAAAATACTTCTACGAATATTAACTCGGGAAATTGTAAAATACATTGACATTTATTAACGTCTGGTGCTCGCTAAACATGTAGAGCTCGTTCAATAAGTCTTGGATTATTTTTTTTTAATTAGTAATTAAATTTATTCATTAATTATATTTACACTGAAATGTTTTGCCCCAAAATTACAAGAGAAGCATTCTCAATTCACGCAATAAATGTGATTTAAGATTTGTCTTAAATAATGAAATTCTGGATACATTGTTTAACGCTTGGGGAAGATGGCTGAATTCAGAGCAACCATTGTGTTCTATTCTTTGTTTAGTTACTTCAAGACGACATCTTTTAATTCTCAAACTTGTTCTATTTCTCGTCTGGAAAACGGTTTGATTAGTATGAAATGCAATCGCACGCGGACCAAGGTTTCTAGTTGATTTAAACATATACATGAGCAGTTGCATTTTATATAATCCATGTACCGGTAAAATTTTGGAGACATCTCCATACAACGCAAGAGTTGAATAAGTACGAGGGAGGTTATAGACGATTTTAAGTGCCTTGTTTTGGATTCTTTGCAAAGACCTCAGTTGTACACTTTTCTTATAAGCATACACTATTGGTATATAATTGTGATGGCTTTGGACTAATGAATTGTAAATGAGCAGCTTTGTTTTAATATCAAACTTATTTTTAAATTTGTACAACATTCCAATGGCTGGTGCTACATTAGCTTTTAAATTTTGTATATGGAAGTTCCATGATAAGTTGTTTTGCAAATGAATTCCCAAATATTTTAACGACCGGGATTCATAAACTTGAGTTCCTCCAATGTTAATATTGAAGGGATTATCATTTTGAGAGCAATGAGGACGGAAACGTATTATTTTTGTTTTGTCATTGTTCAGCACAAGCTTGTTCAATCTGCAGTATTCCAATATGGCTGAAGCATCATGTTCCATCTGAAACTTTAATACAATATCATGGTTCTAAGGATAAAATTGAGAAATATCATCAGCATACATAACAAGTTTCCCATACAGTTTGAGCCTGGAGATATCGTTCAAATATATTGTGAAAAATAATGTGCCCCAAACGCTACCTTGAGGTACTCTGTCATTCTATGCTCCGTTGTCCAGGGCATGAAGTCAAGGTCAAGTGGAGCAAGTGCTCCGTAAGTGGTATGGTAAACGTTGAGTGAGATTTGAGCGTTATACCTAAGATTAACTATCATCTTATGTTATTTGTACTTATATCAAATTATCTCTCGTAATAGTCCCATCATCCTTTTATTAGAATATCTAATGGGGTTTACCATTATCACTGAGCTTCTTCCACACGGTGTTAACTCTGGCTATACAGGAGTACCTATAGGTTACGTTTTATTGCGGTGGTAGTCAGACTCAATTAGAGGACCATTGATACACTTTATCTTCAAAAGTCTATACTGATCAAGTTGCCCAAGCCTTTAAAGAGAGCTGCAGCGAAGAGGCGTTCGACATTTTTAATTTTCTCATCGTCCCCACAGCTCTACAAAAATCATTTGACTCGATGTGCAGCCTCTTACAATGCGTACCTATTAGGCAGTGCCTACTGAAATCAACAAAATCTTTCAAATGAAAGTAGGTAGTTCAACATGTTCATACACTCCACGCCACTTGAATAGCACACCCTTTATACACTCGCTGAAACTGTCAATAAATCGAAAATTGCTTTACAAGTAACGGGTTATTATTTAGTTATATTTTGAGTCCTTACTTCGCTCTGTAGCAAAATCTGTGTGCTGGAAATGTACCGTTATACGTTTTTTGCTATTTTTTTTTGTTCTTCATTGAAAATCGAGTACAAATATTGCACCACTTGAATAGCACACCTACTAAAATCTTTAGTTATCTCCCAGTATTTGGACATGTGCGGTCGTTAATCCGAGTTATTAGTGTATAAATACAATTTCAATTTAAAATAAAGTTTAAATGGGTCGAGGAAAGGCATTATCTGAGGCGGAAAAGGTCAAAATCAAAGTATACAATGAAATGGGCCTTTCCGTATCGAAAATAAAAACATCAAAAGAAGTCGAAAGGTTATATCCTCCTTTTTGTCAAATGAGTAAAAATATGGAAAAAACACGAAAGGCCGTACACATAGTGTTCTCTCCAATGCGGACAGGCGACATATTTTGAGAGAAGCTTCAAATTCCCATGACTCAATTGCCAAGATAACACAAAACGCTGGTGTTAATGCAAGCTTAACCACTATCAGGCGTGTTATTTCGAAATGTGAACACATAAAAAGGATACAAAATAAGAAAAAGCCACCACTAAATCCTACCCGTAAGATGCAACGCCTTACTTTCTGTCGTGCTAACATGACCTGGTCCACAGAGTGGCATCGTGTTGTCTTCTCAGACGAGAAAAAAGTTTAATTTGGAGGGTCCTGATGGCTACTCTTATTATTTTCATGATTTGCGAAAAGAGAGCCACCATTTGGACCGCCTACATAGCCGAATGGGGGGTGTCATGGTATGGGGTGCGATTTCGTATTATGGCACATGCGAGCTGCAAATTTTGAAGGCGACGATGAATGCCACGGCATACATTGGCGTCCTACAAACGGTATTCCCGTTCCTTACGAATCTTTTTGGACCTCTGCCGTGGACATTTTAACATGACAACGCACCAATCCACACTGCTCGGATAGTAAAATCGTATATAGAGACAAAACGTAGTGCTATTAAACTGGCCCCCATATTAACCGGACCTCAACATTATCGAAAACGTATGGGGATGGCTAGTCCGAAAAATCTTGAACTTATCCAAGCCATAAAACTAGCCTGGAGCTGCATTCCTCTTAATTATATTTCCCAGTTGTACGAATCAATCCCAAACAGGATTTGTGAAGTATTGGTCAACGAAGGGGTACGACCCACTGCTAAATATAAATTATTTTTTGTTAGAATGTGTAAACTAATGTGAAATAAAATTAATATGAATGTTGGATGCCGAAATGTTTTCATATTCGATTTTTGTGAGGGAGTGTTCTATTCAAGTGGCGTAATATTTAGGATAATTTTTTAGATACTTTCGGAAAAAACATTATATACAATGAACTGTTAGAGATATTAGAACAACCCAACTGTAGTCGATTCGAAATTAAAAAAGCTAAAATAAAAAAAAATATATATGTATTTATGTAAATGGTTTGGGAGAAGAAAGGTTTTAGATGTGCTATTCATGTGGCGTGGAGTGTAGAATACTTTGACAAAGTCTCTCTCTCTCTGTCGGAGCTGTAGCTTGCATGTCGACTGAGGTGTTCCTATGCAGACAAGTTCGGGCGAATCGCCGCTCTATCTGTCATATGCTGGCATTCTATATCAGTCGACATAAGATGTAGCAGGACTTGTAATGCTTCCGTAGCAGTTTCCTTTATAGCTCCGAAGACGCTGATGCACTGTACCTTTTTCAGTGGATATAAGTATCATGTCTTCTCAACGACTGTACACAGCTAAATCGGACAAACCACCTCCGATTTATCAACTGAACTATTAGTGACGAAAGTCTCCATCAGGCTTCGATATCCATTCTTTATGTAATTAATTCCCCGCGAATTAATTCCAGGCTTTACATTCACTTTTCTTCCAAATCCAGCACGACATTGTTGAGTGCTAGATTTCAGGTGAGATGTGAAAGAACATCTGAAGGCACGGTTTAAATTATTTAGAAATCTCGTTTGAGTTGAGACTAGCTGTGGTCAACTAGCATTGGATTAGATTTAAAATCGCAGAGATTATGTAAAGCCGCAACAGTGTTGATATCGATGAAGGCACCTTCTATATCCGCTGGCATTGTTTTTGTTGTCATCATCGAAGTTTGGATCTGAAAGCTCCAAATCAAAACATACCTGATTATCACGAATATTGTTACATGATCAATTGAGCTACAAAATGATACCTATCCTAATTCATTGTTTATTGTTCTTGGTCGAACATTAAATTTAACCCTTCTTTAGGAATTCAATCTAAATGAAAACAAGTTTACGATTTCAACTATACAAAAATACATATATTTAATGTCTCAATCAAAGTTAATTGCAAAATGAAATTATCGTAATCCACGATGCCCATTGAAACGCAACCAAACTGTATCATTTCCCTCCGTGATTATAGTGGGGCAGCAAAGTAGTTACATACTTGTCGTCATATCAGCCAGCCAATCTGAGATAACGCAAAAGGCAAATCTCAGACACAGCATGCAAAATTGAAGCTGTAACAAACCCAATTCCAATTACATCAACTGCGAATACAACAAAAAAGTGAAAGGTTTCCTTGACATCATCGCCATTCTGCCCCAACCACCATCTCAGCATCGGCGGCTCCAGTGCTATTTTTATGGCGATGTTTTTTTATATTTTATTCAAACTATCGTGAACACATTATCTCTTGGATTAAATGACGGAATAAATTAAACACTGTGTTGTTCTTTGGCCGATACTGGAGCTGAAGAAATGTGTCTGTGCGCCACACGTAAATTTATGCAGCCACGTCCGTCCGCCCGCCCATCCGTCCTTCCGTCGTGTATTGGAAACTCACTCGTGCGGCAAAATACATCATTTTGCGGTTAAAACATGTCTCAACAAATCATTAAACTTAAACTATGTACTTTGTATGTGCTTAAAGACATGTACTAAATAAATCATTTGTTGGAACTTGTTGTTGCGTTTGTAAGAAACTTTTTTTATATAAAACTTGGACAAGCGAGAACATTGCGGTCGTTCTGGATTTGTTTTCAAATTCTTCACCTTTTAAAATTCGTACTTTTAGGATGGTAAAAAAGGAATACAAATGGAATGAAATGTATACAAATGTGTAAAATAAAGTGATTCGTCAAATTTCTGACTTTCAAAATGGGAAAAATAATAAAAAATAATCGAGAAACACGGAAACGATAACCATAACAACAACACTCACGGGATGTTCCCTATTCGTACATTCGTTGGCGGAAGAAAGATAAGGAATTGAAAGGAGGAAAGTAGTGGTTTGAATCTCTGAACGTCGTATATGGAGTATCGGCAAAACAGCGACACACATCTCACCAGGGAGACAATAAAATTGCATATTCTATCGTCACCTATCAACGTAATCACTATCATATGAACACGGTCAAGTAGCTCCAAGGATGATCTGATGATGAAACTAACATCCATCTGTCCTAATGTAGGTGGTATTGAGTTGATTAGCAGAAGTGAAGTATTTTATACACCGCCTAAAAAAAATCTGGACACTTGAATGTTTCTTTCGACATATCGAATGTTTTGTGCAACGAACTGTATCTTCTCATTGCTGTTCCTAGAAAACGACGATTGAATCTACTCCATACATTCGGAAATTGCCACTAAATTCTGGCCAAGTGTTTCATCCATCAACCGCTTTTTATCTTCAATCTCTTAAAGACTTGGCCTATGTTCGAATGAATATGAATGACAGAGGTTACGGTCAATCGCGTATTCAAGGTCTGATTCAAAAGGTCGTCAATGAAAATAGGAAAAAGAGGGGAGAAATGACAAACTCCTGCGGTGGAACTGTGAAACTCCTGCGGTCAAACTATGCTCTTCGGTTGAGAACCCATCTACAATAACACGTAGAGTCTAAGGTCTGAAGAAGCTCGAGAGAAATCACTGCCGACACCAAAAACGTTGATATAAGTGCACCTTGTCTTGTAATTAGGGTTTGCATCCCGGGATTTCCCGCGGCAAATTCCCGGGAATTCGCACATTTTTCATTTCCCGGGAAATTCCTACGGGAAACCCGCGGGAATTCAGTAGAAAATTTTACATATTTCTTCGCATATTTTTTCCATCATTTCCACAATAAAATTAAAAATTTAGTGAACATAGCTTTTGTCAAATATTGCAGTTGGATGACAAAATATTTTTAAGCTGCGTCGGATGTAGACTCAAAATCCATGCTTTCGGATTTTTCCTGTCAAGCTCCATATGAAAAAAATAAAATCCGGGAAAAATAGATTTTGGGCATGTATTCGAAGGCCAAAAATAAAGAATTTAAAGTTTTCGAAGCAACAGGACAAAGAACAAACATTTCATTTAATGCTCTACTCACTATTAACACATTTAGTGGCACGTCGTACGTTTCCGTACGATACCTAACCCGTCGTGGGGTGCCACGTCGTACGTTTCCGTACGACACTGATTGCTTTTACTTATAGCCCAAAAAATGTTTGGCCTCCTGGGAAGGTTTGCGTCAAAACCGCTTGGCACTCAATGTGTTAATGTGAACGATCGTTCTCCGTCGCATCCACATTTTCCAATAAAATAAGAAATATCTGTTTTTTAATTAATTTTGAATCCTGGAAATATGTTTGAATTGATCTCACATTGCGCTTTATTATATGAATTCTATAACAGGTTCGTTGTGAAATATATATTTATTTTACTTTAATAAAATGTGAATGCTTCATTGGAAAAAATAAGCTTAACTCATGGTAAACAGTATGTTGACGATTTCGCGTGCTGTCCCGGGCAATTTCCTGTTTCTCGGGAAATAAAAAGTACGGGAAAATGCAAACCCTACTTGTTATATACAAGACTGCGATGGGTTTTGGATGTATTTAAAATAATAGTATGTTGAAGCATCTTTGAATACAAGTAGAGGTAGGACTGCGGGAGCCTTGGCCTTGCTAGTAAACAGTCGGAGGTGTGTTCGGGTCCTTCTCTAATCATACCAATTTCTCATTACATTATTCATTGTAGACATCCCTTTTCATTAAACGATATTAATTTATAGTGGATGGAAACTATTCAAATAAACATTCCCCAATGTGATCATTTAAAAAGAAAAAACTAAAGGAACCAATTCAAAAAGTATCAGTCGAAAGCCCACATATACACTTTAGATCTCTCAGGTGTTATTGAGATCAGGTGCCTCATGACCCTCACCGTCCAATGTCCCAGTGGCACTAAACAAAATTTTAACCATAACCCCATAATGTGAGCCCTATTCCGTCTCGTTAGTTTCTTCTCTGTGAAAGAAAACATCGATGAATTCATCGTGGTTTATGAAACCATTTATTCAAGGCATAATTGAGAATATTAATTAAACATATACCTAATATGCTATCAAAATGTTTTAACTTAATTATCTATAATTGATTAGTAACAAATTTAACTTTTAAATTTAACCTTTATTTTTTCTCGCGGGAACATAGGGTTGCATCAAGATATTTCAAACTTATTCTATTATGTGCAATTATTTTCACTTCTTCCAAAGTTCTGTTTCGTACGGTCCTGCGTTTTAAGTCGTACATTTTAATCGCATCCAATGCTTTTTTGAAGTATATGAAAAGCAAGTTATGTGGAGTGTGTTTACCTGGTCTACACAGTTACGATACAGTTGAAACCCAGCCTGTTCATCTCTGAGTTCAATGTCTACACATTCTAGCCTTTTTACAGCTAATATCTTGTAGATGGAGTTGAGCAACGTAATGGCCCTGCAGCTATACCACTCTCTAATATCGCCTTTTTAGTAGCTTGATCACTGTACCTCTCAATCACAACCTTCTATGGACATTGTACTCCAGGTCTTCACAATATGCGGTTGTATAGGGTGTTTTTTATTGAGGTATAGAACTTCGAATTGAAATAAAACACAAGAAAATCGTTTTAATGTCCATCAATTTGGCTTTATTGGAAGGATAATTTTATGCCATTAATGTTTAAATATGATTTCGGGCATGTGGCCGCCGCGGCTGGCTCGAATATAGCCAATTCTACAGGTCCAATTTTCAACCACTTTTTCGAGATGGGCAAAGCTCCAATTGCTGTGCACGGTGGCGAATCGATTCATTCGGGTCCTCTTCAACACTTTGCTCTACAGCGGCAATTGTTTCTTCGGTGCGCACTGTTCGACGTCTCTGCGGATGCGTATTATCACATGATGGACGATTATGTCGACCATAAAATGAACGGAGCGGTGAACTTCGCGAACTGAACCATTACTTTCGAAATAAATTTGCACGTTTTGCAATCGTTGTTCTTTTGTCAACCTGTTCATGATGAAATGGCAAACCAAACTAAATATTAATCACTTGACAGCTGACAAAATGGCCGCCAGTTAAAAAAGTGATGCCAACTTAAAGTTCTATACCCCAATAAAAAACACCCTTTATAATTACGGCGGCAATTTCAGGGTCTATTGAAAAGAGTTCTGCTGGCATACCATCCGCTCCGCAGGCTTTATTTATTTTCAGTTTGGTTGTTGCTGATGTAGTAATTGTTGGGAGCTCACCTGAGATTGTTACGTTTTGTTGTGATACGGTAAGGGGGTTCTGTTATAATACTATTACTTAGATCTCTAAAATATGCCCTCCGCCTATTGGTTAGTTCGGTTTGATCGCGTATTGGTTGAATTAAATATTGGATTTCTGTTAATGAGTCGATTGATTGTACAGAAAAGCTTCCTGGTGCTGTTTGATCCTGCTGCCGTTTCTGCTTCATCCAACATTTCCAAAATATGACGTAGCCGACCTCTTCACTTTTTTAGCTACTAATGCGTATTGTTGCTTTATGTTGGTGTCAATAAACATTATAGATTTTAAATAATTACGATGCTCGATAAGATTCCAAGTTCTATCAGTAATCCAAGGCTTTCTGTTCGACTTCTATATTAGTCCTACATGTTCTCCCGCTATTTGCTTTATAAGCATGAATGTGTTTTCCCATGTTCTCTCTTCGTAACATAATTTGATTTGTTCTCTGACTCCTTGATCTTTTAGTTTATTTAAATCGAACTGTTTTCGCCGAGTCCGTGAGCTGTTTCTTCTATATGATTCGAGTTCGAGCTTCATATACGCAAACACCAGTTCGTGGTCGGAATTAATATCCGCTCCTGTTTGTATGTTTGTGCTTGTATTGTCCATTTTCAATCTTTTCCACTATCCGGATCTGCATCGTTTGTCTCCAGGTTCAGGAAGATGGCCAACTGCTTTGGGTGCGTCCATTGGGACCAGCTGAGCAGGGCAGTTGAAAATATGTATCATGTAGTGTGGCCCCTGGCTACATGCGGGACAGATATTCTGCACGTTAACGCCAATTCGCGGACAGTACGATTGAGGCGTATACACCATCCAGATCTCAGATGTGCCAAAACCGATCTACTTTGTCGCGGAGTTCTTTCTTTTCTCTCATGACGTTGTTGTTGATTGCTGCTGCGACTGCGTCTCTGTGAATATCGTTGATTAGAGGTTTTCTCGTATACCTCTGTACCTATCTCTCTAGATCCAGGAGGTCTTTCCTTACCTGCTGGTGGTTTGGATGGCCTCTGCGATAGAACCGAAGCAGGTACTGCGTGGGCAACAAAATAAAGTTGTGCCTACGTACGGAAATGACCTTAGACTCCTCAAATAGATAATCCTGATGGGACATGAGGAGACAGCCTGTTGTTCTGTTCTCAGGGCGGCATTTTGACAAGTTTGTATATTTCTCCACTGCGTATCACTCACATTCGCAGAACACACTGACGCCGCATAGTTCGCCACGGACCGGCCTATTGCTTTGTAAGAGTTCAACAAGGTTTTCTAGTCGGTTCCCCAAGTTCTGTCGGCAAGCTACTTGAGGACCTTGTGCCCACTTCTCATTTTTCGCAAATAGCTGTGGTGTGTGCACTGCGTACCATGTATCACACTTTAAAATCCGTTTATAAATACAAGTTATATAGAAAAATGTAAAAGCGCGACCCCTACGTTCGGCATAAAAAAATAAAATTTTTTTTTTTGAAACTACCTTTCAATAATACTTCATATTCGAAGGTGTACGGCGAACTTTTTTTTTGAGGTACGCCCTAGTGTGCAGAGGATTTATATAGACTATCGAATATGACCCCAAGATTTTTTTTGTAGTTTACTGTCGGTATTATTGTATCGTCGACTTTCACATTCAATGTCCTTCTGACTCCTGCAGATCATGTAGTAAATAGTTTGGCTGACGATTTGGAGGCGGATATTTTCATATTCCTTGCTGCGAAGAAATTGATAGGAAGAGTAACAGGTCATCAGGTCTGCCGTAGATCGATTAATACGAAAGTCATACTGTCGATATATTTTTGGTAGAAAATGTTGGACCCGTTAAAGCGCTGTTTTATGAGTGTTTTTTAACTATTTTGGACAAAAGGTGCCAAAAAGACCCGTATATGGGGGAGCTAGAGGGTTAAAATGTTCCTCTTGGTGTTTGTTATCTTTTGTGTTCCGCAGTGTAATGACTTTTTTGAATTATGAATTCGGAACAATATCTAATACTCCATATAGCAGAGAGGAGAATTTGTTTTATATATTCTAAGTGAGACCATCCTGTGCTACTGGAGTATACATATATCCTACAATATACATATATCAAATGCGATTTTCAAAACTCAACTTAAAATACTCTATAAAACCTTTTTAATAAATTCTAACGAAATTGACCAACACAATGCGTCCGATTTATTCTAACCCCTGCATTTTAGCTTTTCTTACTTGTTTCAATTCGAATAAATCGTTTGATACGCTTTAATTAATTTTTTATCTATTTCACGCCTTGTAGTCACTTTTGCTGTTTGTCATTAGCATTACGAACCCTGCCGCCATTTGATTTAAGACCAATTTTATTATCGTTATAATATTTATATCAAACCATGCTTGCATTTAATAAGGTTTGTTTGTGCATTAAATTTGCATTTAATTAAAATAATTTCTTACGCAAAACATATTAGTTATTGCAAAATTGTTTTTGTTTGCATACTGTCCCCCTCCCCCTCTGTAGTTTTAAAGAAAATCCGGCTGTATACAATTATGGCCAGGATGAGGTCATACGGTGTTCACAGACCACTTGAAATTGGCGCACCGGTGGCGGCATGTTTACATTTTGATGATGCCCACACCACAGGTACCACACGAAATTATTAAATACATATATTGAATGATTTAATTGATCAAAGAGAAGTGCTAGGTTAATGTCATTAAACAAACACTGATGGTTTGTAATAACTACTGGAGCAAAAAGTAATCCACCTGCCTGCCTGCTTGCCTTCTGATTGAACACTTCTGCTTTTTCAGTATTCATTTCATATTAATTGTCAATCCTTTCATAAACATTGAGCCGCACCTTTTGAAATGCTAAACCACAGAACTAGTCTTGACAACTTTGCTTAACGCTTAACATGGCTCTGACGTTGGAGCCAAACAGGGCCAATAGTATCGATTGTTTGTAGTCATTGGCCATAATGTGCAATGTTGAAGTAGATGGGAAGAAAGTGATTGAGAAAATAGTTTTTTTATTCTTTGTCCATTTTTTATTCTTTGTCCATTTTTTGATATAGCTCATACTATTCTGTGCTCCAAATTTCAAAATATAATTAAAAATCTGGAAAATATTATAACCAATCCCGACAATTAGGCCAGTGGTGATGATGGAGGGCAAATGCAATACAAATGCATTGTCACAAAACCAACAATTAGCTATACTAACACCTTCGTATACACTCTGTTACGAGCATGTTATCACCAACAGAATAATTAATTTACAAATTGAGAATCGAGAACAACAGCAAACTGGACCCTCAACCTCAAACTGAGCTAAAGTGGCTGATGCAACCGAAATGCAATGGAACCGAACTCAAATGCAGCGTTCAAGTAGATTTTAGCCATGGTCACAGATATATAAATCAGGGCATAATTTCTAAATGTTATCAAACAGTTCTCAAACCTTCGATTGAAAACACATTCAGCTGCTCAACCAAACAATCAAACAAAATGTTCAAATACGTAAGTGTAATACCAGGATAATCTCCCGACAACAGATTAAATTCACTCTATCAAATTTAATCTATGCATTTTGTTCATTCAGATCGCCATTGCCTGCGCTTTCTTGTTGGCCTTCGCTGCCGCAGTTCCAGCTCCTGTGCCCGCTCCAGCTCCAGCACCAGCCCCTTCCCCAAGTCTCGTAGGTCCAGTGATTGCAGGACCTGGCTTGGTTAGTGTTGTCGGTCCTTCAGTCCTTGGCGGTCCCGTCGTTAAAGTTGTCTCACCCTGGGGACCCGTGGTTGGCCCAAGTCACGTCATTGTCGGTTAAACCTGAATTATCGCCACTTGCTAACATAGAACAGATGCTGCCCCTTCTCTGCCTAAAGTTTGTTGATTACTTTTGAATGCCCATCGTGTACCCTGTATTGTGAAATTTTCTTTTCTTCATTTTTATTTTCCTTTTCTTTTGTACTTCATTAACATTCATATCTTAGGTTTTATCTAAATATAAAAATTAAAAATATCAAAATAAGAAATCACCTGTTTAATATTATTCAAATAATAGAGTATAATAGTTATATAGGTTAGGTTGAAAGGGAAGTCCGTTAGTTGAAAACACAACCGACGGTCCATTGTGGGAGTCAGAGGAGAGGATAGGGAGACTATAAGCTGAAGTATTGAATGAAGAGAATTCTTAATTTAATTATTCTTTTTGGCTGTACAGAACCTGGTCGATTTCTTTACGAATCCGACGAGGGATTTAAGAGGTAAGTCATTAAGGTCGTTGAAGAGCCTGCAAGGCGATACTCTTGCAGTCCTTTTCAATAACATAGCCAGGGCAAGACTGATTCTCCATCATCTTCATCTATGGAAAGGTCGTGCAATCATGTGGCCTATCACATGCCTTTAAGAACACTTAGTATGCTCTGGGTGAGGATAATCAGACCACATCTATGACCGGCCAAATCGGTCGAGCTACCCTGCAATTCCAGAATTTGGGTTAAAGATTGTCCATGTTTCAGCCACATATATTTAGAAGGACGGGTAGGATGAGCGTTTTGTAGAGTGTTATTTTCGAAGGCTTTACATCTCAATCTCATCTCCTTCGAGAGCGCAGAGCAAATCGCAATCGGGCGGTCGTAAGCAGGGTTATTGGCCTCGCCTATTTTAAGGATGCGCTGCGAATACCCCTGCACTGGATGCAAGTTTGAAAAGGTTGCGAAATGAACTTACATAGGACAAGTTCAGAAATGCCATCCGGGCCCGGAGATTTATTTACGTCGAGATTTGCGAGAACGCTTTTAACTCCACGTGTTCGAAAAAATATCTGAGGCATGGAACTAGATACATGTTCGATAATGGAGAATGGTTGATTGTTTTTCGGCAAGCTTGAATTCCTTGCAAACATTTCAGTCAATAGGTTAACTTCGGCAACCGGTTTAGATGAGGAGTTAACCTTTACTCTTCTTACAAATGAGCAAAAGTTCTTACTTCACTTGGGGGAAGAAAGGATTTTGGCACGAAGACGTTGTTCGTACAGAAACTTTTCGCGTCTAAGTACCCTACCACACATAGTTCTTGTCTGCTTGCGTAGCAGATCAGTAGTGTCATTTTTATTTAAACGCCATTTTTTGAACGCTTCCTGTTTGGATCTGACAGCAGTCTTGCATGTCTGGTTAAACCAACTTAAATGATGATAAATGACTTCATTCCAATCAAGATAATATTTTCGTTAATTTCAGACCCAGCTCCTATATCGCAAAGCTTCCTATAGGAATGGTGTGGAAATTTGTTGAGTTAAGCCAACGTTCTTGTTGGTTTATACATTTTGTTCGCTTTGAAGTTTGGGTCAAAGCGCCATGAAGAGCTGAATACGAGGTGCCAAGAGGTGCTAGAACATTAACTTCAACACTTTTCAGGGTGTGAAGTTAGGAAAATATCAAGAGTATTTAGGAGTTGCCCTTGGACACACGGAATGTGAGTCGGTTCATTCACTAATCGAATCAAATCATTATGCGCGGCAAAAAGCTTGGCGTATTGGCCCTCCGGATTTGAGTGACTCGAATTGGCAAGCCAAGAGGAAATGCACAATGAAATCACCAGAAACCACAATTTCACTGTCAGAACAATCCTCTAAAAAATTTGCAATTGAATTGGAAAGAGCGTCGAAACTATTTAGGAATGTTTCCCCTTTCACGTTTGGCCTTCAATACACAAATCCGAATTGCGTGCGTTCCAATTCTTAGTTATATTCTGGATTTTGTGAGCTCATGCGTTGCTGGCTCTGCAAGACCTCAGTGAGCAAAAAAAAGAGACAGCAGGGTTTGAAACACAGGCACGTGGAAATCCTGTGGATCAGAACACACGCTCCTGAGTCTCTCAAAGGGCAAATACATCTGATCGATGGAAATGAATGTGGGAGATTACAGAGAAAAAATTGCTCTCAACCCACGTATGTTAGAAAATGGTATTCGAAATATGCCGCCTTGTAAATATTTCAGTGGTGGAATGCTAATGCTACTTATAAGCATATTTCGGACTGCAGCAAAGTCAATTTTCATGCAGGTCCAAATATGTTCTGCTTCCCCATTTGGCATTCCCAAGTTCGAAAGAATAATTTGAATGTCATGATTCGGGAAGTGAGCAGAGATCAGGCTAATGTTAAAAAATGTTTCCAGGTTTAAAACTGATGTCAAGATTATAGTGTTCGCTGATTAAAAAACCGTAGCCGAACTCGTGCTTTGCGGTAATATTAATGGTGTGAATTTCTGTCTAGAAGACGGAACATGCGTCTAGGAGTCTGGAGGTGACTCTAAGATTTACGAAATCGGCACATACACCTTTTTTATTCAATCTTTATTTAATTATTGTATCTTTCACAAAGTGAAGTGTACAGATCTTAAATAACTAACAAATATTTTATTATTGCTTGCCACAGCTTACAATAAAATATGTGAATATACGTATGTTTCTTAGTGAATCATGTCGACAGTATCTCTTTTCTTCAGGCAGTTATGGCCGCCATAACTTCTTAGGTCCCTTGCCAATGGATTTGGGTGTGTAGCTAGGTTGTTGAGGTAGTTTCTACAGTTTAGAATAATTTCTTCCTTAACGGTTGGATAAACATCACAATGTATATTTGAGTTTTTTAAGTACCATGGTGCGTTTGTAATCTGTCTCAGGATTTTGTTATGTATTCTTTGTATTTTATCAATGTTCGAATTTGAAGCAGTTCCCCAGAGCTGAATGCCATACATCCATATTGGTTTAATCATAGTCTTGTATATAAGCAATTTGCAGTCGAGTCCGAGTTTGGAGTTACGATTTATGAGCCATGCGAGTTGTTGCGATTTAAGTTTTATTTGGGTAAGTTTAGAATCAATGTGGGTTTGCCAAGTGAGTCTGCGGTCAAGATGGATTCCCAAGTATTTGATGGAAGTATGCTGGCCATTAATGCTAATTGGTGGGCATGTGTTCCTTCGCAGAGTAAAAGTGATATGTATGGACTTTTGTTCGTTTACTTTTATTCTCCATTTATGGAGCCAATACTCTAATAAAACTACGTATTATTGAAGAAGACCAGATGCGACGATGTGATTCTCATGGACACTTGAAATTGCGGTATCATCGGCGAACGTTGAGATATGGACCAGATTGCTAGTAGGCATGTCGGAGGTATATATATATAGAACATATAACAGTGTACCTAAGATGCTACCTTGGGGTACGCCGGCTTTTATAGAAATTTCCGAAGATATGTAGCTTTTGTGTTTAATTATGAACTTGCGGCCAAGAATGTAATTTTGTAGCAGATTGTGTGTGTTTAGGAGGCAGAAACATTTTAATTTTGTGAAGTAGGCCTTCGTGCCATACTTTATCGAAAGCTTGAGAAACATAAATGAACAGAGTTGAGCAGTATTTTTTTTCTTCAAGAGCATTGCGTAATATTTGTTACTAGCCTGTGAACTTGTTGAGTCGTGCTGTGGTTTTTACAAAACCCGAACTGGTGGTTTGAGATGATGTTATTATCGTTTAGGAATTTCATGAGTTTTGCGTTAAGCAGCTTTTCAAAAAGTTTAGACATGTTACGGAGAAGACTTATCGGTCTGTAAGAATTTGCTTTTGTAGGGTCCTTTCCTTCTTTATGAATCATAGTGATAGTTGATGTTTTCCCAACTGTAGGGTAATACCCGAGCCGTGATATAGCATTGAAGATTAAGAGAACAAGCTTTTTTGTCACTTCCGGTAATTCAATTATCATTTTGCTAGTTATTAAGTCATGTCCTGGTGCTTTTCTTGGACTTAATGCTCTAATTTCTTTTTTAAGATATTTTGAATGAGAAGCTCCATGGAGACTGCGAGATTTGATGTGGAATTGGAGGCAAGTTGTGAGTAATGACAGCAGGATTCGGTGAGAATACATGACGACGCAGATCGTTAGCAAATACTTCTCCTTTTTCAAAATCACTTCTTGCCCATTGACCATTTGGTTTGCGTATAGGATGGTCGGTATCCACTGTCGTTTGAAATCTTTTGCTGCTCGCCACAGTGAGTAATTGGATTTGGCTGTATGGTCTAATTGCTCAATAAAACTTGAGAATTCATCTTCCTTTTTGTTTCATAAAAGTGTTTGTAGTTTCCTACTGCATTCGTTGAGAAGCGACTTAAGCCTCGATTAAGCGATCGATTTTGTTGCCACAGTCTCCTTGCTCGTCTTTTTTCTCGCACTAGTTTTTCGATATCCAAGAACGAAATATTTGTTGTGGATGATTTTGGTGTAGATGACCTGACGCATAGACCTGAACCCGATTTTTGAGCTGTCGGTGAAGAAAGAGATTCGTCGGCTTCCATGAATCTATTTGATCTGCAATCTTCGCCGCTAGGTATCGTTGCCTTAAAGGTTTTATCCTGCATTATTCTACCAAGTTCAGAACCGAGCTATATTCATAGCTGAAACAAAGGCCCTTAACAAATTTATTAAGAACTAATATATTTATTTATGTCCAGCAATGCCCTTCTTCTCGTTCGCCATGTATTAGCAAATCGACCTCTTCTTCGGTTTCTTTGTGGATTGTAGTCTACTGTAGTCATTTGCTGGGTACCTCACGGCATGACTTATCCATCCAAAGTGCTAAGTGCTGCTCGCCCCTTCTTAATCTTCGAATGTACACCTTCAGTGTAACTACCAGTAACCTAAACATCAAATGGTTGCAAGATTTTAATGGATCTAACTTTACGGTGCTTTAAATCACTTCTTGTCGCTGCCGTGATTGTTCGTCGATCTCGAAGTGCTCCGCACTTTGGAAATTTATCATCATTTTAATTTTGACAATTCTTAGACAAAATTTGGCCCTACGTTTATGGAAATATTCTAATTTACGCATCGTGTAGGTCTTTTATGTGACTTAGGCCAGTGATGCCAAAATTTGAATTTTTACTCTGTCATACAAAAATTGAAATTGACACACCGGCAGAGGCATGTTTACATTTTAATGATATTCACACCTTAGACACCACTCACGATTATTACATCCAAGTAGATATTGATTGATTTAAAATAGAAAAGAAATAATGGGGTAATGTCATTAAGTAAATACTTATACAGTCGAACTTCCATAGGTCGCATTTTCTTTAAGTCGAAGTACATGTAGTGACAGTAGCACTAAGGAGACAAATTCGCTTAAATTATTTTTCTATAACTCGAACTAGCATAACTTGAATTTCTCTATAACTCGAAGAAAAACAATGGCACCAACTTTCATAAGTCGAACTTTTCGGGGAAATACAGATTTTGAAAATAAGTTGTTTGTACGTTGGTTGTTTTACCGACGTAAGTAATGACGCTTTACGTTTGAGCGTCATTTAGGTTGGACGTTTATGAGTTTAAAATTGATTTTGTTATTATAGCTCGGGTAAGTCCCGAAGTTAACTCTATCGATTTATGTTTCACTTGTGTTTGGTATGTTGCAATTAAAATTCATTTAAAAACAAGAGAGTCACCACGTCGAAGCGTGTTTTGAAAAGATTTTTAAATTAATAAATGAGGTGGAAAATGGATCAAAGAAAAAAAGCTGAGAAATATGGTATTTCGGCCAGTACGGTTTCCACAATTTTAAAAATAAGCAGGCTATTATTATCGCTTTGGAATCTGGTTCTTCTTCTGACGGATGTAAAAGAATGGATGGAAAAACCAACGTACGAGAAAGTTAACAAAGCGATCGAATGGTTTACCGCAACAAGATCCCAAAATACGTGTTATTCAAATTTATAGGCATGGTGTAAGTCAGAAAATGCTTGTGGCGAAAGTAATGACTTTTATGAAGAGGACTGCAAAAAATGGAAAACTAATGTTCTACCTGTTCTATACATACAGTGAAAGCGATATTTTTTACACGCATGAAACATGAATGTCTACTAGACAAAACGTTAACTTTTAAAAATGTAAAACAATTCATGCAGGAAAACATGGCAAAGAGCGTATTACATTAATGTTGGCAACGAATATGAATGACACTGGAAAACTTGAAATTCTTTTGATCGGAAGAAGTAACAAACCTCGTTGCTTTCGTGGCGTTAAGACCAGTTGAATATAAAAGTAACAAAAAAGCTTGGATGACAGGACAATTATTTGAAGAATGGATGCTGAAATTAGATCAAAAATTTTTGAAAGCAGGGCGAAACATTTTATTCTTTGTTGATAATTATCCGGAACATCCAAAAGACTTACAGAGTAAACTGAAATCCATTGAATTGAATTGCCAGCCCCCTCCCCAAACATGACATCAAAATTACCACTTGATCGGGGAATAATTAACTGTATGAAGAGCCATTATAGAAACAGAATCTTGAAGGATGAAAAAAGTAAACGCGATATTACACTATTGGATGCCATTAGACCAAGGCATGGGACATTGATGTCACTAGTCAAACGATCGCAAATTGTTTTAAGAAAGCTGGATTTGGTCAGCATTCAGTATTAAAGAAGAAGATGACATACCTTTGATATTTTTAGGAGATGTTACTGGCGATTTGAGCCTATGAAACCTGGATGCGTTTGAATAATATAACATCCAATAGTACTCTTCAGTATTACATTGAGGTTGATAATGAACTTATTGTATCAGACTTTCCTATGGATGACGATATTGTTCAACATTGTGCCTCCGAATCAGCTACTTACGCAGAAAGCACTCGGTAGAAGAGTTTATTATTCAACCATCTAACAAAGTTTTAGAAGAATCCTTAAAAAATATAAGTTTGCTTCTGCACACGAATGAAAGCACAACTGATGAGCATTACAAAGCCCTAAACAAATTGCAGTTACTTCTCATTCACAACAAAAAAGAAAAAATCCAACCAAAAATTACACAGTATTTCAAGTAATTAGAAATTTATAGAATAAACATGAATAAATTCGAATAATTGCACTTATTGCAAGTAATTAGGACTGTATAGAATAAAAATGGATAAATTCAAAAAAATGTACTTGTTTTTAACGTGCAAAAAAAATATAAGTAATTCCATAACTCGTCCAAAGTTTATTTCGGTTATTAAGTCGAATTTTTTTTCGGGATAATGGTGGTTCGAGTTATGGAAGTTCGACTGTAGTTTGTACTAAGTTATAGAGCACAAAATAAACCAGGCTATTGGATTATTATTCCTCATATTCATATTAAATTTCCATATTCATATTAAATTTCCAATACACATCTAATCTTTTTGTAAAAAAATGAGCCACACCTTTTGAAATGCTAAAACACAAAACAAGTCTCGAGAGGTTTGTTTAACGCTTAACATGGCACTGACGTTTGAGACAAACAATCAAAGTAAAGATTGTTTGTAGTCATTGGCCGTAGCGTGCAATGTTGTAGTGGATAGGTAGAAAGTGGTTGAGAAATTAAGAGTTAAATATTTGCCCTTTTTATAATATATCATTCTGTTATGTTGGAGCACATAAAATTCAAAATATAATTAACAATGTAGATGATATTACAATAAATCCCGAGAATTGGTATTAGGCTCATAAGACAAGACTACAAATCAAACGAAGTACAAACAATTGTCACAATATCCACAATTACCTATACTGACACCAACATACACAATCTTTTCCGAGCTTTTTATGGCCACCAGAATAATTAATTTACAAATTGAGAACCGAGAACAAACTGGAAAACTGGACCCTCAACCTGAGCCAAACAAATTGGCTGATGCAACCGAACTAAAATGCAGCGATTAGTTGTTGGTCATGGCCATAGATATATAAGTCAGGGCAAAAATTCTAAATGTTATCAAACAGTTCTCAACCCTTCGAGTGCAAACAACCAACCAACCCAACAAACAAAATGTTCAAATACGTAAGTGCAACCATCATCAGGATAATACCCTGGCAGCAAGGAGTGAATTGACAATAACAGATATAACCTGTGGCTCTTTCAGATCGCCGCTGTCTTTGCCTTGTTGTTGGCCTTCGCTGCCGCAGTTCCAGCTCCTGTGCCCGCTCCAGTTCCAGCACCTTCTCCAAGTATCGTTGGTCCCGTCCTCACAGGACCTGGTATTGTTAGTGTTGTCGGACCATCAGTCCTTGGCGGTCCCGTCGTTAAAGTTGTCTCACCCTGGGGTCCCATCGTTGGCCCAGCTCCCGTCGTTATCGGTTAAACCTGTGATATCCCCACTTGCTAACATAGAACAACTGCTGCCGCCTCTGATACTTGTGAATTACTTTTGAACACCCATCGTGTACCCTGTATTATGAAATTTTCTTTTCTTCATTTTTTATCTTCTTTTCTTTTGTACTTCACTAACATTCATATCATACTTTTTTGCTAAATATACAAATGTGAAAAAAAATAAAATTATTTTTTGATTAGAAAAGTATAAAGTCAATTTTCAAAATCTACAAGGAATAAATAGAGAGAAGGTTGCTATACTACCAACTGTTCCACATTATACGAATGCTCTTGATGTGTTCGATTCAAAATTTCGAAGGACTTGGTCGTTGTGGGTGGAACAGAGCGTCACGTTAGTGTGCTTGCGATTACTTTGTTTACCAGACTTAGTAGAGTTGGTTAGTTTACATTGTCACTCTTACAGGAGCTTCAAGTAGTGCCTTAAGGTACCGTTTTTCCTGCCTGAGAGATTGAGATATTTGATTAGATCTCTAATATCAACTTACAATAGTCAATTTCGTGTAGTAAGTGCTTACAAAGATCCTGTGTCTTGGGTATATTAGAGCTGGGCAGTCGTAGGGCAGACTGTCTCTTCTTCCTCTTCATTATCGCAGCAGCTACTGCAGTTATCGCTGAATTGCAGCTTCATTCGTCGCGCATGGTTTCCACTTGACCACTTGCGATCACTCTTGATACGTTTCTTCTGCTCTGGCTTAGAAGGTCTCTGGTAAGTTTTTTGTTATATTGAGGTTTGCCAGATATTTGACGTTTTTCCACATGATATTAGCTCGAAAAGTGAAGATACCACTTTTAACAGACCCTATCAGTTTTGCGAAAATCTCCGTAGCAAGGACACTCAAAGTAGATCCCATCCTCACCAACTGTTGTCTGCCCGTTCGTTCCCATAAAAGTCTCTATGCCAGGGATCCAGGGATAAGAGTTATTTCAGACAAACAACTCAGTCTGGACGGATCTACTAATGTATATGTAATGCTGTTAGATCTTGGAGACAATAGGGCAGCTTGACTGTCTACAAAAATTCCTATGCGACCCGTTGAGACCTCCATTAATTACGTTGCCGCTCACGATTGCGTCAAGTAGTGTCCACACTACGCGGAAAGGTCTGTTATATCAAGCTTGAAAGATTAAGATATTTGATTAGATCTCCAATATCAATTTCCGATTTCTCGTCAATGTCGTGTAGTAAGCGCTTCCTAAAGACCCTGTGTCATGGGTTTATTAGAGCTAGGCAGTCGAATAAGAAGAGCTCGACCTTTATTCTCTTCCTCTTCGTTATCGCAGCTACTGCAGTGATCGTTGAATTGTAGCTTCATTCTTCACGCATGGTTTTCAAAAGGCCAATGACCCGTCAGCGCTGATATCACTATCGATACGTTTCTTCTCTGCTCCATTTTATTATATTGAGGGCAAATTTTTTCTGCATATTTGACAAGTGTCTAAGTTTTTCCACATGAAATTAGGTCTAAGAGTGCATGAAAATACCACCTTTAACAGGTCCTAACGGTGTAGCGACCAACACCGTAGTAAGGACACTCAAAGTAGATACCATCCTCGCCAACTCGATCGTTCCCATAAAGATCCTATGTCCAGGGATAAGAATGACTTCAGATAGACAGCTCTGGACAGCTCATCAATGCACTGACCTAATAGATATTATGCGGTTAGATTTTAGAGACAAAAGGGCAGCTTGACTGTCTACAAAGATTCTTATGTGACCTGTTGTCCCTAAAAAGGAGGGACGACCACTACTGCATGTTTCCTTAATTGTGAATACTTCCGCCTAAAGACACTGCCGTTGTCAGGAAATCTGAATAAACATGCTAGGTCAGGTTTTTCTGAGCTCATCAACGCAAAAGCCTACTAATGTAGATGTGGTCAGATGTTAGAGAAAAAAGGGCAGCTTGACTGTCTTCAATGATTCCTATGAGACTCTACTGCATGCTTCCTTTATTGCGAAGTCTTCCGCCTTAAAGACGCTGCAGCTGTCAGGAATGATCATCATAGGCCACTTTATTCTGAAAAGACACCAGAACTAAGTCCACAATCAATTTCCCGAGTATACTTCAGTCTCATATTCGAAATTGGGTAGCCCCTTTACCACTCCACTCTTGAAGGAAATTTGACCTCGAATGGCTGTGCGAATGTCATCTTAGTAGAGTTATACCTCTCCAGTTCTTGTATTCCACCAGATTTACTTTTTTGTAAAATTAATTCGAATGCCTTCTTTAAGATCATCGTTAAGCATACCTAGAAATCGGCGACTATTTGGTTACATGCTGGGTGCTAAATTTGGCCTAGGCTTTGGTGAGTTCAGGGAAAATGTTGTCAAATGTTGTTTTATTGCTCATCAGACTTTTTATTCCATCAGTCAGTCGGTACATGTTCCCTTTGGCAATGTCCAGCACAGACCTACGATGTCAGTTGAGACATTTTTTCACTGAACCAATACTCAGGAGATGTTCCCTATAAATGCAACATTGTGTTGGCTAAAGGTAGATTGCTGACATCTGTTTTGAATCTCAGGGTGTCATACTTGGCGGGAAAGATATTTGCCGGAAGTCGATTCACATAAGAATTGCGCGAGCAAAGAACGAATTCATTCTGTAATGTGTAGTGCGGCCAGCTGTCCAATCGACAACTAATGGGTGAAAGTTCCTTGAAAGTCGCGCATCTCTACTGAACGTCCTAACGTCCGGTATGTGATCACGTGTGATTCTGAGGAACAAACGTCATAAAAGTATCGATAAAACAGCGACACACATCCCACATTACGACTAAGTTCAAGGGAGACAATGGAATTGGATGTGCTACTGTCACATATCAACACCACCGCCCTCTTCTTAACACGGTCAAGTAGCGGCAAGGAAGATGTTGGAGCACCCGACCATATATGGAAGTTGTATTCCATCTTAGGTCTGATGTAGGTAGTGTATATATTGAGAACATCAGAAGGAGTGAAGTATTTCTTGCGCCGCTTTAAAAGGCCTAGACAATTGAATGCTTCCTTTGACACATCAAAAACATGTTTTGTCCAACGAACATCACAATTGTTGTTCATGCCCAGAACATCAAGAGTGTGCGATTGCGATACACCATACATAGAAATTGACGACACAGTTGGATCTGTGAATTGTGTGTGATACAATAACGAGCACTGGGTCTTACGTGCTTTAAAATCCACTCTATTCGTTGGACCCCATTCGGAAATGGCAAGTTAATCCTGGCTAAGTGACTCATCCATCAATCGCCTTTTATCCTCAATTTCTTGACGACTTGGTCTATGATCGAATGAGTATGAATGACAGAGGTTGCTGTCATCCGCGAATGAGTAGATTTGATTTGTAGTCCGATCCAAGAGGACGTAGATGAAAATAAAAAAGGGAGGGTAAAAGGACAGAGCCCTGTCATGCTCCTGTGAGCAATCTATGCTCATCGGATGGAAACCCATCTACAACAACACGTATAGCGCGATCTCTGGGAAGCTCAATATAAATCGAGAGAAGTCTAGAGCAGCAACCTTACTCTCACCAAACTGGTGGATGGATCGATTCCACTTTTCGGACAGTGGCGTCATCAGGTCAACCGTTAAACGATTCCTACGGAAGCCATGCTGTCGATCATTAAGTAAATCATTGGTCTCTAAATACCTCACAAGATGGTGGTTAACCATATTCTCAACAACCTTCGAGATCACAGAGTAAATCGCAATAGGGCGCAAATCGCAGCAGTGTTAAAAGGCCCACATTTTTTAGGGAAGGACTGGATGTTCGCAATATTCCAACGGGAAGACCCCTGCAAGTTTACGAAGTGGACGGCAAAGCGTCGAAGAACGCTTACATAGGACAAGTGCTGCAATGTCATCCGGGCCCGGGGATTTATTTACGTTGAGATTTGCAAGAACCACTTTAACTCCACGTTTTCGAAAAAAAAGAGGCATGGATAGGCTAGCGTCGAAGAACACTTACAAGTGACAAGTGCTGACATACCATCCGGGCCCGGAGATTTATTAACGTCGAGATTTGCAAGAGCCCTTTTAACTCCGAATGTTCGAAAAAATATAGATACTTTGGAGTTGTTCAGATTTTCTTGTAATAAGGTCTCCGTACCTGTTTTTAAAGAAAAGTTTTTGTTTCTCAGTTGTTTCGTGGCTCGTCGCAGATCACGGCTTCTACTAGTTTCGGCTGACAATTGAGCCTCTTTGGCGATATCGTTTACCCATCGGCGTTTGTCCTACCTTCGATATTCGTGACTACGCTGGTATATTATCCCAGCATTCTACGCTTCATGTTTTGAGTTCTAGACCTGATAATATTAGCGTTGCAATATTAGGTTCCAGGTTACCTCCATTATCCAAGATTTCCCTTCAGAGTTTCTGTATCCAATAGGTTCTTCAGTTGCATGCCTGAAGCAATTTTTTACGGTGGACAAGTCTGCAGATCGGTTCTGAGATGATCGTAGAGCAGTGATTTAGTATCTACGGTGTGCAGGGTTAATTTAATTAAATTTTTAGGTTTAATTTTAATTCAAAAAAGGGAACACATGTAATAAACGACTTAAGAATGAAGTTGCGTGCACGTCCTTGGAGAAAATAATCAAGCCTGACAGAAGACCGGTACACCAAGAAACCTTGACTATGCGTAGCCGGCATTATGTCCGAAACTTCATTGGGCATTATGGCCGTTTCGATGTATTTAAAGTAAAAACAAAATAAGTGGGCGTTATGGCCCTGACCGCTAAGTCCGGGCAACTCGGAAAATGTACCTCCATTTCCGATAGGTTGAGGACATGTGAGTATAATGTTTCCTGGCCTGATTGATCAGAGCATATCTGCAAGCCAAGTGCACCTCATTGAAGGGGTGCGAGCACACATTTAAAGTGAAGACCTCAAAAGATCCCTCAACCGTCAAGTATCCCTGCACAGTTCCTTAACTGATCGTCAAATGGATGGATCAAACAAGTGCATTATGTAGGGAATCTTGTATAGCAATCTCCCCCCTCTCACTGGCACATATTCATATTAAATAACGCAATTAAAACAATGTCCATTACATTAAAAACATATTATTATAATTGATAATGGCAACAATGGCCATAAATATTTACAGACTCATATGGAAATCTAATACCACATACGAGGCAGAACAGCAAACAACAAACACAACAAACTAAACGGTCAATCAATCTTGCCCCCAAGGGACTGGGGTTGGCGGAACGACAAGGAAGAGGAACATATCGAGCAAATTTGTGGGACTGGAATGTTTAGGAGAGCTGCTGCTGCTGTAACGGAAGGGCGAACAATGGCAGAAACATTGACAACTACAACAAGTTCTGAGGTTCAAGAGCAACCACTGGAAAATATTGCAACGAACAGCGACAATGCAGCAAGTGGTGTTGCGGTGGAGTGAGGGGTGGGTGGCAGGAGGCAAGATTACATGACTACAAATCAAATGCAACGCCAACAATTGTCACAAAATCGCCAATTAGAGATACTGACACCGGCACACAATCTATGTGGTAGCCGAGCATGTTATCACCAGTAGAATATTAACAGAATTGCCAATAGAAACCAAGAGAAGCGAGAACAAAACAACCTGAGCCACGCAAATTGGCTGATGCAACCGAAATGCATTGAAATCAAACTCGAATGCAGCATGGCCATTAGTTATTGGCCATGATCACAGAGATATATAAGTCAGGGCATAATTTCTAAGTGTTATCAAACAGTTCTCAAGCCTTCGAGTGAAAACAACCAATCAAACAACAAAACAAAATGTTCAAATACGTAAGTGCAACCAACACCGGGATAATATCCTGGCGGCAAGGATTGTATAGACAATAACAGATGTAACCTGTGGCTCTTTCAGATCGCCGCTGTCTTTGCCTTGGTCTTGGCCTTTGCTGCCGCAGTTCCAGCTCCCGTGCCCGCCCCAGCTCCAGCACCTTCCCCAAGTCTGGTTGGTCCCGTAATCGCCGGACCTGGCATTGTTAGTGTTGTTGGACATCCAGTCCTTGGCGCTCCCGTCGTCAGAGTTGTGTCTCCCTGGGGACCCGTGCTTGCCCCAGGTCACGTCGTTGTCGGTTAAACCTGTATTAACGCCACTTGCTAACATAGAACACCTGCTGCCCTGCCCCCGCTTCACACGGTTCACTGTCGTTTCTTGAGAGAGATTACTGGATTGAGAGCCCATCGTGTGTGTACCCTGTACTGTGAAATTTTTGTTTTCATTATTTTTATTTTCTCGTCTACTTCTTTTCTACTTCATTAACATTCATTTTCGCTAAATATAAAAATGTAAAAAGCAATACTTGAAAATATAAACTTTGTATGCAACTTCAAATAAATTCAGGTTAATAATGATAAAGAAAAAAAGCAAAAGTGTGTAATGTGTGCGATTGTGTGAGTATGGCGAAAATAAAATGAAAATGCCCCAAAGTATGCCATAGTTTTGATGGAGAGTGAGACAAAACAAAGATCGCAGTCATATTGAATATTTACTTCATTAATTTATGGGATTTATATAGTGTTTGTTTTTAAGCCGAGTGATAACCATGCCAACATTATACATAAAGTCATCACACAGGATACAGGGACTTTAGACTTATTGTACTTCCTCCTACATAAAGACTTCACACAAGATTTAGGGACATTAGACTCCTGTCAACATTCCCTAACCAAACACAACTTCGCCAAATATAACAGAACAGCATTGTATTCCTCAGACTTGCTCAATGATTTATTTTCAGGTTAAAAAAATAAATCAAATCAGGATCCAGATCTTTATTGGTCTTCATGTTAGATTATGTTAGGTTCACCGGAGTGGATAAGGGTGACTTAATTTAAAGATCAATTTAAAAGAAATAAACCTAAGTAGAGAAACAAGCCATCATTGCTCCCCAGAATGGCTATAGGAAATCTCTAGGGACAGTGGTTCATCCGATTCTGTTGTTCTGGTTTGGTTTCGGAGACCAAGTGCTACTTGTATTCGCTGAAAAGTGTATACAGAATGGCACGATCGGATATGCGAAAATCATATTTTAGTATAAAGGGAAGATGTTTTCTAGATTGACTATTAAAACATGTAAAAACGGCGTTAAGTTCGGCCGGGCCGAACTTTATATCCACCATGGATTGCATTCCGCAGAGGTTGTCGGTTTTAGTAGAAGCGCAGTAATATTACAGGAAAATATCAATTTTTTAATATAGCCAAACCAAAACAAATACAAATATTGAAAACATCACTTTATAAATAAATATAATATTTTAATTATTTCAAACCATTATTTACTTCAAATCAAAAAATAAATATTCTTATATTTATATTTTCAAAAAGCTTAAATACCATAAATATTGGTAGATAGTGGGTGCTACAATTGGTTGTATTTCCATTCTATTTTAATTCCAAAAGTACAAATTTTGAAAATCCATTATCAGACGTACATAGTGCAAAATAACCTAACTTCATGTTTCAACCAATTTTGGTCGTAAAAGAAAAATTACGAATTTGGAAAAAAAATTATTTTGCGTGTCTATGCAGTCAGAGGAATGTATACCCCGAATTCCATGATTCCAGCTGCGTCCATTTAGATGGTACCATTTTTACCCCCTTGACGTTTCTACGCAATTAGAATTTCATCATTCTAGCTGTAGTCGTTTAGTTGGTACTATTTTTATCCCTCTGTACCTTTGTATCCCTTGAAAGTACGAATTTCGAAAAATCCGTTTATTTTCCGTGTCTACGCAGTCAGAGGAATATATTCTCCGAATTGCAATACTCTAGCTGCGGTCATTTGGTTGGTACTATTTGTATCCCCTTTTTCCATTTTAGCCCCAAAAAGTACGAATTTCGAAAATTTCGTCTATTTTCCGTGTCTACGCAAGTCCGAGGAATGTATACTCCGAATTTCATGACTCTAGCTGCGGTCATTTGGTTGGTACTATTTGTATCCCCTTTTTTCATTTTAACCCCAAAAAGTACGAATTTCGAAAAATTCGTCTATTTTCCGTGTCTACGCAGTCAGAGGAATGTATACTCCGAATTTTATGACTCTAGCTGCGGTCATTTGATTGATACTATTTTTATCCCCTTTTTTCATTTTAACCCCAAAAAGTACGAATTTTGAAGAATCCGTGTATTTTACTTGTCTATGCATGCAGCCGTTTGGTTGGTACCATTTTTATCCTACTATTCCCATTTACCCCTTAAAAGTACGAATTTGGAAAAAATTCTTTTATATTATGTATATACTCAATTAGAGGAATGTACACACCGAATTTCGTGTTTCTAGCTGGTGTCGTTTAATATGTACCATTTTTATCCCTTTTTTGTCCCATTTCACTTTAGGTGTACGTTTTTGCTATAAGGGGAATGCGCATACCAAATATCAAGCAAGCATAAACAGACATATTCAAAAAACATGCTTAAATACTCTAAAATATTAGGGATTATTATGGGTATTTTTAGTCCTTGTGAGGGAAAAATTTTTCCCTTTGGGCCGATTTCGCCCCGTTTCAATCCCAACCGATCTACGACTATAAGACGCATTTATGGACAATTTGAACGTTCTACCTCCTTTCATTTAGATGCTAGCGTGCTTTCGCCAGACGTACGGACGGACATGGCTAGATCGTCTTAGAATTTTATAACGATCAAGAATATATATTCTTTATAGGGTCTCAGGTCGATATTTCAAGGTGTTACAAACGGAATGACAAAGTTAGTATACCCCCATCCTGGAGGTGGAGGGTATAATAATGGGTGATTTATCGTGAGGTTTGATTTATAATGTAAAATAAAACACATAAATTTGAAAGTGAACTTCAAATTTTTATTATCGGTTAAAAGAGAAATGTATGGCTTTTACTTTTTGAAAATTATATCATGTAAATGTTGGCCTCGACTACGTCCATTCGGAAAGTCCAATTATGGACTACTCGTTCAAGTATAGCGACTGGAGAAAATTTACATCGCCTGGCTTCAATTTTTACACAAGTTGAATTTTGTACGCTTTTACGCCGAGATCCTTACGTAAAATACGCCAAGTTGTCGAATACGACAAGCCACGGTGCTGAGAATGCCCCGATCTTCGCGTACTCTCCCAGCTAGAGCTGCTATATTTTCTCCGTTACTTTTCGTAACAAAGCTGAACAATTTGGAGACGCTATGATGACTGAACAAAAATTACAAAGCAGTCTGATATGAGTCATGCGTGATCTGTCAAAATAAACCTACCAATAAACAAACCTCACGATGAATCAACCGATAGAATGTACAATTTTCTGTATCGATCATGAACTTCCTTATTTTTAACCGTCCTGTGTCCCCAGGGTGCTCCCGGTCAATTAATATCGACTCCGAATGGTGTCGGGTTCTCAGCCTCGAAAAGGCAGAACAATGACATAGGAAGTGTTTCGGCGTCCTCCCGGCACGCCCTGCTCTCATACAAGTTCGATTGTGCCATGCGACGTAGATGCTCCCTTAGGCGTAAGTGTTCTGGGATTGTGTTGCTGAGTTCGATTTTGTTCAACCTCATAGCCGTCTGGTTTCACTCTCATTGGACGGTTATCCTATGGACTGAGGTTGCCCATATCAATTCACGTCGTCTTCCATGTTGACCGTTTCGACTTCCATCAGCCCTCTCGTTACCTTCGATCATACGGTGTCCTTGCACCCATACGATATATATTTGCTCTTTGGTGGAAAATTCATTTAGTTCCTCCTTATATTCCTCCTCCTTCGCGACTTTACCATGGGTTTCGTGATCGCCTTGATCGCAGCTGGGTTATCCGTGCAGATTCTCACGTTCCCAACTCTGTTTTGTACATTTAACCATTTCACACACTCCGTTATCGCCAGACAGTGTTATTCGGTTCGGAATGCGGTATAATTTGTCTAAAGAGAAGTATCATATATAGATTTCTAAACCTATTTTACCGTCCAGTTATCTCTACCTAGTAAACCATCCACCCAAGATATCTTCAAGTACATGTCACTATCTTTCCATATAACAACCATATACAAATAAGATATACATTTTTTTGAGTGTATGAGGATCATACATTTGGAGTTTCCCGGACTTTTTCATTTCCCGGGAAAACGGGAATGAAAAGTTTCATTCCTCGGAATTCCAGGGAGGGGTTAAGTGTTGAAACTATGTCAGACATAGTATTGTCAGTTTGATATTTCTGTTTCACAATAAAGATCCAGTAAATATTCTCACGAAAAGTTTGTATTCCCCTAGCTGGGTTTCGCAAATTATTGCTACATACCGAATTAAAAAAAATGTTTGTTGTAATATAATATAGACAAATACTCATTATTATTGTCAGTATTGTAAATATATGAATTTGAAATATACCTACAATTTCCCATTTATATAGTAAAACTCAATTACTGCTCAAAATAATCAATAAAATATTGTTTAATATTTCCCGTATTCCCGGGATACTTAAGTTTTTCCAGGGAATTCCCGTCAGCAAAAGAATGTAATACTGATTATCAACGTAGCGAACAGACATAAACTTCTCCTGGCTTTTGACAATGAAGCCAAATAGGAAGCTTCAATTTAAAGAAAATACAACGGAGCTAGAGAATCGAGCTAACATTTCTCCCAATACCTACAGGATGACTAGAGGAGATCTCTAGGGACTTTCTCCCAAAATCGCTCACCTGTTAGGTCTAAGTTGTTTGTCCAAAGTTAATTTTATGTAGATCCCTGGACATAGGAACCTTTATGAGAACGAACGAGCAGAACAGTTTGTGAGGATTGGATCTACTTAAAGTACCCACGTTACAAAGTGGGTACTTCAACGCCAATAGGGTCTGTTGAAAGTGGTATATGCGGCAGTGATCGTTGTATGATATTTTTTGACGACGAACAAGATCTCCTATAGACCAGTGCTCGGCCAGGACAGCAATCAATCTAGAAATATCCTTTTTGATATGGTTTATAAGTGATTTCGTGCTTTTGATGTTAATATCAGGATAGGTTAGTTTCGACATTATGCATGAAGCTGATCTACTTCTGCTTGTTAGAGGTTGTAAGAGACAGATCCATTTCTTGCGAGTTCGTCTCTGCGTTCGTTCCCACAGTAATTCCTGTGTCCTGGAATCTCGATGAGAGTTGCCTCGGATGAGAGACATAATTTAGTAAGTTTTTTCTCTGCATTTTTGTACTAGCGCCGATAATATCGTGCAGGGTTTTACAGCCAGAAGTACGGCCTGACATTGCACACTTATGCACAAACGACTTGCCTCGCTCGGTTTACAGGGTGGGCCATTTAAAATTTAACTACCGATTACTTTGACTTTACAAGGAAGAATAGCATTAATTCCATGCTTTATATAAGGTTACTTTCTATATATGTTTGTGTGCCACAAAATTTGAAATCAATTTTTGAAATTTTTTTCTCAACCAATTTTGCTCAAATTTTGCACACTTAATCATTTTCGATGACAATACAAGGAAATGGAAAAATTTGACCAATTGGACAAAGGGGCGTGGTACCTCCCATACAAACCACAAATTAAAAATCTATTATTTCTGCTCCTGATAACGGTATTTAAACAAAATTTGGTACGTCGGTTTGGTGTGCATGTTGTAAGTGCTGCTGCAAATATGGGCGGGATTGTACAAAGGGGCGTGGTACCTCCCATACAAACCACAAATTAAAAATCTATTATTTCTGCTCCTGATAACGGTATTTGAACAAAATTTGGTACGTCGGTTTGGTGTGCATTTTTTAAGTGCTGCTGCAAATATGAGCGGGAATGGACAAAGGGGCGTGGTACCTCCCATACAAACCACAAATTAAAAATCTATTATTTCTGCTCCTGATAACGCAGTAATTTTTCCTTCTACAAAAGATAACTAAAAAAGAATTTCTAGGCACAATAGAATTCTGCTTGCATAAAGCATGGATTTGAAAAAATTTTTTTTTTTTGATTTACTAGTTTTTATTTTCAGGTTTATGTTTGACATTTGCAAAATGGGACACGTCCGATGCGTTTTCGGTTCGCCCAATCGGCTGAAAATTGTTTGGCAGGAGATGAAGAATTTTACCGAAAAATCGTGTTTTCAGATAAAGCTCAATTTCATCTCGGTGGCTATGTCAATAAGCACAATTGCCGCATATGGGTTCAGAGAACCCACACGTGGCTATTGAGAAGCCAATGCATCCACAACGAGTCACTTGTTGGTGTGGGTTTTGGGCTGGCGACATCATTAGGTAATTTTTCTTCGAAAATGGGCAAGGAGCCACCGTTACCGTCAAGAGAATGACATGCCCGACATTTGGATTCAATAAGATGGGGCCATATGTCCCACAGCCAACGCAACCTTCGATATTTTTCGCACTGTTTTTGAAAATCGAATAAGCACCCGAAATTGTGATGTCAATTGATGTGATTTGAGACCTTTGGACTATTTTCTGTGGGGAGCCATTAAGGATAACTGCTACGCAAACCATCCAGAGACAATTGAAGCGTTAAAACATGAAATCGAAGTTGCCATTGATGATATTCGAGCCGAAACAATCGAAAATGTACTGAAAAATTGAGTTGATCGTTGATAGCCATTTGAATGATTTGAATGTTCCATTATTAAATGACAAAGTTCAACCTTTCCAATAAAACCAGAAATTTGAACAAATAATCAGTACTTTTTTATAGCCGATTCTAATTTAAAATGTTGGACGGGCTACCCTGTATTATACCACCTTCAACAGAGAACACGCCTAATCCGACATCACATGACATTTTGGAGCCTTCTGCGTAAACTTTCAATTCCAAGTCTTTATCTGGATCACCTCTGTCTCATTCCACTCTGGCTGCAAGTATTACTTTGACATTTCTGTCGAAGGTAAGTTTCGGAGAGCAGTAGTCCGACGTTGATTGAAGTTCAGATGAAGACACTGCTTTAGGCTTTCTTTTCTGTTTCACGATTTGCACAACTCCGATGAGGGGCGTAAAGTGGTTCACGGTGGTCCTCTTTTACTCTAAGTAAGTCGGATGATTACTTGATGATACCCACAACCTATACGATCATAGTTACTTTGATCGCGGATTATTATATGTTTGCAGGCAATTATTTTAGCATTAACACATAAGTAGTATATTATGTAATAAAAGCGAACCTGAACTTGAAATGCGAAAATTTTGATAGTTAATGAAGCCATGGAAAAGGGAATTGATTTTCGCTGATGATTCTTTTGTGTCGAGATTCATCTTTACTAAGCCTTACAGAAGTAAATTCAAACAAGGTCATGTCTTCTTTAAATCTATCACATTTATTTAACAACAAAATTTGTAAAATTCACTAACACTTATTGCCTTATCACTTAATGATGATGATGATGGACTGTAACATAAGGGGAAGAGTGCACCAAAGGAGCGGAGTGGACAACGGGAACTGAGTGAACAACGGGAGCAACATGGTGTTGCTGGTGGTAGGTGGTATGCACCACTGGGGCATGGACAGTCTTGACAACGGGAGCAACATGATGGACGGTTTCCACAATGGGGGTGGCATGAACGGTGGTCTTGACAACGGGGCTATAGATGGGCTGTACCACCGACTTGCTGTGCACCTGGGTGATGCTTTGATGGGATACGGCCGAAGGAGCCGAATGGACAATATGGCCTACTTTGGCCACGGCTGGCTCATGTACCACATGATGAGTTTCGATGAGACCGGCAGAGACAGCGGATACCAAGCAAAGGGTGGCGAAAATGGCAGCCTGGAAGAGGACAATGTGAATGTGAAATCAAGGAAAATAATTAGCAGCAGTGTAAAACTTACGAATTTGAACATTTTGTTTAAATGATATTTTTTTCTTCACAATGTAAGATGTTGTAGTCGAAACAGATGATTTGCAACTGATGCCACATGGAGGTGAGCTTAAAGTTTTTATACAATTTCTTTGAAAAATTCTCACAAAATCCCAAAAACCAAATGCACCAGCAACACACACACAGTTGGAAGTATGGAAGTCCATTAGCAAAGTTGTGTGGTCCACCTTGAATGCAGTCCGAAATTAATTACACGGTGGCTGGACCTTTAATACACACTGACACACTGGTGGTATAACAGCGACAATCCTCAGTGTGTGGCTGAGAAGAGAGTATACTTAATTGAAAGCTGGTGTTAACGATAAATCAAAACATTACCGGCCTAAACTCAAAATGTGTCAGTAGAGCGCGCCGGCTTTTGATAGAGAGGCATGATACAGGTACTTGTAGCGCTCTCGCACTTTTCAAGTGGATGGATGATGTGGGGATAGTGGATTATGATAGTAATGAAGGCCAGCCGTCAGCTACTGCTATTTGATTGTTTGTTTGGCTGTAGCTGCTGCTCTGTGTGTGTCTACAAAAACTTCAACTCGGCGTATGTTAATTCTTCCTCATGTGGTTATGTTTTTTTGTTTTCTGATAAATTAATTTATTTTGTTTACAATTTCTCAGACAATGATTGCTGGTTTTTGGTTCTTCTCTTTTGTTTTAAACCTGATAATTCAACATGGTAACAATTGAATGCCAATAATTATGTTGCCGCATGGATGAATTGTTCAGTATATAAACTCTTCTTGACGAGTTCTAAAACAAAATGTTCAAATTCGTAAGTACTCCTCAGCTGGAATAACCGCCCACACTATCTTAACATTTTTGAAATTGTCTCTTCTTCAAGGCTGCCATTTTCGCCACCCTTTGCTTGGTATCCGCTGTCTCTGCCGGTCTCATCGAAACTCACCATGTGGTACATGAACCTGTGGTAGCCAAAGTAGGCCATGTTGTCCATTCGGCTCCATCGGCCGTATCCCATCAAAGCATCACCCAGGTGCACAGCAAGTCGGTGGTACAGCCCATCTATAGCCCCGTTGTCAAGACCACCGTTCATGCCACCCCCATTGTGGAAACTGTTCATCATGTCGCTCCCGTGGTTAAGACTGTCCATGCCCCAGTGGTGCACACCACCTACCACCAGCAACACCATGTTGCTCCCGTTGTCCACTCTGCTCCCTTGGTGCACTCTTCTCCTTATGTTACAGTCCATCATCATCATCATTAAGCGATAAGGCGAAATGTTTTAGAGAATTTTAATAATTTTGTTGTTAAATAAATGTGATAGATATAAAAAAAATATTTGTATTTATTTGCCTTGGAACAAAAACTTTTAGCTCTTAATTAAAGCAGCTAACGCTTTATGGATAGTAAATAACGAACAGGACTTGGTCTTTACTGGACAATGTATTATGAAGAGGCTGTTTATTTTGGAGGTGTATTCTTACGATCAAAAATGTTGCATTTGGGGTTCAGAAAGCGAATGATTGTTAAAAAAAAAACAATTTCATACACAGTGATTAACTATATGGTGGGTCTCGTCATTGAAAATGAGGTCAAGTTACAGGTACTCGAAATCGCAAAGCCTAAATTGTATGTAAAATTTTTCTAAACATTCAAAATGGTTCCAACTTATCACATTTATAAAATAATTCCACAAACATGATTAAGTACCGAGTCGATCCGTCTACCAGTTTGGTGAGAGTACGATTGTAATTCTAGTTATGTCCAAGGCCTTTGATTGAGTCTGACAGTCAAAGCTTATCGCTTTTGGAATAGGCAGTGACTTCTCGCAGAGATCGCACTATACGATGAGTGGATGGGTTCCTATCTGACGAGCGAAAGTTGACCGCAAGACTACCATAGGGCTCGCTTCTTTCCTTCTCCATTTTTCTTATTTTCATCGAATTCAATCTATTCATTACTATTCAATCTATTAATTTATACTCATTCCATCATAGACCAAATCTTCAAGAAATTGAAGGAAAAAATTCCATTGAAGAATGAGTCACTTAGCCAGGATTTAGTGACCATTACCGAATGGTGTCGAAGTAATAGATTAGAGTTTAATGAACGTAAGACACAGCGCTTCTTGTTGTCTCACAGGCAATTCACGGATCCATAGGTGCCATCGAGTTTTATAAATGGTGCAGATATGGAACAATGGAATGCTCTAGATATTCTGGGTATAAAGATAAAATGATGGACAAAACATGTATTTTAAGTGTTTGAAGTGAACTCCTTCCTTCTTATTATTAACACTAACTGCTCGTGTTCAGAGGAGGGTGATGGTTTTTAATAGGTGACGGTAGCACATCCAATTCTATTTTCTCTCGTGATCACGGCCGTAATGTGAGATGCAGTGTCTATCGATACTTTTATGGTGTTTGTTCTTCGAATATTCATGATCTGAGCGCCCCGGTAGTCGAGTTGGTAACGTGCTCGGCTATCATCGTGAGGGTCGTGGGTTCGATTCCCACCAGAGGCTCTGGTCTGTCGTTGCAATAACTAGCTACAATGGTCTAAGTCACCCCGGCTCAATCCCTGGACCCAAAATTAGAATATAAATTTACTTTGTATTGTAATTCATAATAAATAAATAAATGAAAATAAAATATTCATGATCTCATCTCGATCGTGAGGACGTTCAAGGAACTCGCACCTATTTGTTGTTGATCGGATAGCTGGCCGCACTACATATTGCAGAATGAACTCGTTCTTTGCTCATGCATGTAAGCGGAATCGCTTTCCTGCAAATATCTTTCCCGCCAATTGCGACATTCAGATATTCGATTCAATGATTTGATATGAAACCAATAAAAAATGGTCTAAAAATAGGAATAAAAATAAAATTGTCCATCTGGAAACTTTCAAGAGAAATCTAATAGGAATGCAAATATAAACTACGGCATATTTAAATGACCCCATATATTTTTGTATAAATTTATTTAATTAATATCACAATTTTAACGCTGCTAATATAGACCATGTTGGTGATCATATTGATGGAAAAGTTGTCAAGAATCTGTCGAAAGAAGCAATTACGTTTTTAACCTTAATTTTGAACTCCATTCTGCGTTTAAACCATTTTCCATCTCAGTGGAAATGTGCTGAAATAATAATGATATCTAACAGACCAGAGAATGCTTTCACGTTCTATAGACCAATTAGTTTGCTAGTCACTTTCTCTAAAATATTCGAAAGAATATTTCTTAGACGGCTATTACCAGTATTAGAACAAAATAACAATATACCTGAACACCAATTTGGATTCAGGCATGAACATGGTAATCCTGAGCAATGCCATCGTATAGTTGCATTTATAAGAGATACGCTGGAAAATAAAAAGTACTCTTCTGGAGCCTTTTCATATGTACAACAAGCAGTTGTGCTTCTCGTTCGTTTGTGAGAATCATCTCCGTATAGAGGCCGGGTTTGTTGGTGAAAAGTCGCTGCGAAGCCACTTGAAAAGACTTTTGACATGGTCGAAATCATGATCGTGGTAGTCTGCAGCCAAGTAATAAATGTCACCATGCCATTTGTAAATAAATTTGCACTCTATTAAATATAGATGCAAAATGGTCTTGAGCCAGGACAATATCCCAGTTCAAATCAAGAAAATAAAAGTATTTTTAGCACAATTGGACAAAAATCGTCTCCAATATCTTAATTAATGGAATTGCTTTAGATTATACAAAACTCGTATAAAAATGACAATATGAAACAATTATCAAACCTTTCTTAAGCTTCTGCCATAAACAGTTAAGCTATTACTTCATGAGTATCGGCAAGTGAACGAGAATTGTTTCTAAGATTAATATTTATATTTTTTAAACATAGGGAAGTGTTTATTAAGTTAAGAATCTAACTTCTTCATTGATTTACCAGTGAGGACATGACCATAAATTCAAATGATATGGGCTATTATGGAAAAGAATGTCCCAAAAAATCAACAGCAGCAGTGTGTAAATTATGATTTTTTACTATCGACGTTTTTATCACGTACTCTCAATTGATAAACCACCACATCCAGTGCTAATGTTTTGTCAATTTTTAATCTTCTATTACAAATATATATTTTTCCGCAGTGTACTTAAGCTGTCAGTTCAATTGAAAAGCAATGATGAAAACTTTTGTGACCCATACATTTATCCTCGGCTTAATGGGAATTTTCTTTCCCAATATATTGTCGAAACTGCTGTAGCATATCTGATGTAGAGCAATGCCTTAAACCCCCATCCATAGTATTATAATTAAATCATGTGTTTCTTTCGGTTTATAAATTTATTTAACAATTCGTAATGTACCAATTCGGCTAACAACATTGTCCACTTTAATGGTGGACAGTAACATAAGGAGCAGAGTGCACCAAAGGAGCAGAGTGAACAACGGGACCAGAGTGGACAACGGGAGCAACATGATGATGCTGGTGATAGGTGGTGTGCACCACTGGGGCATGGACAGTCTTGACAACGGGAGCAACATGATGAACAGGTTCCAGAATGGGGGCAGCATGCACGGTAGTCTTGACAACGGGGGTATAGACGGGCTGTACCACAGCTTTGTTGTGCACTTGGGTGATGCTTTGATGGGAAACGGCTGAAGGAGCTGAATGGACGACATGACCAACCTTGGCCACCACAGGTTCATGGACGACATGGTGAGTTTCGATGAGACCGGCAGAGACAGCGGAGGCCAAGCAAAGGGTGGCGAAAATGGCAGCCTAAAAGGAAAGACAATTGAAAAATTTGGAAATATTGTAGGCGGTGAGTCCTGCTGACAAAAAAATCTTACGAATTTGAACATTTTGGTTTGGAGTTTTTCGTTTGCTTGTAAATAAAACTGTAGTCAATTGATAACTGATGCCTTAGAACTCTGTCGGGGTAGCTTATATATTGAACAATCCAACGAAGCGGCAGCATAATTATTAGCATTCAATTGTTCGCCTGTTAAATTATCAGGTTTAACACAAAAGAGCCGAGCTACACAGCCACAGCTAAATCCATCATTCAGTCATCATACGAGAGTTTGTAAACATGATCAGCTGAGTACTAATTACCATACAGCGATATTTCTATAGGCACACAGACAGAGAGCCGATCAGACCACACAAACAAATAATCAGCCAACAGTTGCTGCCGAAATACTCGATGGATGACCTTCATTACCACACCGCAGCACCTATTCATAATGCCCACAACTTGAAAAATGTCATCGGGATATAAAGAATTCATCTGCAGATAATATGTTAGATAAATTTAGAACACAGTTATAGCTAATTGCTGACAAAAAGATCAAAAAATATCAGGGAAATTTTTCAAAAAATAAATTGCAATATTAAAAAAATATTTTTTTTTTATTTACATTTGATCTTTTTTGCACTTACAACCGATATTTATGCTGTAATGTCTCAATATCTTTAACAGCACAAAATTTACGATTGGTTAAGTATAACTCATTTTATAAAATATACAAAACTTCCTACCAACGTGTTCATCATCATCATCTTTTTTCGGGCGAATTCTTTAAATCCCGATGACATTTGTCAAGTGGACATTATGAATAGGTGCGGTGTGGTAATGAAGGTCATCCATCGAGTAATTCGACAGCTACTGTGGGTTGATTATTTGTCTGTCTGCTCTGGCCCGCAGAAACTTCAATGTATGGTAATTATTACTCAGCTGACCATGTTTCCAATCTCTCATCTGATGACTGACTGGTTTCTCTTTTGTTTTAAACATGATAACAATTGAATAGTAATAATTATGCTGCCACATAATTGGATTGTTCAGTATATAAGCATTTCTTGTTGACTTCTAAGACATCAGTTATCAATTGACTATAGTTCGGTTAACAAACTTCAAATTTCTACCAAAATGTTCAAAATCGTAAGTTCTTCTCAGCAAATATCATATCCCAAAATATGTTAACCTTTACGAAATTATCTTTCCTTCTAGGCTGCCATTTTCGCCACCCTCTGCTTGGTCTCCGCTGTCACTGCCGGTCTCATCGAAACTCACCATGTGGTCCATGAACCTGTGGTAGCCAAAGTAGGCCATGTTGTCCATTCGGCTCCTTCGGCTGTGTCCCATCAAAGCATCACCCAGGTGCACAACAAAGCTGTGGTACAACCCGTCTACAGCCCCGTTGTCAAGACTACCGTGCATGCTGCCCCCATTGTGGAAACTGTTCACCATGTTGCTCCCGTTGTCAAGACTGTCCATGCCCCAGTGGTGCATACCACCTACCACCAGCAACACCATGTTGCTCCCGTTGTTCACTCTGTTCCCGTTGTGCACTCCGCTCCTTTGGTGCACTCTTCCCCTTATGTTACAGTCCACCATTAAAGTGGGAAATGTTGTTAGCCGAATTTGTATTTTACGAATTGTTAAATAAATTTATAAACCGCAACAATCACTTGATTTAATTATAACATTATGGATGGAGGTTGAGGTTTTACAGCCATATTCTAAAACATGTATCTCAGGTTGAATAGACGAATCATATATTTTTTGTAGATATGACAGTTATTCTCTTCGATAATTTTTTGGGATAGAAAATATCCACCCAGCACAGAAGCACTGTATGGGCTAGAAAAGTTTCCATCATTGAAAGCTTAAATTTAAGAAATTAATGTTGTGGACTATTAATGGAGAGTACCAAATAACAACTTCCATAGTAAAAAGTCCTAATTTAACCAAAAAAATGCACACCGAACTATTGCTATCACAGAACTTCCTAATTATTTGGGAAATTCTTTCACATAATAGCCCTTATCTTCCGAAGTTTTCGGTGCTAATCATGTTGCAAAAGATAATATTGCAACAGATGAATAAATGAAGAATCCAGCGGGTCAAAGTTCAATCTCATTAGGGACAAAAAACATCTGTAGAGTGGACCAAGAAAAATATACACAAACTATAGTAAGTAATGAATAAAATAAGAATTGTTGTTGTATTTAGGGTTTGGGGAATCGAATCGTTTTCCCGGGTATTCCCGAAAAAAATAGAACAGGAATAATTATTATGATTATTAATTTAGTTTTACCTATATAAATGGGATATTGTAGATATATTTCAAATTTATATAATTACTTTACTGACAATAATAATGACCATTTGTTTATATTATATTACTACATATTGTGAAACAAATATATATACTACGGCTGTCATGGTACCAATACTTAACCACTCGTGTTATCTGGTTCAACTTTAAATTTCTTGTTTTCCCAGAAGAATCGACAAAATAAAAGGTGAAAATTTTCTTAAAGAAGAACTTACTTCACCTATGGAAGAAGTGGAAAGAGAAATCTAATATGAATAGAAATATATCCCAGCAAAAAGAGAGTACCCAAAGAAGTGAAAAAGATGTCCATCTTGTGATTCGGAAGTAGTGAACATTGGTATCTTCACCAATGAATTTAACACGGAGTTGTCTAGGAGGTATGTCCTTTATTTTGAAAGACTTAAAAGTTATTTTAAAGTGTTGCAAAGGAACCACTTTTTCGCTTGTTTCCATTTCTGTTTTAAAAAATCCGCCGCTACCGGGTGTAGAACATGTTTATTTATAAAACATAGAACATGTTTATTTATAAACATGTTTATTTATAAAAACCAAAAAAAGTTTTTTCCCGAGCCACGATTCGAACCCGAGACCTTTTGGCTACAAAGCAGAATCCTTACCTCTGTGACCCCATACTAAAAACTCGTCCACATTCAGTTGTGAAAATGCTATTCGTGAAATGTCAGCTTATCGAAATTTTTGGAAGTCCTTTATTTGAAAGAACTTCCTCAAAAGCGGGAAAAATGCACATCTGGATTTTGAGATGCGATTAAAATGTGCTTCCTACGGAAGTACTTCCAATTTTTTTGCTGGGATATAGTATAGATAGTATAAGTATAAGTAAGAACTAATGACTTCACTATTTCAATGTTTTTATTTTTTATGAATTTATATATTGGACATGCCTAAAATAAATTATTTTTTCCCGTGAATGCAATACAAATAAATAAATTTGTAGATTTCTCGATTTATATCGAGCTTCCTCAGAGATCGTACTATACGTGTTGCTGAAAATGGGTTCTCATCCGATGAGCATAGGTTAACCACAGGGCTCTGTCCCTTCCCTCTCCCTTTTTCTTATTTTCATCGATGACCTCTTGGATCAGACTTTGAATCCAATCTAATCATTCGCAGATTACAGCAACCGCTGGCATTCAGACTCTTTCGATCATAGACCAAGTCTTCAAGAAATTAAAGAACAAAAGGCGATTGTGGAATGAGTCACTCAGCCAGGATTTGCTGCTCATTTCCAAATGGGGTCAAGTGAATAGAGTAGACTTCAATGTACGTAAGATCCAGTGTTCCTTGTTGTCTCACAAGCGATTCACTGATCCAACGGTGTCGTCGGTTTCTATGAACGCTGTGGATATTGAGCAATCGGACAAGTGTTTTGGGCTTTTTAAAGCGGTGTAAGAAATAGTTCACTCTTATCTCCGATCTTATCAATATTTATATTACGTATGTGCATCAGACCTAAGACGGAATACAACTCCCATATATGGTCGGGTGCTCCAAGATCTTCCTTGGAGCAACTTGACCGTGTTCAGGGGAGGGCGATGGTTTTGATAGGTGTCATAGGATTCTACTGTTCCCTTGAACATTGTCTAATGTAATGTAATTTCATGGTGTTTGTTCTTCGGATATTCGTGATATCATTAGAGATACACGACTTTCAAGGAACTCGCATCCATTCGTTGTCGATTGGACAACTGGCCGCACAACACTTTACACAATGTATTCGTTCTTTGCTCGTACATCACTTTGAATGAAGTAGTTCACGAAAAATCATAGGTTTTGCAAAGGAAAATAACGATAATTTTTGCGGAAAAAAATTATTTAGGAAATTTTAATTAAAGGATGTGTTATTTTTTGTCAAGATCTTCGGTCAGATGCAATATGTTTAAAAAATACAAGAACTGTAATCGTTCGATTGACAAGTAGCATGTTATGTGACAGTAGTATCATGAAACATTTGAGAATTATTTCATGTTGTAGTTCAGTACACCGTGGAATACAAAACATAACAAGGTTCTGACAACGAATTTTGATGGATGGGATATAAAAAGGATACTTTAAAAGTTTACGTATGGTGCTCATTTTAGAAGATGGGCCAATGTTTCCCTCTCTTGCACATTCTTATGATGAATCGGCTTGTGATTGTAACATTTTAAGGAACATTTCAACCCTCCAGCTCCTTAATATAAGAATCTTTTCGGCCCCTTTTGTACAAAATATTTAATTAGTTTGAGGAAAAAATTAACTAGAATCAAGTTCAAAACATGGCCTACTTTCAAGGAATGATTTGAACGTGGCATGGGAAATATTGTTTTTGATCTATACAGAGTTAAAATCCAATTTAAGTTAATTTGAACTAAAGAAAAGGATTATTTAGATAATTAAAGCAAAGCAAAGCAACGTCTGTGATTCGAATTTTGCGATTTTAGCGGATTGCAATATTTGTCTTCGATTATATTTATATGGGGGACTATACCATATACAGTACCGACGTGGTGTGCTTATACCAAATATGTTTTTAGATTAAATATAATGTAATATAAGAATTTTGAACAAAATATCGAGCGACAAAGTCAAAAGGGGAACGACATTTGTATGGCGGCTATAACAAAACATGGACCGTTTGTAACACTGGAAAAAAAGGTTACAAAGGCCACATATTACGAAAAGACCACATCCACTAGTATTTACAAAATGAGGCAATATATTTCACTGAAAGCTAGAAAGTTCTTGGTGATATTAGCTCATCCAGCCTCCTCATTATTTTACAACAGTTGTTTTTATTTGATACCTAACGCGGTGTGCCAAATTTGAAAAAAAAAACGGTTAAAATATGTGGTTTCTAGAGCGGAAAGTCGGGAAGAACATTTGTATGGGGGTTATATCTAAAAACTTCAAATTACAAAGAGTCAGTAGTTCTGCGTTTTGTTGAATTTGTTCTGTAGTTTGAGTATCTGCATCTTGAGTACATGAATTGTGATGAAATGAGTGATTCTAATTCAATCGGTATAATCTCGTTTCCATTTGGGCGTTTCAAGCAAACGGTTGCACTTGAACCGGATGATATATGGCTGAAGCTATAGACAAAAAGGAGTTAATTGGCGTTTTTAATTTTTCATTTCCTAATCCTGTCGCCCCTTTCACTACAAAGTTCCAAAGGATACTATTTGTTTGAATTATTTTAAATACTTATTCGCATCCTATAATAACGCTATTATATATATATATATATTTATTCCTTTTTTTAACTCCTATGAGGAGCATAGGGCCACAACAAAATTATTATATCTAATTCTATCTAATGACAGGTTCTTAATTTCGCTCCAGTTCATTCCGGTGTTTTCAATTTCCTTTTCGAGCTGTCTTCTCCAAGTATGCGCCGGGCGACCTCTTCGTCGGCTGCCCTGTGGATTCCATTCTATGGCTTGTCTAGCGATGTTATTTGGGGCCTTCCTTAGAGTGTGGCCTATCCACTTCCATTTCCGTTCCATAACATTTAGATGTATTGGCATTTGGTTTGTCAACGTCCATAAGCTGGTATTCGAGATTGTGTTTGGCCAGTATATTTTTAGCAAACGTCTTAGACAGCGATTTGTGAAATATTGTAATCGCTGTAGTAGATGTGAGGCCGCATTCCATGTTTCGCACCCATGTAGGAGTACTGAGGTTACGTTGGAATTGAAAATTCGTATCTTTGTCCGTCGTGATATTGAAGAGGAGGACCATATGTCCTTTAGTTGGCGGAAAGCTTGTTGTCCTTTATTGATACAATTCTCAATATCATCTGAGCTTCCACCAGTAGTTGATATTATGCATCCTAGGTAAAGGAAATACTGTACTTTTTCCAGCGGTGTACCATTTATTTGAAACGAGCGGTTGTTGGTTGTATTTATTAGTATAGTTTTCGTTTTTTTCAATGATTATGCGAAGTCCCGCTATAGCAGCGACCGAAGCAACCGAGCCGAGTTTGCGCTCCATATCTTCGTATTTGTGTACAAGTAGACATATATCGTCCGCATAGTCGAGATCTTGTAAAAATCCTTGTAAGCCCCAGATTATTCCCCTTTGATTCTCTAGTGTCAGATTCATAACAACATCTAAAACGATATTGAAGAGCGTTGGAGATGCCGTACTCCTATATTGACATTGACGCTGTCACTTAGTTCCCCTTCATGCAGTATACGGCAGCTTGCTTCACGGTAGAGGCCTTTAATTAAGTCAATGATTTTGTCGGGGAGGCCTTTGCATCTTAGGACAGTCCAAATTGCATCATGGCGTAATTTATCAATTGCTTTTTGAAAATCTATGAATATTAGGTACAAAGGCGATCGATATTCAACACTTTGTTCCACTATAATTCGAAGGCTGTTAATATGGTCTATACACGCTTTATGAGGTCGGAAGCCTGTTAATAACGCTATTAGTGTCAAATTAAAGAGGACAATATCCTTTAAAAATACTTCAAATTTCATGATTCTATCTGTATAAGTTAAGCATTAACAACCATTTCAAGATTACCCCTTATTTAGATTTAGATCAGAGGAACAATTTGAAATGGTTTGTAATGCTAAACTAATGCAGATTGAAGGTTGCAATTTATCCTTTGGAAAGTTATAGTCCTTTTAAGAGGCAACCGGATGAGGAAATGAAAATCTAAAAATGGCAATTAACTCCTATAGTTTCAGACGTACATATATCATCTTGTTCAAGTGTAATATGGAGGATCTAATATGTAATATCAATAGATCCTCTCATCCTATGTCTTTAGCATCAAGTGTCTTCTGGAGCGATAAAAACGCGACTCATGCGTTCATGTGTAGTATATCGAAACATGGAACACGGTTGTTATCCTCATCCACTCTAGATATTAATATTTTCAATTTCGATTTTTGTGAATAGAGGCCGGTGCTAATGAAGGTCATCTTTCGGATATCTAGACAGCTACTGCTGGTTGCTTGTTTGTTTGTCTGGCCCGACCGGCTGTCTGTGTGAGTCTTTGCAAAGCACAACCCGGCATATGGTAATTCTTCCTCATGTGGTTATGTTTCGGATATCTGTTAAATTAATTTGTTATGTTTACAATTTCTCTCATACGATGACTGGCGGATTTTGTTTTGTGGCTGTGAGCTGTGGTTCTGCTCTTTTGTTTTAAACCAGATAATTTAACAGGTGAACAATTGAATGCCAATAATTGAGCTGCCTGCCACAGAGATGGATTTTTTAGTATATAAACTCTATGGGGAGAGTTCTAAGGCATCAGTTATCAATTGACTACAGTTCTGTTAAGAAGTAAAAAATAAACTCAAAATTGTAATCAACATGTTCAAATTCGTAAGTTCACCTCAGCAAAAATCAAAACTGCAAAATATTTTAAATTTTCGATTGTATTTTCCAGGCTGCCATTTTCGCCACCCTCTACTTGGCCTCCACTGTCTCTGCCGGTCTCATCGAAACTCACCATGTCGTCCATGAACCTGTGGTGGCCAAGGTTGGTCATGTCGTCCATACAGCTCCTTCAGCCGTGTCCCATCAAAGCATCACCCAGGTGCACAACAAAGCTGTGGTACAGCCCATCTATTCCCCTGTTGTCAAGACTACCGTGCATGCTGCCCCCATTGTGAAGACTGTTCATCATGTTGCTCCCGTTGTCAAGACTGTCCATGCCCCAGTGGTACACACCACCTACCACCAGCAACACCATGTTGCTCCTGTTGTTCACTCTGTTCCCGTTGTGCACTCCGCTCCTTTGGTGCACTCTTCTCCTTATGTTACTGTCCACCATTAAAGTGGAAAATGTTGTTAGCCGAATTTGTATATTACGAATTGTTAAATAAATTTATAAACCGAAACATACCTGGGTTTGTTAAATTGTGATATTATGAAAGGGGTTTTGTTTCCCACTAAAACATATAAAAGTTATATACTTTGGTATATCATCTTGCATCAGGGGAAACAGATTGGAAGTAAAAGATCGAACTAAATTAATGCTATCTTCTGTGGAGGTAGTCTGTGCCGGTAAAAATACCCTTATAATGAGGGAAACTCTCCCACCCTACCTTATATCTATTGTATTCATTCAACGCTTTAAAAAGAGAGAAGATGGACCTGAGTCATTTTTTCCAAAAATGATATATTTAAAAAATTCATTCCAACAAAACTATATGTAGTTGAAACAAATAAAGGATAGATATTAGGGCGGGTTGATTTGTATGTATAAAAAAAAATCATATAGCAAAAATGTAATCTACATTAAGTTCTATGAAAATTCTCCGAAGAAACCATGGGTCCAAGTGAGAAACCATGTCCATGTGAGTAATAGACTTAATATGTTAAGAGGAAATAGAGGAAGCTTGAGGTATCAACAAGGTAGTGGTTGATAATTCTCTAGAAGGCCCAATTTCCCACCAGGAGACAACAAGGTGGGACAATGAGATCTTCGTTCCTCAGGCTGTGCTCGCATCTAAAATTCTTTCGGTTATGAAACATATTTTAAAATACTTATGTTTACTCTCAGTAAATAAATTAATAATAAAAAATATTATACTCCGATTTATTTATTTTTTGTAAACAATTCCAACAATATTTGCCTAGAAAAATGACAGACAAGAGCTGGGATACAAGCCGACCGATTTTAAGTCGACAAGCCGCCTCCGCCGCCGCTTACTCCACGAGCCGCCTCTGATTTCATCGGCTCACATCGACTTCAACCAAGCCGCCGATTTCATCGGCTCATATCGACTTCAAACACGCCGCCGACGGAGTTCTAACTGCGTCAAATCTTACAATCAAAATAGACAACAAAAGAAAAAATAACTGCCGACTTAGACAACCTACTACTGTTAAATTTATGGATCTTTCATTGAATTAGGTATCCCACTACAGGGTTGTCAGATATGGCGATTTCACGCCAAACGTGGCGAGATATAAAAAAGTTTGGCGACTTTATTTTCGATTTGGCGACATGGCGATTTTTTGGTGATTTATAAAATAGTTGGCGATTTTCTTGGCTAACTTTAGAAAATTTTAAATCCGTCCTCCGATTTTTTTATATTGCCGTTACTTTGTAGAAAAATATAGTACAATCTGTATGCAAGTCATAGATATGTGTTCATGTCAAACCGAACACTTTGTAAGTTACCATTTCCGATTTCTTTGTAACATAGTAGGATAACTGAACGCTATAAAACATTTGATTTATAGAGAACGAGAAAGAGATTTTATTTAAAAGATATGACCAATTGAAAATTAGTATAATCAAGATAAAAGGTTCGAGGTAGGAACATTGGTATTGGTATTGTGTGAAAACGCGTAGGTACAATTCAAAGAATGATTAAATTTTGTGATTTTCATAAAAAATCACCAAATAGGCGCATTCCCGTCGATTATAAACAAACCAAGTACATTTCAGAATTGAGAAATAATAAAAATTAAAGAAACTGTAATAAATGTAGTGTACAGAATCCTACCAATTTGGTGGAACTGTTGGTATCCCCTAGACGGAGTCTAGAGGAGACAATTTATAAAAACAACACAAACTATGGTTTTTAATATTTTATTTTAGCACGAATTGCAGCTTCGCACGAAGTACACAAACACAACTTTGACAATCGTACAAACAAAAACGCCATCTGTATGTGGATGTCACAGAATGTCATTTGTACATCAGGTGATGTCGATCATATGGTCGGTCTTCCCCATGCTAGCATCAGCTGATGTCGATCATATGGTCGATCGTCAACATGTAGAAACCGATTTTGACTTTTCAACTAAAACTGATTTTTACAAAATGCATCTATATGCTTTTATTGACATTTATATCGTTCCATTTAAAATACCCGAAATAATATTTAGGAGACATTGGTCCATGAAAACGGGAGAAAGAGATCAACTCAATATTATAAACTACTTCATGAAGGAGAAAAAGTATTTTTTTAATGTTAATTGTTTTTAACCAGTAATCCCTACGTTGAAAGTGTCCAGCCAGAAATTATGGACGGTACAAAAAAAAAGCGTTCTCAAAGCGCAGATTTGAAACCTATGCTTATTCACAAAATGAAATGCTAGACATTCAGTTTTATTAAAATTATTTTATTTGTTTTAGTTTTTTCGTTTGCATTTTTTTTGGTCTGTAATGAATATTTGATTTGAACTGGGATATTGTCCTGGCTCAAGACCATTTTGCTTCTAAATTTAATAGAATGAAAATTTATTTACAAATGGCATGGTGACACTTATTACTTGGCTGCAGACTACCACGATCATGATTTCGACCATGTCAAAAGTCTTTTCAAGTCGCTTCGCAGCGACTTTTCAACATCAAACCCGGCCTCTATAAGGAGATGATTCTCACAAACGAACGAGAAGCACAACTCACTTGCCGAATTTGCGTCAAAAATTCTACGATTGATTACGAGCGCCCCTTGGTACATCAGAAATGGAAACATTCATAAGGACCTTAACATCCCAATGATCAAAGAAGAAGTCAAGAGATACTGCCGGAGCTACGTTTCTAAGCTACACATCCATCCAAATACACTCGCTCGAGAGCTGCTAAATTATGAAGGACACAGCCGTCTGAGGAGAAGAAATACCCTAGATCTAGTTTAGAATTTTGAATTGTCACAATGCTAATGTAATATTTTGATAAAACTTTTATTACATACTTTTGCAAACTCTTGCTGGTTATATACTGTAAATAACCTTTAGAATAAGAATCCTAGGTTAAGATTTGAATACTTATTGTTATTTTCACAAGTTATGAAAGATACAATAAATAACAAAAAACGTAAAAAAAAAAAAAATTTGCGTTTAAACCATGGATTGCATTCCACAGAGTTTGTCGGTTTTCGTAGAAGTGCAGTAATATTACAAGAAAATATAATTTTTTTAATATAGGCAAACCAAAACAAATACAAATATTGAAAAAATAATTTTATAAATAAATATAATATTTTAATTATTTCAAACCATTATTTATTTCAAATCAAAAAATAAATATTCTTATATTTATATTTTCAAAAAGCTTAAATACCATAAATATTGGTAGATAGTGGGTGCTACAGTTGGTTGTATTTCCATTCTATTTTAATTCCAAAAGTACCAAAAAATCCATTATCAGACGAACATAGTGCAAAATAACCTAACTTCATGATTCAACCAATTTTTGCCATAATAGAAAAGGTACAAATTTGGAAAAAAAACTTTTTATTTTGCGTGGAATGTATACACCGAATTCCATAATTCCACCTGCGACCATGTGGTTGGTACTATTTTTACCCCCTCGACGTTTCTACGCAATTAGAATTTCATCATTCTAGCTGTAGTCATTTAGTTGGTACTATTTTTTTTATCCCTTGAAAGTACGAATTTCGAAAAATTCGTTTATTTTCCGATTCCTACTCAATCAGAGGAATGTATACTCCGAATTGCATGACTCTAGCTGCGGTCATTTGGTTGGTACTATTTGTATCCCCTTTTTCAATTTTAACCCCAAAATGTACGAATTTCGAAAAATTCGTCTATTTTCAGTGTCTACGCAGTCAGAGGAATGTATACTCCGAATTGCATGACTCTAGCTGCGGTCATTTGGTTGGTACTATTTGTATCCCCTTTTTCAATTTTAACCCCAAAATGTACGAATTTCGAAAAATTCGTCTATTTTCAGTGTCTACGCAGTCAGAGGAATGTATACTCAGAATTTCATGACTCTAGCTGCGGTCATTTAATTGGTACTATTTTTATCCCTTTTTTCATTTTAACCCCAAAAAGTACGAATTTCGAAAAACCTATTTATTTTAAGTGTCTACGCAATCAGAGGAATGCATACACCGAATTTCATTATTCCAGGTGTAGCCATTTGGTTGGTACCATTTTTATCCCTCCGTACCCATTGTATCCCTTGAAAGTACGAATTTGGAAAAAACCTTTTATTTTTCATGTCTACGTAGTCAAAGGAATGTATACTCCGAATTTCATGACTCTAGCTGCGGTCATTTGGTTGGTACTATTTTTATCCCCTTTTTCTATTTTGTCCCCCAAAAGTACGAATTTCGAAAAATCCGTTTATTTTCCGTGTGTACACAGTCAGAGGAATGTATATTCCGAATTTCATCACTCTAGCTGCGGTTATTTGATTGGTACTATTTTTATCCCCTTTTTTCATATTAACCCCAAAAAGTACAAATTTTAAAAAATCCGAGTATTTTACTTATCTATGCAATCAGAGGAATGTATACACCGAATTTCATTATTCTAGGTACAGCCGTTTGGTTGGTACCATTTTTATCCCTCTTTTCCCATGTTACCCCTTAAAAGTACGAATTTGAAAAAAATACTTTTATATCATGTATCTACTCAATTAGAGGAATGTACACGCCGAATTTCGTGTTTCTAGCTGTTGTCGTTTAATGTGTACCATTTTTATCCCTTTTTTGCCCCATTTCACCCCCTACAAATAAGAATCACTTTATGGTGCAGTTTTTTGCTATAAGGGTAATACGCATACCAAATATCAAGCAAATATAAACAGACATATTCAAAAAACATGCTTAAATACGCTAAAATAGTAGGGATTATTATGGGTATTTTTAGTCCTTGTGAGGGAAAACTTTTTCCCTTTGGGCCGATTTCGCCCCATTTCAATCCCAACCGATCTACGACTATAAGACGCATTTATGGAAAATTTGGACGTCCTAGCTCCTTTCGTTTAGATGCTAGCGTGCTTTCAACAGACGGACAGACGGACGGACATGGCTAGATCGTCTTAGAATATTATGACGATCAAGAATATATATACTTTATAGGGTCTCAGGTCAATATTTCAAGGTGTTACAAACGGAATGACAAAGTTAGTATACCACCATCCTGGAGGTGGAGGGTATAACAATAAACAACATCAACTCTAAGTAATGTGGGTGTTTGGAAGGCTGAACCTTTGTATTGCTCTTCTTTGCTTTGCTTTGCAAAGTAGGTAGAGATTTACAAAATATGACTATAACTGCAAAAAATATAAATTTTTGGAATGGATTCCCAATCCCAAAAAATAACTGTATGGGATAATAATATGAAATTATGGGAACTTTGGCTAATATTAACGAATATTCAATTACTTGCCAAAAAATAAAAGAAGAGTTATTAAAAACCAAAGAAATAGTTCCATCCCTTTTCCCAAAATTGTCAAATAAATAGGGGTGATCGAATTACAGAACGAGCCGACAAATCAGCCGAAAGCCGCCGATAATTATGGTTCGGCTTGTAACTCTGGACAGGAGATTTAGGATGTGATTTTTAGCCAGTAACCATTAGTTGGTCGCAGATAACGAATAAATCAAAATTGCTTCGGCCAAAAATGTATGGTCCTCACAGGGCTAAGAAATTGAAAAAATGTATGTACATGCCGAACTTCACGATACTATTTGCAAAACTTCCATTATTATTTTTATTTAATTTGCTCAATTTATCGCTTAAAAGTGTAAATTTCAAAAAAAATCATTTATTTTGTGAGTATATGTGGTTAGAGGAAATCCAAGATGCAATACTTTGGTTGGTACAATTTTTTTTTATCGAATGATGAAGTCGAGAGTTATTCGATTAATCGAACAATTGTCCACTTAAATAAAATATAATTAATAAGAGTTATATAGACAAGACACGCCAGTTTACGGGTAGTTCAATTATATATTGAACGTTTATTACGTATCTGATTTTATTTAAAAATTGTAATATCAAATTCGAAATTCATTAGAAGTTGTCAAAAATCTTAATATCTTATCAAAATAAAGAACCTTCCCTTAAATGAGCACAATATCAGAAGTTATCCATTAATATTTTTCGAATATGGATCATATGATTTATAACAGAACTGACTTTATTATCGCGGTGTTAACCTCAATTTTTCTATGAGATTACTATTCTTTAAATTTTAAATAATTCCGAAGTTATTGGCCAGTTTTTGCTATTTTTAAACGACGTCGGCAAAACTTATAATATCGATTAATCGATTATTTGGGACAATTTATTCGATTTATTCGTTATTCGAAAATCATGACTTTTTATTATTCGAACAAATATTTGACAAAAATTATTCGATTAATCGCGGTTGGACACCCTAATTGTTATCCGATACAATAATTTTTTGGGAGTGGGAATCCATTCCCAAAATTTATAATATGGATCTTAATCCTCCCAAAGAATAATAATACTCTACCTACTTTGACACACTAAAGAAGCACACTAGAGGAGCTGTTGTTCATTGTTATTTATAGGAACACATGGCCACACGTACTGGAATTGAATTATATAAATGCGACTTTCAAATCAAAATACAATCATTCAATTTTCTATAGCCGTCATCATATAATGGGATACCAAATTCAAAGAAAGATCAATATATTTCACAGCAGTAGGTTGTCTAAGTCAACACTTATATTTTCTTTTGTAATTTTAAGTGGGTTGTCTGTTTTGCTAGTAAGATCTGACTGAGCCGTAAAATCTCGGCGGCGTGGTTGAAGTCGATATGAGTCGATGAAATCGGCGGCGGCGTGGCTCGTGCGGAAACATGCGGCGGCGGCGGCTTAAAATCGGTCGGCTTGTATCTCTGCTACATTGTCAAAAGATTGTGCACACCGAATTTCACGATTCGAACTACAACACTTCGGTATGTACTATTTTTATCCCTTTTTGCCCCGTCCTTTTTAAAAGTACAAATTGCAAAAAATCAATCTGTTGTCTGTCTGTTATCCAGGAATATGTATACAACGAATTTCATGATTGTTACTCCTAAAATTTAATTGGTACTATTTTTATCCCGCCCCCATTAAAAGTTTACATTTCATAATATCATTTCTTTCAGGGTGCTGAATATATAGGGCGGGCCATGTAACAGTTTAAATTTGAACTACCGGTTAGTTTGATTTTGAAATTTAGAATAATATTCATTTTTATTTTCAGGTTTCTGTTTGACATTTGCAAAATGGGACGCTATACGCTCGAATGAAACTGGGAAATATTAAAACGGAAACTTACTTCCAAAGTAGTGTATCTTTAACGTAAACTGTAAGAAATTTACGTGGAAAGTTTTCGTGTTTTCAGATGAAGCTCATTTTCATCTCGGTGGCTATGTCAATAAGCAAAATTGCGGCATATGGGGTTCAGAGAACCCACACGTGACTATTGAGAAATCAATGCATCCACAACGAGTCACTGTTTGGTGTAGATTTTGGGCTGTACTGAAAAATTTGATTGATCGGATGAGGTACTGTCGAACCAGTCGTGGTAGTCCTATGAAAGATATTGTGTTCCATTATTAAATGACAAAGTTCAACCTTTACAATAAAAGCAGAAATTTGAAAAAAAAAACCGATTCTAATTTAAATGACCCACCCTATATAAAAAATTTAGTACCGCACCATTTAGCGGAGTTGTTCTATTCCAATACCAACTTGAAGGTTTAATTCCCATAATTACGGGAGTTAATCAATTGTATCCACATTAAAAGCATCTTGCAGCAAATACACTCTGTGGCCTTACTATCACATCACACGTGTAATTAATTCTGATAATCACCCTTTTAATCTTCTCTAAATGTCCTTAATCTGAAAACGATAAAAAAAAACTTTCAACACTTCTTTTTTATAATTCCTGTCTTTGGCGTAAATTCCATGGCTCAGCAACAACATCTCCTTTAATTGGCAGCGGAGATACAAATCAAAGATTAATCTTTCACACAATCCTATAAATGTCGTTACGCTGGTCAAGTTTATGCCTCTTTTTACGACGGTACTTAAGTGGCACTTGTCCAAAGTGAAATAAACAAAATAAACAAACAAAAAAAAGAATCACAAACCCTAAAAACAAAACAAAAAAGATGTTAAATGTAAATTTTATTTTTTTTTTTTGTTTTGGCCACAACAACAAGATTTGGCCATTCAACAGATGTTCCACACAACAACCACATACAACGACCAGTACAACATGAGAGTGGATTACTCACTTGTACAGTGGTTTTTGTGGTAACACTTGGAACATGTCACTGTGTTACATTTGTGGCGCTGAGTGTGAGTGAGCGTGGCTGTTGTAAAACGAACATAATTGATTTGTTAAAAGAGAACATAAAAAAATAGTTTAAATCGAATAATAAAAAAATATCTCAAAATAAGCATGATATGAAGTGTTGGCAGAGGTCGACTGCTATTGGCTGTAAGGCAAAAGGATACCAAATCATATTTTAGGTAGTCAAGGCACCCAAGTAGTATAGGGTGGGCCATTTAACATTTTAAATTTGAACTACCGATTACTTTGTCTTTGAAAGGCAGTTCATTTTAACTTTCAGGTTTATGTTTGACATTTGCAAAATGGGACGCCATACGCTCGAACAAAATTGGGAAATATTAAAAACTTACTTCTGACTCACTGTAGTCTTTTAGGCAAACTGTAAGAAATTTACGTGGAAAATGTTCGAGAAGAGATCGGCCTCCAGTTCAGCCTTCATGAAGCTCATTTTCATCTCGGTGGCTATTAGAGGTGGGATAGTGTTGTATGGGAATTCTAGGAGTTCGATTTGGATACGCTCATCGGGGGCAAAACTGAGGGAAAAGGGGTAAAAATACATAAAAAGCCCCAACACAGCCTCGGAGTCGCTCACCAGAGGGGTTAAATGTAAGACCGACTCCCATTAACTTTCCCTCTCCAACATTTTTTTCGAACACACATAGCCCCTATCACCACTCTTTAAGGGGGCTCCCATACAAGAAATATTGTACCCTCCACCTCCAGGATGGGGGTATACTAACTTCGTCATTTCATTTGTAACACCTTGAAATATCGACCTGAGACCCTATAAAGTATATATATTCTTGATCGTCATAAAATTCTAAGACGATCTAGCCATGTCAATACGTACGTCTGTTGAAAGCACACTAGCATCAACATAAAACGATTTTTATTCGTAGGCGGTGAAATGGGGCAAAAAGGGATAAAAATGGTACATATTCCATTTTCCAAATTCGTACTTTTAAGTGATAAAATGGGAATAGAGGGATAACCACACGGCTGCCCCTAGAATAATGAAATTCGGTGTATACATTCCTCTGACTGCATAGACACGCACAATAAAAAGATTTTTTCAAATTCTTACATTTTACTTTTACGGCAAAAATTGGTCGAATCATTAAGTTGGGTTATTTTGCACTATGAGCGTTAGATAATGGATTTTCAAAATTTTTACTTTTGGAATTAAAATAGAAAGGAAATACAATAAACTGTAGTACCCACTATCTACCAATATTTATGGTATTTAAGCATTTTGAAAATATAAATAAAAGAATATTTATTTTCTGAATTGACTTGAAGTATTATTTCGATATAAGTATATAGTGTAAACGTATTATCTTTATATTGAAATAATAAAAATATTATATTTATATATTTGTAAAGTCGCTGCGAAGCCACTTGAAAAGACTTTTGACATGGTCGAAATCATGACCGTGGTAGTCTGCATCAAAGTAATAAATGTCACCATGCCATTTGTAAATAAATTTGCACTCTATTAAATATAGATGCAAAATGGTCTAGAGCCAGGACAATATTCCAGTTCAAATCAAATATTGATTGCAGACCAAAAAAATACAAACGAAAAAACTAAAATATTATATTATTCATAAAATTATTTTTTCAATATTTGTATTTCGTTTGGCTGTATTCACCTTCGCAAAAACCCACCCGGTTGGGATTTTATATTTTCAAGCATTGCTAATACAACGAGGTATTATAAAATCTAGAATAGATTTGGGTTCAGGTTCTCTTTGGTTTTCTACTTTTGTCCACACAACTTTGGAATGTTGGTGTAAATCTCTCTCTTCCAATACAATAAATATGCGCTAAAACCTTTGGGCTTGCGAAGGTTAAACAAATTTATATTTTTCTGTAATATTACTGCACTTCTACGAAAACCGACAGCCTCTGTGGAATGCAATCCAAAGTTCGGCCCGGACGAACTTAACGCCGTATTTATTTTTTTTATTTTATAATTTTTTTATAAAATTTGTTCGCACCGCTCTTACTGGCCCAAGGAGGCCGCTAGTGGGGCCAAATGTATGACCGACCCCCAATATTTTTTTCAACCCCCGCATTTTCACTGAACCCTATCAGCAACCCATACGATTTTTTATTTTTTATAATTTTTGTTGGGACTTTAACGTATCCTACCTTTCACCCCTTTTCAATCACCACCCCAATTTTTTCATGAATTTTTTACCGAACCTCACAAAAATAGGTGTTAAAAAATTTGAAAAAAAATCAGTAAATTTTCTATAGCCGATTCTTATCTAAAATTTTAAATGGCCCACCCTATAAATGTCACTTGTAAATAAATTTACATTCTATAAAATAGAGATGGAAAAAGGTATTTTGCGCAGGACAACATCCCAGTTAAAATCATTTTGCTGGACTTTACTTTACCCATTCTAATGTAAAGTATATAATAGAACGTAGAATCCATTCGGAAGAAAATTTCTTTAAATAAATGTTGGCAATTCTTAAATGAATGCCTGGGAAAGAAAGAGCGAAGACGAATTCATTTGAGTGGAGATAATGATGAACTAATAAGTGATGAGAAAATGAAATGTGTTTTGCTAAATGATAATTTTCTGAATGTTCCCAAATTGTTAAAGGATCGAATACAACGCTGTGAAGATGATACATGTAATAAGCTCAATACCCTTGTTCAGTCCAGATCTATGTATGTTTTTAATTGTACTACTTATGAGGAAGTTATTGTACTAATAACGAGTCTCAAACCCAACAAACGTGCAGGATATGATGGCATATCGAGCAAAGCTATTATTAGATGCAAAGAGCTCATAAGCGCACATCTGGTTGATATATTTAATGATGTGATTCGTACGTCTACTTTCCCAGACGTACTCAAAATTGCTCAAGTAATCCCAATTCCCAAAAGTAGCAATTCACAAAAACCCTCAGGCTACAGGCCAATTGCTTTACTGCCCTTGATTGATAAAATTTTTGAAAAACTTATGCATAAACAACTTTCTATCTTATCTTAATGAAACAAATCAGTTATATGGATTGCAATTTGGCTTTAAAAAGGGGAGTGGAACTCAAGAAGCTGTCGTAAACGTTATTAATTTAATTTGTGAAGGCTTGGATGATAAATCTGGTGGAGTTGGTGCCGCATTTTACGATTTTTCGAAAGCTTTTGATTTGATCGATCATGATATCCTGCTCGAAAAACTGCCGTACTATGGCATTCAGGGAAGTTCTCTACTTCTGTTGGAGAGCTACATAAGAAACAGAAGACAATTTGTTAAAATTGATGAATTTGTTAAAATTGAACTGGCGATGTCGAACACGGTGTACCTCAAGGTAGCGTTTTGGGCCCATTATTCTTCACAATATATTTGAACGATATCTCCAGGCTCAAACTGTATGGGAAACTTGTTATGTATACTGATGATATTTCTCTATTTTATCCTTATAATCATGATATTGCACTAAAGTCTCAGATGGAACATGATGCTTCAGCCATTTTGGAATACTGCAGATTGAACAAGCTTGTGCTGAACAATGACAAAACCAAAATAATACGTTTCCGTCCTCATTGTTCTGAAAATGATAATCCCTTCAATATTAACATTGGAGGAATTCAAGTTTATGAATCTCGGTCGTTAAAATATTTGGGAATTCATTTGCAAAACAACTTATCATGGAACTTTCATATACAAGATTTAAAAGATAAAGTAGCACCAGCCATTAGAATGTTGTACAAATTTAAAAATAAGTTTGATATTAAAACAAAGCTGCTCATTTACAATTTATTAGTCCAAAGTCATCTCAATTATATACCAATGGTGTATGCTTATAAGAAAAGTGTACAACTGAGGTCTTTGCAAAGAATCCACCATTAAATAATGTTGAAAGTGGTCTCATGTCATTGCCATACCCAGCTGTATTCTACCACCTGTAGAGTGCACAACTATGCCCTTAACCATACCAATGAAATACAAGTGAAAAAAACTGCATACAAAGTGTGATTTATTTTTGTTTAAATTGTTAATTTTCAGTTTCATTATCCGCAGCAGTTGTTGTGGGTTAAGTACTCGCCGCATTACCTTGACATAGGGTTTTATTGGGTTTTTGTTACTCTGTGATTCCAAGTGATGGGATTTGTTTTGTTTTTGTGTATTTGTATAAAATATAATCGTCGTAATCGCTGTAATTTGATGGAGTGGCCTGGCCGGCCGCATCATGAGCATTAACAGTTGTAATCTGGCGGTAATGTGTGCGGTATGCGACGGTGTGGTTGGTATTCCTTTGTTGGCCAAAAATAGAATTTTGTATTTAATTGAATTAAATTGACGGTGGTGGGTAGGTAACCTTGATATTCTGGATTATCAGAATTGTTTACAGTCATTGTCAGGGTCAAAAGATCATAAAGGGTCACCGCAACAGCAAACAATAGCCACCACCCCAACTGGAATTTATTGGCACTTAAAGGGCATCTGATTGTTGTATGGCAGCAATTAAAGATTGTAATCAATCATAGCGCCGCGAATGACGTCGACGTGCTTTTCAATGACGTTGCAGAATTTAATGTTCAATTTTTACATTTGTGAATAATAATAAGACTAAGATTCTGGCACCAGTTCTTATAGTGAAGTATAATAAAGAAATATCTAATAGAATTTAAATGAGCCAGGAAACAATGTTAATGTTATAAACACGTAACAAATATTCGACTGGGTTAACCGAATTACGCAGCAGGCTCGAAAAGATATGTATGTAGTTATTGACAAACATTCGACGACCAAGGGTGTGAAGACAAATTCGTAAGTTAAATTCGTCCCACACCCAAGACACAAACCAATGTAGTTTGTGGAACGTATTTTATATAATATTTTTTTAGTAAAAAACAATAAGAAGTAAAAGGAATTTTTCAATATTTGTTTAGCAATATTTTTCGGTCCAATAATTTGAATGCATCGAATCAGTTAAATATCTTTAGTTTTTAGATATTTATGATTATGATTTTTTTAGCTATTATCTTTTTGGCAACACTGGTTTAAACAGCTGACGCACGTTTCGTGTTTTGTTTCACTGTCAAACATCGTCAGTTTGGTCTATAATTTAACCATGAATCGTCTTACAAACGAACAACGCTTGCAAATTATTGAATTTTATTATCAAAATGCGTGCTCTGTTAAGAAAGTTCATCGCGCGTTCAATGCGTTCAGCGACGAAGCTCATTTTTGGCTTAATGGGTACGTAAATAGGCAAAATTGTCGATTTTGGAGTGAATATCAGCCAGAAGCATTGCAAGAGCTACCAATGCATCCAGAAAAAGTTACTGTTTGGTGCGGTTTATGGGCTGGTGGCATCATTGGACCGTACTTCTTCAAAGATGATGCGAATCGTAACGTAACTGTAAATGGTGCGCGCTACCGTGAGATGATATCCAACTTTTTTTGCCCAAAATGCAAGAGCTTGACTTGCATGACATGTGGTTTCAACAAAACGGTGCCACATGCCACACAGCACGCGCAACAATGGACTTATTAAGAGGCGAGTTCGGTGAACATTTTATTTCACGTTCGGGACCGGTCAATTGGCCGCCTAGATCGTGCGATTTAACGCCTTTAGACTATTTTTTGTGGGGCTATGTTAAAGCTCATGTCTATAGACAAGCCCGCTTCAATTGACGCATTGGAAGACAACATTGAAGCATTTATTCGTGAGATACCGCCCGAAATGTTGGAAAGAGTATGCCAAAATTTGACTAAGCGGATGGACCATTTGAGGCGCAGTCAAGGTCAACATTTGCATGAAATAATCTTCAAACATTAAATTATATGGACCGTACTATCGATTCAAATAAAAATTTCATGAATTTTTCAGAATTTTATGAGTTTTTTTTTGAAAAACTTTCCTATAGCTTTTCAAAAATCACCCGGCCATATTAGTCCATGTATTGATGCGACATTGAAGAGCCGATACCTCGAAAACTATGAATCGGGTATTCCAAAGGCTGTTATTTAGCCACTGACACGTAGAATATTTGCCAAGAAAGTGTTGGTCCAAATTGGTCCGTTTGAGATCGAATATATATTTTTTTTATTTTTACTGTTTTTTACGAAAAAATATTTTTTAAATACGTTCCACAAGCTAAATTAATTTGTGTATTGGGCGTGGGACGAATTTAACTTATGATATTATCTTCACACCCTTCGTCGGCCAACAAGAATAGTTTTATTGGAGGAACAAAAATGAATTGAATGATATTCCACTTTGATGTGATAGGAAGCAAATGGCGTATAACCCTGGCTACAATTTTTTATAAATTGAAAGGGGTCTGATTGATTTTTAGTTGGAAGAGTTAATTAATAATTATTTATTCAATTCAGTGAGTTCAGCAATAACAATAGTATAAAGAACTGTTCTGCTCTCAAACTAATAACCTAAATTAAGAACTAACCGACAGCTATAATTACCAGTTTGTGTGGAGATTGATATCCATAGCTGTTGGATAGCTGTAATCAGACATTATGAAAATGAAAAATTTCCATTTTTTATATCACTGCCCTTCTCTCGGATTAGACTATGTTTTCCGGTTTACTTGACTGATATGGGGTGATTCCACGTAAAGTGACCCTTTTTTCGACAAAATTTCAAAATCAATTTATAATTTAAAAAACACCGATAAAAATGCGTAATGTTTATACTTCTCATAATACATATTTTTGATTATATTTCAAAAAAAAATATGACAACAATAGGTCTGATCATTTCCTTTTCCAGATATAGACTGATGTCGCAACAGGATATCCGTCAAAATGTCACGCCCGTTACAATTTAAATATTCTATATTTCATATATTCATGAAGAGATGTCGGTAACGTATACTTTAGAAAAAGGTTTATGAACTACTCTTTTGATTAGCAAAAATGAATAAAGACATGTAATGGAAGAATATTACAGAATTCAAGAAAATAAGTAAAACCTCAAGTCTTTTTTCAAAGCTAAGGTCACACCCGCGACGCTCTAGATTGTAGTATATCTTCTAAAACGCTATGATATATTTGTATTTGCAATAATATTCCGATTATCCTGACGTTTTCAATTGGCAATATAGCAAAAATCCCATTCAATTAATATTGGAGATATTTAAACATATTTAAGGAAAAGTTTCACGGGTGTGATGATGATGGAATCACCCTATGGCAACTAGATGTCAGATGTGTGGCATTTTTAGACTTACCAGTATATAATCTAATATGTGCACGTACCTGCAAATAAAAATAAAATAAAAATATTAGAATATGTATAAAAAATAAATTTAGAAATTTCCTAAAAAAATATATTACAAAAAAAAAAAAAAAAAATATTTCTATATATAAAATTACTGCGTAATTGACTAGTTATAAAGGGTGATTTTTAAAAGATATAGGAAAGTTTTTCAAAAAAAAAAACACATAAAATTCAGGAAAATGCTTGAAATCTTTATTTGAATCCATATAATTTAATGTTTGAAGATTATTTCATGCAAATGTTTACCATGACTGCGCCTCAAATGGTTCATCCGATTAGTCCAATTTTAACATTTCCAAGTAATTGGGCCTCTGCTGCGAACGACGACGAATCGATAATTGATGGTCATCATTAACACTAGCCGATACAGCTGCGATATTTTCTTCAGTTCGCACTCTACGTAAGCGTGTTGGTGGTTTAATGTCCAACAATGTAAATTTGGTGCGAAATTTAGTCACAATAGCCCGAATAGCCGCTTCAGTGGGTCGATTAAACTGACCATAAAATGGAAGCGCGCGATGAACTTTCTTAACAGAGCACGCATTTTGATAATAAAATTCAATAATTTGCAAGCGTTGTTCGTTTGTAAGACGATTCATGGTTAAATTACACAGTGCAACACGAAAAAAAATAACCATATACGGACACCGCTACATGATAAAAGACCAAAAAAAAAAAGACCCGTGTTTTTTTGTTTCCCCCAAAGTCATGCACTTTTTTTTTTATGGGCCCCCAGAGATTTGAGGCCTCGGTGTAATTTTTGGAAAAAAGTGATCATATTCTCAGGCTCATATCTTGCAAACCGTTCGGAATTACTCTCTGAGGCAAAGTTCTAGCTCTTGTCATAAAGAACAAAAATTGTGAACATATAAAATCAAAAAAACTTCATCTTCAAGGTCAAAATCGCAAAAAACTTAAAAAAATTCGATTTTTTAACCTTTTTTCCCCTGTTCAGGTCCATAGGTAGCAAACCGCTGAAAATTCAGGGAAACAATCAACTACAAAAATGTACCTAAGATCTCAATAAACAACTTTCTAGAACATATGAACTTCCTAGGAATTATTCTTAACACCGTTTAGGTAGCGCTTAGGTAGCGCTTAGGTAGCCGCAAAATTGAAAAATTTTTGTTCTTTATGACAAGAGCTAGAACTTTGCCTCAGAGAGTAAATCAAAATTCCGAACGGTTTGCAAGATATGAGCCTGAGAATATGATCACATTTTTCCAAAAATTACACCGAGGCCTCAAATCTCTGGGGGCCCATAAAAAAAAGTGCATGACTTTGGGGAAAAAAAAACACGGGTCTTTTTTTTTTGGTCTTTTATCATGTAGCGGTGTCCGTATATGGTTATTTTGAAATGACTTCAAAAATGTTGCACAGTGAAATTTTTGGGAAATTTTTCAATTTTGCGGCTACCTAAGCGCTACCTAAACGGTGTTAAGAATAATTCCTAGGAAGTTCATATGTTCTAGAAAGTTGTTTATTGAGATCTTAGGTACATTTTTGTAGTTGATTGTTTCCCTGAATTTTCAGCGGTTTGCTACCTATGGACCTGAACAGGGGAAAAAAGGTTAAAAAAAATCGAATTTTTTTAAGTTTTTTGCGATTTTGACCTTGAAGATGAAGTTTTTTTGATTTTATATGTTCACAATTTTTGTTCTTTATGACAAGAGCTAGAACTTTGCCTCAGAGAGTAAATCAAAATTCCGAACGGTTTGCAAGATATGAGCCTGAGAATATGATCACTTTTTTCCAAAAATTACACCGAGGCCTCAAATCTCTGGGGGCCCATAAAAAAAAAAGTGCATGACTTTGGGGGAAACAAAAAAACACGGGTCTTTTTTTTTTTGGTCTTTTATCATGTAGCGGTGTCCGTATATGGTTATTTTGAAATGACTTCAAAAATGTTGCACAGTGTTATAGACCAAACTGAAGATGTTTGACAGTGAAACAAAACACGAAACGTGCGTCAGCTGTTTAAACCAGTGTTGCCAAAAAGATAATAGCTAAAAAATCACCCTTTATTATTAATATTTATAAAAGTTTTGCATGACGTTTCCTTATAAAATCTATGATAATTTTCACAAATTATATAATAATAATTTTCAAAAAGAGAGCACCCAAAGAAGTGAAAAATATGTTCATCCTGTGATTCGGAAGTAGTGAAAATTGGGATCTTCACCAATGAATTTAACATGGAGTTGTCATAAGAGGGATGTCCTTTATTTTGAACTACTTCAAAGTTATTTTAAAGTGTTGCAATGGAACCACTTTTTCTCTAGTTTCATTTCTGTTTTAAAAAATCCGCCGCTATCGGGGGTAGAACAGCGGACCTTCTGGTTACTACTACGGCGCTCTAACCATCTCAGCTATCCTCTGTTGTGAGTGAGGAATGACCAAAGCAAACCATTCTGTTCGGTAGAAATGACACTAGGAAACTTAAAAAAATATTTATTTAATATAAAATGTATATAACGCAAATTAATATTAAATTAAATTATCATCAAATAAATTACCACTGCTCAATTTTTTTATTTTTTTATTATGTAGTATTAATAATTAATAAAAAATTAAATATTTGAAGTTCTTTAATAAAGCAATAAATTTGTATTTTTTTATTAAAAAATGTTTAAATTGTTAAAATTATAAAAAACTAGCTGAACCCCGCCCGCTTCGCCAGGCAAAAACACAAATGGTAAAATTAAAATCAGGTTTCATATTGATCTTATCATCATCGTGGTCAGTAATATATACGTTCCAATTTTCAGCCTTCTAGCTAAAAGACACTTTTGCCACGCCCCAACTACCCACCAAACGAAAATTCAAACTCCAGCATCATATTTATCTTTCTTGTGGTCAGTAATACATACGTTCCAATTTGCAGCCTTCTGGCTCAAAAAAACACTATTGCCACACACATAAAATGAAAATCCAAATTTCGGCATCATATTTATCATTCTCGTTGTCAGTAATATTTATGTACCAATTTTACATCCTATGTCCTTCCTTGGGCCAACACGAATTCATCAAGCCCAAAATCGTGAAAATCAGACGATCCGTTATAAAGTTTTGCGAGTTCACACGGACGGCATTCTCTTTTATAAATATAGATTACACATTGTTTATTTATAAAAGTAATAAAAAACAAAAAAAAAAGTTTTTTTCCAAGCTACTATTCGAACCCAAGACCTTCTAGGTGCAAAGCGGACACCTTACCTCAGTGACCCCACACTAAAAATTAGTTCTCATTAACTTGTGAAAATGCTATTCGTAAAATGTTACGGGATAATAACATATTATCTATTTTTATGGATGTTGTTTAAAATAACTTCCTCAAAATCGGGAAAAATTCACTTTTAGATTTTGAGATGCGCTTAAAATGTGCTTCCTGCGGAAGTACTTCCAATTTGTTTGCTGGGATATTATGAAAACCAATGAACTTGTATGATAAAAGCTCATTGCATGAATAACTGTATTTCATAGTTTCTAAGGAATGTTTCTGAAATTCTATGACACTTTTCATTGACTTGTGCTAGCAACATTTAATGAAGTGCTTCTTTGGTGAGTTTTTAATGAAATGAAATTTTTCACTGAGGTTAAGACAAAATCATAAATATAATTATAATTATTATATATATATAATAATTATATTATATATAATAATTATAATTATTATAATTATTTCAGTGTTGTCCAAAATACTGTGATTTTTGCATGCAAATTATTCATCCCATCCTAATATCCACAATATTAATATTTTCATATTTTAAGAAAGCTGCAATGTTCTTAAAATATAAGCAGTTAAATTTAAATGAAGTAAAGCCACTCCTTAGCATGAGTAACAAAGAAATTGTGTCATTCATACAGACAGTGATTGTTTATCTTGTTTCTCATGTCTTTAGAATAACAAACATAAATCATCACAAAGAACAATAATACTAGAAATGGGGAATATTCATAAATAAACTATGCAACAAATCAAATCTATTTTTTATTTGATAATTAAAAAAATATTTTATTAGAAATTGCAATGCCTATAAGTCCGGCCACGAGCGTAAGAAATAAGTTTGAGTAAATATGAATATAGGAACAGTAGTCAAAAGAGATTTTTTACAACACGTATATATTCACTGTCAAAACTACAGTACAAAATGATCTTGAAACAATCTTGTTTCTAAGATTGTACGGTTTCATGAAAGGAAACAGCTCGAAGGTTTTTTCATCGTCCCTTTTAACTACAAATGTTCGCTTCTATTGTTCGATGTGAATTGATTTTCCAGAGCAACTGTTCCTTGCCTTTTATACACAAATTTAGATAGAAACAATCTAGTAGCTTACAGTATTGAACAAGTAAAGTAAATATCAACATGTAGCATAAAGAATATTAACAAGTTGTATGAATGTAAATATCAACAAGTGGTTTGAAATTATACATTCATACATGTGTGTCGAATAAAATAGTAATACAACTAATAATTTGTTTCAATCTAAGTTACACGTCTGTGTACGTTTAAAACTATGCAGGCGAAAAATTAACTAAATATTAGTAAAGTTTCCATCTTTCAAAGTCATAGTAAGTAGTTCATTTACTAGAAATAGGGTAAAAAAAATACTTAAAAAACATTTGTTTGGATCTAATAAAAAATTCTTACAATTGACTAAATTCATACTTATGTGGAAGATTATTTCCAAGGTTTTAAGTAAGAAAAAGATCAGAAATTTTTGTATTGAAAGAATTCCATTTAGGAAATTTTAAATTTAAAATGTTTTTTATTCCTAAAAGTAAGTTAATATGTTTAGCGAAATTTATCTCGAGTTCTTCATACATTTAAGTATTAATGAACTTATAAAAAAAATCATATGAAATTGTATAGAAAATTCTTGAAAATTAATCTAAGAAGCAATTCTCGTTCGTTTGCAGAGACTTATTTCGTAAATAATTCAAGTATTATTCTAAACAACCACTACGGAGGTGCCTTCGTAGCAATCATGGAGTAATAGCTCAACTCTTTATGGCAGACGTATCATGAAACTTTTGAGAATTATTTCATGTTGTCATTTTTTGTATCAGTTTTGCATTCTCCATTTCTTTGATTTATTAGTTCAATTGAACTTATTTTAAGTTCACTTTTTTCCTTGTATCAAGTAAAATGTTCCTCAGTTTATGTAAAAATTTACTTGTTTTGAGGAAAAAAATCAGCAAGTAAAATTTAAGGGGTAATATTATCATACCCAGGACTTTTTTTCACATTCAAAGAATCCATTTTCCTTTCTACTTCTGAAGTATTTACATTTCGCATACTAAAGCGACTGCTTTCGGGAATTAATGTTCTGAACATATTTATATTATCTCCAGTGTATTGTTGTATATTCATCTTTAGTTTATTTACGGAATCGTAGAAGTAATTGTTGAATACGAAAGCTTTTTCTTCATCAGATATTATACTGTTAGCATCTTCATCCTAAATTTCTGTAACTGGTTTATTGCAGCGTCCAAATTCCTTATTTAGTAATTTCCATGTTTTTTAATATCACCTGAGTACGTTCTCAAGTTATACATATAGTAGTCGTCCATTAGTTTCCTGTTACAAATTTTTATAACTTTGCCTATACGTTTGAGATGCCCAGTAAAACTGTCCTTGTTCCCACTTTTTCTTCTCAATTTTAAAAGCTTCTTTTTGTAACTTATTACTTAGATTTAGTAAAAATGTATTTTCCAACTTTGTGTAAATATTTACTTGGTTTGAGAAAATTGCACTAGAATCTAGTTCAAAGCACGAACTAATTTCATGGAAAAGTTTGAGCTTGATAAGAGGAAATATTGCTTTAGCGCTATAAGAAATTCAATTTTCCTAAATTTTAACTCGTTATAGCGTTCACTAATTTCTGAGTGTACTTTCTCTAAATTTTTAGATTTTCACAGAGTAAAAGCTTCAAAATTAAATTGCGTTTTTATTACAACTTTTCATGTACATGTCTTTAGAACAAAAAAATCCAATTCTTTCGAATATCCAAATCAGCGACTCGAGCGCTCGTACTCGCAGTGGTGGGCACAATCGCCCTTCGAGCACCAGCGATTGTCGTTGCCGCCAGCACCCTTATAGTTCATTTGTTCACAGGCACCCGTGTCTATGTTGTAGTACCACATTCTGCGACCTACGGCCCCAGAAGCTTCATGACCCTCATCACGAGACTCATGACACGAGGGAGTACCTATGGATGAGTGCATAAGAAAAGTACGCTTCATTTCACAAGAAAACTCGAGCAAGAATCTTACGTGGTCTGCCAATACAGGCTCCATGAATCATCACCAAAGAGGCGACGAATAAGACGGCAACCAGCAGGAGTTTCATTTTGTTGTTTAACGAAAAGATGAGCAGCTTATGATGAGCTGGCCTGCGTCTCAGAGCTATTTATATGGATTTGTTTGTGAAATCATCTTGCTTTCTTATTTTGTTCTTTATAAAGAATATATTTCATTTGGATTGAGATTTAAAAATAAAAATAAATGGGCTTGTTTACTTCGAACTCATACATACATCAACTGCAAATGAGCGGTGAGAACAGGTATACAAAAAAGGTGCTAAGCTACGATGGCAATGAATTTTATATACCCTACTCATCTAGCCATGTCAGATGCTATGAACATCTAGCAAGGATTAGGCTCAGTGAGACGTCTATTGATCCCATCTGCATAAAAATAAATTGAAAAAGAATGACGATTGTTGAGGCTTAAATTTGAATACAAAGTACTTCACAAAGCAATATCCCAGGGTTTAGATCGAATAGACATACAACCAACCACCAGAAACAACCAAGACTAGATCCCATCTTCCTGTCCAGCAATTAACAAATATGTTTCCGATCCGTTTAAAAGTATTTCTTCATGTGTTTCGTCCAGGCTGTTACAAATGAAATAATAAGCCTATAGTATTACCTAAACTATGGAAGAGTCTGTAAGAAAGAGGTTCTCTGGAAAAAATAATTCTGAGAATATTCTATAAACATACCTGTCTCACGTGAATTTCAAAGAGAAGTAACTAACAAAATACAAAACTCGTCATAAGTAATTCACAAGACATCATTTGAAATTCAAAAGTTTTCATTTGAAATTCAAAAATTATTCCATTTGCAATTCAAAAAGGGTAAACAAAACTATTTAAGCAAAATATACATTAGGTTGGGTAGCATTTATTTATTTCTGTAAATTTTAATATTCTACTGTTTAGAAAACAGATTTACGTACCTCCCACGCAAATCACTCTAACCTATTAAATTTAAAGATTTGATAACTTCTATACGGACGATCGGAATACTCTGAAATTTGATATTTGGTAATGTTTTCATAGACACCCGCAATATGAGCGATATTGCAAGACCTCTCACACAAATTGGCATAAGCTATGGTTAAAATAAAACTGATCAGTAACAATTTAATATTGGAAATGGTTTTACAATCACTTTATACCTGTAAAATAGTTATGATTTGTTGTAGCTCCCGCACAAATAATCCAACCCTAAGTAAAATGCAAGTCCTTATAAATTATATGCAGATGCTCTCTGAGCTGGTGAAGGTTATAAACTACATATGAAATTACCGACATTTTACATCATTATAATTATTAGTTGCTTATCATTTTATTAAATCTGTTTCCAAAACGGCAGAATATCCAAATTTGCAGAAAAAATAAATGCTACCCACCTAATGTATATTTTTCTCAAATAAGTTTGTTTACATTTTTGAATTTCAAATGGAATCTTTTGAATTTCAAATGGAATAATATTTAAATTTCAAATGAAAACTTTTGAATTTCAAATGGTGTATTTTGAATTACAAATGACGAGTTTTGAATTTCAATTGACGAGTTCTGAATTTCAAATGGTGTCTTTTGAATTACAAATGACGAGTTTTGAATTTCATATGACGACTTTTGAATATGAAATGGTGTCTTTAGAATTACAAATGATATTTTTTGAATTTCAAATGGAATTTTCGAATTTCAATTGATATTTTTTGAATTTCAAATGGAATTTTTGAATTTCAAATGGTGTCTTTTGAATTTCAAATGGTATCTTTTGAATTACACTTGAAAATGGTGTAGTCCTGCGACTGATTTTGTGATTCATGATTTTTTCTTAAACTTGTTGTGACGCTCCACTTGCACAAACAAAAAGAAAATTGCAGTTACGTGCATTTGCATTTTAGCTAATGATACATTGTATGTATGTAACACATCCATAGCGAATTGGAATTTATTTTAAGCCATTGTTTACTTTAAAACAATAACAAACAAGTTTACAGGGTGAACCAAAAGTCATTAGACTATCCGAAGATATAAGAACAACTAATAATTATGTTGTTATTAACATACAGAGTGGCTGATGAATATTGGTACATTAAGAAAATCAAATAACATTTTTTTAAGTGTATGGAATTCATTTTTTTATTCATGTTAAAACTCATTCAATTATTTAAGCGAAGGACAATCCAAATCCTTGTTTCAGTGTCCCAGTTGTACATTTTTGTTAAATTTTAAAATCTGCAAAAAAATAATCAGATTCATTAAATAGAAAAAAGTAAAAATTTAAGTTTTTTGTGGTAGCGTATTTAAAATACCCACCAAATATTCACAAAGAAAGTCAGCTAAAAGGAAAATGTTGTCTCACAAACTCTACAACATTGTATGATGTTAGAGATGTTGGTGCTAAATACGGCATTTTTTGGCAAAACTGATAATTCAATATTTAAAGGTCCTACTTACTTAATATATTTTTATTAAAGAAATTTCTAAGGTTTTATGTAAGAAATATATGGGCTACTTCTTGTTGTCTTGCAGTCCTTAAAGTGAAATTTAACGTTAAATAGTTTTTCCACTCACATTGTTATCAGTTTTATCTATCACTTTTTTGGATAGTATTTATTTAAATTTCTTTTGGTGGACATAGCTAAATCTAAAATAGTAATTTGGAAACCTACTATTATATAACACTCATACACAGTCAAAGGAATGTGCTTGTCCAATTGCACTATTACAGTAGTTATTCGTAATTACAAGCGCAGAACCTTTTATATACTTGATCTCATGTTTCTATGGTGAAAATGCGTCAAATCGATTCAGATTTATATATGCGTATAAAATTATAACTTAGCCAGTCAGTTTACATTATCCATTCGTAGAAATAGACAATAAAAAAAATAATTACGACAATATTGTGGTTTGTATGGACAATAAAGTTAAATTATTTATTCCATTAATTTTTGAATAAAAAAAATGTTGTTGTCTAAGAAAGACTCTGTGCTCGTGTTTTTTTTTTTGCAGAAATTGTAGAACCATTTCTTTTTGTACGAACTTTTCTTGTCGCACTGTATATGTCTGATCTCATAGAATTTTAAAAGCGAGTTCATATGTGTCATTTATTATTGGAAACAAGAACTTTGGCTCTAAAAATAAAAGAAATTAGTTTATATGTCGAATTTCCATAGATGGAACAAATGCAATGGTCATACCGAACACATGATGTTTTACATTAAGGTGGATCGAAACAAAAAATTGGAAAAAATTGAAATAAATAAAATTCTTAGGTAAGGTTCCGGTTTTCTATTCACACTTTTTGTTTGCAATTCTAATTGTGAAGCAAGTGTTCCGGAATGGTGCTTATTCTTGATTTGAGTTTTCTCTACAATAATCCTCTGAAAGCGTCAAATCACGTTTGTTGACGCCGTCTGCTGAGTAGATAGATATGTGTTCATGTTGTACACGAACATTTTCTCTTATCAATCCCACATAGGTCAGTAAACGCAATTCATTTGTTTGTTCATTTCCAAAACAAAATAAAAAAAATCTTAAAATCACTTAAGCGAAGAAAGGGAGTGGAAAAGAAGTACCTGAAGACCACAACAAAATCATCGAGTACTCTACTTAGTGTCCCCCAAGACACCCAAAACCGGTTAAAGACTTAATCGTCATCAACCAAGAGGCCATACCCGACCACAGTGTAAACGCATACGCAGAGTTCTCGCACTTCAAACGAATCGTGTATAAAATCAAATTGTACTCGTTGTAATAGCATCAGTTCAATTTCATTCTTCCCGTGAAATCAACTACTTTATACAAACTCATTCCAAAATGTTCAAATTTATTGCTGTCTTCGCTTTGGTGGCTGTTGCTTCCGCTGCTCCTGGTTTGATTGCTGAGACTCATTCCATTGTCCAACCGGCTGTTGTGGCTAAGACCGCGTACGTTGATACCAGCGCCTCCTCGGCCATCACCCATCAGAGTTTCACCAACTTGGAGAGGAAAGTAGCAGTGGCTCCTGTCGTTCACACTTATGCTGCCGCCCCTGTTGTCAAGACTGTTGCTGTTCCTGTTGTCCACACTTATGCCGCCGCTCCAGTTCTTAAAACCATTGCTACCCCAGTGGTACACCAAACTTATGCTGCCGCTCCTGTTGTCCACCAAACCTATGCTGCTGCTCCAGTTGTCCACCAAACCTATGCTGCCGCTCCCGTAGTCCATGCCGCTCCTTTGGTCAAGACTGTTGTCTCTGCTCCTGTTGCCTACACCGCTTTCCATTAATTGTTACAGTCTGTTGTACAGACTGAAAATGTGATATTAAAGATTTAAATAAATGTTGAACTGGATATAGAATTGAAGACATTGAATTTGTTTTATTTAGTCTGTCATCCTCAAATGGAACATTTTCTACTATCTCTAAGAAAACAATTTGAGCAAATTAAATAATAGTTTTTCTGAAAAATCAAGGATAAATTATAAAATTAATTAAATTATAACTGTTAATTGTGTGTGTAGCCTGCATCCAGAAACGACATCAATGTTCTACAATATATTTGAAATACGAGGTTCACAGCCTTAAGTCCTTGCAAAAATATGATTATTTAAATCTAAGTGTATATCCAAAAATAGTCTTGAATATTCTTCCTTTTCGAGTTTTATGAAATTCGGAATATTCATTTTACTCATACTTGTGGTTTAGGTGAAAGTAAATTGATTTTTTTGATTCTGTAACTTTTGAACTGAAAAAGATATCTTGACGACGAAACTTATCATGCTCATAGATACATCTACACCATTTTCAGGTGTAATTCAAAAGACTCCATTTGAAATTTAAAAAATTTGAATTGAAATTCAAAAATTACATTTAAAATTCAAAAAATATCAATTGAAATTCAAAAAATATCATTTGAAATTCAAATGTCGTCATTTGTAATTCAAAAGACATCATTTGAAATTCAAAACTCATCGTTTGCAATTCAAAACTCGTCATTTGAAATTCAAAACTCGTCATTTAAAATTGAAAACTCGTCATTTGTAATTCAAAACACACCATTTGAAATTCAAAAATTATTCCATTTGAAATTCAAAAATTATTCCATTTGAAATTCAAAAGATTCCATTTGTAATTCAAAAATGTAAAGAAAATTATTTAAGAAAATTATGCATTAGGTGGGGTAGCATTTATTTTTTCTGCAAATTTGGATATTCTGCAGTTTTGAAAACAGATTTAGTAAAATGATAAGCAACTAATAATTATAATGATATAAAATGTCGGTAATTTCATATATAGTTTATAACCTTCACCAGCTCAGAGAACATCTGCATATAATTTATAATGACTTGCATTTTACTTAGGGTTGGATTATTAGTGTGGGAGGTACAACAAATTATAACTATTTTACAGGTATAAAGTGATTGTAAAACCATTTCCAATGATCAGTTTTATTTTAACCAAAGCTTATGACAATTTGTGTGAGAGGTCTTGCAATATCGCTCATATGAAAACATTACCAAAGATCAAATTTCATAGTATTCCGATCGTCCGTATAGAAGTTATAAAATCTTTAAATTTAAATAGGCTTGAGTGATTTGCGTGGGAGGTACGTAAATCTGTTTTCTAAACAGCAGAATATTAAAATTTACAGAAATAAATAAATGCTACCCAACCTAATGTATATTTTACTTAAATAAATTTATTTACCCTTTTTGAATTACAAATGGAATAATTTTTGAATTTCAAATGGTGTCTTTTGAATTACTTATGACGAGTTTTGAATTGCAAAAGACGAGTTTTGAATTTCATATGATGAGTTTTGAATTTCAAATGATATTTTTGAATTTCAATTGATATTTATTGAATTTCAAATGGAATTTTTGAATTTCAAATGGTTTCTTTTGAATTACACTTGAAAATGGTGTAGATAAAGAAAGTTGAATTAAATGCCATTGCAACCGCGAATTGTGGATTATTGCAATAATTGCGACTGACTACATATACTGTACAAGCGACAGTGGCTCTTAATACACTTGCAAAAAATCAGCCGCATCCATTGGGTATATCACGAGAAATTTACAAAACAAAAATGTCATGTATACCAAATCATCATCTCCCGCAAATATGAAAATTTTTCAAAAAAAAAACCAATTTGTATTTTTTGTTTACCGCGCTCTACCCAGTTTAAGTTCATCTTCAGATGGGCGAAATTGCCACGCCCCTTCTGGTACCTCCCACACAAATATCCCATATTCCAATTTTAAATTAAAACCCGTATACAATCCACGCGGTTATTCGGAATCACCTATATTTTGGTGTTTGATTATGTTTTTATAATCACTTTAAATGGGCTAAATATGACAGGTTTTGCCACGCCCCTTCCAGCACCTCCCACACAAATCACACAAAACTACGTAAAATTAATGCTGTTTTAACTTCAAGGCGGATGATCGGAATACTGTGAAGGTTGACACCAATTTTTTTAATAGTGGTTACATTTGCACGGAATATGGGTGATATTGCCACACCCCTTCTGGTACCTCCCACACAAAGTGGCATTACAATAAAACCGATTTAACACCCATGCGGGTAGTACAAACCATTTGAAATTTGATGTTTGAAAATGTTTTTATAATCGCTTTAAAACCAAAACAATATTTACGCTTTAGCCACGCCCCTTCTTGTACCTCTAACACAATTGTCTCTATCCTAGGTAATATTAAATCCTTCATAACTTCTATACTGGTGCATGGAATCCACTAGGATTTGATATTTGATCATGTTTTTACAATTACTTTTAAAAATGAGGAACCTGAGACCTAGAGCCACTAACGTTCTAGTAACTTCCACACAAATTGCACTGCGCTTATAACTTCCGTATATATGTTCTCTGAGAGTGAGGGTATATATAAGTCGGTTTAGCCTACTGAAGCTTACTTACTTGTTTTTTGCATAAGTTGGTGTGTAGTTTTGCTATTTTAGCGCCGAGACCACCACAGAAATTTTCCGGCAATTTTTTTCGTAGAACATTTTAATCGTTAAATGTCCTTTTTTAAATGACTTTTCTGATTTTCTCGAAAAAAGGTTCAAATTGACCCATAAAGGGAGTAGCTAGAGGTTTATGATCTTAAACAAAAATGATCCTCATAAAATTCCACAAAATACTTCTGACAATAAGAAATCTCTCAGGCATTAAAACAACAAAAATGTTTTCACTGAAAACTTTGGCCTACTGCAAAACCAAACTCAGACCAGCTGGACTATAAGTTTATTCTGCAAAAATTGTCTACTCAATATGCCCTTTCAGAATTTTAGGGTCGCTACTCTTCTCTTCTTTCAAGAATGCTGTTTGACAGTGTTATTTAAAAAAAAATCAATTTAGATCCTTTGGAAAATTTTGGATTCCTATTTTCTAGGTGGGGGCCTACTAACTAACCATTCCAGTTGGACACTTCGACTTTGTTAAATTTTGAAATGATTGCTAAAAGTTCAATTACACTTTGCAACAAAAATTTTATCGAAGGGCTATGTATACAATTTTCCGAAGCATTTTGCCTTTCTAGACTCGAAAACGAGAGATTATTTTTTACTAAAATTCCAATATTCACCGAAAGTATCTTTAATGTCTGTACTCTCATTTTGGGAATGCAAGTCCGATCACACAGGCGTATATGTTCAATTAAAGGTATCCAAAAGGGCTTCAAAAGTTGTGAATATCATTTTTCAGTTTCCAAAAAATTGAGAGAGAAAAAAATTTATTAATTGTTAAGGTATTTTTCGAATGTAATACATTCGATTGCCAGCTGTTTTGATAAAGTTGTTCTTGTTATGAAGGAAATGTTTGTGTTTAGCAAGGGAAAAGAGAAGACCCAGACTCAACTATACGCATTTTGTTCATATACTTATTTCGTATTCTGTGTGGGAATAACTCATCAGTGGAACTTTTTTATAGAGTAGAGAAAGTATCATAGAGAGGAGAACCATGGAGAGAAGAACCAAACTCAACTATACACACTTTGGTCATTTACTTTTTTATATCGTGTGTGAGGATAAGTCATCAGTAACTGTAAGCTGGTGGATTTTCAGCTCTATACAGCTTTCTCTCCATGTACATATTGGAAATCCATCCACAATTAGAATGAGTGATTACAAATCCCTCGAGTTGAGTTCTTTTTATTCGCCACCAAGTTGTGATCAAGTCCTGGGGACCGTGCAACCCATGTTCGAAATCGACTTATTTGCTGACTCAACCTTTTAGGCGGGCTGTCGCAATTCAAATTTTTTTTTAAAAGACAAAAATCCTCCGAGTTCGTAGGCCAATTTTCCTGACCTCTACTTTTATCAACGTCAATAACAACCACCAATATGTATCAATAATATTGTTCCTGTTTTATTCCCAGACAATTGAAAATACTTCCTAAAAAATACCAGTTTTTGAAAACAAACAACAAATATGATTACTCATTCCATGTCCAAAATCCAAATCCATTATGTAGCCAAGAATGTACGCAAGAAAATAAAAAAAATCTATTAACAATTGTTTATTGTATAACAACAATAAGTCTGCTGCTGAGTCTACTGCGACAAATATCACCATTACTCCTATGTCTGACTGACTGGAGATGCTGATAGCCTTTGCACATGCCACAGCAGCCACCAAGTAATTCCATGCCCATGTGTCGATGAAACGAAAAAACAATTTCAATTAATTTGGTGTCGTCGTTGATATGATATTTCTATGAACAACATACTCGTCCACATATATAGACCATGATGACGATGTGTGTTTGATTAGTTCTTATTGGAATTTCATTGCGTAAATTCAAATTAAGAAATCTAGTATTAGAATTTCTGAAAAGACTACAACCAACAACATGTATAGCCACCAAATGGTAACATATTACGATTTATATAATATAGAAGATATATGGTAACACTGGGATTAATTGAATTTCTAGATTATCCTCGTAATTGCAGTGGTTGCCTTGGTTCAAGGTTATCCTGGCGGCCTGTTCACCGAGCAGTTGACTCTCAGCAAAGTCGCTGATGTGGTTCATGCTGTCCCCGCAGCGTTTAGTCATCAAAGTCAAACGGTTGTCCATGCCAGGTCGAATGTTGTCAGCGATATTGTAAGTCCTGTTGCCGCCAGTGAAAAGTCTGCTGCAGTGGAGGCCAATGAAGCAGCCACTGTTGTAGCTGCCTCTCCTGCCCAAGCAGCTCTTGTATCACCTGTTACCACTGCTGTTGTCGCACCTGCTGCAGTTGTTCCTCCTTCGGAGATCTCCTTCCATGGCACTCCACTACTCAAGAGTTTGGCTTCAGCGACATCTTTCCAAACATATTTGGAGGCACCTGTAGTTGCTGTTGCCCATTAATATTGAATGTTGTTAAATATAATTCGGAAAATTGTTAAATAAGGAAATAAAATTAATTTGTATCATAATTCATCAAGAAAAATAGAATGTCCTTAATTGGATTTGTGATCGGACCCACAATACATGAGAAAAGTAGTCATGCGGTCAGTTTATTCCAGATTGTGGCATAAGGCAGACCAATAATATCACATAAACTATGGAGGAGTTTTGAAAAATTACATTCATTGGAAAAAAAATAAAAGAAAATTTCAAATAGAAGTTGGTAACAAAAATACACAACTGTAATTAAGATATTGTCTTTTTATACGCTCCACCTCCTGGATGGGGGGCGTACTAACTTTGTCATTCCGTTTGTAACACCTTGAAATATCGACCTGAGACCCTATAAAGTATATATTCTTGATCGGCATAGAATTCTAAGACGATCTATCCATGTCCGTCTGTTGACAGTGCGTTAGCAACTAAACGAAGGAGCTAAACCATAAATACGTCTTAAATACTGGGCGAAATCGACCCAAAGGGAAAAATTGTTCAATCATAAGGAATAAAATGGTAACAACAGCACTCTATACTGTAAGTCCACTGATGTCTTATACCCACACAGAATGACATACGTATATAGACAAAGTGCGTATAGTTGAGTGTGGTTCTCCTTCTTGCCATTAACAAACACAGAAAGGTTCCTTTGTACAAAGAACAAACTCATCGAAATGACAGGTATTCGAATGTTTTACATTGCAAAAATACCTAAAAAAATATAAATAGTCCCAATTTTTTGGAGACAGTTCCAAAATCACTGTTTCTCTGTGACAATGATATTCACAACATTTGTAGCTGTTATGGATACCTTTAACTGAAAGTATGCGGGTGTGATCGGACATACATTTCGAGATAGAGATTTCAGATATTAAAGGTACCTTCGGAGAAAATTGGAATTTTAGTAAGAAATACTCTCGTTTTCTAAAAAGGTGAAATGATTAAATGTTTAATAATGTAGTTGAACTTTTAGCTATCATTTAAAAATTTGACAAGGCCGAGGTGACAAACTTTGCTGGGTCACCTGCAAAATTGAAATCCAAAATGTTCAAAAGGATGTAAATTGAATTTTTGAACTAACACTATCCAACAGCATTTTTGGAACATATTAGCGACCCTATAATTCTGAAAGGGCATGTTGAGTAGACCATTGTTGCAGAATAAACTTATAGTCCAGCTGGTCTGAGTTAAACGGTCTTAAAGTTTTCAGTTTTTGGTCGAATGGGATAGAATTCTTATTGTCAAAACTAAATTGTGGAATTTTATGAGGATCAATTTTGTGGAAAATCTTAACCATCTACCTACTCACATTATGAGTCAATATGATCCTTTTTTCGAGAAAAACAAAAAAGGTCCTTTCAAAATGGACTTTAAAGGATTAAATTGTTATACGAATAAATTTGCCGAAAAATATCAGCGGGGATCTTTTTACAGTGGGTTAAAGTTTTCGGATTTTGCTCGAAGGGATCATTATACTAAGTGAAATTTTTTTTTTTGTAATTTAATGTCAGAGAGAATTCTTATTGCCCGAACTATATTGTGGAATTTTATGAGTCTGATTTTTGTGGAAGATCTTAACACTCGAGCTACTCTCTTTATGGGTTAATTTGACACTTTTTTCGAGAAAATCAAAAATATTCATTTCAAAAAGGACATTTAAGGATTGTAATGTTCTTCGCCAAAATTTGCCAGTAAATTTCAGTGTTGGGTCACTAAAGACTCCGAAATTGTAAACAAAGCTCATCACGCTTAAATGGCAAAATTATACTTAAACATATAAAACAAAACAAGTAAAAACGGCGTTAAGTTCGGCCGGGCCGAACTTTATATACCCTCCACCATAGTTTGCATTCCACAGATGAGGTCGATTTTCGTAGAAGTGCAGTAATATTACAGGAAAATATAATTTTTTTAATATAGCCAAACCAAAACAAATACAAACAGTGAAAACATAATTTTATATAAATAAAGGGTGATTTTTTAAGAGCTTGATAACTTTTTTTTAAAAAAAAACGCATAAAATTTGAAAAATCTCATCGGTTCTTTATTTGAAACGTTAGATTGGTCCATGACATTTACTTTTTGAAGATAATTTAATTTAAATGTTGACCGCGGCTGCGTCTTAGGTGGTCCATTCGGAAAGTCAAATTTTGGGCAACTTTTTCGAGCATTTCGGCCGGAATAGCCCGAATTTCTTCGGAAATGTTGTCTTCCAAAGCTGGAATAGTTGCTGGCTTATTTCTGTAGACTTTAGACTTGACGTAGCCCCACAAAAAATAGTCTAAAGGCGTCAAATCGCATGATCTTGGTGGCCAACTTACCGGTCCATTTCTTGAGATGAATTGTTCTCCGAAGTTTTCCCTCAAAATGGCCATAGAATCGCGAGCTGTGTGGCATGTAGCGCCATCTTGTTGAAACCACATGTCAACCAAGTTCAGTTTTTCCATTTTGGGCAAAAAAAAGTTGGATATCATCTCACGGTAGCGCTCACCATTCACAGTTATGTTACGATTCGCATCATCTTTGAAGAAGTACGGTCCAATGATGCCACCAGCCCATAAACCGCACCAAACTGTGACTTTTTCTGGATGCATTGGTAGCTCTTGCAATGCTTCTGGCTGATATTCACTCCAAAATCGACAATTCTGCCTATTTACGTACCCATTGAGCCAAAAATGAGCTTCGTCGCTGAACACAATTTCTTTCTTTCTGAACTTTCTTAACAGAGCACGCATTTTGATAATAAAATTCAATGATTTGCAAGCGTTGCTCGTTAGTAAGTCTATTCATGATGAAATGTCAAAGCATACTGAGCATCTTTCTCTTTGACACCATGTCTGAAATCCCACGTGATCTGTCAAATACTAATGCATGAAAATCCTAACCTCAAAAAAATCACTCTTTATAAAATTTTGATTATTTCAAACCACGCTTATAAGGCAAGGCTACCAAACGTCAATTCAAAGAATTTATTTTCTTATATTTATATTTTCAAAAAGCTTAAATACCATAAATATTGGTAGATAGTGGGAGCTACAGTTGTTTGTATTTCCATTCTATTTTAATTCCAAAAGTACAAATTTTGAAAATTCATTATTAGACGTACATAGTGCAAAATAACCTAACTTCATGGTTCAACCAATTTTTGCCGTAAAAGAAAAAGTACGAATTTGGAAAAAACATTTTATTTTGCAGTCAGAGGAATGTATACACCGAATTCCATGATTCCAGCTGCGCCCACTTGGTTGGTACCATTTTTACTCCCTTGACATTTCTACGAAATTAGAATTTCATCATTCTAGCTGTAGTTGTTTAGTTGGTACTATTTTTATCCCTCTGTACCATTGTATCCGTCGAAAGTACGAATTTCGAAAAGTCAGTTTATTTTCCGTGTCTACACAGTCATAGGAATGTATACTCCGAATTTCATGACTCTAGCCGCGGTCATTTGATTGGTACTATTTTTATCCCTTTTTTCATTTTAACCCCAAAAAGGACGAATTTTGAAAAATCCGTGTATTTTACTTGTCTATGCAATCAGAGGAATGTATACACCGAATTTCATTATTCTAGGTACATCCGCTTGGTTGGTACCACTTTTATCCCTCTACTCCTATTTTACCCGTTAAAAAATACTTTTATATTATTTGTCTACTCAATTAGGGGAATGTACACACCGAATTTTGTGTTTCCAGCTGTTGTCGTTTATATGTACCATTCTTATCCCTTTTTGCCCCATTTCACCCCCTACAAATAAGAATCACTTTATGGTGCACGTTTTTGCTATAAGGGGAATGCGCATACCAAATATCAAGCAAATATAAACAGACATATTCAAAAAACATGCTTAAAATATGTTAAAATATTAGGGATTGTTATGGGTATTTTTAGTCCTTGTGAGGGAAAAATTTTCCCTTTGGACCGATTTCGCCCCGTTTCAATCCCAACCGATCTACGAATATTAGACGCATTTATGGAAAATTTTAACGTTCTAGCTCCTTTCGTTTAGATGCTAGCGTGGATATGGCTAGATCGTCTTAGAATTTTATGACGATCAAGAATATATATACTTTATAGGTCGATATTTCAAGGTGTTACAAACGGAATCACAAAGTTAGTATACCCCCATCCTAGAGGTGGATGGTATAATTACTAGGGTTAAAACTCGTCCATTTTTTTTGAAAGATAGACACTTTTCACAAAAAAAATGTGGATATTTCGGCAGAACGCGGTAAACAAAAAATACAAATTGAATATTTTTGCAAAATTTTCATTTTCGGGGATGATTTGGTTAAATGATTGTCATGCATGACGTTTTTGTTTTGTAATTCAACGGATCCAGCTGAGTTTGTACATGTGTACTAACAACCAATGTCGCTTGTAACATATACAGGGTGGGGCATTTAAAAGTTAAAATTTGAACTACCGATTACTTTGATATTGAAAGGTAGAAAAACATTCATTTTTATTTTTGTTTTCAGGTTTATGTTTAAAATTTGCAAAATGGGACGCTATACGCTCGAAAAAAAAATTGGGAAATATTAAAAACTTACTTCCAAAGTAGTGAGTCTTTAACGCAAACTGTAAGAAATTTACGTGGAAAATTTTCGAGAATAGATCGTCCTGCAGTTCAGCTTTCATGAAGCTCATTTTCATCTCGGTGGCTATGCCAATAAGCAAAATTGCCGCATATGGGGTTCAGAGAACCCACACGTGACTATTGCCAACACGAGAAGCCAATGCATCCACAACGAGTCACTGTTTGGTGTGGATTTTGGGCTGTACTAAAAAATTGGGTTGATCGGATGACTGCCGAGCCAGTCTTGGTAGTCATATGAATGATATTTCATTTATTAAATGACAATGTTCAACTTTTACAGTGAAACCAGAAATTTGAAAAAATAATCGGTTCTAATTTAAAATGTTACATGGCCCAGCCAATTTGTAGTCAGTCGCAAAAACATCAGCAATTATTGGAAAAATTCACAATTCGTGGTTACAATTGCATTTATTTCTCTTTGGATTTCTGAAACTGTCACAAATATTCCCTATTTAGTCAGCAATCATATGACCAAAAATATCAAATCAAAAAATCTTAATTTGTTGGACAGTGCAATTAAGGATACCTCGACGACAAAATTCATCATGCTTAGAGAAACATTTGGAAGCATCTCTAAGCATGAATTTCGTCGCCAATATATCCTTAGTTATACTGTCCAATTATAAATTTCGTCATCAAGATATCTTTTTCTGTCCAAAAGAAGCAGAATCAAAAACCAAACGTCATATCACCCACAAGAAAGAGTAGAATGGATGTACTGAATTTCATCAACATCGGAAGGGGAAATGTTCAAGACTATTTTTGGAAATACACTTAGATTTAAATAAACATATTTTTGTAACGATAGAGGTATAGAGGTATATATATTATTTCGGTAACAATGAAAGGCTGTGAACTTTTTATTTCAAACATATTTGAAATTGGCTAAGTGAGATTTTTAGTGTGTCGACTTAGTTCGGTGGAATATTTTGTGTATCAGCGCTTCTCATTTGTCATATGTGACCGTTGGTACTAATATTAACCCTGATTTAAGTCAAAGACATACATTCGTTGCGAAAGTTCTGATGAGATGGGGTAGCGCCCATCGAAACTGCGCAGACAACTTTTAGCTGCAACAATAAAGGTCACACTTTGCCTTTTTGCTAATTTTGGGTTCTGCTGAAGACTTCAGCACAACCTTTTGTCTTAAGCCAAAATAAATGACAACACATATTGGAAAACATTGATATCGTTTCTGGAGGCAGACTTCACAAAAGTACAAAATATAATTTAATAAATTTTATTATTTATCCTTGAATTTCAAGAAAAAAATATTATTTAATATTCTCAAATTGTTTTCAATTCAGGACGACAGAATAAATAAAACAAATTCAATGTCTTCAATTCTATATCCAGTTCAACATTTATTTAAATCTTTAATATCACATTTTCAGTCTGTACAACAGACTACAACAATTAATGGAAAGCGGTGTAGGCAACAGGAGCAGAGACAACAGTCTTGACCAAAGGAGCGGCATGGACTACGGGAGCGGCAGCATAGGTTTGGTGAACAACAGGAGCGGCAGCATAGGTTTGGTGGACAACAGGGGCGGCAGCATAAGTTTGGTGAACAACTGGGGTGGCAATGGTTTTAAGGACAGGAGCGGCGGCATAAGTATGAACGACAGGAGCAGCAACAGTCTTGACAACAGGGGCGGCAGCATAAGTGTGGACGACAGGAGCCACTGCTACTTTCCTCTCCAAGTTGGTGAAACTCTGATGGGTGATGGCCGAGGAGGCGCTGGTATCAACGTACGCGGTCTTAGCCACAACAGCCGGTTGGACAATGGAATGAGTCTCAGCAATCAAACCAGGAGCAGCGGAAGCAACAGCCACCAAAGCGAAGACAGCAATAAATTTGAACATTTTGGAATGAATTTGGATGAAGTAGTTGATTTCACGGAAAGAATGAAATTGAACTGATGCTATTACAACGAGTACAATTTGGTTTTATACACGATTCGGTTGAAGTGCGAGAACTCTGCGTATGCGTTTACACTGTGGCCGGGTATGGCCTCTTGGTTGATGACGATTAAGTTTTTAACCGGTTTTGGGTGTGTTGGGGGACACTTGATGAATTTGTTGTGGTCTTCAGCTACTTCTTTTTCCACTCCCTTTCTTCGTTTAAATGATTTTAAGATATTTTTTTGATTTTGTTTTGGAAATGAAAACAAATGAATTGCGTTTACTGACCTATGTGGGAGTGATAAGAGAAAATGTTCGTGTATAACATGAACACCTATCTATCTACTCAGCAGACGGCGTCAACAAACGTGATTTGACGCTTTCAGGGGATTATTGGAAAGAACAGAAATCAAGAATAAGCACCATACCGGAACCCTTAGCTCACAATTAGAATTATCAATAAAAAGTGTAAATTGAAAACCGGAACCTTATTTAGAATTGAAACAAAGATAAAACTCCTACAAAAGCAGGTAAAATGTTTCGATAAAATTTCAATTGAAATTAATTTGATAATGACATAGCAAATATCATTCATCGAGTATCAGTATTCAAATGCCTAAATTTTGAAACAGGCCTAGTTTGTCTGATATCGATCGATTCAATTTGGTACATTAGTGGAGAAACAATACAAAACAATGACTCCATCAATCTTGGACAGTCTACAATCATTATTGCTATTTAAAGGGTGTCCCAAACAGAGTTACAAGCCGAACCATAATTATCGGCGGCGGCGGCGCTGTTCAAAATGGGTCGGCGGCGGCGGCTTTCGGCTGATTTGACGGCTCGTTCTGTCATTCGATTACACCTATTTATTTGACAATTTTGGGAAAACGGAAGGAACAATTTTCTTTTACTTTTTTGGCAAGTAGATTAATATTTGTTAATATTAGCCAATGTTGCAATAATTTAATATTGTTATTAGGGTATCCAATTATTCGGACTTTTATGTTATTCGTTTTATCGTTTATTTGTAAACAAAAAATTTCCAATTAATCGAATAATGAAGTCGAGTGTTATTCGATTAATCGAACAATTGTCCTGTAGGGACTACTTTCCTCGAAATACTTTATCATTAATAACTTGTTTTAATATTTACAAAATCTATTTAAGTATGCTTTGCTTTTTGGAAATAATTTTGTATGTCAATAAAATAAAATAGTTAGTCTTTTCATAAAATTTCGCAATAGGTGCAATTCTTGAGCAATATTTAGATTGCTCTTGGCAACCCCTCGGATTCTTCTCCAAAAAGTTAACTGCAACCCAAATGAAGTACAGCACGTACGATCGGGAACTATTAGCAATATACAAGGGCATACATCATTTTCGATATTACCTGGAGGCAAGAAAATTTATCATTTTAACGGATCATCGCCCGCTAACGTTTGCATTGCAGCAGAAATTGGAGAAAGCATCCCCAAGACAACGTAACCACTTGGATTTCATTGCCCAGTTTTCAACAGATATCAGGCACATCTCAGGTTCTCAGAATATAACAGCAGATGCCTTATCACGAATTGAATCTGTCAAGATTCAAGTTCTAGATTACGATAAACTTTCAATTGCCCAAGAAGAGGATCAAGATCTAAAACAAATTAAATTATGCCGAAAGAAGAACATCAATGCAGTGAACATTCCAAATACAAAGTTAAAAATATGGTGTGATATTTCAACCGGTATACCCCGACCATATCTTCCAACGGGTTTCCGCAAGCAAGTTTTTCACAATCTGCATAGTCTCTCGCATCCTGGAATTCGTGCATCTCGCAAGTTAATATGCAAGAAATTCTTCTGGCCGTCAATGAATAAAGACGTCAATAATTGGACACGAACATGTTTGGAATGTCAAGGTTGTAAAGTTAGCAGGCACACCAAGAGTGAGTTCGGTACGTCCACTTAAATAAAATATAATTAATAAGAGTTATATAGACAAGACACGCCAGTTTACGGGTAGTTAACCTATATACTGAACGTTTAAAATCAGATACGTAAGATTTTATTTAAAAATTGTAATATCAAATTAGAAATTCATTAGAAGTTGACAAAAATCTTAATATCTTATCAAAAGAACCTTCCCTTTAAATGAGCATAATATCAGAAGTTATCCATTGACCTTTTTCGAATATGGATCATATGATTTGTAACAGAACTGTTTTATTATCGCGGTGTTAACCTATGAATTTACTATTCTTTAAATTTTAAATAATTCCGAAGCTATTGGCCAGTTTTTGCTATTTTTAAATGAAGTCGGATAAACCGTTATTTTAATATCTGTGGAGCATACAAATCAAAAATCGAAAAAATTGCGGTTTTATATTTGGTGTTTCATAGTTTTTTACCCAAATGGAGCAAACTAGCTATTCAAACTCAATTTATCATACGAAGCATATAATATCGATTATTTGGGACAATTTATTCGAATTATTCGTTATTCGAAAAACATGATTTTTTATTATTCAAACAAATATTTTACAAAAAATATTCGATTAATCGCGGTTGGACACCCTAATTGTTATCCAATACAATTATTTTTGGGAGTGGGAATCCATTCCCAAAATTTATAATATGGATGAATGAACTGGGATATTGTCCTGTCGCAAGACCATTTTGCATCTATATTTAATAGAATGCAAATTTATTTACAAATGACATGGTGACATTTATTACTTGGCTGCAGACTACCACGATCATGATTTCGACCATGTCAAAAGTCTTTTCAAGTGGCTTCACAGCGACTTTTCAACTTCAAACCCGGCCTCTATATGAATTTAATAAATATTTTTGCAATTACAGCTTTTCATGTGAGGCTTGAATATCATAATCCTTCCAAAGAATAATAATACTCTACATACTTTGACACACTAAAGATGCACAATAGAGGAGCTGTTGTTCATTGTTATTTATAGGAACACATGGCCACATGTACTGGAATTGACTTATATATATTCGACTTTCAAATCAAAATACAATCATTCAATTGTATATATTGGGATAACAAATTCAAAGAAAAATCAATATATTTCACAGCAGTAGGTTGTCTATGTCGACATTTATATTTTCTTTTGTAATTTTAAGTCGGTTGCCTCCGTCAAATCTCGGCGGCGTGGTTGAAGTCGTTATGAGTCGATGAAATCGGCGGCGTGTTTGAAGTCGATTTGAGCCGATGAAATCGTCGGCGGCGCGGCTCGTGCAGAAACATGCGGCGGCGGCGGCTTGTCGGCTTAAAATCGGTCGGCTTGTATCTCTGGTCCCAAAATGTATGCACAATTAGACTAAAGTAATTTGTTATCTATCTATATATAAAAACAGCAATGTGTGGCTGTATAGGACGCCAAACCGGTGGACCGATTCGGTTGAAAATGTAGCTAACCAGTGGATGATGGTTACTGTCTATAAGAGGTGATGATAGGACGTGGTGCCCCTTTGCCAAAGAAACATTTACATAATTGTGGCTGAAATTTTGCGATACACGATGGTGCCCCTTTGCCAAAGAAACATTTACATAATTGTGGCTGAAATTTTGCGATACACGATTTTTTGGAAATTCTGTTACTTTGATTTGTACTGGAATATTGTCCTGGGTTAAGACCTTGTGCATCTATATTTTATAGAATTACAAATGGATTTATTGCTTGACTATCCTCTAACTTTATCACGATCAGAAATATTTCGAGCGATATTTCAACAAAATATCCTATATCTTTAAAGATAGGGTTGATGATGGGCAGAAACCGTGATAAAGTTAGAGGACAGCCAAGCAATAAATTATCCCAAACGAATGAGAACTGCAATATGAGTTAAAAACAACTCACAAAGTAACATTAGAAAGGGATATGATATCTTGTTTCTTAGAGTTATTTATTTATGCACATCTAAAGACAACAGATAGATTTTATCCCGAAATAAGTGAAGTAAAAAATTTCCACATAATTTTTTTTAACTCAAGCAAATCAACATTTATTCTAATATAGTTTAGTGGTCGTCGTCTTCAACTTCTATGATATTATACAGAAGGTTGTCATGATTAGCATCCAATATTGTTGATGATGAATGAAGTATATATGTATGCTTAGTAAGCTCTCCCATCCGACACTTGTTCACTAAAACACTCAAATATTAATTAATTTGCTAATGCATTCAAATATTCTTCAATAGACGTTGATGCAACGAAAATACTCTCTGGTATTTTTTACATAGGAAAACATTGATTAATACAAAAAACTACAAACTGACAACTCATGAAACTGATATCGTTGCAGCAACAATTTATTCGTTGATGCAACAATCTGAGAAGCAAACAAATTATGCGTTGTTCTAGTGTGCGTGTTTTTGGGATGTATTCGACAAGTAAGTTGTAATTCTCATTCACGTTGTTGGAGTTCTGCCTTAAGTAGTTGAGGAGCTATTGCGAATAATCAGTTCGAAATCCACTGCCGGTGGTTATCATGGAACCAAATTCTCTATACTGAAGGAAAAACGTTCGAAGCCGGGAAGAATTTTGTATTTGAAAATCAACTAACGTCGGCGCTGCAACGAAACTGTTCTTAGTACACATGCAAAAAATCAGGCGGATCCGTTAGATAAATCGCGAGAAAATTACGAAACAAAGATGACATGCATCTAAACCTTTTGAGCAATATCTCCCGTGAAAATGAAAATTTTGCACAAACATATCCAATTCGATTTTTTTTGACTATGTTGTATCGAAATAGTCACATGGTTAGTCACATGTAAATGGATCTTCCAAAATATGGACGGATTTTAAAACTAGTAACCTTTTTACAAATTGGCGTGTAATTTGGCTATTTGAGCGTGAAGAGCATTATTTACAACTTTGGTGTCGTGGTGCCCCTCTGAAATTTTCCCTAAATGTACTTTTTGAAAGGATTTTTTTTATTTTCGCTGCAATTTATTGTCGTGACCCTAATGTATAATATCGACTGTACGCGTATTTTTCATTTCAGTCGAATCCAATCTGAATCAACAATAATTTATAATATATTTTTAAAAAATCCCATATAAAACTCGCCCATGATACAGCAGATTCTACAACTTGTTCCAAGTAACAGGTAATCTGTTCTAGGTTTGCGTAAAATAACCTGTTGGTTTTGGGACAAACTCGCACAAAAATAATCAATGCTACAGTTCTGTGGCAGTAAAAGTTGTTCATCAACCGGTTCTTTCGGTTCGAAAAATTTGCTGGGTAGGATATTAAGTCACTCCTTCGGAGCGTTAAACTTTTTGTTTGTAACAAATAATATACATCCCAAAGAGTCTCTCATCAGTGGGACAACTTAGTTGCAAACAAGTTCAATTAGTACCTGCTTACTCCACTGTGCATTGTTCACAAAGTTGTTGATGGTACAAATTGAACAGTTTGTCTTTCTTAAATCGAATTTCAGATATCTATCATCCCATCATTTTTATTTTTATGTCCAGTGGGAAAAATCCCATAAGGCATCATCATACATATCCTCTGCTAAAAAAATCATTTATAAATATAAAAAAACATACAGAACTATTTTTACTTACGTTCTGCAAGCCTCTGAATATTTTGTATTTATTTAACTAAAATTGTAATTGAAGAAATTCTATCGAAAATTGCATAGACCGACCATGTCAAACACATGTCGTTCGATGATATCCTTACGTCATTTACAATATCATATTTAAGTATTGGAATAATGTCTGGAGAGAAATTATTAATTCCCAGAAATTAGATAACAACAACGACGACAACACAAGAACACATTCATATTGTGCAACACATTTATTTTTGCTCTGTTCTCCTTTCTCTGTCTCCTTTTGCAAAATATTTCATCAATATCATCATCAAACTTAAGTCTTTGCACAAACAATCTCCTGGGGGGAAGGAACAAGATGTGTTAAAACTTTTGACCATGGAGAGGAATGAAATCGCAACATGTTATGCAAGGACATGTTAGGATGTTTCGTAAAAGGATTCATTCTCAAATATGGAAGCAAAAATCCTCCCAAAAATAGAAAAACAGGCAAATATTTTACAATTTTCAACAATTTTTTATTCGGTTATTCGATAACACACTCAACAACAATCATTAAATTAGTGATGGTAACTGGTGTAGGAGACAGGGGCAGAGTACACGGTCTTGACCAAAGGAGCTGAGTGGACTACGGGTGCGGCAGCATAGGTGTGGACCTCAGGAGAAGCAATAGTCTTGACAACGGGAGCAGCGGCATAAGTATGAACAGCAGGGGCGGCAAAAGTCTTGACAACTGGAGCAGCGGCATAAGTGTGAACAGCAGGAGCGGCAAAAGTCTTGACTACAGGAGCGGCGGCGTAGGTGTGGACCACAGGAGATGCAATAGTCTTAACTACAGGAGCAGCAGCGTAGGTGTGGACAACGGGAGAGGCAATCGTTTTGACCACAGGAGCTGCGGCATAACTATGAACAACGGGTGAGTAAGTTTTGGTATAAACTGCAGGCTGGACAATTGAGTGAGTTTGAGCAATCAAACCGGGAGCAGCATTGGCAGCAGCCAAGAGAACGAAAATGGGAATCTATAAATAATTCAAAAGTAAAAATCAAATAAAAATTTCCTTTAAATTATTTTACAATTAACTTACGAATTTGAACATGTTTATCAAAGATTCTTTGTGTTTCGAGAGTTTAAAGTAAACTGATGATGTCTGCAGAGCACTTGATCTATTTTATATGATCTACATGAACTTCCACAACTTCCAACTTCCGTGGAATGAATTGAATATTCTTTGTGTTGTGTTGGTAGCATTAATGCTACCGGTTTTGATTTGAATGGGTAATTAATGCCTACAAATAGTTGTGTGCACATTATAAATAATTGTTAACACAAAAACTAAGTACGTCTAATAAAAAATATTAAATTATTGGAGTTCTTTAAACTTCAAAATATTGATCTGAAGGTTTGCAAATATTTAAATTGGAACTTCAGACAAATTATAAAACAAATATGGTTCAAATAAAATAATCCTTACGAAGGTTTACAAAGTATCTTACTTTTGAGATCGCCAAATAAATTTGTGTGTTTCATTATAAAACCGGAATGAATGAATTCGCTCATTTTCTGGTCGATGAAGACCATCTGCAGCAGATGGCAATGTGTGATTTTTTACTTTGTGCAATTAGACTGGCTGACACTATGCAACAAAATGATTTTGAAGTCTCATATATAACATTTTCTGGCTTTCAAAATTCGAAAACGACATTAATAACACTGTCCAACAAATTAAGGCTTTTAACCCCAGTAATTTTGTTGGCGTATAATTTTGCTATTTAAGCGGGAAGATCTTTATTTACTTTGGTATCTTCGGAGATCCGCACTGAAATTTACCGGCAAACATTCTCCTAGAATATTTTAATCCTTAAATATCCTATTTGAAAGGATTTTTTTTATTTTCTCGAAAAAGGGTCAAATTGACCCATAAGGAGAAGAGTTACAGGGTTATGATATTCCACTTTCCATTATGATCCTCGTGAAATTCCACTATATAAATAGTTCTGATAATAAAAATTCTCTCAGACATTAACTTATAACACTTTTTATACCCTACACCACTTCGTGGTCTAGGGTATTATAAGTTAGTTTCGCGCCAAATGTTTGTAACACCAAGAAATAATCGAGCTAGACCCACCTTTAAGTATACCAATCGGCTTAGAATCACCAGCTGATTCGATTTAACGATGTCTGTCTGTCCGTTTGTCCGTCTGTTCGTCCGTCCGTCTGCTGTCCATCTAAGCTTGTTCGCACTCTACAGATCGCAATTGTTGTCCGATTGTCATGAAACTTGGCAGAAGTTATTTTTTCTGGCCAAGGACCATCGGTATTGAATTTGGAGGAAATCGGTTCAGATTTAGATATAGCCCCCATACAAATGTCGCTCCCGATTTGACATTTTCCGCTCTAGAAACGACATATTGTACCCGATTTTCTTTAAATTTTACAGAACATCTTATAATCGAACTAGAAACACGTATGCAAAAATTGGGTAAGATCGGTTCAGATTTAGATGTAGCCCCCATACAAATGTTGCTCCCGATTTGACATTTTCCGCTCTAGAAACGACATATTGTACCCGATTTTCTTTAAATTTTGCAGAACATCTTATAATCCAACTAGAAACACGTATGCAAAAATTGGGTAAGATCGGTTCAGATTTAGATATAGCCCCCATACAAATGTCGCTCCCGATTTGACATTTTCCGCTCTAGAAACGACATATTGTACCCGATTTTCTTTAGAATTCGCACAACATTTTATAATTGAACTAGAAACACCTATGCTGAAAGTGGGTATGATCGGTTCAGATTTAGATATAGCCGCCATACAAATGTCGCTCCCGATTTGACTTTTTCCGCTCTAAAATCCACATATTGTACCCGTTTTTCTTTAAAATTGGCACAACATCTGATAATCCAACTAAAAAACCTATGGTGAAAGTGGGTAAGATCGGTTCAGATTTAGATATAGCCCTCATATATTTCAACTAAGAAGACATATTATGAAAGTCAAATATATGGGTCCATATTTTGGTATAACCCCCATACAAATTGGGCCCCCATTCCACTCTATTACATCTCTAGAACCCACATCGTGCATTAGATCTCGATATTATTTTGCATATGATGTCATATTTCAACTAAGAATACCTACTTTGAAAGTGATCTTTATGGAACCTCTTTTTAATGTAGTGCACTTACAAATGGCCCCATTTTAATTTTTACCCCTCAAGAACGCAAATTTTACATCGGATTTTTTTTTCAAATTTTGTAGATTATATTATATTTCAGAATACAAAGTCAAATATATGTGTCCACACTTTGGAATAACCCAATAACCCATTCTACTCTAATACAGCTCTACAATCTACGTCTTACATCGGATCATGATATATTTCAACTATGAATACCTACAGTGAATGACAAATATATAGGCACATGTTTTGAGCCGGTGTTGTTATAGGCCTCCTTTCAAATGTCGGTCCGATTTATCTTATTACTACTGTATAATTTGTATTTGTCTGCCGGAAAATTGGATCAATTATTTACCATATTCGTTAAATATGACTAAAGATGAATTTATATGAACTACATAAAATTGCTCCCATGAAACACCTGGGTTTAGTAATAAAAGCGATGTATATACGCAGGGAGTGGTGTAGGGTATTATATAGTCGGCCCCGCCCGACTTTAACCATTCCTTACTTGTTTCAGTTAACATAATGCTCCCTTCGACCAAAAAATTAAAACTTTGACCCGCGATAAAGAGAAACTCAGACCAGCTGGACTATAATTTTATTCTACGAAAATGATCTACTCAACAAGCCCTTTCAGAATTATATGGTCGCTACTCTGTTCCAAAAATGATGTTGGACAGTGTAATTATACCCTCACTCTACAGACTAAAAAAAAGAAAAAGAAAAAAGTGTAACGAATTGAAGGAGTGACTTGAGATCCTAAGTACGTTTGGACCAAGTCCAAGACTTTTTAACTTTTTAACTTTTAACTCTTGAAAGGAACTAAGGAATTAATTCAAACTTTTCTCGTGATTTTTTTCCAAACATAGTTTAAGTTCGATGATGGGCGATAAACCACACCGCTTCTGGTACCTCCCATAGAATTGTCTCTATCCTGGGTAATATTAAATCCTTCATAACTTCTATACTTATGCATGGAATCCCCTATGGCTTGATATTTGATCATGATTTTACAGATGTGGAAACTGGGACCATGTATCACGAACCTTCTAGTACCTTCCACAAAAAATACCCTGCCCTCAGTAAACTTGTATTCCTTATAACTTCCGCATATATGTTGTCTGAGAGTGAGGGTATATATAAGTCGGTTTAACTTACTGAAGCTTACTTTTTTAAACTTTTTTATTTTTGCATGGTGGACCTTTCTGGAGAAATGTTCATATCTATGGATGACCCTCATTTATTTTATTTCCAAAATGGGAGTACAAATATTAAAGATACTTTGCTTTGTATGGCTTTCGGTAGGATCGATCTACGGGAGACCTGATGACGCTGCTGTCCGAAAAGTGGAATCGATCCATCCACAAGTTTGGGGAGAGTAAGGTTGTTGCTCTAGATATCTCCAAGGCCTTTTATAGAGTATGACACGACGCATTCATATCAAAGCTCATTGCTTTTGGTGTTGGTAGTGACTTCTCTCGATTTATATCGAGCTTCCTCAGAGATCGCACTATACGAGTTGTTGTAGATGGGTTCTCATCCGACGAGCAGGGCTCTGTCCTTTCCCCTTCCCTTTTTCTTATTTTCATCGACGACCTCTTGGATCGGACTTCGAATCCAATATACTCATTCGCGGATGACAGCAACCTCTGTCATTCATACTCATTCGATCATAGACCAAGTCGTCAAGAAATTGAGGACAAAAGGAGATGGATGGATGAGTCACTTAGCCAGGATTTATTGGCCATTTCCAAATGGGGTCAAGTGAATAGAGTGGATTTTAATGCATGTAATATCCAGTGTTCCTTGTTGTCTCACAAGCGATTCACTGCTCCAATAGTGTCGTCGATTTCTATGAACGATATAGATATTGTGCAATCGGACACTCGTGATGTTGTGGGCATGAAGATACATTGTGATGTTCGCTGGAGAAAACATGTATTTGATGTGTCGAAAGAAGCATTCAAGTGTCTTGGCTTTTTAAAGCGGTGTAAGAAATTCTTCACTCCCTCCGATCTTTTCAATATCTATATTACGTACATCAGACCTAAGATGGAATACAACTCTCATATATATGGTCGGGTGCTCCAAGATCTTCCTTGGAGCTACTCGACCGTGTTCAGAGGAGGTCGACGGTGTTGATAGGTGACAGTAGGATATCCAATTCTGTTGTCTCCCTTGAACATCGTCGTAATGTGGGTTGTGTGTCACTGTTTTATCGATGGTGTTTGTTCCTCGGATATTCGTGATCTCATACCGGACGTGACGACGTTCGGTAGAGATACGCGACTTTCAAGGAACTCTCACCCATTAGTTGTCGATTGGACAGCTGGCCGCACTACACAGTACAGAATGAATTCGTTCTTTGCAACTCGTATGTGGAATCGACTTCCGGCAAATATATTTCCCGCCAATTATGACATAAAGACATTCAAAACAGATGTCAACAAATACTTCTCCCTTTTTCCTCCATCCTACCCTTATCTACCTTTAGCCAACGCAATGCACTGCATTTATAGGGGACACACCCTGAGTGTTGGTTCAGTGAAAAAAAAAACACTTATAAGCCTGTAACTTAGTTGGTTATCAACCTATTTTCACTTTCATCGAATTTGAAAAGAAGAAACCTGGAGCTGTCGATCGTTATATAGCTTATTTAAGAAAACTTTTGTCAAACACATTTTTTTTTTCAAAAAAATAAAAATATTTTCACCACTTGTAAATTTAATTAAATAACACAATTATACAGATGTGGGGTTATAAAAGCACAAACCCAATAAAACAATAAGTTGTTTTTCGTTAAACTAACACTGGAAGAAAATAAAACTTTTTGAATGTTTATGTATGAAGGTCATTTCAGAGGGGGTCAATATTTCCCATTTTACACATTCTTATGATGAATCGTCATAGGAAACCTTGTGATCATTACATTCTAAGTGTGGGATGTGTTCATCAATACTACTGAAACTCTACGAGGAATATTTGTGGAACACTATAACCCTTGGTTTGGTTTGGTTTTAAGCACCAGAATGATCCTGCATTCTGAACACTCGGAGACCCAGTTGGATTCATTGTGAAAATCTTTTTGTTTCCTGAAAGTATAAGGTTATAGGAGAGGGATAGGGAGTGATGCAATTTGGGAAGGAGTAAGTGGTGTTTGGAGATAGATAAGGGAGAGATGAGAAGTGAGGGAAGTATGGGGATAAGGGGTGTGTTTTAATATTTCTATGTGTGGGTGTTTTTATTTTTTGATGGTTGACGACTAGATAAGAACATTAAGTCGAGAGTCATCCGGTATATTGTTGGTGGTATGCCTTTATGGCTCTCTTTCTCTGTTAGCCGTCATCTGTCTGTGTGGTTACATCCTTGTCCCTAAGCAGCCACCCCTGATCCGATTTAGACCTTTTGAGAATCCCAAAAGGTCATAAATGGTGCGGGTTGCAATATCTTCTATGTTTCTGATGAAATAACTTCCTAGGTATTTATTTCTGCGTACACATAGCGCCGGACATCTGCAGATCATGTGTTCGATTGATTCTACCTCGTTCTCATCCTCACATAATCGACAGTGATCTTCAATGCCCAACTATAACAACACTATAACCCTTTAGCTCATCAATATAGACATCTTTTTGGTCCCTTTCGTGTGAGTTTACCGGGTCAAAAGGTTCTACAAAAATATTTGCAATAACATTCTAATATATTTCTCTGAATACACCAAAACTCAGACCTCAAATGTCAGAAATAAGTCAAAACATAAAATTAATTTTAGAGTTAATTTTGTATTTTTTGGTGCTAAACTGCCCCAAAACTGAATTTGAGGTGGATGGTGTGAAATTTCACTATAAGTCGACGAACAAAAGGAGGCTATCCATAATATATAATATATATATAATATATAATATATAATATATAATATATAATATATAATATATAATATATAATATATAATATATAATATATAATATATAATATATAATATATAATATATATATATATAACACTATCAATTTGGATATTTGAACATTTCCACGCACTCTTGAGTTCTAATTGGCATTAACGATGCATTACTTGAAGATCAACAATTACTAAATTTATTTCGTTATTACATTTCTAACAATTGACAATTTAATGATACAGGCTAGTGTAGGTGGCGACAGGAGCAGCATGTGCTACAGTCTTAATCAAAGGAGCAGAGTGGACAACGGGAGCTGCAGCATAAGTTTGGTAAACGGGAGCGGCGGCGGCATATGTGTGTACAACTGGAGCAGCAACAGTCTTGACAACAGCGGGTGCAGCAGCATAAGTGTGAACAGCAGGAGCAGCAGCATAAGTGTGGACAACTGGGGCAGCCACAGTCTTGACAACGGCGGGAGCAGCGGCATAAGTGTGGACAACTGGAGCTGCAACAGTCTTTACTACCGTGGGAGCAGCGGCGACATAAGTATGGGCAACAGGAGCAGCGGCATAAGTTTGAACCACTGGTACTTTCTTGACCAAGTTAGTGAAGCTCTGATGGGTCACCGCTGACGAAGCTCTGGTATCAACAACAGCAGTTTTGGCATAAACGGCCGGTTGAATAATGGAATGGGTTTCCGCAATCAGACCAGGAGCAGCGGCAGCCACGGCAACCAAAGCAAAAAGGGATATCTATAAGGGCAAACAACGAGTATTAGGAACAAAGAATTTTAGATTTTTCATCTGTGGTCAAAACTTACAAATTTGAACATGTTGAGGGGAGGGTTGTAATGTATGTTGTCGCTGTCTGCAAAAGATGAAATGAAACTGTTGCTGTTTGCTCAGCCATGGAGGTGTTTTTATACGATTGACATGAACTTCTGAAGCGGAATAATAAAGTTTTCATGGCTGTTGTGAAGTTATTTTGTGTTGTGATAACCGGTTCATTTGATCGAGTAATGACCACACATAATAGTTGTGGAAAATAATAAACACTTTAATTTATTTGCTCAATTATTCAATAATGTTTATGAATATGTTTAATTTGTTTGGATTCTTGTCATACAGGACCAGGGAGGATATAAATATAAGACGGATTTGTCTAAGTAAATTTAATTAAACCATTTTAATAAACTCTGGAATAAGGGGCTATTTGAGCCAAGTCAGAAGGTTTTTGGGTAGAAAACAACACTTGTCAAAACGCCTTAGGTGTATATATTGGGTTGGCCATTTAAATTTTTAAATTAGAATCGGCTATAAAAAAGTACTGATTACATTTCCAAATTTCTGGTTTTATTGATAGGTAGAACTTTGTCATTTAATAATGGAACACAATATCAGTCATATCGATACCACGACTGGCTCGGCAGTAGCTCATCCGATCAACCCAATTTTTCAGTTTGTTTACCATTTTTGAATTACAAATGGAATAATTTTTGAATTACAAATGAAGAGTTTTGAATTTCAAATGATGTCTTTTGAATTTCAAATGATGTCTTTTGAATTTCAAATGATGACTTTTGAATTTCAAATGATGTCTTTTGAATTTCAAATGATGTCTTTTGAAATACAAATGACGACTTTTGAATTTCAAATGTTGTCTTTTGAATTACAAATGACGATTTTTGAATTTCAATTGTCATTTTTTGAATCAAATGGAATTTTTGAATTTCAACTGGTGTCTTTCGAACTTCAAGTGATGCCTTTTGAATTACAATTGAAAAAGGTAAGGGGTAAACTCGATATAGATGTTAATGCTGAACTAATACAGATAGAATCAAATTATTTGAAGTATTTTTAATAGATATTCTCCTCTTTAATTTGACACTAATAAAGTTGTCATAGGGTGCGGATAAATATATAAAATAATTATAGGTAAAAAAAGTGTATGCAATCGTTTCATTCATTCGTTCTAAAACAACGCAAGTCCTTATCATTTAAACAAAAACAATAAAATACGGCGCAATTATTCACTTTTCCATGTAGAACGCAAAAAATCGAATTTTATAACAACGTTACAACACAACAAATTCCCAAAATTAATTAATACTCATGTTGCACAGTGGAACAAAATGAAACTTTTTCTGACAACGGATTCTATAATATACGTGTATCGGCGTTTAGAATGTTTACGTATTGAGGTCATTTTAGAGGCGGGTCAATATTTCCCTCCTTTGCATATTCTTATGATGAATCGACATAGGAAACTTTGTGATCCTTACATTTTGGGTGTAGGATGTGCACGTCAATATTAATTAAAACACTACGAGAAAAATTTTTGTGGAACATTTTAACCCTCTAGCTTCTCAATGTAGGGGTCAAATAAAAGTCAAAACTTCAAATACATTTTAGGGTTAATTTTGTACTTTTTGCGAATTGGTGCTAAACTGTCCCAAAAAACTCAATGGAAACAAGTACAAAAAGCGTTATTTACCCTCCATCGACAGTCTCTGTGGAACGCAACCCATGGACATTCCACAGAGACTGTCGATTTTCGTAGAAGTGCAGTAATATTACAGGAAAATATATATATTTTTTAATATAGCCCAACCAAAACAAATACAAATAGTGAAAAAATTATTTTATAAATAAGTATAATATGTTTTATTATTTCAGAACATGCTTATAAGGCAAGGATACCAATACGTTTACAAATCGAAATAATACATTCCAAAAATAAATATTCTTATATTTATATTTTCAAAAAGTTTAAATACCATAAATATTGGTAGATAGTGGGTGCTACAGTTGGTTGTATTTCCATTCTATTTTAAATCCAAAAGTACACATTTTGAAACTCCGTTATCTCACGTACATAGTGCAAAATAACCTAACTTCACCAATTTTTGCCGTAAAAGTAAAAAGTACGAATTTGGAAAAATCTTTTTATAGACACGCAGTCTATGCAGTCAGAGGAATGTATACACCAAATTCCATGATTCTAGCTGCGGCCATTTGGTTGGTACCATTTTTATCCCTCTATTCCCATTTTACCCCTTAAAAGTACGAATTTGGAAAAAATATTTTTATATTATTTATTTACTCAATTAAAGGAACGCACACACCAATTTTCGTGTTTCTAGCTATTGTCGTTTGATATGTACCATTTTTATCCCTTTTTGCCCCATTTTACTCCCTATGAATAAAAATAACTTTATCACCCAATATCAAGTAAGTACAAGCTGTCATATTGAAAAAATGTGCTTAAATACTCTAAAATATTTGGGGTTATTATGGGTACTTTTAGTCCTTGTAAGGGAAAATTTTTTTCCCTTTGGGCCGATTTCAATCCCAACTAGGGTTTGGGGTTTCCCGGACTTTTTTCATTTCCCGGGAAAACAGGAATAACAAATTTCATTCACGGGAATTCCCGGGAAAAATTAATTTATTTATAGGTATGTGCAATATGGTTTAAAATATCAACATTTAATAACTGGTGTGTTTTTTTTTTCAATACTGTCATATTAGAAATTAAAAACGAATGTTATTGTCAAAATATTTTACAAATATTTTACTCTACACCTTTTCAAGATTATATTCGGAACATACAAATTTATATTGAGAAATGTAAATTCATATTAGGGACATATAAATTCATAATGGGTAATGTAAATTTATAATAAGAACATTTTAAATTTATAGTGAGATAAAATATGTGTTTCTACGAAAATATCCATAGAAAAACGTACATACATAGCTTCGATTATAAATTTTAGAGTTCCTGATTATGAATATATATTCCTGAATAAGAATTTATATTTTCTCATTATCAATTTGGATTTTCTCATTTTGTATTTATATATCTCATTATCAATTTGTATGTTCTTATTATGAATTTATATTTCTCAATATGAATTTACATTTCACATTACGAATTTACAGTGCTGATTATGAATTATCATGCTCCTATTATTACATCCTATTATTAACTTACATATTCCGATTATAAATTATATTTTCTCATTATAAACTTGAAAAGTTGTAGACTAATCGTCAGAATTGGACATTTATATCGCAGGTAGAAGTGACTGGCACCTACACTAGATTCAAAATTGCAAAAAGATTAAGGAAACAAATAACTCATATGACGCATATGATGCATTTAATTTCGAATATTCATTCGTCTGGAGACAAAAATATTTTATAGAAAAAGGGGGAAAATTCTAAACTGTAAAAACAATAGAAACATAAAATTAATATTAATTTAATAAATTCATAAAAAATAAAAATATTGAAATAATCCAGTCATTAATTCTATCAAAGGGCCATTTAAATACACCGTAGCATATATTTATATTCCTATTAGATTTCTCTTGAAAGTTTCCAGGCGAACAATTTTTATTGTATTCCTATTTTTAGACCATTTCTTTCTGGCTACATATATAAAGTAAATTGTTCTTGAAGAAGATATTCGATTATTCTAGGAAAACAAGAAAAATAACTTTATGTAAGCCATAGTATTGTCGGCATGATATTATATGGCTATTTAGCGAATTTAAAAAGTTTTGTTTTTAATAATATAATATAAACAAATAGTCAACAAATACTCATTATTGACAGTAATGTAAATACATATATGAATTTGAAATACATCTAAAAATTCCAATTTATTTAGTAACATTAAATTATTGATCAACATAATAAATAAATTATTTTTTTAATATTTCCCGGGAAATTGAATTTTTTTTCCCGGGAATTCCCAGAAAAATTTGGGCGATTCGGGAATTCCCGGACTCCAAACCCTAATCCCAACCGATCTACGACTATAAGACGCATTTATGGAAAATTTGAACGTCCTAGCTCCTTTCGTTTAGATCCTAGCGTGCTTTCAACAGACGGACGGGCATGGCTAGATCGTCTTAGAATTTTATGACGATCAAGAATATATATACTTTACAGGGTCTCAGGTCGATATTTCAAGGTCTTACAAACGAAATGACAAAGTTAGTATACCTCCATCCTGGAGGTGGAGGGTATAAAAATATTGTACAGGGTTTTCCAACATGAGGTGTTATTTTGGTATTCAAAGAAAATTCCATTTTTTGAGATAAATGATAGGATTTTTATCATTTTCATCGGATCATTTTCATTCATGAATTTTAATAATTCCAATGCGTTGTTGAAGCGTGTATCGTTCCATTTTTAGTAATGGCGTAGTTTCTACTTGTCAAATGTCAAATAATAAAAGCTTCAAAAGTGACAGCTACCGAAATACCGAGGTGATTCAAAATAACACCTCTTGTTGGAAAACGCTGTATTAGACGCCGAATAATATATATGTAATAAAATTATATATATATATATATATAAATAAATCATATATATATATAATATAAATAAATCATATATACATAAATAAATCAGCACCAATTTGGATATTTAAACAAATTTGGTATAATTTTTTATTTTTATATATTATATCTACAACTTCATTTTGTTCGGCGACTTATAGTGAAATTTGACGTAGAAGAATATTTTTTCCATTCATACCAACCCCCTAAAATTCAACTGTGCCGGAGAGTTTAGCACCAATTCGAAAAAAAATACAAAATTAACCCCAAAATGAATTTTTAGTTTTGATTTATATCTGGCATTTAAGTTGAGTTTTGCTATATTCTGAGACTTACAGTTGAATTTTACGACAAATATTTTTGTAGAACATGGTGACCCGTTAAGAATGTGCAAAAGGGGATATATTAAATCCCCTCTATACCTAAACTTTCAAAAAGCCGATACACGTATATTCTCTTTTTATCCACTCTATCAGAGTCCGTTGTCAGAACCTTGTTATTTATTTTTGTGTACCACAGTGTTATTAGTAATAATTTTAATTATTAGTATTATTAATGTGTGAAATAGGATATTTGTAATTCACAAGAGATGGACTATTTCAATTTAACATTACATATGAACTCTATAATATATAAGAGAGGATATTTTTCCTTTTGTAACTTCAACAAATATTCGTCGAATGCCAAGGATAGACATACCATATAAAACTATAGTAACATGGAGGTAAATTCCTCATGTAAGAGCTCGTAACACGTCCTTAGTGTGAAACATGCGTTTCGATTTGTCGTGGTTACACGTGGAAAAGTGAATGAATCTAATGATGATTCACAAGATTTTTTTGTTATCAAAAGAGTAAAGACTTTACTCAAATATCAAATTAAATTTCCAGGGATACGAGAATATATCACATGTCCTATCTTAACGTTTAGTTCACTGACATCAACATTATCACAAATACTAAGAAATATTTGTCTAGAATACATATTGAAATAATTGAAAAAATAACTTAATTATTTATCATTTACCACAACTAATCTATGAACATTACTGGAGCAAATGAACCGGTTATCGCAACACAAACTAACACTACAGCAGTCATGAAGACATAATAAAGTATTCGGCGGAAGTTTCTGTCTAATCATATAAAATACTCTACAAGCTGAACGAAAACCAACAGTTTCATTTCATCTTCTGCAGAGAGACAAACTTCATAATCCCACCAACACAACATGTTCAAATTTGTAAGTTTTGACCGCGAATGAAAAATTGAAATTCTTTGTTCCTAATACTCGTTGTTTGCCCTTATAGATTTCCCTTTTTGCTTTGGTTGCTGTGGCTGCCGCTGCTCCTGGTCTGATTGCCGAAACCCATTCCATTGTTCAACCGGCCGTTTATGCCAAAACTGCTGTAGTTGATACCAGAGCTTCGTCAGCGGTGACCCATCAGAGCTTCACTAACTTGGTCAAGAAAGTACCAGTGGTTCAAACTTATGCCGCTGCTCCTGTTGTTCACACATATGCCGCCGCTGCTCCCGCTGTTGTAAAGACTGTTGCTGCTCCAGTTGTCCACACATACGCTGCTGCTCCCGCCGTTCACACCTATGCTGCTGCTCCAGCCGTTCACACTTATGCTGCCGCTCCCGTTTACCAGACATATGCTGCTGCTCCCCTTGTCCACTCTGCTCCTTTGATTAAGACAGTGGCACATGCTGCTCCTGTCGCCACTTACACCAGCTTGTATCATCATTAACTTGTGGATTGTTAGAATGAATAAATAGATGTAGATGTAATTGTTGAACTTTAAGCAGAGCGTTGTTAATGTCAATTGGAACTTAAACCTATATTCCGCTTCGATTATTTATATATTGCATAATGATCCTATATATCGGTGGGGATAGCATTACCAAGGAATGTGATTTCATGAACTGAACTTCTTTGAAGAGTGTCGACAAAAAGTTGTTTACGAAAACTCCCATCTCCCGGTATAAATCGAGAATAAACCACTGGGAACTATTCGCCAAAACTCATCCACTTTATCGGTCACATACACTGCGGTGGTTCTCCGATTCAGCTTTACAAAGTCTTAATTTGAGGGACATTCTTAGAGAAGTAGTTCTAGTTGTATCCACTAAAAAAAGTAAAGGGAACTCTCTGTCTCAACATATACGGAGCAATAAGGACAACTGCTTCTGAAGCATTTTAAGTTTTGCTTCGCATTAAAATCGATATTATTTATCTATCGCTTTGGACCAGCAGGGACATACACAGGCAATATGAAGAATTCTCCTTAGTTGTCATTGTTGCCGGTGGCTTTCGATGGCTAGAACTATAGCATATACTCCGCTAACAGGTGTGACTGGTTGGGGAAATTCCTGGGAGAGATCTTTATCTGAAATTCTACACCTATCATCCAAGTATAACAGGTACGTTCGGGTATATACAATGCAAAGAATTGGATATTAAAATGGGTCATAGGTTATCCTATACATGTAGTGTCAAACTAGCCGAAAGTATGGTTATTGGAGAAGTTGCGGACTTATTGTCCGCAATGTGGTGACGAACACTGACACCAACATCTACTCGGATAGTCGGAGACTGGCATTAGATTCATGAACTTGGTGTCCTAAAATTAAAGAACAGCCCAACATTTCAGGAGATGAACAAACAGTACGATTCGATCCACCAGCCAGGTCATACACCCAGAGGCGAGATATGATTGCTGCAACCACATTCGAAGTGCAGCATATTATGAGTGAGATTATGGTTGGGGTAATCATAGTATGGCTGTAGCTAATCATAATACGATAATTATGGCTATGTTATGGTTACTCACAATCAAAATGGTCAACCATAATATGGTGCCCTTCAATTACCTTTGCAGTTATCATGTTATGCCGGCAACAATCATATGTCTTCTCTGTGTGTAGGGGCATGCTTGGAAATTGAAATAACCCTACAATTCCCTCCCTGCATAGTCCTAAATACGTACAGAGTCGCATATATGGTCTGGCCCAAATATGGTATGAAGAAGTCGAGTTAATTGATTTGAACTAGGATATTGTACTAGCGCAAGACCTTTTAGTATCTATATTTTATAGAGGGCGAACATATTTACAAATGACAGTGGTCGAGTTACTTTCATTCACTTGACTCCAATTGTCTATGTTGATTTTATTATTGACAGTTAACTCAGACGACTTTTGTAGGAGGACGAGATTGAAAGCATCTCGTTTAGTGATACTGGTTTAAGCTTTCTTCAAAGGCTTGGGCAATACAAATCGCGCAAGTTAAAAAGATTATTCCATTTACATCCTTGCTAAGTAAGAATATGGCGTAGAGGTGGCTTTGAGATCGAAAAAAAATCCCAAAATTACGAAAATGATAATAAACATGGAAGTGACAAACTTGGTCTATACTATAACTTGACGTGGAGAAAAAAGTCAAGGCACTTAGGATACGTTAGGATGGCGTGAAAGAGTTCGTGAATATTCTCAGGAGAGCATCGGCATAATCATTTAGTAACTATTGTGAACTATTTGCTTTTGATTTCATAGTAAAGGGTGATTTTTTAAGAGCTTGATAACTTTTTTTTAAAAAAAAACGCATAAAATTTGCAAAATCTCATCGGTTCTTTATTTGAAACGTTAGATTGGTCCATGACATTTACTTTTTGAAGATAATTTCATTTAAATGTTGACCGCGGCTGCGTCTTAGGTGGTCCATCCGCTTAGTCCAATTTTGGCATTTCCACGTTTTTGAGTAACAGAGACCCAATTGGTGCGAACGGCGACGAATCGAAAATTGGTGGTCATCATTAACACTGGCCGATACAGCTGCGATATTTTCTTCAGTTCGCACTCTACGTAAGCGTGTTGGTGGTTTAATGTCCAACAATGTAAATTTGGTGCGAAATTTAGTCACAATAGCCCGAATAGCCGCTTCAGTGGGTCGATTAAACTGACCATAAAATGGAAGCGCGCAATGAACTTTCTTAACAGAGCACGCATTTTGATAATAAAATTCAATAATTTGCAAGCGTTGTTCGTTTGTAAGACGATTCATGATGAAATGTCAAAGCATACTGAGCATCTTTCTCTTTGACACCATGTCTGAAATCCCACGTGATCTGTCAAATACTAATGCATGAAAATCCTAACCTCAAAAAAATCACTCTTTACTTCCCAAAAAATAACAAGGTTCTGGCAACGGACTCTGATAGAGGGGGTAAAAACAGAATATACGTATATCGGCGTTTTGAAAGTTTACGTATGGATTTCATTTTAGAGGCGAGTCATTATTTACCCCTCTTGCACATATTATATAATTATACTATTAGTCTCTGAATACACCAAAACTTAACTTAAATGTCAGAAATAAGTTAAAGCTTAAAATCCATTTTAGGGTTAATTTCGTACTTTTTCCGAATTTGTGATAAACTGTCCCACAAAACTGAATTTAAGGGGGTGGTGAATAGATAAAATATTCTACGTCAAATTTCACTATGAGTTACCGAACAAAAGGAAGCTGTAGATTTGTTCCAGAGTCTAATCAGAGTCTGGTAATATTCAACAATGTTCTATTTCTTCTTCGATAACAATCTCCAAGCTGTCGTGGAGTATATAAAACTCAAGGCACCAGTTCGCTAGGACGTCGTGAAAGAGTTCTCAAGATAATAATTTAAGTTCACAATCTTTGCCTTTCATTTCAAAGTTTTTTCCCATTATTATAACCTAATAAAATTATATTCTGGTAAGATTCAACAATTTTCTATTTCATTTCTTTTCTTCTTCGATAACAATCTTTAACTTAATGATGGTAACTGGCATATGAGAGGGGAGCAGAGTACAAATTCTTGACCAGTGGGGCTGCGTAGACTACGGGCGAGGCAGCATAAGTTTGATACGCAGGAGTGGCAACAGTCTTGACAAGGGGAGCTGCAGCAGCATAAGTGTGAACAGCTGGAGCGGCAAAAGTCTTAACTACTGGAGCAGCAGCAGCATATGAATGGTGGACTACAGGAGAAGAAATAGTTTTGAAAACGGGAGCAGCGGCATAGGTGTGGACAGCAGGAGCGGCAAAAGTTTTGACAACAGGAGCAGAGGCATAGGTGTGCACCGCTGGAGCTGAAATAGTCTTAACTACTGGAGCAGCGGCATAGGTGTGGACAACGGGAGAGGAAATCGTTTTGACCACAGGTGCTGCGGCATAACTATGAACCACGGGTGAGTAAGTTTTGGTATAAACTGCAGGCTGGACAATCGAGTGAGTTTGAGCAATCAAACCGGGAGCAGCATTGGCAGCAGCCAAGAGAGCGAAAATTGGGATCTGCAAATAATCAAGAAAATAGGAATAAATTCAGAATGAAGAGAGAAATACAATATTTCAAGATTAAAATACGAATCAAGAAAATATAAATAATGATATTATTTAATTATTTTAAGATTAACTTACGAATTTGAACATGTTTGTTGGAGAATGTGTTGTTGTGAGAGTTTAATGTAAACTGATGATGTTTGCAGGGCATTTGATCTATTTTATATGATTGACATGAACTGCCACAACATAACATCCGCTGAACCTGTGGATCGTTCAGCGTTCAGCAATGAATTCGTTATTGTTGTGGTAGCGTTAATGAGACCGGTTTGCTCGGCAAGTATTAACGAATGAATTTAAACAATTGTTTAGAAAATATTAAAATACTGGAGCTCATATATTTGATTTTTTGAGAGTACAAGAATATTGATGCTTGTTTGTTTTTCTAGTTCCGCTGTTTCCGACCTTTTACATGGCTCACAATTTTATTGATTTATTATGCATTGAATTATGAATTTCATAAAGATGTTTTAACTTCCTACTATCTTCTGGTGTGTAATATGACAAACTTATAAATATGGTTTGACTAATTTTCTGTACTAGTTTTGACAATTCTGTTGCTCTCCAAGCTCAACAATGCCATTAGCTATTCTTCTATGATGATGAATACTTAAAATAATGTTGAAAAATGCTACAATGTTTTTGTAAAGAATTGTCTACATTTTACACAATGCCTTTGTAGGCATTAGTAATTCTTGCGTAGCAAACCAGTCACATTAACGCTAACAACAAACAAAGCACATTCAAAACTCATTCAGTGGATGTGAAGTTATGAACATTTCGTGTCAACCATATAAAATAGATCAGATGCTCTGCAGACATCATCAGTTTACTTTAAACACTCGCAACAAGACATTCTCAAACAAACATGTTCAAATTCGTAAGTTAATCTTAAAATAATTAAAATATATCTTTATTTATATTTTCTTGATTCGTAATTTGATCTTGAAATATTGTATTTCCCTCTTCATTCTGAATTTATTCCTATTTTGTTGATTATTTGCAGATCCCAATTTTAGCTCTCTTGGCTGCTGCCAATGCTGCTCCAGGTTTGATTGCTCAAACTCACTCGATTGTCCAGCCAGCAGTCTATACCAAAACTTACTCACCCGTGGTTCATAGTTATGCCGCAGCACCTGTGGTCAAAACGATTGCCTCTCCCGTTGTCCACACCTATGCTGCTGCTCCTGTAGTTAAGACTATTTCAGCTCCTGTGGTCCACACCTATGCCTCTGCCCCTCTTGTCAAAACTTATGCCGCCTCTGCTGTCCACACCTATGCCGCTGCTCCCGTTTTCAAAACTATTTCTTCTCCTGTAGTCCAACACTCATATGCTGCCTCTGCTCCAGTAGTTAAAACCTTTGCCGCTCCAGCTGTTCACACTTATGCTGCTGCAGCTCCCCTTGTCAAGACTGTTGCCACTCCTGCGTATCAAACTTATGCTGCCTCGCCCGTAGTCTACGCAGCCCCACTGGTCAAGAATTTGTACTCTGCCCCCCTCTCCTATGCCAGTTATCATCATTAAGTTAAAGATTGTTATCGAAGAAGAAAAGAAATGAATTATAAAATTGTTGAATCTTACCAGAATATAATTTTATTAGGTTATAATAATGGGAAAACTTTTAAATGAAATGCAAAGAGTTCACAATTAAATTACACAGTGCAACACGAAAAAAAATAACCATATACGGACACCGCTACATGATAAAAGACCAAAAAAAAAAAGACCCGTGTTTTTTTGTTTCCCCCAAAGTCATGCACTTTTTTTTTTATGGGCCCCCAGAGATTTGAGGCCTCGGTGTAATTTTTGGAAAAAAGTGATCATATTCTCAGGCTCATATCTTGCAAACCGTTCGGAATTTTGATTTACTCTCTGAGGCAAAGTTCTAGCTCTTGTCATAAAGAACAAAAATTGTGAACATATAAAATCAAAAAAACTTCATCTTCAAGGTCAAAATCGCAAAAAACTTAAAAAAATTCGATTTTTTTAACCTTTTTTCCCCTGTTCAGGTCCATAGGTAGCAAACCGCTGAAAATTCAGGGAAACAATCAACTACAAAAATGTACCTAAGATCTCAATAAACAACTTTCTAGAACATATGAACTTCCTAGGAATTATTCTTAACACCGTTTAGGTAGCGCTTAGGTAGCCGCAAAATTGAAAAATTTCCCAAAAATTTCACTGTGCAACATTTTTGAAGTCATTTCAAAATAACCATATACGGACACCGCTACATGATAAAAGACCAAAAAAAAAAAGACCCGTGTTTTTTTTTCCCAAAGTCATGCACTTTTTTTTATGGGCCCCCTGAGATTTGAGGCCTCGGTGTAATTTTTGGAAAAAAGTGATCATATTCTCAGGCTCATATCTTGCAAACCGTTCGGAATTTTGATTTACTCTCTGAGGCAAAGTTCTAGCTCTTGTCACAAAGAACAAAAATTGTAGTTGATTGTTTCCCTGAATTTTCAACGGTTTGCTACCTATGGACCTGAACAGGGGAAAAAAGGTTAAAAAAAATCGAATTTTTTTAAGTTTTTTGCGATTTTGACCTTGAAGATGAAGTTTTTTTGATTTTATATGTTCACAATTTTTGTTCTTTATGACAAGAGCTAGAACTTTGCCTCAGAGAGTAAATCAAAATTCCGAACGGTTTGCAAGATATGAGCCTGAGAATATGATCACTTTTTTCCAAAAATTACACCGAGGCCTCAAATCTCTGGGGGCCCATAAAAAAAAAGTGCATGACTTTGGGGGAAAAAAAACACGGGTCTTTTTTTTTTGGTCTTTTATCATGTAGCGGTGTCCGTATATGGTTATTTTGAAATGACTTCAAAAATGTTGCACAGTGAAATTTTTGGGAAATTTTTCAATTTTGCGGCTACCTAAGCGCTACCTAAACGGTGTTAAGAATAATTCCTAGGAAGTTCATATGTTCTAGAAAGTTGTTTATTGAGATCTTAGGTACATTTTTGTAGTTGATTGTTTCCCTGAATTTTCAGCGGTTTGCTACCTATGGACCTGAACAGGGGAAAAAGGTTAAAAAAATCGAATTTTTTTAAGTTTTTTGCGATTTTGACCTTGAAGATGAAGTTTTTTTTGATTTTATATGTTCACAATTTTTGTTCTTTATGACAAGAGCTAGAACTTTGCCTCAGAGAGTAAATCAAAATTCCGAACGGTTTGCAAGATATGAGCCTGAGAATATGATCACTTTTTTCCAAAAATTACACCGAGGCCTCAAATCTCTGGGGGCCCATAAAAAAAAAAGTGCATGACTTTGGGGGAAACAAAAAAACACGGGTCTTTTTTTTTTGGTCTTTTATCATGTAGCGGTGTCCGTATATGGTTATTTTGAAATGACTTCAAAAATGTTGCACAGTGTTATTATCTTGAGAACTCTTTCACGACGTCCTAGCGAACTGGTGCCTTGGCTTTTATATACTCCACGACAGCTTTGAGATTGTTATCAAAGAAGAAATAGAAAATTGTTGAATATTACCAGACTCTGATTAGACTCTGGAACAAATCTACAGCTTCCTTTTGTTCGGTGACTTATAGTGAAATTTGACGTAGAATATTTTTTCTATTCACACCACCCCCTTTAATTCAGTTTTGTGGGACAGTTTAGCACCAATTCGGAAAAAGTTCGAAATTAACCCTAAAATGGATTTTAAGCTTTAACTTATTTCTGACATTTAAGTTGAGTTTTGGAGTATTCAGAGACTAATAGTATAATTTTACGGCAAATATTTTTGTAGAACATTTTTATCCGTTAAAACCCCTGTTTCGCGGGTGTTTTTTAATCTTTTTCACAAAAGGGACCAAAAAAACCTACTTTGAGGAGCTAGAGGGTTAAAACGTTCCTCTTTATTTATATTTTATATTTTAAGTAATATTGCTGAACACATCCTATACCTAAAATGTAAGAATCACAAGGTTTCCTATGACGATTCATCATAAGGATGTGCAAGAGGGGTAAATAATGACTCGCCTCTAAAATGAAATCCATACGTAAACTTTCAAAACGCCGATATACGTATATTCTGTTTTTACCCCCTCCATCAGAGTCCGTTGCCAGAACCTTGTTATTTTTTGGGAAGAACTTTGATATCAAAAGCAAATAGTTCACAGTAGTTACTAAATGATTATGCCGATGCTCTCCTGAGTATATTCACGAACTCTTTCACGCCATCCTAACGTATCCTAAGTGCCTTGACTTTTTTCTCCACGTCAAGTTATAGTATAGATCAAGTTTGTCACTTCCATGTTTATTATCATTTTCGTAATTTTGGTATTTTTTTCGATCTCAAAGCCACCTCTAAGCCATATTCTTACTTGGCAAGGATGTAAATAGAATAATCTTTTTAACTTGCGCGATTTGTATTGTCCAAGCCTTCGAAGAAAGCTTAAACCAGTATCACTAAACGAGATGCTTTCAATCTCGTCCTCGCAACTCCTACAAAAGTCGTCTGAGTTAACTGGTCATGACCCGTCAATAATGAAATCAACATAGACAATTGGAGTCAAGTGAATGAAAGTAACTCGACCACTGTCATTTGTAAATAAGTTCACACTCTATAAAATATAGATGCTAAAAGGTCTTTAGCTAATGCAATATCCTACTTGAAACCAATTAACTCGACTTCTTCATACCATATTTGGGCCAGACCATATATGCGACTCTGTACGTATTTAGGACTATGCAGGGTTATACCTATGCAAAAAATCGGGAGGGTTATTTCAATTTCCAAGCATGCCCCTACACACAGAGAAGACATATGATTGTTGCCGGCATAACATGATAACTGCAAAGGTAATTGAAGGACACCATATTATGGTTGAACGTTTTGATTGTGGGTAACCATAACATAGCCATAATTATCGTATTATGATTAGCTACAGCCATACTATGATTACCCCAACCATAATCTCACTCATAATATGCTGCACTTCGAATGTGGTTGCAGCAATCATATCTCGCCTCTGCGTGTATGACCTGGCAGGTGGATCGAATCGTACTGTTTGTTCATCTCCTGAAATGTTGGGCTGTTCTTTAATTTTAGGACACCAAGTTCATGAATCTAATGTCAGTCTCCGACTATCCGAGTAGATGTTGGTGTCAGTGTTCGTCACCACATTGCGGACAATAAGTCCGCAACTTCTCCAATAACCATACTTTCGGCTAGTTTGACTCTACATGCATAGGATAACCTATGACCCATTTTAATATCCAATTCTTTGCATTGTATATACCCGAACGTACCTGTTATACTTGGATGATAGGTGTAGAATTTCAGATAAAGATCTCTCCCAGTAATTTCCCCAACCAGTCACACCTGTTAGCGGAGTATATGCTATAGTTCTAGCCATCGAAAGCCACCGGCAACAATGACAACTAAGGAGAATTCTTCATATTGGCTGTGAATGTCCCTGCTGGTCCAAAGCGATAGATAATTAATATCGATTTTAATGTGAAGCAAAACTTAAAATGCTTCCGAAGCAGTTGTCCTTATTGCTCCGTATATGTTGAGACAGAGAATTCCCTTTACTTTTTTTAGTGGATACAACTAGAACTACTTCTCTAAGAATGTCCCTCAAATTAAGACTTTGTAAAGCAGAATCGGAGAAGCACCGCAGTGTATGTGACCGATAAAGTGGATGAGTTTTGGCGAATAGTTCCCAGTGGTTTATTCTCGATTTATACCGCGAGATGGGAGTTTTCGTAAACGACTTGTTACCGACACTCTTCAAAGAAGTTCAGATCAGTAAATCAGATTCCTTGGTAATGCTATCCCCAACGATACATAGGATCAGTATGCAATACATAAATAATCGATTCGGAATATAGTATTCAGTTCCAATTGACATTAACAACGCTCTGCTTAAAGTTCAACAATTACATCTACATCTATTTATTCATTCTAACAATCCACAAGTTAATGATGATACAAGCTGGTGTAAGTGGCGACAGGAGCAGCATGTGCCACTGTCTTAATCAAAGGAGCAGAGTGGACAAGGGGAGCAGCAGCATATGTTTGGTAAACGGGAGCGGCAGCATAAGTGTGAACGGCTGGAGCAGCAGCATAGGTGTGAACGGCGGGAGCAGCAGCGTATGTGTGGACAACTGGAGCAGCAACAGTCTTTACAACGGCGGGAGCAGCGGCGGCATAAGTATGGACAACAGGAGCAGCGGCATAAGTTTGAACCACTGGTACTTTCTTGACCAAGTTAGTGAAGCTCTGATGGGTCACCGCTGACGAAGCTCTTGTATCAACTACAGCAGTTTTGGCATAAACGGCCGGTTGAACAATGGAATGGGTTTCGGCAATCAGACCAGGAGCAGCGGCAGCCACGGCAACCAAAGCAAAAAGGGAAATCTATAAGGGCAAGGAATCGTTTAAAATGAGATCAGATTAAAGAAGCGATTCCCAAATTATCTACTTCCTCGTTTAACTTACAAATTTGAACATTTTGTTGGTGAAGTTTGTAGTGATTGTCACGCTCCTAAAGGTTAAATGAAACTGTTGGTTGTTGTCGGGTACTGGTGGGCTTTTATGTGATTGCCATGGAATTTAATTGCCTTTGTTACAAGTGTTTATTGGTCTGTTTCGTTTCGCCTTGTTTGGGCTAAGTACATTCAATTAACCGGTTTGTTTGTATAGTAAACTGAACTATATTTTTGGATTGTTTGTTTTGAAAATTAGGCTTATTAAGTTAAGTATTTGTCACTTTTCAACTTAATTTTGTGGAGTCATTTCAAATTGTTTAAAGGGTTGGGAATGAATATTCAGAACATGAATTTCCTAAAATATCCTGAGGCCACAAAATGTCCACAAAAATAATATTCTGTTAGAGTAGAAGCCAGAAAGAGTCGTAACCGATGGTTGTTACACTTTTTTCTTTCCGATTGCAACGCCTTGGCATTGGCATTCACTGGGGATCCTAGGAAGTACATATAAACGGTTTCCAATTAAGGCGGGTCGACGTCGGTTTTTTAAGTAACACGAAGCTGTTTGTCAGATTGGAAAACAATGCTGATTGGTTGGTTTATGTGGCCGCTCTCACGGGATCATAAAGTAGTGGCTTAAGTCACCGTTTTTAATGGACAACGCCCTTGGAAATGTCTATTATAGATTGAAAGATTTAATTATATTATTAGATCTCTAAGAAGTGCTCGACTGTGGTTCAACATCAAAATCCATTGGCCAAAATTCAATAACTTTTTTTCTATCAAAAATCAAAACTAGACAAGGACCCAAGGATTATTTTGATATATTAACATTAATAATCGGGATATCGGATATATTTTAATAAGGACTAATAATAAGGACAGTTTGACTGCCTACAAAGATTCTTCTGCGAGGCGCTATTGAGAAGTCTTCCGTCTGAAGACTGCGGCTGTCAGGAATGAACATCATAGGGCAGCATTTTCTGAAAAGTCACTGGAACCTAATCAATTTTAGAGTCGTCAATGTATTAATCTTAGTTCGGTCCCCTTCCTCACTCCATTCTTGAATGGAATTTGACCCCGCTTGGCTTTAAGAATGCCATCTTAGCAGTGCTATAGTCGGATGATGGTCAAAGCGTGTTAGTAATACTTGAATATAATTCCATTTCATATTTGTGAATATTTGATATGACCTGGGATATTGTCTTCGACCAGGGCCATTTTGCATCTATATTTTATAGTATGCAAATTTATTTACATATACATATTGACATATATTTCTTGGTTGCACACTGGCCCGTGAAAACCTACGTCAGGTGCCTTCGCAGCAACTTTTCAATAACATACCCCGACTCTTAAAGTAAATTATTCTCACAAACGAATGAGAAGCACAAATCACTTTCCGAATATCTGTTCAAAAAATCGCAAAATTGCTCTACAACGACTACATCATTTCAAAATGTTGTTGCGACTCCGGAGTATGTTTGTTTCATGTCAAACGTTTGTTATGTTAAAAAATAATTGAACTAGACGAAAAATTGTTCTACTAAGGTGATGAAAAACTGTCCATATTGTGATATATATATTGAGTTGTACACTGCACACTGGTCCAAAATCCATTATTTATGGCATAAAGTTGAAAAATAAAGATACAATCTTGTAACTTTGCACATTCGCCAGACATGTGTACAGAAAAAGTGAATGATGTTATTATATACCATTCCAAAGGAGCTTTCAATATCTTCAAATAATATATTATTGAGTCTCGTACACAAAACTGATTCAGCGATATGATCAAATGTGTGTACTACACTCAGAAAAATAGCATTCTTAAATCTGAGTAAAATCCATACTCCAATTTAGTTTAACAATTTTACTCCAGATTAGGTAAAATTTCCTTACGAGAAGGAAAATTAAATATATATGAGTACACTTTCCTTATTTCAAAGCCAGAAAAAATAGTACATATACTCAAAATAGTGTAGTAAATTTACTTAAAAACATTTTTTTGGATCTAGTAAAAACTTCATACAATTAAGTATATTCATACTTGTGCGGAAGTATGAAAGAAAGAAAATAATGTAGAATTTTTTTGTATGGAAAAATTCCAGTTAGGATGTTTTTACTTAAAAATGTGTTTATTACTTCATACATTCAAGTATAAATGAACTTATAAAAAATACTTCAGAGTGTTTAGAAAAATACATGAATAGTAGTCTAAGAAGCAATTCTCGTTCGTTAGCCGAGACTTTCTTCATAAGTACTTCAAATATTACTCTAAACAATCATTGCGAACGCGCCTACCTAGCCTCCGCAGCAGTCATGGTGAAATATCTCAACTCTTTATGGTATAAGTAAGGTAAAACGTTTGAGAACTATACATGTTGTCATTTTTCATATAAGTGTTGCATACTCTGAAGCGAAAACATTTATTTCAATTATCAAGTATAGTCGTAGTCAGGCTGAGTACAAATTTACTTGAATTAAGGAAAAAAATTCCGAAAATTTTGAGTATAAATGAGTATAAATTTACTTGGCATGACTACAAATTTACTTAGTTTGAGTAACAATTTACTTGGATTGAGGAAAAAAATCGGAATATTTTCCTCAGTTTGAGTATAAATTTACTTGATTTGAGTAAAATGTCTTAAAAAATTTCCTTAGATTAAGTAATGATTTACTTGATTTGAAGAAAAATGTTCCTCAGTTAGAGTAAATTTTACTTGCTTTGAGGAAAAGTTGAACTGGGATCAAGTTCAAAGCATGTCTTATTCTCAAGGAAAAGTTTGTACTTGATGTGAGAAATTTTTGCCTTAGCGCTATACGAAGTTCAATTTTCCTCAGTTTTAGTGCATATTTACTTAATCCGTGGCATACTTTTTTCTGAGTGCATGTGTGCTGCATATCTAGACGAACAGTTTCACATTTACACTTACAGTCAAGTTGAGTCCTACATATTTGGTCCGCGACATTTACGAATCACAAATTCATAACGCCTTAATTTTAAGTACTTATACAAACTGCTTTAGACCCGAATTAAGCACACTTGTTTGAAAGACAATTTTTAAATATCTTTCGCCAGTACATTTTTGTGATTAAATGGAGTTTTGCCATAAAGAAAATATGTGCACATTTAACAATTTCCAATTTTATTTTGTTGAATTTTTGCCAAAACTTTATTTGGACCAGTATACAAAGGTGTTCAGGGGGTTTTTGGGAAAAGATGGCTCCCTTAACGATATCATAACTTTGGATCACGTTAACAAATTCATTGTCCGAAAAGGCATTGTCCTTCCGCATCTGTACGTATGTGGTTTAAAGACTCAAAAAATTAAAAATAATCTTAATCGTTAAATATCTTAAAAAACATATCTCTAATTTCCTTAATATTTTTATCTATTTAGCTTATTCTATTCTATACACAATATTATATATTCAGAGTGGGTTCACCACATGTTCAGAGACTAAAATAGTTTTTCTTAATGATTTTCTATTTAAAAAAATATATGTAGGAAGAATAGTAAACCTAGTGTTTGATAGTGCTATATACTTAAACTGTAAAAAAATATATTTTTTTAAATCGCTAATTGATTTTTTGTAGTGGACCAATATATTCCTCAGACCAAGTCAGTTGTTAGACATTAAAGTTTGGAGCCAATTTGGAAAGACTTCAGTGAGTTGAATCCAAATGACATCAAAGTACAAATACCCAGTAGAGAAGATTGGTCGTCAAACTCAGTGGTCACAGGGGACGAAATCTCAATCTTCACGGACGGTTCCAAGATGGAGTCGGGCACTGGGTCAGGCGTTTTCTCAGAGCAGCTAAACCTTGAAATTTCAGTAAGACTGTTTGAAAGTAATCTACCCCCTCCCCCCTTGGGTAGCAGGTCATAACAAAAAAGGTTCGGAGGAAGTGAACACATCAGATACCCGTAACGTATACATCCCATTTGTCGAACTACTAAAAGATGACATGGTGGACAATGTAAAAAGGTCTATGTGGGAGTCTATACACAACTGCAGAAAAATAGGGACATTATGGCCAAACATGTGCCAGAAAAGGAGCACGGAACTATCAACTTTTGACAAAAGATCGCTGAGCACGCTTACAGGAGTACTTACAGGGCACTGTGCTATTGGCAAGATGGCTGAACGCATCGGTATCTCAGGCGATCACTACTGTAGAAGTTGCTTAGATGAGGATGAAGAAGAATCAGTGGAGCACTTGATATGTAATTGCGCTGGACTGCAAGAACTCGGACTATCCTTTCCAGGAAGTATGTTCTTCGCTGATCTGGCGGACATAGCAAATGTACCTCTACGGAATCTGCTCATCAACAAGCTTATATATTATTATACTTCCTAATATCATCGCCTACTCCGCAACTCTTCCTTACACTCGCTCTTCTACCAGCTTTACTAATATGCCTGACTCTCCTATATTCTCCTCTCTATGCTCTTCCTATTAACTATATGGGTACACAATGGGCCTCCATAGGCCTCCGAGTGAAACTCGCTACTAGCGGGAAACCCTTTCAACCTAACCTAACCTGTCGCAGTAATTCGCATTTTTTGAGATATATTAACCGAAATATAAAAACATGGCTAAAATAAACATGAAATCGGATAAATGTTGGCTGTACATTCAAAAATTGTGAAAAGTGCCTTTGGAAAAATCTCGCGTATCTTTTTACCATTTAGAGAATACCAAAATATATTTTTGACTAACATATATATATTGCTGACCAACTAAGGAATATTCGTGACAGAATTGTTCAGAAACCCAGATAGAGAAACTTGAAATAAATTCAATTATAAGCGCGAGTTTTGGATGTTTGCAACAATTGCAGATTCTTTTGTGACTTTTTTATTTTCTCGAAAAAAGATCAAATTGACCCACAAGGACAGGAAGTAAAGAGTTTAGATCTTCCACAAAAATGATCCTCATAAAATTCCAACGTTTGTGCATTCGTTTAAAAAAAAATAGGAAATGAGGAGGTAAAAGATTTCGGCAATATATTGGCAAATTGGTACTATGGATGCTTTTGGATAATTTTGGTAAATGTTCAAAACAGTTCGAAAGTTAAAAATTTTAGAGGTTATTTCATAGGCAAATACTTTTAAAACAACAATACAAAAGCAAAAATGTTATTTTGTAAAAATGAACAGAGTTTCGTTTGTAGTCATTTTCAAAATTTTGATTTTCTCAGAACATATTTAAGAGTTATGAAGCATATATCTTATAAAATAATCGATTAAAGCTGACTTATATTTTCAATATTTTCATCTTATGAGCCACAACCTTTCTAACATACCTTTGTAAAACCAAAGAACCCAAAACATCCATATTACTCGGTTGAAGAGAACCATCGAATGATCAGTTTTCAACATAAAATTTTATTTAAAACATAAAATTCGCAACAAATATTCAACGCTTAATGGTGGACAATGTGGGCAACAGGGGCTGCATGAACGACAGGAACAGAGTGGACAACTGGGGCAGCATGGACAACGGGAACAGAGTGGACAACTGGAGCAGCATGAACGACGGCAGGAGCAACAACAGTCTTTACGACGGCGGCATTGGAGTGAATCTGGACATGAGATTGATGGGACACAGCATGACCGACCACGGGGACAACTGGGGCCACAGTCTTGACTACAGGAACTACAGGAGCGGCATGATAAGTGTGGACAACGGGGGCGGCAGCCACAGTCTTAACAGCGGGTACAATAGGAGCTACAGTCTTGACAACGGGAACAGAAACGACGGGAGCAGCATGAACAGTGGTCTTGACAATGGGTGCCACAACGGGAGTGATGACAGCCTTATTGTGGACACGGGTAAAACTCTGATGGGAAACGGCTGAAGGGGCACTGTGGACAACAGCGCCTACCTTCGCCAGAACGGGTTCCTGGACAATGTGATGCTGTTCCGTAATCAAACCGGGGGCAGCCAAAGCCACAGAGACACAAGCGAAGAAAGCAACCTAATGCAGGAAGAAGTAAAGAAGGATAAGTATGGGAAGCATGCCTTTCAAGACGCAGATTAATTATGTTTAACTTACGAATTTGAACATTTTGTTTTGTTTGTTGAGTTGTTTGGTTGGGTTGGGTTTTTAGAAAATCTCAAACGAAACTGATAATTGTGTTGTGGTCACGATTTGATTTTATACTGTGGAGTTGGGAAGTGACTACGTCATGGTAATGCTGTTGTTGTTGTTATCGGTGGGGACAACCGCCTACATTGAACTTGAACTTTGTCGATTACTTGTTTTATTGGAATCAATTGATTGTCTTACAATTGAGCTTTTAATTCGTCTCAGAAGTGAACAGCACCAGCGAACCAATGAAACAATATGTGAAGCATAAAGGGAACGTGAGATATTCAAACAAGAACTTGTTAAGAATGATTGAACACTTTTATGCTGTTTGCCTTTCTTTCGGCGGTGGTAAACGCAGACACAGTGTTCTGGTGGACTTTGTTATTCCAACATGATTTCACTTTTAAAATGGAATTTTAGATACTAGACTAGTGGTATGGTATAAAGTACGTGAGGGCACTAATACCCATTAAACTAGCCAAGATTCCGTCAGTTTAATATGTCTTAAAATCTGATATTTTTAATAATTCAATTTAGTTTCAGTTTTTCAGATCAAGAATATTCGCTGCAATTGAAAAATTCAATATAATGTTGTTTGTATGTATAGTTGGTCTGTTATGTTGTATGTCTTGTCATTTATTTTGGTCTTAAACCAACTATACATACAAACAACAACAATACACACGAGGTACAGTGAAGACGGGATATACCGTAAAACAACAACCTTTGCATTATTGTGAGCGATGCGAGCACATGCACAACATTGAATTGGCAAAGTGAGATTTTTAGTGTGTCGACTTAGTTCGGTGGAATATTTTGTTTATCAGCGCTTCTCAGTTGTCATATGTGTGCGCTGGTACTAATATGAACCCTGATTTAAGTCAAAGACATACATTCGTTGCGAAAGTTCTGACGAGATGGGGTTGCGCCCATCGAAACTGCGCAGTCAACTTTTAGCTGCAACAATAAAGGTCTCACTTTGCCTTTTTGCTAATTTTGGATTCTGCTGAAGACTTCAGCACAACCTTTGGTCTTGAACCAAAATAAATGACAAGAAATTTAATATAATTTAAATTAGGTTACAAATGGCATATTGGTATTTTTTAAAAATGTTCTAATTTTTGTTTTATTATACCCTCCACCTCCAGGATGGGGGTATACTAACTTTGTCATTCCGTTTGTAACACCCTGAAATATCGACCTGAGACATAGAGTATATATATTCTTGATCGTCATAAAATTCTAAGACGATCTAGCCATGTACGTCCGTCTGTTGAAAGCACGCTAGCATCTAAACGAAAGGAGCTAGGAGGTCCAAAATTTTCATAAATACGCCTTATAGTCGTAGAACGATTGGGATTGAAACTGGGCAAAATCGGCCCAAAGGGAAACATTTTTCCCTCACAAGGACTAAAAATACCCATAAAAGCCCGTAATATTTTAGAGTATTTAAGCATGTTTCTTCAATATGACGGTTTGTACTTACTTGATATTGGGTATGCACATTTCCCCGATAACAAAAACGTGTACCATAAAACCATTTTTATTCGTAGGGGGTGAAATGGGTCAAAAAGGGATAAAAATGGTACATATTAAACGACTACAGCTAGAAACACGAAATTCGCTGTGTACATTCCTCTAATTGAGTAGATACGTAATATGAAATTATTTTTTCCAAATTCGTACTTTTAAGGGATAAAATGGGAATAGAGGGATAAAAATGGTACCAACCAAACGGCCGAACCTAGAATAATGAAATTCGGTGTATACATTCCTCTGATTGCGTGTGACACGTAAAATAGAAGGATTTTTCGAAATGCGTACTTTTTGGGGTTCAAATGGAAAAAGGGGATAAAAATAGTACCTACCAATTTAGCGCAGCTAGAGTCATGAAATTCGGAGTATATATTCCTCTGACTGCGCATACACGAAAAATAAAACGTTTTTTCCAAATTCGTACTTTCAAGGGATACAATGGGTACAGGGGATAAAAATAGTACCAACTAACCCAATACAGCTAAAATGATGAAATTCGTTGTGTACATCCCTCTAATTACGTAAATACGTAAAATAAAGAATTTTTAAATAGTCGTACTCTTGAGGGGGTAAAATTGGCCGCAGCTAGAATCATGGAATTCGGTGTATGCATTCCTCTAACTGCATAGACACGCAAAATAAAAAGATTTTTCCAAACTCGTACATTTAAGGCAAAAATAGATTGAATCATTAAGTTGGGTTATTTTGCACTATGTACGTGAGATAATGGATTTTCAAAATGTATATATATATATATATATATATATATATATATATATATATATATATTCCTGTAATATCACTGCACTTCTACGAAAATCGACAGCGTCTGTGGAATGCAATCCATGGTGGAGGGTACAAAAAGTTCGTCCCGGCCGAACTTAACGCCATTTTTACTTGTTTTTCGTTCCTTTTGTGTGAAATACATGAGCAGAATCGGATGAAGTGTAATGCATATTACTGAATAGATTGTTAATGTGAAATTATATTGTTGAGCCAACCTTAAATTAGTGACTGGTAAATTGATTCCGATTCTAATCGAGAATCGATTTTAGGGGTTCAAAACCCGATTCTTTTGGAATCGATTACATGTGTCCAACTTTATACTGGAATCGATTATTGATGCTTCGCAATCGAAATTAAAAAAGAGATTGGAACCAAGTTCAGTGTAGAATTATTATAAAGAAATTGAAAATGGTACATTTGGAAAAGTCAACAAAATATTGCGTAGATGTACCAACGTATACTGAATTTTTTTTTTAATTATTTCACTCGATTTTTTATCAATGTCTCCCCAAATGCAATATTTCGCGGACGTTTGGAATTCATTTATATTTTAATGTCAAGATTTTCGAGTAAATTTTTGATACATTCATAAACAATAAATATATTTTATTGAAATAAATTCATTTTTATAACTCAACAAGAAAATAAAGGGTGGTTAAATTTTAAGGGTCGATGTCGATTTTGAATAAAACACAAATTATTTATAGTCCGCGAGCCAGCAACGTTTTTGTTACACCATAAGCATCACGGCTTAAACATTTAGGATATGTTGCTTTATTTTTGGAAAGAGAAAAATGCATGTCTGCATATGGTTGAACATTTCAACCGATTCCCATTAAGAATCGATTATCAGGTCCGATTCTTCCATTTTAAGAATCGGATTGAAAAATAGTTGATCGTGGAATCGAGAATCGATTCTCGCCCTTGATTACCATTCACTACCATAAATATACATATATTGGTTCATTGGTCAAATCAATTCAACTAAGACAGTGATTTAATTAAATCGGTTCAGTCGTCTAGAAATATATATACATTTTTTAATTTCTTTTTCAAAATTTTTTGGGTTTTCTATTTAATAGATGCGTCGCACAGTGGTTCATAATCAAAATCCATTGGCCAAAATTCAATAACTTTTGTTCTATTTGACATTTTTCAGTTGTGTAGAAAAGCAAAATTAGACAAGGATCCAAGGAGAAATCGGATATATATCAAAAATCGGCCACAAGTTGACTACTTTTTGCATTTTTCAATTTTAAAGAAAATTAAATTTTTAATTTTTTATTGTTTTTTTAACATACTTTCACATATTTGTTATTAGAGATGTTCCATTTTTTAAGATTTTGAAAATTAAAAAAAGTGATTTCTTTTTTGACTTTGTCGAACTGTTTCTCACACATTTTAAGAGATTTTGCACTCAATTTTTTATTAACTTTATTATGAAGCAAAAACTATGTTTGTGCCAAATATAGTTTAGTTGTAATGAATATTGTAAAAAGTATCCTTTTTGAACAAATGTCTGACTTTGGACCAACACAACTTTTTCCCTTCAAAAGCCTTTAACGAAATATATACATATTTGGAAAGGTTGGTGGGTAACTTTTGCATTCGCGAAATTGCACCATTGGAAGATAGGATACATTTAGTGTAAAAAGTCAGATTTCTTAGTTCCAAAACGCAATTTAATCATTTTCTTCTGAAAATTAGGTACTTACCTTAAAAGATGAGTAAATTTCCTTTATCCCCATGCTAATTTTTATAACAATCGGAGTTCATTTGCCGGAAATATGAACAAAAAACCAAAATAATAATGCAAAATCAAGTGTTATTAGGGTTTTTTTTGGCATAGTATTGACAAATGAACTCTGATTGTTATAAAATTTAGCATGAGCATAAATCAATGTCTACTAGAACAAAAGTTATTGATGGATTTTGATTCTGAACCACTGTGCGTCGGTGAAACCAGTTTAAACATTTTCACGGTTGTCACATTTACTTAAAAACTTCCTCTTTCGGCGACATTATAATCGTCACAGATAAGTGCGGATAGATGTACAATTTTCCTATATCGATTAAACGGTCACAGGTTGTTTGTTAGTAATAAAGGAAAAAACAAAGTTTGCTGTTGTGGAAATATGTGACTTAAAATACAGTTCTCCTCAAAATTTCACAAAAAAATATTTATTGTGGAGACTTATTTCAAGAATAATGCTTATTATAGCATAAAAATAAAATATTAAAAATAAGTTCAAAATTGAATATTTTTCCGTTTGTATAAATTTTTCGTTAACTACAAATGTAGTCTGCTATCATATTTTCGATGTACTTCCCTTGGTAACGTCACTCAAAGCCCATCCCATTATGATGGAAACGCTCTTCTCAGTACGCACCCATATGTGGTGGAATTACGATGTGTTCATTCAATCGACTGTTACTCCTCAAATACTTGACCGATTTTAAATCGTACTATCTGGGGGATCCATTTCTATAAAGACTGAGTTCGTAAATATTTCCTTCAATAAGTCGAAGTATTTTTAAATAATTGACTTTAAAGCAAGGCATAGCACATTAAAATGGTCAAGTGTTTCAGGAGATAAATGCGAAAATGAAAAATAAAAAATCAAATGTTTTCCTCCTTTAAATTGGTCATATCGCGTGAAAAAAATATTCTATTTTTTTCCCAAAAATACATATATAATATTTTTATCAGAAGAAGAGTTTGAGAAGAGAAGAGTTTGTGTAAACTATCACAACAATCGCATCTATCGAGGTCAAAAATGGTACTGCTTGAAATGGAATGATTCATATGTGACTAAAAGTAAAGGGAATTTCTGTAGTGGTGGGTTCATATAGCACGTACGTTCTTGGGAGGGATTTTCTTGTTACTCTCATTCATTCCATGAGTCATCTGTTATAATAGTTAACAATAGATTTTTTCTTAAAAACTTCGAAAGTTTGCCGTTCTAATTCATTTGTAATTATGAATTAGAACAACAGCAACAGCAATAGCGGAAATCGACATTATTTTTATTACGAAGTGTATACAAAATTCTTGATAAAAAAGTCTGTGATAAAAGCATTTTTCAAATTTCTTATCGACTACTCCAAAAGTTCGGAGTTTTTTTCTCTAAGAAAAGTAATAACGCGCGCAAAATACGGAAAGCTATTCCGAAATTTCTTTATAATAACACCGTAATCTAATTTTTCATTTGAAAAAGTTTATCTGAAAGTCCTTAAAATAATATTCCTTAAACATACGGCACGAAAATCACTCCCGGAAATTATTTGCAACTACTCTGAAAGTTCAGAGTTCTTTCAAGAAAAATCAATCCCCCATTTTTAACAACAAATGGATTATGGTCTATTTTGCATCTGAAAGTGTATACGATAGCCGCTAAAAACTTTAGAAAGTGTCACCAAAACGAACTCCAAAAATTTCATATCAATAACTCCGAATGAAATTAGCCAGATTTGTCATACAATACATGTTCTTTTAAGAAATATCACTCCCCAATTTATTAACAACTATTTCGAAAGATCGGAATTTTTCTTTCTTCAATTTTAGATTTATATCTTTGGATAAAATCAGTTCAAAGATTTGGACACTTTTTTCTTTTTACAGTAAAGTCGTCCAAAATTAACAAAAAAAAAATAAAATTAATCTATTTAAAACGCATAATTTCATCATGCAGAGTTCAATGAACCATCTTAGCCGGTAGTTGCCACGGAAAATGTTGAATCTTGTCTTCACTTAGAGTTCAATAGACCAACTTGGCTTGTGAGTGCAGCCGCAAATCATGGCTATCTCTCTATGAATGAGAAATTTGAGTATTTAAGGATAAAAGGATCGGGAAGGAACTGGAATGAAAGATACAATTTTCCATTTTTCGAAGAAAAAACCGTCATTACTTTTCAATTTTCAAAAAAATACAATTTTATTTAAAACATAAAATTCGCAACAAATAGTCAATGCTTAATGATGGACAAGGTGGGCAACGGGGGCAGCATGGACGACGGGAACCGAGTGGACAACTGGAGCAGCATGAAGGACGGCAGGAGCTACAACAGTCTTAAGAACGGCGGCATTGGAGTGAATCTGGACATGAGATTGATGGGACACAGCATGACCGACCACGGGGACAACTGGAGCCACAGTCTTGACTACAGGAACAACGGGAGCGGCATGATAAGTGTGGACAACGGGAGCGGCAGCCACAGTCTTAACAACGGGCACAACAGGAGCTACAGTCTTGACAACGGGAACAGAAACGACGGGAGCAGCATGAACAGTGGTCTTGACAATGGGTGTGACAACGGGAGCGATGACAGCCTTATTGTGGACACGAGTGAAACTCTGATGGGAGACGGCTGAAGGAGCACTGTGGACAACAGCGCCAACCTTAGCCAAGGCTGGTTCCTGGACAATGTGATGATGTTCGGCAATCAAACCAGGTGCAGCCAAAGCCACGGATACACAAGCGAAGAGAGCAACCTAAAGGAGGAAGAATTTTTAGAAGCCTGTCGGGGTAGGTAGATTAATTAATTAATTAACTTACGAATTTGAACATTTTGTTTTGTTTGTGGGTTTGTTGGGTTGATATGTTTGAATTCTCAAACGAAACTGATAATTTTGTTGTGGTCACTAATTGATTTTATACCTCTCAACCGATGCTGAGGAGGGAAGAGAATGAATCATGGTAATGCTGTTGTGATTGTTTACAATTGCCTACATTGAACTTGAACTTTATCAATTACTTGTTGGCCAGCACCCAGTATAATTGAAATACCGGTCAGAGCATAAATGAGAAATAAATAAATACAAACAAAATAAATACAAACAAGAACTTGTTAAAAATGAGTTGACACTTTTTTGCTTTAGTTTAAAGGCAGGAACAGTAATTTAATTGTTTATTTGAAAACAAAAGTTTAAAAACGGAAGCAATATTACCTTCTGATGGGCCTGTGGCATTTGACAAGTTTTTGACAGAATTATGTGACGATTTGTTGAAAACAATTACCTTAATCTCCGTAATGTCTAACATCATTTTTGAACAGAGTAGCAACCATGTAATTTATGTAAATTTTATTTTACAGTGGATCAAAGTTTTCAATTGTTGTTGTATGTTAATGCAATTGTAATTGTAAGTTAATGTCCGAGAGAATTGTTGTTGTCAGAACTATATGGAATTTTATGAGGATAATTTGTGTGGCAGATCTTAACCCTCTAGCTCCTCTCATTATGGGCCAATTTGACCCTTTCTTCTTAAAAGGATATTGCAAGATATAAAGATATATTTTCTACGAAAAAATGGCGAAATATTTCAGGTGGTGTTACCACGGTGTAATTCAGTGTGCAACTATTACACAGAAAGAATTTTCCTTCATAATAAGTGATTTTTTTTCTTAATATGTATGAAAAATTCATAAATAAAATGAAATGTTTCATAAAATATTTTCATAAACATTTCATATTTCATGAAACAAGACTGTTAAATTAGTGGAACTTAGTTTCACAAGATCAAAGAAAGATTTCATAGTATTAAAAAAACAATTCTTAAATATTATGAAATATGTTATAACCAATAAAATATTTGTCTTATGAAATGTCTTCATAAATGAGTGAATAATGAAGGATTTCATAGTTTCTATGAAATGTTTCATAACTTACAACTAAATTTTTAGTGTGTCGGCTTTATTCGTTGAATGCTAGCAATTCACATTTGTCCTCTGTTAACTATGACAAAGTATTTACCCTGATTTTTGTCAAAGACATACTCATTGCAAAGACTCTCGGTGGTGTGTCAGACCTTTTTTTGTTTTTTTTTTTGTTTATATAGGAAACTTCAGTATAATTTATTACTATTTACTTTCATAAAATTATATGACACCTTTCATTGATTTGTGCTTTATGAAACATGTTTCATACATTTTATGAAATATTTCTTTGGCGACTTTTTAATGACAATTTTCACTGAGATTAAGACAAAATCATAAATAGTATGAAGATAATTCTTTCAGTGTCGAGGAGGCTCCTTTTACGAATCGTCATCTAATTATTGTCAAATGACCCTTCATTAGACTATATAACTTCCGTTTTTAATTGTTGCTGCCTTTTGAGCTGTGAAATAAATACAATCAACAAAAAAGTGTCAACTCATTTTTAACAAGTTCTTGTTTGATTATTGTTTCCCTTTTGTGCTCTGACCGGTATTTCACTTATTCTGGGTGCTGACCAACAAGTAATCACTAAAGTTCAAGTTCAATGTAGGCAATTGTAGAAGAAAACAACAACATGACTCAGTCTCTTCCATCTTCAGCAGCGAATGAGAGGTATAAAATCAATTCGTGGACACAACAAAATTATCAGTTTCGTTTGAGAATTCAAACAAATCAATCCAAAAACTCCACAAATAAAACAAAATGTTCAAATTCGTAAGTTAATTAATTAATCCACGTACCTGACAGTCTTCTAAACTTCTTCCTCCTTTAGGTTGCTTTCTTCGCTTGTGTCTCCGTGGCTTTGGCTGCTCCTGGTTTGATTGCCGAACAACATCACATTGTCCAGGAGCCAGTCTTGGCTAAGGTAGGCGCTGTTGTCCACAGTGCTCCTTCAGCTGTCTCCCATCAGAGTTTCACTCGTGTCCACAATAAGGCTGTCATCGCTCCCGTTGTCACACCCATTGTCAAGACCACTGTTCATGCTGCCCCCGTCGCTTCTGTTCCTGTTGTCAAGACTGTGGCTCCTGTTTTACCCGTTGTTAAGACTGTGGCTGCCGCCCCCGTTGTCCACACCTATCATGCCGCTCCCGTTGTTCCTGTAGTCAAGACTGTTGCCCCAGTTGTCCCCGTGGTCGGTCATGCTGTGTCCCATCAATCTCATGTCCAGATTCACTCCAATGCCGCCGTTCTTAAGACTGTTGTAGCTCCTGCCGTCGTTCATGCTGCTCCAGTTGTCCACTCGGTTCCCGTCGTCCATGCCGCCCCCGTTGCCCACTTTGTCCACCATTAAGCGCGTTGAATAATTGTTGCGAATTTTATGTTTTAAATAAAATTTTATGTTGAAAGTTGAATATTAATGACGATTTTTTCTTCGTAATGCTTTTATTTTGTCGAAAATTGCAAATTCTACATTCAAATCATGTAGATCTCATCCTAAAGATCTGTTTATTCTCAAATATTAAACTTTCTCAGTCAGGGAGACGTAGCCATGATTTGCTGCTGCACTTATAAGTCAAGTTGGTCTATTGAACTCTAAGTGAAGACAAGACTCAAAATAAATAAAGGGTGATTTTTTAAGAGCTTGATAACTTTTTTTTTTTTAAAAACGCATAAAATTTGCAAAATCTCATCGGTTCTTTATTTGAAACGTTAGATTGGTCCATGACATTTACTTTTTGAAGATAATTTCATTTAAATGTTGACCGCGGCTGCGTCTTAGGTGGTCCATTCGGAAAGTCCAATTTTGGGCAACTTTTTCGAGCATTTCGGCCGGAATAGCCCGAATTTCTTCGGAAATGTTGTCTTCCAAAGCTGGAATAGTTGCTGGCTTATTTCTGTAGACTTTAGACTTGACGTAGCCCCACAAAAAATAGTCTAAAGGCGTCAAATCGCATGATCTTGGTGGCCAACTTACCGGTCCATTTCTTGAGATGAATTGTTCTCCGAAGTTTTCCCTCAAAATGGCCATAGAATCGCGATCTGTGTGGCATGTAGCGCCATCTTGTTGAAACCACATGTCAACCAAGTTCAGTTCTTCCATTTTGGGCAAAAAAAAGTTGGATATCATCTCACGGTAGCGCTCACCATTCACAGTTACGTTACGATTCGCATCATCTTTGAAGAAGTACGGTCCAATGATGCCACCAGCCCATAAACCGCACCAAACTGTGACTTTTTCTGGATGCATTGGTAGCTCTTGCAATGCTTCTGGCTGATATTCACTCCAAAATCGACAATTCTGCCTATTTACGTACCCATTGAGCCAAAAATGAGCTTCGTCGCTGAACACAATTTCTTTCTTTCTGAACTTTCTTAACAGAGCACGCATTTTGATAATAAAATTCAATGATTTGCAAGCGTTGCTCGTTAGTAAGTCTATTCATGATGAAATGTCAAAGCATACTGAGCATCTTTCTCTTTGACACCATGTCTGAAATCCCACGTGATCTGTCAAATACTAATGCATGAAAATCCTAACCTCAAAAAAATCACTCTTTAGTTTAGCCTACATTTTCTGTTGCAACTACCGGCTAAGTCAGTCTAATGAACTCTGATTGAAGAAATTGTTCCAATTAAACAGATTTTAATTTTTAATTAATTTCGAATAATTTACAAAAATGTCTCCAAACGTACGAACTAATTTTATCCAAATAGAAAAGACTACTGGAAATTGAAAAAATAAGAGAACTTCAAACTTTGGCAGAAGTTGTTAAAAAATTGATTTTGAATAATTTTTCTTGAAAGAACATTTTTGTGAGTTATCAGAATAATTTATTGCAAAGAAAATAAGTCAAAACTTTCTGATAATAAAATTTGGAATGGGTTTTTGTGCCGCCTTTTAAGGTTTCTGTGGGCATTCGGATAAATCCCAATTTCTTATTGCAAATGGTTTGTCAGGTTAAAAGTATTACAAAACATACAAAAATTTAAAAAGTAATAGATAAAAACCCTAGAAATACAATAAAGGTAGGCGACTTTGAAGTCCATCGAAGTAATTTCAATTGATATTCATGTCTACGAACGTTAAAACAACATCAATGTATACTCCTGAATAAGTTGCAGCACTAAATGTGTTCAGTTAATTATTAATTCGATTTGTCTTTAAAATCAGCATTACTAGAGTTTTTGGACATAGTTACTGCAAATGAATTCCAATTTGCATAAAATTTAGCTTAAGGATAAAGGAAATTTGCTCATCTTTTAGCTGCGTACTTACTTTTCAAAAGTGAATGAGAAAAAATGAGTAATTCGCGTCTTGGAACTAACAAATCTGATTTTTAAACTAAATGTATCCTATCATCCAAGGGATTGAAATTGCATCCAATTGCCCTATTCAAACTTTCTAAATATGTGTTTTATTGTTCAAAGGCTTTCAAAGCAAAAAAATATATGTTGGACCAAAGTCATAAAATTTTTCAAAAATTTTATTGTTTTAAATTTTTCTTACAAACCCAGTTTTGGTGTTATAATAAATTTGTAATAAAACAATTTCTAGTGCAAAATCGATTAAAATGTAAGGGACACAAAATATGTTTTTTTTAATTTTCAAAATGTAAAAAAAGTGAAAATCTATAAAACGAACAAAAAAACATTTTTTCTTCTGTATATTATGAAAAAATGCGTAAAATAATGTTAGAAAAATATAAAAACATAAAAATAAAAATTTTACTTTTCTTTAAAATCGAAAAATACGAAATGTAGTCAACTTTCTAAAATATATCCAAGTGATCGATATTCAATGTTAATATTTCAAAATAATCACTGGTCCTTTCCTAATTTCAATTTTTACAGATCACAAAAATGTTTACTAGAACAAAAGTTATTGATTTTTGGCCGATGTATTTTGATTATGAACCACGCCACGGATATAACTCCTCATTGGTTCGAAAGAACTAGTTTTGCGCAAAAGATCCTGTTTGTTTTAGGATAATCATAATTAAAAACAAGTAAAAACCGAATTTCATCTTGCTAGCTGTAGTCGTTTAATTGGTACTATTTTTATCCCTCTGTACACATGGTATCCCTTGAAAGTACGAATTTGGAAAAACCTATTATTTTGCATATCTACGCAGTCAGAGGAATCTATACTCCGAATTTTATGACTCTGGCTGCGATGATTTGGTTGGTACTATTTTTATCCCCTTTTTCCATTGTAACCCCAAAAAGTACGAATTTCGAAAAAACCGTTTATTTTACGTGTCTATGCACGAATAAATATCACTTTATGGTGCATGTTTTTATTATAGGGGGAATGCGCATACTGAATATGAAGTAAGTACAAGCAGAAAAAAATGAAAAAATATGCTTAAATACTCTAAAATATTAGGGGTTATTATGGGTATATTTAGTCCTTGTGAGGGAAAAAATTTTTCCCTTTGGGCCGATTTCGCCCAGTTTCAATCCCAACCGATCTACAACTATAAGACTCATTTATGGAAAATTGTGACGTCCTAGCTCCTTTCGATTAGATGCTTTCAACAGACGGGCGGACAGATGGCTAGATCGTCTTAGAATTTTATGACGATCAAGAATATATACTTTATAGGGTCTCAGGTCGTTATTTCAAGGTGTTACAAACCGAATGACCGAATGGAGGTTATAATAATCAATGCTACTACTAAAAGTAGAACAAGTTCTAGGTCAGTACAAGTGGTTCCACTCCTTGTTCTTTGTAATTGAAAATTTGTGGAAATATCTAAAATATTTTTCAACAGCAATGGTAAATGCAGTTGAATATATTTTCAAAAAAAAAATAACAGGGCGTACAATGTCTTTTAAGTGTTTTCAAAAAGTGATACTTTCGATCAAGTTTTTTCTTCTTACGAAGCGAATTTTGTGTTTGTTAATGAAACGGAAGATAACTTAAAAATACACACATTGATCACATACGTATTTCATCAACCTGAGTGAGGGGACAAATCATCAGTGGACCGTCTATATAGAGTACTTGTGTTGCCATGTTGTCATCAGCCGTATTTATATACATTTTTGAGAATTTGTATATGCGTTACACACACACCCGAAAACCTCATCACAAGGCTTGAAGGAAACTGACGCTGAACATAGCGAAATGTGACAGCATTATTTTAAGGGGAAACGGCGATTTCTTTACCCAAATGTCAGGAGTTATGTTCCTGACATCCGGATAGGGAATAGCCCGATTAGGACATCGGACTCAATTAAGTACCTTGGGGTCATTATCCAAACCAATTTTGAGTTCTATAGGCATATGTATCACATATTGGTCAAGGTTAAACGAATTTTTTACTTCTATCATGCGACTTTACGTCGTAGGAGGGGTCTTAGTACCGAAGTTAGGCTGCTGATCTATAAATAGATCATAAGGCCTATCTTGTCCTATGCTTTGCCCGTCTGGTTTGGAATCTCATCCGCCCAGATGGAGAGACTTAGGAGGTGGGAAAGGCGTATACTGGTATCTTGCCTGTGTTTGCCACCCACGATTGCTGAGGACGGAACTCTAAGAAGAACTTCTTGTAGAACCATTTACAACGCGGCAGGTTTCGATCGGATTGACATCTTTTAAATGAATGGGGCACTTCGGTTCCTAGATAGGTCTGCCTCCTTGGATAACGGACTGGTTAGGGATAGTCTTCAGCTAGATACCAATCTGCTAAGACTACTAGAGGATAACTACCGACCTCTTGTCGGTCTTTTGACTCTGGAAAGGGAGGGTATTTTGTATAGAGATGGTAAGCTCCTATTCAACCATCGAAGGTTAGGTAGTTTCGACTTGGACGATCTCGTATACAACACATGTCAATAATTGGAACAGACGGGTGAACCATATTGTAAATAGTAGTTATAAGTGATAGTGTTAAGTGTTAATTTAAGTTTTATATAAAAAAAATGATGAGTAATTCCCTTTTTAGTAATTCGAATTTTGGGGGAAATTTTTTGATATATTATAGATTTAGTATAAGTGACATGTATGTATAACTACAACATATAAACGTTAGAATATATAGTACTAGAACAATACTTTAAGTATATTAGTATAATGTAAGAATGACTAATGTTAGCTCTTAAGAGCATTTAAATATTGTATTTAGGACATCGAATTCAATAAAGCAAGCAAGCAAGAACAAGGCTTGAAGAGTGTTATGATATATCTGCAACCTTTTGCATTATCATTGACAGTAGGCTGATGGACACTATATAGGTTTCTCTTCAAGAACGGAATGTATTTCATTCTCCTTTCAATATTCGAAGGCTACAGTGGCGACCTTGTCTAGTTCTAAACTTGGACGAAGAAACAAAATTCCAAATAAATCTAACACCGTGATTAATTAATATTTCATAAGACAAAATTCGTTTTCTTCAAATGGGCCTTATTTTCTTAGTTAGGCTATTAGAAACTCATAACAAATACGGAATCTTGAATTAATAAAAACAAAAGTCTAAGGTCGTGATTGATTAATATTTTATAAGACTAATTTAAGACTATAGGACAATGTATAAATATTGAAAATAGTGAGTTTTGGGTCATTATTGGACTGAAAAAGATTTTCAAAGAATTCTTAATAATAATGGTCGAAATCATGACCGTGGTAGTCTGCAGCCAAGTAATAAATGTCACCATGCCATTTGTAAATAAATTTGCACTCTATTAAATATAGATGCAAAATGGTCTTGAGCCAGGACAATATCCCAGTTCAAATCAAATTCTTAATAATTTAAAAAGTTTCCCAATGAAAATTAATTATTTTAATCCTTCCACATCATGTTTCAACTAACTATGTAAAACAGAAGTTATATTCTTCTCAGTATAGTATTCATTTTAAAAACACTATCATTCTTTTTCAACTTTCAACATAAAATTTTATTTAAAACATAAAATTCACAAAACACAACATTCAACGCTTAATGATGGACAAAGTGGGCAACGGGGGCAGCATGGACAACGGGAACAGAATGGACAAGTGGGGCGGCATGAAGGACGGCAGGAGCAACAACTGACTTAACAACAGGAGCTACAACGGCAGCATTGGAGTGAATCTGGACATGAGATTGATGGGACACAGCATGACCGACCACGGGGACAACTGGGGCCACAGTCTTGACTACAGGAACAACGGGAGCGGCATGATAGGTGTGGACAACGGGGGCGGCAGCCACAGTCTTAACAACGGGTACAACTGGAGCTACAGTCTTGACAACGGGAACAGAAACGACGGGAGCAGCATGGACGGTGGTCTTGACAATGGGTGTCACAACGGGAGCGATGACAGCCTTATTGTGGACACGAGTGAAACTCTGATGGGAAACGGCTGAAGGAGCACTGTGGACCACAGCGCCTACCTTAGCCAAGACTGGCTCCTGGACAATGTGATGTTGTTCGGCAATCAAACCGGGAGCAGCCAAAGCCACGGAGACACAAGCGAAGAGAGCAACCTAAAGGAGGAAGAATTTTTAGAAGCCTGTCGGGGTAGGTAGATTAATTAATTAATTAACTTACGAATTTGAACATTTTGTTTTGTTTGTGGGATTGTTGGGTTGGTTTGTGTGAAGTCGCAAACGAAACTGATAATTTAGTTGTGGTCACGAATTGATTTTATACCTCCTCGCTGCTGCTGCGCCAGCGTGGAGAGTGAGTTTCTCATTAATGGTGTTGTTGTTGGGTAACGTAGCGTCTACACGGTACTTGAATGTTAACAACTTCTAGTTTTTTTTTGGGGGAAACAATTTTGATTGTGTCACAATTGTTTTTCTTTCAATTCTTCAGATGTGAACTGCACTCAGAATCCACTAAAACGTCTCATAAAAATCAAAAGGTTACTGGAGATTTTTAAGCGAGAACTTGTTCAAAGTGAGTTGACAATTTATTGTTGGTTTTAAAACATAAACACAGACACCGTAGTTTGCTTGCCGTTATTACCAAAACTTTAACGAGTGCAAAGAAATTCGTTTTGTTTTTGAAGGTCACTTTAAACATTGAACTGACATTAGTCTGACAAAAACTTTATATGGATTTGAAACAATTCATTAAACAATATCTAATTAATAAATATATCACAGTAGTTATTCACGGCAATTCATAGCATTACATTGGTGAAAATAGAAAACAATGTTGATGATATTTGATAATATTCTAGTAGTCTTTTTAATCATATGGGCGAGATTGTTCCACTCATCATAACGTACATATGGATAGTCGAAATTAGTAGCATTTCTTCGAAAGATTGTCAGTTTAAAGATATTATTATATAGATCTCAAGTTTAATGAAAATATAGATTTGTTAGTGAGTACCATCAATTAATTCTATGATGTGCACTTTTAAGGACATATATAAAAAAAACATCAAAATATAAATAAAGTATCTCCAACAATTAAACAAAATAACATAGAAACATAAAATTTTGATTTGTATAGTAGAAGTATAAATATTTTATGTTTTATGTGTTGTCATTTATTTTGGTTTAAGACCAAAATTATGCTGTGCTGTGCTGAACCCAAAATTAGCAAAAAGGCGAAGTGAGACCTTTATTGTTGCAGCTAAAAGTTGACTGCGCAGTTTCGATGGGCGCTACCCAAGGATGGGATAAATAGTGGTTGTAAAGTCAAATATTGTGAAAAGTATCTTTAGAAAACCCGCGTAACTATTTATTATATCGAGAATACCAAAATATTTCTTTGACATGTTATTGCTGACTTCATGGGGAATATTTGTGTCAGAAAAGTTTCAGAATCTTGGAAGGAGAAAGATAAAATATAAGCAATTGCAACCGCGAATTTTGGATTTTTCAACAATTACAGCGATTTTCGCGACTGACTATATATATGTTACAAGCGACATTGGTTCGTAATAACCAAACAAAAATTCAGCCGGGTCCGTTGGCTAGATTAGAAGTTATAGAAAAAGTGCACTAAAGTAAAATATGTGTAAGTAAAAACGTTTGTTCCAGTAACTACTGGGTTACATCCACAGTTCTGGCAACCCTGCATTGCCACTCTAAGTGGTTCGGGAGGGGGAGTAAAACAAAAGAGCAAATAACAACAAAAATCAGTCACCTATCAATTTTTATCAGTTTCTGTTGTAGTTCAGTTGTAGTTTCTACTTCTGGAGTTTTTATTTTTTTATTATTATTCATTGAACTGAATTATTATTATTTTACTTTATATTATTTATATTATACTAAAGAAAATTCAAAATAAAAAATAAATATTTTTAAAAGAAGTTTATATTATTATAATTTTTAGCATTTTCAACTGTGTTGCGTAACAACTTCGAGCCAGGACAATATCCCAGTTCAAATCAAACTTCGAAAACCTTTAACAGCTCTTATTTTAAGTCATTCTATAAGGCCTGTTTTTTATGCCATGCATTATGCATTCATTTTGGAAGGCCTTCTAATGAGCCTATGGCTTCAGACCTTAAACAGGCCTTCAGCTTAAGCCCTTCTGGAAGGCCTGATTTTTTCGGACATAATATCTGCCTTCTTCATGAAGGCCTTATTGCAGGCCAGTGCCTCAAAAAAAATGAACTAAAATTGAAATTTATTTACTTAGGGCGAGTACCTCAAATATTTCTACTCTCATTTTGGATATATTGGTCGGATTGCATCCGCTTATATTTTCAATTAATGGTAATTATGTTAACTACAAATGGAACAGCCTCCATTTGGGAAAAAATATTTCTTTTTCAAAAATCTATTTTCTATATTCTTTGGAAACGCAAAAGAAACACAAAAAGAGAGAAGCTCATACAATTCCATAACAAAATTTTAGCAATAAGAACTCTCTCAGACATTAACTTACAACATTTTTGCACTAAGTACAATTCTGCTTTAGACCAAAAGATGAAAACTTTGACCCACTGTCAAAAGAAACTCAGACCAGCTGTGAAAATTGTCTATTCAACATGCCCTTTCACAATTATGGGGTCACAGTTAGTCGTTATTTATTGTGTTGACATGTTGTCATCAGTCGTATATATGTATATATATATATATTCATTTTCGACTCCAATCACGTTAATAATTGTTCTAGAATAAGTACAATGATCATTCTACAACTCATGCAGCGTCTTACAGACTCTATATACTTTCGATAAAATTTAGTTTACAAAAAATTAAGAAATATTTTTTGATTTGAACTGGGATATTGTCCTGGCTCAAGACCATTTTTCCACTATATTTAATAGAATGCAAATTTATTTACAAATGCCGTGGTGACATTTATTACATGGCTGCAAACTACCACGATCATGTCAAAAGTCTTTTCAAGTGGCTTCGCAGCGACTTTTCGACATCAAACCCGGCCTCTATAAGAAGATGATTCTCACAAACAAACGAGAAGCACAACTCACTTGCCGAATTTGCGTTTAAAAAATCGCACCAAGTAATAAAGTACACATGCCATCTTACAACCAACTCATTGACTTGCATATGTAAGTATGTGTATATCGTTCATTCCATATCAAACCGAACGATTTTCGTAGACATATTCTACTATTAAAAATATTTTACAAGTATGTTTTAAAAAAACCGATTTTTTTTTTCAAAAGATAGGACCAATTTGAAATTGGGAAAATCAAGAAAAACGTGCCGAGGTATGAACATTGAAAATGGAGTAGTGAGAAAACGCGTGGGCACAATTCAAAGAATGATGGCTTATTTTAAAGGTAATTACAAGCACTTTTCGCCTACGACGTCGCTTGACTATTGACTGCTACTGACAACCATTTTGTGTATTTCTGATTTTTCTTCTTCTTTTGTATTTTTCACTATGAAAACACCAACCTAAAAATTCAGAAAAAATATAAGCATATTCCCTGATCGATTCTAAACAAACCATGGAAATTTCAGCTTGGAGAAATGAAGGGTTGTATTTACAAAAAAAAACGTATTCGGAAAATTTCATTTCACATGGAATTATTCCATATGAGTTATAATCCCATAGTAAAATTCCTTTATTTACAAACATAAGCTGCCCAGATGTGTACTAATCATGTGATAAGAGCATACATTTTAATTAATCGAAGGTACGTTTAGACCTAAACCGGTCTATCGATTTTGAGGTTGTTTAGACACAAATTGTGTCACATAAACTTTCACACTGGCTTACCCACAATGTAATCAAACAATTCTTGTTTAAAACGAATAATCGTACAATTAAAAGAGCTATAGTTTCTCTTCAACTTTCAACATAAAATTTTATTTAAAACATAAAATTCGCAACAAATATTCAACGCTTAGTGATGGACAAAGTGGGCAACGGGGGCAGCATGGACGACGGGAAAAGAGTGGACAACTGGGGCAGCATGAAGGACGGCTGGAGCAACAACTGACTTAACAACGGGAGCAACAACGGCGGCATTGGAGTGAATCTGGACATGAGATTGATGGGACACAGCATGACCGACCACGGGGACAACTGGGGCCACAGTCTTGACTACAGGAACAACGGGAGCGGCATGATAGGTGTGGACAACGGGGGCGGCAGCTACAGTCTTAACAACGGGCACAACAGGAGCTACAGTCTTGACAACAGGAACAGAAACGACGGGGGCAGCATGAACGGTGGTCTTGACAATGGGTGTTACAACGGGAGCGATGACAGCCTTATTGTGGACACGAGTGAAACTCTGATGGGAGACGGCCGAAGGAGCACTGTGGACAACAGCGCCAACCTTAGCCAAGACTGGCTCCTGGACAATGTGATGCTGTTCGGCAATCAAACCGGGAGCAGCCAAAGCCACGGAGACACAAGCGAAGAAAGCAACCTAAAGGAGGAGGAAGTTAAGAAGGATAAATATGGGAAGGAAGAATGCAGATTAATAAAAATTAACTTACAAATTTGAACATTTTGTTTAAATTGGGGGTTTGTTGGTCGGGTTTTCTGAGGAAATCTCAAATGAAACTGATAATTTTGTTGCGAACACAAATTGATTTTATACTGCGGAACTGCTGCTGCTGCGCAATCATGGATTGTGAGTATCACACATTAATGTTACTGTTGTCTCAGTGACAACATTGATGTTGATTGTTTTCGATTTCCAGTTTTTTGGGGAGGGGGTTCAATTTGCCTAAGCCACAATTGAGTTTTTAATCACTTGAGCTGTGAGCAGCTCTCAGAATCCCAGACGCCCCCGCAAAAAGCATAAAGGGTAACAGATATTCAAACAAGAACTTGTTCACTATGAGCTGACAATTTTTGTAATCAATATATCGACAAACGGTGGCATAAACACAACTACAGTGGTTTGATGGACTTTATTAGCTATTACTTTAGACGTAGACATTTTAGTCAGCATTAATACAAATCTTTAAATTCTCAAAAAATTACAAAAAATTGCTAGTGAAAAAAATCAGGGAAAATAACAAAATGGAAATGTTTTGTAAGGTCCCAACAAAAACTTGGTAATGGCAACTTATTATTTTTAACATTACCTAGTAATAACAGCTCCTTACGCCCTGCATTACGTTGAAGTATGAAATAGTTACTTCCTTATAATGGTTTAAATAGGTAGTTATTGGTAAGTAAAATTTCATAGAACTTCATATTTTAAAAATTAATTTTCTACATTTTTGCGGCGAGTCAGAGAATAGCAGTGCTGACGTCATCGCAGCTTAGTTATCCAGGGTTAAAGAAAAGTAGCCCTAAACTCTGTATTCAGATTGTTAACAAGTCGATACAAAATATATAATTAAATAAAAATTTTCTTTTCATCACTTATTAAGATAATACATTATTCGGCTAGTTATCAATAATGACTTATTTGGTATCTTCCTGAGGCCACATATTTTACAACTCGTTTAGAAGTACTTATTTATTAACTTTTCGTAAGCGTGCGTGGAAGTATTTATTTTTTTACAATCCCTTTATAAAAACAAAGTGAATATACCACCATCCTAGAGGTGGAGGGTATAATAATGAGAAACGAATCCGAAAAATAAGTAGTGAAGGTTTTTGGTTTTGCCTTATACCCCACATTACTTGATAATTTCTGTTGGCTTTCTAAACTAGAACAAGATATCATTTTTTAATTTTTTACTAAAATTCCAATTTTCGGCGAAGTTACCTTAAATATTTGTACTCTCATTTTGGAAATAGTAGTTCGAAAACATCTGGTTATATGTTAAATTAAAGCTACTCGTGGTGGCTACAAATATTGCGAATTGTACATTCACACGAAATGGTTTAGGAACAGTTTTTGCAAAAAAAAATTATTTTTGTTGGTACGAAAAAATAGAAAAAATCGGAAAAAAGTATGTTGTTTTATCTAACGCATAAAACAATGTTTATATTCGGCAAATCTGTGAATAAATATAGAAGTTATGATGCTCTTTGTCGACACAAAAGATTTAAAAAAATATATTTTTTGCCATTTGTAAATAAATGTGCATTCTATTAAATATAGAAGCAAAATGGTCTTGAGCCAGGACAATGTCCCAGTTCAAATCAATATATTTTTTTTAATTTTTGCTTAAATAGCGCGAAAAATCACTTTTCAAATTAGACGACAACATAATTTATTTTAGTTTGTAATAGTTGGCGTCGTAAAGAAGAAATTAATACCTAGTTAAATCTATGGCTAAATGTAGAAGTTTTGGTCCTTCTTGTAGAAGTCGTTTTAAAAAATGACTAAATCAATCGGTGGCATGACAGAACGTCCGTGGACATTATGTCCCTCCAAAAGCGACATAATGTCCTTGGACTTTATAGCACTTTCATTTGTGGCATAATGTCCATGAACGCAGTGACATAAAGTCTTGTCATTAGGAAATCCTGAACAAATTGAAGAGATGCTCCTGATTCTAAAGAAGAGTTATTCGAATTTTCGCGAAAACAGCTAAAATATCTTAATTTGTTTGTGAAATATTTTGAAAGACAGGTGATGTCAAAGGTGAGCTCAACTTATTAAGTTTTCCATGGGAAAATAGAGTAGTGATATACTAGGGTGATTTTTTAGCTATTATCTTTTTGGCAACACTGGTTTAAACAGCTGACGCACGTTTCGTGTTTTGTTTCACTGTCAAACATCTTCAGTTTGGTCTATAATTTAACCATGAATCGTCTTACATTATTGAATTTTATTATCAAAATGCGTGCTCTGTTAAGAAAGTTCATCGCGCGCTTCATCTGTTCAGCGACGAAGCTCATTTTTGGCTCAATGGGTACGTAAATAGGCAGAATTGTCGATTTTGGAGTGAATATCAGCCAGAAGCATTGCAAGAGCTACCAATGAATCCAGAAAAAGTCACTGTTTGAGATGATGAGAATTCTAACGTAACTGTGAATGGTGAGCGCTACCGTAAGATGATATCCAACTTTTTTTGCCCAAAATGCAAGAGCTTGACTTGCATGACATGTGGTTTCAACAAGACGGTGCCACATGCCACACAGCACGCGCAACAATGGACTTATTGAGAGGCGAGTTCGGTGAACATTTTATTTCACGTTCGGGACCGGTCAATTGGCCGCCTAGATCGTGCGATTTAACGCCTTTAGACTATTTTTTGTGGAACTATGTTAAAGCTTATGGCTATACAGACAAGCCCGCTTCAATTGACGCATTGGAAGACAACATTGAAGCATTTATTCGAGTATACCAAAATTGGACTAAGCGGATGGACCATTTGAGGCGCAGTCAAGGTCAACATTTGGATGAAATAATCTTCAAACATTAAATTATATGGACTGTACTATCGATTCAAATAAAGATTTCATGAATTTTTCTGAATTTTATGTGTTTTTTTTTTTGAAAAACTTTCCTATAGCTTTTAAATAATCACCCTTTACAAGCGGCATTGGTTCTTAACACACACGCAAAAAATCAGCCGGATCCGTTGGGTTGTTCGCGAGAAAATCACAAACCAAAAATTTTATTTTGCCAAACCTCAAAATCATTTTGGCCATATCTCCCGCGAAAATGAAAATTTTGCAAAAATATCCAATTTGTCATTTTTATTTGGGAACCGTGCTCTACCGAAATATCCACTTTTTGTCGAAAAACTCGATCTTCCCAAAAACATGGACACGCTTTACGAATTTTAACCCATATACGAACCTACTCAGTTTAAATTGGAGAGGAGAGGAGGTATGGGAAATATAAAACAAGTAAAGGTAATAAAAAATCGGTGGCGCCTCCTCTCCTTCGAATAGGGACTATCGTGCGAACATCGATGGATTTATTTATCACGACTCTTATTCTTTTATTTCGTAAGGTTTTACTCTGCAGCCCAAAATTGACTTTAGCATTTCCTCAAGAACCATAAGAAGAAGAACCAATGAAAAAAATATTTGGATGCATTGTTCAACATAACCCACGCGAATCAAAAAAATGACTTACAATGTCAAATTTCATTTGCTCAGGAGCATTTAGAAAAATCCAAGATTTTTGGGAAAATATCGCCTGGATTGGTGAATCGAACATTTGTCGGTGCGGATCTGATAGGAAACAATACGAATTGTGCCCTCCAAACATGCAGCACAAGCAAAAGTACAAATATGATACGGTAAAGCTTGTTGGCTAAAATCTGATGGTGTATACTGCGTTTTCTGGACACGGCGTTGGTCCGATACACAAAATCGATGCTCTAATGGATCAGTATGTTTACAAAAATCTACTTGTTGATACTATTATAACATATTCAGATAAAAACATGCCACTTAAGTGGCGTTTTATGCACGACAACCAACCAAAACACACTTAACGTCAGTGAAGAGCTGTTTGGAGCTGAGCAGAATAGATTTTTAAAAATGAGCCAGCACAGTCACCGGATCTCAATCCTATTGAGAATCTATGGAATGGACTTTAACAACATATTATAGCAATAAAACCCAAAAATTTGCCCGATTTCTTGAATGAAACTCAAAATTCCTGATATGCTATTCCAATGGAGCGTTTTATGTCTCTAGTGGAGAGTATGTCCACTTTGCGTATTATTTGTACTTTAGATTGCATAAAACTAAAATGCAACATAAGAACCGAACAAAAACAGCGTTAAATGGTCATCTTATCGTTCGTAATATTTTAGAAAAAATACCGGGCAAAAACATAAAAAGAAGTTGATATATTTGCTTCATAAAGTTGCATATGGTGAATGTGCTAAATTCGTGGCCACCACTGTATATATAGTTTTTTTACTATAAACATTGTTTTTGCGTTAGAATATTGGCTATTTAAAAAAAATATTTTTATCTATTATTTATGTTTTTTGTGCCAACAAAAATAGATTTTTTCGAAAAAAAAAAAACACAAGCACTCTATACAGAAGCGCCACTGACGAGTTGTCCCCACACAGGATATGAAATAAAGGGTTTTCCAATAGGAACTTGACAACTTTGAATTTAATTTGTGATTTTAATTTTCATCATGGTAAAGTATACGAACGAACACCGTATGCAAATTATAAAAAATGTACTACCGAAATTCGGAATCGGTCTTTATTCTCGCCCTAGTAGACAATCTATATCAAGTTTAGCGCAAAAATTTGAGTCTACATATTCATTGTGTGATGCTGCCGTGGCAGTGAGATAACGGGTCGGTCGAAGTGACGAAAATATCGCTGCCGTTCAGGCGTCCGTAGCAAACGATCCAAATCATTCGATTCCGCGGCGTTCTCAAGAACTGGCCATCGTCAAGACCACTTCAACACTTTATGGCGAATTTTGCGTAAGGATATTGGCTTACACCCATACAAGATCAAGCTGACTCAATAATTAAAGCCGATGGACCATTTAACGCGACGTACGTTCTCCGTTAGGGATCTGGAGAAGATGCGCCAAGATGATAATTTCATCGCAAAATCATCTTCAGTGAAAAAAGCCCATTTTTGGCTCAATGGGTTCGTCAATAAACAGAATTCAATGTGCTTCATGAATCACCACTTCATCCACAAAAAAAATCTGTTTGATGAGGTTCGCATGCCGGCGGCGTCATATTTTTCATATTTTTTCGTCGACAATAACGATCGCCACGTTACTGTGAATGATGATCGTTATCGCGCCACGATTACCGATTATTTTTAGTCCGAATTGGAAAACATGTGCTTTCATCAGAACGGTGCCACAAGCTACGCAGCACACGTTACAATCGATTTATTGAAGAGTAAGTTTGGTTAGCGTGTTATCTCAAGAAATGGACCAGTCAATTGGCCGCCTTGTTCGTGCGATTTAAAGCCTCTATACTTTTTTCTTTGGGGCTACGTCAAATCATTGGTCTATGCCAACAAGCCGACGACGTTGGAAAACTTAGAACAAAATAGGGGCCGTTACGGCCGAAATGTGTGATCGAGTAATCGAAAATTGGGTCCAACGAATCGACCGCAGGCGACGTGCCCACGGTGGCCATATGAAAGTATTCGATTTCCATTCATGAATGTCAAGTAGATCTATATCTCAAATTGTTTTCGTTTTATTAAAAAAAACTTATCAAGTCCTTATTGGAAAACCCTTTACTTATTTTGACGAAGTGTCTATAATATTCTATTATCAATTTTGTAAAAGATTTATTTTAGCGTCATAAACAAAAATTAGAAAATAGTTATTCTTTTTTGACCACATTTTTCCATAAATATTTTCCATGTAGACATTGTTTTCTTTAAAAATAAAACATAAAAATAAAAATAAAAAAAATTTCAGTTTTTTAATATTTTTTGAATACATCTATTTTTTCGCAGTTTTTTTGGATTGTACCTAAACCACTGTTACCTTTTGTAGCCATCATAATTACATTTAATTGAACTGGTTAACATTTCCAAAATGAGAGTACAAATGTTAAAGGTACCTTAAACAAAAATTGGAGTTTTAATAAAAAATAAATCGCACACAAAAATAAATTGGTCAGCACACATTTTTTTCTTTTTTGTTCTATATTGTTATTCCAGCGTCTCTACCTCAGACCACAGTGCATTTTCATGACTTTTAATTAGACATTGTTTCGACGCCGAATAATTGATTAGAGGAGTTTTAATGAAACCCAAACAAACACACTCACACAGAAATTACATTAAAAAACCAAGAATAACAGCCGAAAATCACAACCTTCATCAATTAAACTACAACCACTACCAACAAATAAAACAGAAAAAAAACAATTTTGTTTTTGATTATAAGCGAATCTCAATAATAAAACAAAAAAAAAAATAAAAAAACAGTACTAAAATTTTGTTATGTTAATACTGCGAGCGAACGTCAGTCCGTCCGTCCGTCTCTCCATCATCCGTGTAGACATAGTGATCAGTGATCATGTTAAAACTCCTAAAGCAAGATTAATGCTCACAAAACACCTGAAGGCCGGCCAGCGGAAGAACAACACCAGTGAAATCATAGCCACAAAAACAAATGTGACGAGTGCGAACGTGAGTACTGTCGAGTATTAAAGGGATTTATTTGGTTGGATTCATGAGCACACAACAAGTCCAGACAACGAGAATATTTTTGTGGTTTTTTTGCTGGAGTATTCCATATTATTAAAGATAATGCTCTTTTGCTGTTGTTCTTTGTGAGTTTTTTTTGAGTATATAAACCATGGTGTTGGCTCGCAACGACAACAGTTTCTTGTGAACTATCCAAACATCCACAAAAACCAAACTCAAAATGTTCAAATTTGTAAGTTAGATTATTGATTTAGATTCTCTAAGGACTTTGACTAATTTTACATTTTTATTTAATTTAATTTTCTAGGTTGCTGTCATTGCCCTCTTCTGCTTGGCTGCCGCCAATGCCGGTTTAATTGAAACCCATCATGTTGTCCAGGAACCCGTCCTAACCAAAGTCGGCGCTGTTGTGCACAGTGCTCCTTCGGCCGTGTCCCATCAGAGCTTCACTCGTGTCCACAACAAAGCTGTTGTAGCCCCAGTTGTTGCTCCCGTTGTCAAGACCACCGTCCATGCTGCTCCCCTGGTTCCCGTTGTGAAGACTGTCGAGCCTGTGGTTCATCACACCTATGCTGCTGCTGCTCCCGCCTTGGTGCACTCCGTTCCCGTTGTACACTCTGCTCCATTGGTGCATCACTCTGCCCCCTTTGTGCACTCAGCTCCCATTGTCCACACCGCTCCCGTAGTTAAGACCTTTGCTCCCGCTGCCTACACCATCCATCATTAAGTTGTTGATGCTCTGAAGATTGTGATATGATCTGGTCTTTTGTTAATTAATTATACGAGTAAATAAATACAAATTTAAATATCGAAGAAAAAGCTATTAATGACTCTTTTTGTATGAATGACTTATAGACTGTACGCACAGTTGGCCAAATTCACTCTATAATTAGCAAATTACACCAGTAGCAAATTATTTCCATTGATTGTTGAATAATAGTATAATAATAGTGGCGCCCCAAATCATTTCGAAAACAGTGTTGTATTTGAGTTTCCTAACGTAGAACTGATTGAACAACCCACAACCTCTGAAAATGTATATCACTGAACATGTATTAACTGAGAAACCCCTAGGCTAGATTGTGGTGCCAGGCAGAAAGAAGAGAAACATTGTAATACCATAGGCTTTTACGATCCCCTCATCGGTACAAACCTGTGCGACTCAATTAGTAGTTTATCTTGACGACGTCTATACTGGCCAAGTCGCAAAAATTCAGTTGTGTTTGCGTGACAGATATACAAGCAATAACACTAGTCAACAGTCAAAATGTACTCGGGATGCGATAATTTTTTCTGTGTAGATAACCTTGACATGAGCTCGAAAAACGCAATAAAAATTTTTTTTCGTTTGGTTTTTGTTTTATTTTTTTTTTTTTTTAAATTTTAAAATTTTTTTTTTGGTTAATTTCTTTCGTCCGGCATAACTCGGGAACCACTAGCCCGATTTAATTGAATTAAATTTTAAAAAATTTAAAATTACAATTCCCTTAATCTGTTCATATATTGTTTTCCTATACAAGCAACAGTTTCCAAGTTAAAAATGAATATATAAAGGAAAAAACTTATTTTTTGCCTAAAGATTTAAATTTTTTTTTTTTAAAATCCATAAAAAATCCAAAATGAAAAAAAATGTCAAATCTTATTACTTTTACGTAAAGTCACATAACCTATGAGCAAAATGAGACAAAGATCATGAAAATCGATGCTCGCGTTTCGCTTTTATTCGCAATTGAGTAAAGGTATGAATTTCAAAAATTTGCTCGACATATGCACAACTTTGTCTATGGTAAGGTTTTTTCTTTTTTTTTTGATTCTCAGAATTAACAAAACGGAATAAACAAAGGGTTATTTAATTTTTATCCCCGGCAGCGACAACGTGAAATATACACCACTCATAAAAAAGGAAAATGTTTTTCTCCCACCTCTTCACATAAAGCTCGGACTCATAAAAAACTTCGTGAAAGCTATCAACAAAGATGGCGAAGCGTTCGCCTATTTAAAAACCATTTTTCCTCACCTTTCATCGGCAAAGATTAAGGAAGGCGTTTTCGACGGTCCGCAAATTAAAAAGTTGTTGCAAGACCAACAGTTTGAGCACATTTTATCACCAAATGAAGCTGCAGCTTGGAACTCATTTCGGCAAATTGTTTCCGGATTTCTTGGAAACAACAAAAGCTCAAATTACAGAGAGATCGTCGAACAACTACTCCAAAATTATAAAAAAAATAGAGCAAATATGTCGCTTAAGATACATTTTCTACACTCGCACTTGGACTTCTTTCCGGACAACCTGGGCGATGTGAGTGACGAGCATGGTGAGCGTTTTCATCAGCAAACGAAAGAAATTGAGCACCGATACCAAGGATTTTGGAACGAAGCTATGATGGGGGACTATATCTGGTTCCTTATAAGAGAAACAGACCCACAACAATATAAAAGAAAGACAAAAGCACATAATTATTTTTAATTTGAAGGTTTTTATTTTTGTGTTTAGATATTATTTTTTTAAAACTTTTTTATAATTAATTAATGTTGATATCCTTAGGATAATTTCTTGTACATATATCGAATTGTTTTTTAATTTAAAGTCATATATTTTTGTCACCCAACAAATTTTAATTTTTTTTGTAATAAAAAAGAAAAAACCTTACCATAGACAAAGTTGTGCATATGTCGAGCAAATTTTTGAAATTCATACCTTTACTCAATTGCGAATAAAAGCGAAACGCGTGCATCGATTTTCATGATCTTTGTCTCATTTTGCTCATACGTTATGTGACTTTACGTAAAAGTAATAAGATTTGACATTTTTTTTCATTTTGGATTTTTTATGGATTTAAAAAAAAAAATTTAAATCTTTAGGCAAAAAATAAGTTTTTTCCTTTATATATTCATTTTTAACTTGGAAACTGTTGCTTGTATAGGAAAACAATATATGAACAGATTAAGGGAATTGTAATTTTAATTTTTTTAAAATTTAATTCAATTAAATCGGGCCAGTGGTTCCCGAATTATGCCGGACGAAACAAATTAACCAAAAAAAAAATTTTAAAATTTAAAAAAAAAAAAATAAAACAAAAACCAAACGAAAAAAAAATTTTATTGCGTTTTTCGAGCTCATGTCAAGGTTATCTACACAGAAAAAATTATCGCATCCGGAGTACATGAAATTTTTTTCATTTTGTTGAGTAGTGTAATTAACCAGAGTAGTTGTTGCATTGCACTGGGCATTGATAAGGGGGAGTAGCGTCCCTTGAAACGATCCCAGCTAGCAACCGAACCTAATAAATGCCACACATTTCTTTTTAAATACTTCTGTAAGAGTTACAACAAAAACTATGAAAATAACAGATCGAATAATAAAAAAAAGAAAACAGAGAAAGTCTTATAGCCGAAGAGAGACAGGGAAGGTGTTCTAACCTCCTCCTCATCCTCACAGTTCCCATAAAAGTCATTTGACTCGACGACCAGCCTCTGGATGTGTATACCTAGAACTAAGTTCCCGCCAAACAGTGACAGTGTTCATGTTCTCGATCTCCTCCTCATCTTCACAGCTCCCACAAAAGTCATTTGACAAAATAACAGCATCTGAGCATATATACCTAGTACGAAGTTCCCGGCCAATATTGAAATCAGTGTCGACAATTGAAATCTCTGAAATAAAAGAAGGTAGCTTGTCCTCTTCGTATCATAGTTTGTACAGACCAAATCTTCGCGATTCTTAATGTGTCTATGTTCTATGTTCGCAAATTCTGTTCGTAATAAGTTATCACCAAAAATTTTTCACGAGTTAATTCCATTTTTTTGCTGATGCATAGCCTTTAATGGAAAAAGCGCAAATCATGACAAAACTTTCTAGTCAAAGAACTTAAACTTGCCATTGAAGATATTGGCCAACGCCTGACATCGCCAAGGTTCGCAATATAAATAATAATCCTCGTAGTTAATTTTTGGAAGCAAATCCGGTGGTAATCGCACGCAAAACACCCATGCTGATAGACGAGCATTTATGCAAATGACTCGTGTATGATTGACTTGCTTAGCATTTTTATACCATCCACCACCAGGATATATCGGAGGAAATATCGACCTGAGACCCTATAAAGTATATATATTCTTGATCGTCATAAAATTCTAAGACGTTCTGGCCGTGTCCGTCCGCATGCTAGCATCTAAACAAAAGGAGCTAGGACGTGCACATTTTCCATAAATGCGTCTTATAGTCGTAGATCGGTTGGGATTGAAACGAGACACAAGGACTAAAAATACCCATATTAATCCTTGAGATTTTAGCGTATTTAAGCATGTTTTTTTATTATGGGTGTTTATATTTGCTTGATATTGGTTAAGCGCATCCGACTATAACAAAAACGTGCACCATAAAGTGATTCCTATTTGTAGGGGGTGAAATGGGGCAAAAAGGGATAAAAATGGTACATATTAAACGACAACAGCTAGAAACACGAAATTCGGTGTGTACATTCCTCTAATTGAGTAGATACATAATATAAAAGTATTTTTTCCAAATTCGTACTTTTATGGGGTAAAATGGGAATAGAAGGATAAAATTGGTACTGGCTGCAGCCTATGGAAGCAAGTTTCAGTGGAATGTTTAGTGTCGTTTCTAAGCTCGCTAGCTTTGTAGTTCCATCGAATGTCCCCATGCCTTGACACTAAAATAAGGAGACCATTTTGACCATCCAGTCTTCGGCTGTTCTTGACTTTAGTTTCACCAAGTCCGTGGATTTTGACGCCAGTATTTGTTAACCACTCCACAATTTCTCTAAAACTTTGGTTTGAAAAATACTAAAGGTACCGGGTAGCCTACCAGTCAAGTTAAATTACACACAGCAAAAAACTGAAAAGTACTTCGAAAAGAAGTGCTTTTTAATCGCATTTTATATCCTCATTTGGGACAGAAAAGTGATACGCATTGAAGGAGTTACTACTGGGGTATGTTTGGACCTAATCAGTTTTACAACATTTTAAGCTGTTTGAGCCAGGTCCATCCGTCTGGCTGACTGGTGTACACGATAACTGTCGAAAGGAGCTAAGGAATTTATTCAAACTTTGCATATGGTAATATTTTTACCAAAGTTAGTTTAAGTTCGAAGATGGGCGAAATTTCCTCGCCACTTCTGGTACCTCCCGCACAAATGGTCCATATTCCTATGTTATGAAATTTCCACACGGATATTCGGAATTAGCTGTAATAACTTATATACGGATGATCGGAATACTCTGAAATTTAACCATTGGCAATGGTTTTATGGCCATACCACTTCTGGTACCTCCCATACAAATAGACATAGCTTTGGTCAAAATAAAACTAATATAACTTCCATTTGGATTGTCGAAACCAGTTGCAATTTGATATTTGAAAACGTTTTTATAATCATTTTAAACCTACAAATATGTATACTTTTGCCACGTCCCTTCTAATACCTCCCACATAATCGTCCCTATCCTTGGTAAAATTAAATCCTATACAACTTCTATACCGGTATATCCACTATTACTTGATAGTTGATCATGTTTTTGCAATTGTTTTACAAATAATTTATACGATGGCGACCTGGAAATTGTTCCTACTTCCAGATGTCATGAAAGTAGTAGTAGTAGCCATCCGTACCACACATATTTAATCGATTATTGGTGGAAACATTACCCATTTCCAGTCGTTGGTTTTTTGATCTTAGCACATAGTCCATGTTATCTGATCCTTGCCGAACTACAAGCTATTAAACTAGCGGGCAGTATTATGTGGCGCGTAGACATTTTTTATAATATTTTCAGAAAAATACATAGGGTTCAATGTATTTACCCCCAGCTTCTGTATAATTTCAGTACAGAAGAAGTCAGACAATAGCAAACAAACGCCCACAAGTGGAGTCATTGTGCTTGCCTGGTGGAAGTTATTAAGACCATTGGTTTGCTTTAAGGTCGCTTGCAAATAATAATAAATTACTGTTAATAACAAATAAAGCGACAATTTTAGCGTATATAAATCGAAAAATTGTCAATTTGAAATATCATTCACTTCAAGTGCTTTACGGTGATAACAACATCCAGTCAAAATAACAACTCAGACATCTAAAATGTTCAAATTCGTAAGTTACTCTTAATGAAGCTGAATTTGACAATTATAAAAAAAGATCTTAATTTATTTATTTTATTATTTTTTGCTAAAGGTGTCCTTCTTCGCTTTGTTGGCTGTTGCTGCAGCTGCTCCTGGTTTCGTGGCTGAAACTCATGTCGTGCAACCCGTAGTCACCAAAGTGGCTCATGCTGTGCCCTCAGCAGTGTCCCATCAAAGCTTTACTCAAGTCCATAACAAAGCTCATATTGTTACTCCCATTGTGAAAACTGTTGTTGCTCCAGTTGCCCATACCTATGCTGCTGCTCCCGTCATTAAAACTGTGCATGCTCCAGTTGTTCACACCTATGCTGCTGCTCCTGTCGTTAAAACCATCCATGCTCCAGTTGTCCCAGTTGTCAAGACTGTTGCCACGCCCGTCGTCCACACCTACTCAACTCCTGTTGTCAAGACTTTTGCCACTCCAGTTGTCCACTCATACTCCGCTCCTGTTGTCAAGACTGTTGCCACCCCAGTCGTCCACTCCTACTCTGCTCCTGTTGTCAAGACTGTGGCTCCAGTTGTCCACCACACCGCCTATGCTGCTCCCGTTGTTAAGACCGTGGCCACTCCCATTGTCAGCCATGCTGTCTCTCATCACTCCAATGTTCAAATTCACCAAAAGACCGCTTTTGTTACACCTGTCGTTAAGTCTGTGGTAGCTGCACCAATTGTTCCCGTTGTTCATGCTGCTCCAGTTGTCAAATCGGTCTACATCCATTGAGAAAAGCCATGGAAGTCTTTGAATGATCGATCTTTGTTAACAATCTGTTTTTGTTTTTTGTTCCTAGTTACGATTAAATAAAATACATATCTGAAAACAAAATTTTCGATTTTATTAAATTTTGAGAAATTTTCAATATCGGTAATACGAGACCCAGTGAGCGATGGAATACTCCAGTAACGTGCAGTGACAATGAAATGGAAAACCCATAAATATATTAAATAAATATAGTTTACTAAAATATAAAAATCGTCACTTACGAACTAAATATGTTTCCATATAATGCAAGGATGTGTGTTGAGCAATTATTTTTCAGGGTGTGATGTTTATTTATTTATTAATTTAATATAATTTAATTATTTTAATTTAAAAAAATTGAGAGAACCTTGCGAGACTACCACAGAAAATTATATGGGGTGATTTTTGATTTTCAATAGGTTTTTTTTTGAGAGATCACGTATAACTCACATCAAACTGCTTTGTTAGTTTTATTCAGTATCGTTTGGCAAGTCTTCATGGAAAGACTCACACCACAACAGCGTCAAAATGATCAGCTGTATTACGAAAAACAGCGTTCTGTGAGAAAGAACACTGTGGCGAATCGATTCGTCGTCGTTCTCAGCAGCTTGGTTTGTCGTATTCGAGAACTTGGCGTATTTAACTTATGGATTTCGGACATAGAGCATACAAAATTCAGATTGTGCAAGAATTAAAGCCAGGAGACTTAAATTTGCGTGTTATTTTCATTGAATGGGCTCTCCGGTCGCCATGCCCAAAATTGTACTTTTCGAATGGACCACCTCAGACGTAGTCGTGGCCAACATTTACATGATATCATTTACGATATAAAAATAATCGATAATAAAAATTTTAAGTTCACTTTCCAATTTATGTGATTTATTTTACATTATAAATCAAACCTTACGATGAATCACCCGTTATAATTTGCCATCGATATTATGTACACAGTTAGTATGAACAGCCTAAGTCATTAATCGAAAAAAGTGGAATATGTAATTTTTTCTCATTATGTTGATCAGTTCTATAGACAAACAACCTTCTTCTATTGCTACATATTTCTTTGCTGAAGTTTTGCTAAATTTGAGTAAAATTTTCCTAAAATTAAGTAAATTTTTACTCAAACCAAGTAAATTTGTACTAAATCTTAATAAAAAGTTTACTGAAATTTTCCTAAAAATAAGTACATTTATTACTAAAATCAAGTAAATATTTACTTAAACTGGGGACAATTTAGCTGATTTTTTCCTTAAAACAAGTAATTTTTTACTTAAACTAAGGAAACTTTTACTTGATACAAGGAAAAAAGTTAACATAAAATAAGTTCAATTTAACTAAAAAATCAAACAAATGGGTTTGCTTCAGAGTATGCAAAGCTGATACAAAAAATTACAACATGAAATATTTCTCAAAGGTTCCATGATACCTCTGCCATAAATAGCTGAGCTATTACTCGATGATTGCTGCGAAGTCAAGAGAGGCGCCTTCGCAGTGATTGTTTAGATTAATACTTGAAGTAATTATGAAATAAGTCTCTGTCTTTAATGTTAATGTGGTCTAAGTGACACTACATCCACTAATATTGATGTGTGGCGATGCAAACAAACACGTTTTTTATTTATAATGTCTATTTTAGGAGATTCAGATAATGTGAATACTTTATAAAATGAAATTATTTGAAAAGTAAAAAATATTTTTAATATAAAGTTTCGACACTAAAAACCTGTAAATATTTATAACATTTTTTTTCAAAAAGTAATTGAAAAAAAAATATTTTTGTTTTCTTTAATTTTTGGTAAGGAAATATTACTTTTGCGAAAAAAAAAATAAAAATTGTGTGTGTCCAATAGAGGTACCAACGTTGTGGATTTTTTTATAAAAGTTCGATATAGTAGTAGGATATTCTAAGAAAAAAATTGTGTGCTGTGGAAAAATATTTTTCAATCGACTCAAACATAAACCATTGCATATCTCAAAACGGATACGTGGACGAATTTTAACCCAATTAATTTTGTTGAATAGTTGGCGTGTAATTGTGCAATTTAAGCGTGAAGAGCTTTACATACAACTTTGGTGACTCCTACTGAAATATTCTGGCAAATTATTTCGTAGAACATTTTAATCCTTAAATGTCGAAAGGACTTTTCTTAATTTTCTCGAAAAAAGGTTCTAATTGACCATTAAAGAGAGGAGCTAGAGGGTTAAGATCAATCACAAAAATAATCCTCATAACATTAACACTTTTCTCACTTCGTATAATGCTCCCTTCGACCAAAAAATTAAAACTTTGATCCACTGTAAAAAAAACTCAAACCAGCTGGACTATAAGTTCGTTCTACAAAAATGATCTACTCAACATGCTCTTTCAGAATTATAGGGTCGCTATTCTGTTCCAACCAAAAAGTCTTAATTTGTTGTAATTTCAACAAAAAAATTATAAAAAGGATTTTGGCGTTGATTTTAAGAAACGGTATGCGCGTCAATGCACACATAAAGTATATTTGAAGATTATAACTATAGTACTCATATTAATCAGTGTACAACAAATGTATAGGGACATTGAAGCCCGTTATTACATTCACTGTATATTTGTTAAAGATTCATGTTCAACAAATATATTTAAAAAGTCCTTTGAATATGCGCAAAACACTACCGGATTTTTTTTTATTCATAAATAATACTTACAATAAGTTTCTTGAAATCATCACGAGTCTCCCTAGTCTCCATTTCGATTTTTTCTGTCCTTTTTACTATCATAAAATCCCCATCATTCAGGACAAATCCATACATCTATCAAGCCTATGTATACCCATTTTCATGTGTTATTATACATCTCTGCGGAAATAAAAATAATATGCATAAGGTTATCTTTTCAGTGGCAAAAATATACTTCCACTTCAGACAATAGCACACAAAACGCCATTGTTATTAATAATTGTTATTAATAACAAAGAAAACAAACAATTTTTGGCGTATATAAATCGTTAAAATTGTCAATTTGAAATATCATTCACTTCAAGTGCTTTACGGTGATAACAACAACATCCAGTCAAAACAACAACTCAAACATCTAAAATGTTCAAATTCGTAAGTTACTCTTAATGAAGCTGAATGTGACAATTATTAAAAAAGATCTTAATTTATTTATTTTATTATTTCTTGCTAAAGGTGTCCTTCTTCGCTTTGTTGGCTGTGGCAGTAGCTGCTCCTGGTTTCGTGGCTGAAACTCATGTCGTGCAACCCGTTGTCACCAAAGTGGCTCATGCTGTGCCCTCAGCAGTGTCCCATCAAAGCTTTACTCAAGTCCATAACAAAGCTCATATTGTTACTCCCATTGTGAAAACTGTTGCTGCTCCAGTTGTCCACACTTATGCTGCTGCTCCCGTCGTTAAAACCGTCCATACCCCAGTTGTGCATACCTATGCTGCTGCTCCCGTAGTAAAAGCGATTCATGCTCCAGTTGTCAAGACTGTTGCCACCCCCCTCGTCCACACCTACTCAGCTCCTGTTGTCAAGACTTTTGCCACTCCAGTTGTCCACTCTTACTCTGCTCCTGTTGTCAAGACTGTTGCAACCCCAGTCGTCCATGCCTACTCTGTTCCTGTTGTCAAGGCTGTGGCTCCAGTTGTCCACCACACCGCCTATGCTGCTCCCGTTGTCAAGACCGTCGCCTCTCCCGTAGTCAGCCACGCTGTCACTCACCACTCCAATGTTCAAATTCATCAAAAGACCGCTTTTGTTACACCTGTCGTGAAGTCTGTGGTAGCTGCTCCCGCTGTCTATGCTGCTCCAGTTGTCAAATCGGTCTATGTCCATTGAGAAAAGCCATCGAAGTCTACGAATGATCGATCTTTGTTAACAATCTGTTTTTGTTTTTTGTTCCTAGTTACGATTAAATAAACTATATATCTGAAAACGAAATATTATTTTTTAATATTATTTATTATTGAAAATTATTTATTATTTTATTATTTTTTTTTCTGACTAGGCCCCTACGACCAAAAATATAAAATTTATTAAAACAATACAAACTTCATGATTGAACGTTTTGTACTTCTCCTGAAAACTCGTGGGATGGACGGCCATCTTATACATGGGCTACTTTTAGTTTTCCCTAAATGAAAGGACAGTTTACATCGTAACCATTAGGATGAGTCACGAAAATAAAATGCAGCGGTCACCCTCAAAAATGTAGATTGGATTGTTTAATGATGATCTGCAAAATATTTCGTCCCTAGGTCCAGTCATCTGTGAGCAAAACGCTACGAAAAACGTCTAAAAATCATGTTTTTTCTCGTGTGTGTTTTATGTTGCATTTATTCCAAATTTTTTTCCTGATTTAATAGACCCTTGGAAGCACTTTTAATATAAATTTTTATTATTTTCTTAGAAAAACGCATTGATCGTTTTGTTGGACTTTAAATAGATTTTTTTTGGTTTTCAAAGTGACAGCTAAAAATTCATATTTCTTGGAAAATTGTTGTTATCAAAAACAAGTAAAAAATGCGTTAAGATCGGCCGGGCCGAACTTTATATACCCTCCACCATGGATTGCATTCCACAGAAGTTTCGATTTCAGTTGAAGTGCAGTAATATTACAGGAAAATATATTTTTTTTAATATAGCCAAATCAAAACAAATATAAATATTGAAAAAATAATTTTATAAATAAATATAATGTTTTTATTATTTCAAACCACGCTTATAAGGTAAGGCTACCAATACGTTTACATATCGAAATAATACTTCAAGTCTATTCAAATTCAAAATCAAAATATTCTTATATTTATATTTTCAAAAAGCTTAAATACCATAACTATTGGTAGATACTGGGTGCTACAGGTAGTTGTATTTCCATTCTATTTTAATTCCAAAAGTACAAATTTTGAAAATCCATTATCTCACGTACATTGTGCAAAATATCCTAACTTCATGATTCAACCAATATTTGCCGTAAAAGTAAAAAGTATGAATTTGGAAAAATCTTTTTTATTTTGAGTGTATATGCAGTCAGAAGAATGTATACACCGAATTCCATGATTCTAGCTGCCATGGCCATTTGGTTGGTACTATTTTTATCCACCTTTTTCCTATGTTAGCCCCTTAAGAGTACGACTTTCTAATATCTCTTTATTTTACCTGTCTACGCAATTAGAGGGATGTACACACCGAATTTCATCATTCTAGATGTAGTTGTTTAGATGGTACTATTTTTATCCCTCTGTACCCATTGTATCCCTTGAAAGTACGAATTTAAAAAAATCCGTTTATTTTACGTGCCTACGCAGTCAGAGGAATGTATACTCCGAATTTCATGACTCTAGCTGCGGTAATTTGTTTGTACTATTTTTATCCTCGTTTTCCATTTTAACCCCAAAAAGTACGAATTTAAAAAAATCCGCTTACTTTACATGCCACGCAGTCAGAGGAATGTATACTCCGAATTTAATTTTTGTAGGTGCATCCGTTTGGATGGTACCACTTTTATCCCTATATTCCCATTTTACCCTTAAAAGTACGAATTTGGAAAAGGTACTTTTATATTATGTATCTACTCAATTAGAGGAATGTACACACCTAACTTCGCGTTTCTAGCTGTTGTCCTTTAATATGTACCATTTTTATCCCTTTTTGCCCCTTTCACCCCATTTCACCCCCTACGAATAAAAATCACTTTATGGTACACGTTTTTTCTACAAGGGCATACAAAATATCAAGAAAATTTAAGCAGACATATTCAAATATTAGGGATATTTTTAGTCCTTGTGAGGGAAACAATTTTCCCTGTGGACCGAATTCGCCCACTTTCAATCCCAACCGGTCTAAAAACTTGATCCTCTCGTTTAGATGCTAGCGTGACGTGATGCAACAGACGGACTGACGGACATGGCTAGATCGGCTTAGAACTTTATCACGATCGAGAGTATATACTTTATAGGGTCTCAGGTCGATATTTCACGGTGTTACAAACGGAATGACAAAGTTAGTATACCGCTTTTCTGGAGGTGGAGGGTATAATAAATAGAAGGAATCAATACCTTTCGAATGATACCTAGATGATGAAGAGAATAATTGAGGCATCATTCAAAAGGTATTTATATTTTATAAAATACTAATACCAAATATGAAAAATTTGTCAGATGTCAGTATGAAAAAAACTTACTATAAAGGTCCAATATTTCGCCCAAGAGGAACGTTTAGCTCACAGACGACACGATCTAGGAACGAACTATTTTGCAAATCATCATTAAACAATCCAAACTTTATTTTCGTGGAGTGACTGGAAATTGTTCTTCCATTTGTACTGACCGCGAACCAGTCTACCAGTCATATTAGCATTTTTAAACTGCAACTGTACGCTGCGGAAACAATAGACAATGTTCAATGTATATTTAAAAATATTTGAAGAATTTGGAAATGATTTAGTAGCGACATGGCCAAATCTAAGATGTGCATAAATCATGTCCTCCACTTGTGCTATGGCGTCCCCATAAAGAAAGATGAAAGAGCAGGATACTGATGAAGGCACTGTGAATGTAGTAAATGCTTGGGGGTTATTTCTTGAATGCTGTCTTACACTTAGGAACTTGAATATTTTGTTCAAGAACGATAAGATCAACAGCATAGACGTAGAACTAAATATATACGTTGTTAAGAATATATTAAGTTCAAGATTCAATGTGGTCGATAATCTGATAATGATCAAACCCAAATTTTTATAAGTTTTCAAGAGAAGTGCAAAACGTTCTATAATGAAGTTTGTGTTACTAAGTTCTATATTTTAGGATGTAGAGCCCTCCCTTTGAATCAGCAGCGTCAATATAATATTTAAAATAATAATATAAAAAATATTTCGTTTTCAGATATATATTTTATTTAATCGTGACTAGGAACAAAAAAAACAAGTACAGATTGTTAACAAAGATCGATCATTCGTAGACTTCGATGACTTTTCTCAATGAACATAGACCGATTTAACAACTGGAGCAGCATAGACAGCGGGAGCAGCTACGACAGACTTGACCACAGGTGTAACAAAAGCGGTCTTTTGATGAATTTGAACATTGGAGTGGTGAGTGACAGCGTGGCTGACAATCGGAGTGGCCACGGTATTAACAACGGGAGTGGCATAGGCGGTGTGGTGGACAACTGGAGCCACAGTCTTGACTAGAGGAGCTGAGTAGGCATGGACGACTGGGGTGGCAACAGTCTTGACAACTGGAGCATGGACGGTTTTAACGACAGGAGCAGCAGCATAGGAGTGAACAACTGGAGCATGCACAGTTTTAATGACGGGAGCAGCAGCATAGGTGTGGACAACTGGAGCATGCACAGTTTTAATGACGGGAGCAGCAGCATAGGTATGGACAACTGGAGCAGCAACAGTCTTCACAATGGGGGTAACAATATGAGCCCTGTTATGGACTTGGGTAAAGCTTTGGCTGGACACTGCTGAGGGCACAGCATGAGTCACTTTGGTGACTAAGGGTTGCACGACATGAGTTTCAGCCACGAAACCAGGAGCAGCTACAGCCACAGCCAACAAAGCGAAGAAGGACACCTTTATTAAGAAATAAAAAAAAATAAATATATTATGATTTAGTTTAAATAATTAACGAATGTGGCCTCATTAAGAGCAACTTACGAATTTGAACATGTTGTTATTTTGAATGGGAGTTGTTATCACCGTAAAGCACTTGAAGTGAATGATATTTCAAATTGACAATATTTCGATTTATATACTCAATTTGACTTCTTTCTGTGTTATTAAATCATTGTTGTGGTCTTTAACTTCCACCAGGCAAGCACAATGGCTCCACTTGGGGCATTTTGTTTGCTAATGTGTGAAGTGGAAGTATATTTTCCACTAAAAATATACAAAAGTTTGCGGTAAATAAAGTCAAATCTAAGCCTGTTCTGTTCATGGAAATATTACCGCACAGCTTTGATAGATGTCTGGATTTGTGAGTATAAAAAACATTGTAATAGAGACTAGATGATTTCAAAGAATATTTTGCAGATATTCTCAGTATTCAAAGTATTTTGAAAAACATTTGGGAATCGTTAGCAAATGTAGAGAGATTGCATTGAAGGCCCTGAAAATCGATATACAAATGTCTAAAGTAGTATTTTACATGGAACGTGACACAATTTAAGCACGCTTATGTTACTTTCTGCTCCAAATAAATCTGCAAATTATTCTTGTACATCGTTAGTGTGTCAACAAGCAACACAATAATACAATTAGCGTGTATTTCCAAATAGTCTTTTTGCACATACATACATATATACATTAGGCTGGGACGCAGTCCATGCAAATGGAAAAACAATTTCCAGGCACTGCACTAAAATAAAGTTTGGTATTGATTCCTATTATTTATTTTTCAAAACATCTATTATAAAATGTTTCCAAGAAATATTAGTTTTTGGCTGTCATTTTGAAAAAAAACGCAAAAAATGAAAATAAACGATGAGTTATTATAAGACAAGAACTAAAATTTATATTTAAAGTGCTTCTAAGTGTCTACAAATTCAGAAAAAATGTTTGTACAAAAATGCAACACAAAACAAGTAAGGAAAGGCTAAAGTCGGGCGGGGCTGACTATATGATACACTCCACTTTCTATTCGAATACAATTCAATTCGGTAATAAAGTGAAAACGGGAAGGATTTTTGTATCCTGCAAATGTATGTGTTTGACAAAAAATTTTAAAACTGAAAGGACATTTGTATGGGGATATATTGAAACCTGGAACGAAATAGGTGAAATATAATATGTATAGTTTGGCCAAAATCTTATCTTTCCCTCCAATTACGACATTCAGAGATTCAAAACAGATGTCAACAGACACTACTCCCTCTTTCCTCCTTCCAATACCTTATCTTCTTTCTACCAACGCAATGCACTGCATTTATAGGGGACATCCCCTGAGTGTTGGTTCAGTGAAAAAAAAAATCGGTTAAATATTTGGGAGCAACATTTGTATTGGGGCTATATCCAAATCTGAACCGATCTTACCCACTTTCACCATAGGCGTTTTTAGTTGGATTATAAGGTGTTAAGCCAAATTTGAAGAAAATCTTGTACAATGTGTGGTTTGTAGAGCGGCAAAAGTTAAATCGGGAGCAACATTTGTATGGGGGCTATATCTAAATCTGAACCGATCTTACCCACTTTCACCATAGGCGTTTTTAGTTGGATTATAAGGTGTTAAGCCAAATTTGAAGAAAATCTTGTACAATGTGTGGTTTGTAGAGCGGCAAAAGTTAAATCGGGAGCAACATTTGTATGGGTGCTATATCTAAATCTGAACCGATCTTACCCGCTTTCACCATAGGCGTTTTTAGTTGGATTATAAGGTGTTAAGCCAAATTTGAAGAAAATCTTGTACAATGTGTGGTTTGTAGAGCGGCAAAAGTCAAATCGGGAACAACATTTGTATGGGGGCTATATCTAAATCTGAACCGATATTACCCACTTTCTGCATAGGTGTTTCTAGTTGGATTATAAGGTGTTAAGCCAAATTTGAAGAAAGCCAAATTTTTCACTTGTACAATGTGTGGTTTGTAGAGCGGCAAAAGTCAAATCGGGAGCAACATTTGTATGGGGGCTATATCTAAATCTGAACCGATATTACCCACTTTCTGCATAGGTGTTTCTAGTTGGATTATAAGATGTTGTGCCAAATTTAAAGAAAATCGGGTACAATATGGGGTTTCTAGAGCGGAAAATGTCAAGTCGGGAGCGACATTTGTATAGGGGCTATATCTAAATCTGAACCGATGGTGACCGCAGCAATTTCTTTTCGTAACCCATCCTAATGGACATATTAACGTACATGCTGGTAAGTGAATTAGTGAAAAGTAGGTGAATTCTTAGAATATTTCGTTGTTCCTAATATACAAAAGAGATTGAAATATATTTGTTGAACATGAATCTTTAACTAATACACAGAGATTGCATTGAAGTCCCTGAAAATTACTATACCAACACTTGTTGTTGATTGTTCTCGGTATTACTAAGAATATATTTCTGTATATCTGCAACACAGCAACAACAATGCAGCGAGAATTTCCCAATAGTCCTTTTCCACATATATCCCATACAAATGTATTCCCATACCATACGAAAAAACACAGAACTCCAATGATTTTAAGCTAATTTTTCATCACATGTTTTCATACAGGATCCATAAAATTTCCAAAACGATTTGGAACTAAACGCTTAAATTGAGTAGAGAGTGGCTGTGGGTATCTCATAATCTGCCATCCTTGTCTTTTCAGTTATTTTTCAGTTATTTCTTTGAAATAAAAAAAAGTTCTATCTGATGATCTAACTTGGGGTATATGAGGATAATTGTAAGTTAAGACATTTTAAAACTCTGGAGAATAAAAGGACTTCGTCATGATTGCTTTTTATTTATTTAGCAGCTAGTGTCTATCTGATTGTTCTTGATTTGCTTAAGCTGTCGCATTTTGACGAAATTTGGTACATGCTTTAGATTCGTTCGTACGGACAACGCGGCGCTTTACATAGCGTATCTAGAAATAGTCCATTGCGAATTTGCTCTTATTTCGGCCTGTAATCAATATTTGATTTGAACTGGGATATTGTCCTGGCTCAAAATATTTTTGCTTCTAGCATTCCTAAATTTGAGTAAAATCTATACTTGAATTTAGTTCAACGTAGCGTGCTCGGCTATTAGCGTGGGGGTTGTGGGTTCGATTCCCACCAGAGGCTCTGGTCTGTCGCTGCAATAACTAGCTACAATGGTCTTAGTCACCCCGGATCAATCCCTTGACCCAAAATTAGAATATAAATTTACTTGGTATTGTAATTCATAATAAAATAAAATAAATAAATAAAACTTCTTTCCAAGATAAATTTATGTTTGCAATAGCCATCATTATGTTGTGAATTTTCCAAAAGTCTTTCATGGATAGTTTGTAATTTCTGTCGGTTGATTCAAGAAGTTGACGATCCTTCACAGCTTTCAATCCATGTCATGTTTTCTCAGTTCTTGACAAAAGAAGACCTGCATCGTCAGCACAAAACATGCTTAGCTGAATACCCTCCATTTTCAAGTATGGCTTTCAGTTAAAGCTTAAACTTTTCTGATGCTAATGTATCTGCACTAGCTGATTCTCCTTTTAATGCCACTTTATGCAGATTCGCTCGTGTTCTGAAGCGGTTGAACCAACCGTTGCTAGCTTCAAATTCTTCTGAATTTCCATTGCTTCCGGATGCAAGATTTTCTTTAAGGTCGTTATATATGGAAAGTGATTTGGGTTTTATCACCTCCTTGCTCAGTGGCATTCAGATCAGAGTGATCAAACCCGAAACCGAAAACCGGGCCAACCGGTTTTTTCAACAGAGACCGACCGTCGGTTTTTTTAAATCACGGTCCCGACCGGTTTTCCATTATTGAAAATATCCCTGTTTTCTGTGTGACTTATGTCTAAATTTATGTCACTTTTTTGAAGATGAAATGCCTTACATGTCATGTCATCGATTCGCAAAACTTATAGACGCCTTCGTTACTCTGCACCAAGTGGATCTTATACGGATGTATGCCAAGATCTTTGCGTAGACTATTCCACATATTGGGCTATTTCCTTTTTAGTACTTTTTAAAGAAAAACCGGAATGAAACAGGCCGGACCGGTTTTTTCGCAAAAAGGAAACCGGACAACTGTTTTTTTTCAGAATGACGGTTTTCGAAAAAACCGGAAACCCCGACATCATAGATAAACCGGATTTTTGATCACTCTAGGCATTCTTCGCGGTTTAGTGTGTATTTTGGGCTATACTGAAAAATTGAGTTGACCGGATTAGGTACTGCCGAGCCAGTCGTGGTAGTAATATGAATGATATTGTGTATCATTATTAAATGACAAAGTTCAAACTTCCCAATAAAACCAGAAAATTGAAAAATAGTACTTTTTTATAGCCGATTCTAATCTAAAATTTTAAATGGCCTATCTGTAATATACGTTAAATTAAGGTTAATTGTAGCGGATGTATATTACAGATTTTATCCTATCCTTTATTTCATTCGTTTATCTGTATTCAAAATAACTTGAATTTACCCCAAATTATTAGACCAACTCTCAACTCTTACTCATTGTTTTACTAAAGTTTAAATATTAATTAATTTTTAAATTGCATGCAACTCTCTTATGTTTCATGTTTATGTTCCTCTGGATACTAGACTAATTATATGATTTTACTCCTTGCTTTATAAGTCTGTAACTCTAGTTTTAAGATGTCATTCGAATTTAACTTTTGGACAATAAAGAATTTAAAACCTAAGCGCTCATTGGCTTATTATTTCTAAAACAAATAACACCACAAAAATATAAATTCATAATCACTTTATGACACTAAATGGCCATAAGGACTCTAGTGGCTAAAGTGAATCTGAGAACGAGTACTGTCGATTTATCACTTGCTCAGGCCAGATAATAATATTCATATCAAACCTAAATATAATTTATTATATATATTATATATAAATATATATATTATATATTTTTTTGATACCAAATACGTCCGAAAATTGTGTACACAATATGTGTTTAGACCAGTTAAATTAATGTCCGCTAGGAGGATCGCCCATAACGCCCAAATACATTTTTGATGATAAAAACAATTTTAAATGTACATATATTTGACTTATGAGAAGATAAGACTGAAGTCGATACAGCCTAATGTGCATATAATACGTAGAAATAAATTTTACCGATGACCATAATTCGAAAATTTGCAATATTTCAACCAAACGAAAAGGGGCGGGGAACAATCATTCGATTCATCAGCGTCTAATACATAGTAGTAATAGCATATAACACTTTCAATTAAACCCGCTCCAACCCCACCTTTCTGTGTATGTTTGCATATCTGTATGCGAACAGACAGACATAACAAGCGTGAGTAATTGCAAATTGTCTTCCTTCCGGCCATAAACCGCAAAACCATCTCAATCGATTTTGTTTTTTTCAATTAGCCCTATCAAATGCCTAATGTGGTCAAAAGTATAGATTTTAGCAAAACGGGTAGCTAGCATTGAAATGAGCCTACTTCAATTGAAAGTAACCAAATAAAGTTCAAGTAACAAACAGTAGCGTTAACGATACCTTTGTTTTTGCAAAGCAAAGTGGTTTTGAAGAGGAAAAAAATCAGTGTGCCAACACTAATTGGCCGCAGACGTCTTTATGAAGACAATTTATTTGTATTTCAATTTAACAATCATAATAATATTAAGTAACCTACGTTGGTTGCTATGAAATGGTAATTGATCGTCTAAGCTATTGAATGAAATCCACAAAGTGGCTGTGGTGGATGGTTGATGGCTGGATTGCATACCGACGAAGGCTTGCTTTTTGTCTTAAAGTTTACTTTGGTTCAAGTTCAATGTTAACCGCGAAAACAAACATACGTCGGCGGCCGCAAATTATGAACATGATTTTGGCAAAAATAAATCAATCTTCTACAACGTATCGTGGCAAACAAACGCCCCCCTCACAAGTGAAGCCATTGTGCTTGGCCTGGTGGAAATTAATCTAATGAGCCCAAAGCTCCACTTTAAGGTCACTTGCTCAAAATAATAACCAATTATTGCTAATAACAATTGAAATTGAAACGCAAGGATTTCAAGTGACATGAACACACAGATTTTGCGGAGTATATAAATCGAAAAATTGTCAATTGGAAATATCATTCACTTCAAGTGTTTTTCGTTGATAACAACTCCCACTCAACAGCACCAAACATCTCAATATGTTCAAGTTTGTAAGTTGCTCATACTCGTGGACTATTTTGTATAAATATTAATTTATTTATTTTTTATTTCTTCCAAAAGGTGTCCTTCTTCGCTTTGTTGGCTGTGGCTGTAGCCGCTCCTGGTTTTGTGGCTGAAACTCATGTCGTGCAACCCGTAGTCACCAAAGTGGCTCATGCTGTTCCCTCGGCAGTGTCCCACCAAAGCTTCACCCAAGTCCATAACAAGGCTCATATTGTTACACCCGTTGTGAAGACTGTTGCTGCCCCAGTTGTCCATACCTATGCTGCTGCTCCCGTTGTTAAAACCGTCCATGCTCCAGTTGTCCATACCTATGCTGCTGCTCCCGTCGTTAAAGCCGTGCATACTCCAGTTGTGCAAACCTATGCTGCTGCTCCAGTTCTTAAAACCGTCCACACCCCAGTTGTCCATACCTATGCTGCCGCTCCCGTCGTAAAAACAATTTCTGCTCCCATTGTCCCAGTAGAGAAGACCATTGTCACCCCCGTCGTCCACGCCTACTCTGCTCCTGTTGTCAAGACTGTTGCCACCCCCGTTGTCCACACCTACTCTGCTCCTGTTGTCAAGACTGTGGCTCCAGTTGTCCACCACACCGCCTATGCTGCTCCCGTTGTTAAGACCGTGGCCACTCCCATTGTCAGTCATGCTGTCTCTCACCACTCCAATGTTCAAATTCATCAAAAGACCGCTTTTGTTACACCTGTCGTCAAGTCTGTGGTAGCTGCTCCAGTTGTTAAATCTGTCTTTTTTCATTGATAAAAGTCATCGGATTCCTTGAACGATCGAACGATCTTTGTGAACAATCTGTTTTTGTTTTTTGTTCCAAGCTACGATTAAATAAAATAATAACTAAAATCGAGATTTCTGTTTTTTAGATTTGGAAAATGCAGTAAAGGAGTCATCTAAGATTTCCTAGACAAACTCGTAAATGTTTTTTTTTTGAATTCTTATAAAGAAAAGAGAATAGAGAAGTAAACATGAGAGACTCTTGTAAGCTTTCAATTTGTAAGCTTGTAAAATTTTAATTTCGAAACTGATCGTTAAAAAAAGAGAAAATACATTTACATGCATCAGAAAACAATGCTGATGATTTTCCGAAAAAGAAACCATGACCATGCCAGGACCATGAATTTTCAAGATTAATGCCACAAACACTCAATGACTGCTCTTGTAATATCCAACATTTAATTTTTAATTAAATCCTTCATAAACTATAAAAATAAGAATAATTATTCAAATCATACCATTAATAGGCTAAAGCTTATTACGACAAATATATTCAAATATTAAATTAGCATTGAGTGACGATTCAAATTTCTAAATTAGATCTAGGCTACTTCTTCTCCTCCGACGACTGTCTTTCATAATTTAGCAACTTTCTAGTGAATGGGGAATGTAGCTCTGGCAATGTTTCTTAACTAATTCTTTAACCTTTGGAATGTTGAGTCCTCTGATATAATCCTCTATATAATCTTAGAATCGTGAAGTTCAATTTGTCGTCATCAATATTTCTCGCAGACAATATAGCATATTCACTCTGTTGACGATCGATCAGGTGCTGTCGATGATGACATCGACTTGGTCGATCTCAATGACTAAGTGTCATCCCTGACACTGGTAGGCCAGGATTGCGGCCAACTTAATATGTTTGTGATGTCCGTTTTGCAAGGTACAAGTGATTTTCCAAATACCACCGTGTCAATAAATAATAACATATTTTTCTCAAACCCCGAACCCGTCAGTGTTTTTATTTAAAGGAACAAACGCGTAAGTAAACGCCTTTTACCTACGTTACTTTGTGTTACTTGTGATTTCGTTGCTTGCATTTTCGTGCAACAACAAACACACTACACAGGCTTCTCACAAGATTTCGTCTTTGATAACCTAGCGAGTCCACCATCCTGGCAGGATCTCGTGCACTTTCAGCCGAACTTAATTTTAAACTTTGTAACCTTAATTGTAAACTTTGGTAAGACCTTTAGGATGAATTAGTACTGAACTGATATAGTCCAATAATGTCATTTGCGTTCATTTCCATTGTCAATATCCAGCATTTATTTTGAAAATAATTGTCGTATTTCGAACATTCCGAGAATAATAACAAACAAAGCAAAGAAGAATTTCGCATATTCATTTTCTGAATCGTGTGTTATGGCCTTGAGTTCATTAAAGAATTCTATGGAAAATCTCAAAATGTTCTAATAATCCGAACAAATTTAAATTTAAATAAAATATTTCGCGTTAAATTACAGATGCTTGACAATGTGTAAATCGTCCAATTTCTCTATCAAATCTATCTACTTTTTATACCCTCCACCTCCAGGATGGGGGTATACTAACTTTGTCATTCCGTTTGTAACACCTTGAAATATCGACCTGAGAACCTATAAAGTATATATATTATTGATCATCATAAAATTCTAAGACGATCTGGCCATGTCCGTCCGTCTGTTGAAAGCACGCTAGCATCTAAACGAAAGGAGCTAGGACGTCCAAGTTTTACATAAATACGTCTTACAGTCGTAGATGGGTTGGAATTGAAACTGGGCGAAATCGTCCCAATGGGGAAAATTGTTCCCTCACAAGGACTGAAAAAGCCCAAAAACCCCTAATATTTTAGAGTATTTAATCATATTTTTTCAATATCCCTGCTTGTACTTACTTGATATTGGGTATGCGCATTTCACCGATAACAAAAACGTGCACCATAAAACGATTTGTATTCGTAGGGGGTGAAATGGGGCAAAAAGGGATAAAAATTGTACATATCAAACGACAACAGCTTGAAACACAAAATTCGCGGTATACATTCCTCTAATTGAGTATATATATTATATGAAATTATTTTTTCCAAATTCGTACTTTTAAGGGATAAATTTAGAATACAGGGATAAAAATGGTACCAACCAAACAGCTGTACCTAGAAAATGAGATTCGGTGTATACATTCCTCTGATTGCGTAGACACGTAAAATAGAAAGATTTTCGGAAATTCGTACTTTTGGGATTTAAATGGAAAAAAGGGGATAAAAATAGTACCAACCAAATGACAGCTGGAGTCATGAAATTCGGAGTATACTGCGTAGACACGAAAAATAAAAGTTTTTTCCAAATTCGTACTTTCAATGGATATAATGGGTACAGGGGATAAAAATATTACCAAATAAACTAATTGCGTAGACACGTAAAATAAAGAGATTTTAAATAGTCGTACTCTTGAGGGGGTAAAATTGGAAAAAGGTGATAAAAATGGTACCAACCAAATGGCCACAGCCAGAATCGTGGAATTCGGTGTATACATTCTTATGACTGCATAGACACGACACGCAAATTAAAATGATTTTTTCAAATTCGAACTTTTTACTTTTACGAAAAAAATTGTTTTTTTTTTTCACTGAACCAACACTCAGGGGATGTCCCCTATAAATGCAGTGCATTGCGTTGGTGGAAGTAAGATCAGGTATTGGAAGGAGGAAAGAGGGAGTAGTGTCTGTTGACATCTGTTTTGAATCTCTGAATGTCGTAATTGGAGGGAAAGATATTTGCCGGAAGTCGATTTCACATACGGATAGTACGGGCGAAGAACGAATTTATTCTGTAATGTGTAGTGCGGCCGGTTGTCCAATCGACAACAAATGGGTGAGCGTTCCTGGAGAGTCGCGTATCTCTCCGAACGTTCTCACGGACGGTATAAGATCACGAATTTCCGAAGAACAAACACCATGAAAGTATCGATAGAACAATGGCACACAACCAACATTACGACGGTGTTCAAGGGAGACAATAGAATTGGATATCCTACCGTCGCCTATCAACACCATCGCCCTCCTCTGGACACGGTCAAGTAGCTCCAGTGAAGAAGCTGGAGCACTGGGTATTACGTGCATTAAAATCTACTCTATTCTCTCGACCCCATTCAGAAATGGCCATCAAATCGTGGCTAAGTGACTCATCCATCAATCGCCTTTTAATCTCAATTTCTTGACGACTTGGTCTATGATCGAATGAGTATGAATGACAGAGGTTGCTGTCATCCGCGAATGAGTATATTGGATTCACAGTCCGATCCAAGAGGTCATCGATTCTTTGGCGAACGGATTTAATATGTTGCACTTGAGGTTGACAAGTGGTGAAATCATTAATTGCAATTCGTTTTTTCTAGCTTTACAAGTAAGTGGATAGTATTAAAGATGAAAGAAGAGATGAGTTGGAAAAAGAAATTTAAACAAACGGAAGTATTTGCCAGATGAATTGTTTCCTTGCCCTCAAAATAGTCGTGAAAAATCCCCAATGATCCCCGAGTATAAACAACAAAAAATTAAGAATGATTTGTTGATCCGTCATCAATTGTATTTGTAACACCCTAAAGGTCCTTATTTTAAATTGCATTACATTTCGTTCTAGATAATAGGACTGTATTTATTTAAGCCAGGAAAAGAAGCTACGATAACAAAAACCTTAATATAGCGTTAATTCTTTAATAAAAAACAAGTAAGGAAAGGCTAAAGTCGGGCGGGGCCGACTCTATGATACACTCCACTTTCTATCCGAAGACAATTCAATTCGGTGAAAACGGGAAGGTTTTTTGTATCCTGTAAATGTATGTGTTTGACAAAAAATGTTACCTCGGAAAGGACATTTGTATGAGGATATATTGAAACCTGGAACGAAATAGGTGAAATATAAAATGTATAGTTTGGCCAAAATCGGTTAAACTTTTGGGAGCAACATTTGTATTTGGGCTATATTTAAATCTGAACCGATCTTACCCACTTTCACCATAGTTTTGTTTAGTTGGACTATAAGAATTTTAAAGAAAATTGGGTACAATATGTGGTATCTAAATCTAATCCGATCTAGCCCGCTTTAGGCACAGGTGTTTCTAGTTGGATTATAAGATAGTGTGCCAAATTTAAAGAAAATCGGGTACAATATGTGGGTTCTAGAGCGGAAAATGTCAAATCGGGGGTGTTCTTTGTTTGGAGGCTATATCTAAATCTGAACCGATCTAAACCAATTTCTGCATAGGTGTTTCTAGTTAGATTATAAGATGTTGTGCCAAATTTAAAGAAAATCGAGTACAGTATGTGGTTTCTAGAGCGGAAAAAGTCAAATCGGGAGCGACATTTGTATGGGGGCTATATCTAAATCTGAACCGATCTGACCTATATTCTCCATGCGTGTTTCTAGTGGAAATATGAGATGTTTTACCAAATCTGAAGACACTCTGATACAATATGTGGTTTCTAGAGCGGAAAAAGTCAAATCGGGAGCGAAATTTGTATGGGGGCTATATCTAAATCTGAACCGATTTAATCCATTTTCAACACAGATGTTTCTAGTAGAATTATAAGGTAATGCAAGGTAATTTGAAGCAAATCAAGTGAAATATGTGGTCTCTAGAGCGGAAAAAGTCAAATCGGGTGCGAAATTTGTATGGGAGGTATATATAAATCTGAACCGATCTAACATATTTTTACCACAGGTGTTTCTAGTTGAAATATAAGATGTTTTGCCAATTTTAAAGAAAATATGTTGTAATATGTGGTATCTAGAGTGAAAAGAGTCAAATCGGGAATGAAATTCGTATGGGGGCTATATCTGAATCTGAACCGATTTTCTTCAAATTAAATAGCGTTCGTCCCTGTCCCGAAAAACTTCATTTTGCAAAGTTTCATTTGGTTCTGGCTACAATTGCGACCTGTACATTGATTACAAAAATAGAGGGACAGATAGACAGACGGGCATGACTAAATCGACTCAAAAAGTGATTCTAAGCCGATCGGTATAATTAACAATGGGTCTATCTCGTTTCCTTTTGGGTGTTACAAACAAATGCACAAAGACATAATACTCTCGTGGAGTGTATAAAAAATATTTTTTCACATTGTCGCCATCTATAATACAAATATTTTAATCAAAACAAATTTTCAAAAAAAAATATTTTATGTTAACTTTTTGGACTTAGCCTTGATAACTACAAATTTGACTTACACTGCATAATTATCCAGGATAAGTCCATCATTTGTAACATTAAATGGTTATAAAAATTGGTTTTCATACACAAATTTTAACTTTCCTATCTTTACTGACTTCAAGTCAGCAAAGCTTTCTGAAGATTTTGGCCATCGGCAAAAAATCATGGCCGAGAAATTTGTAAAAAAATTTGCATTCTATAAAATATAGCGAGCCAAGACAATTTACCAGTTCAAATCAATTATAAAATATTTTTCAAAGTACTTCGAATATACACTATAGGTTTCATGATGAAGGCCTTTAGATCCTGATTCATTTATGTATCATAGATGCTCCATACACCTTTCTGTTGGGAATGACTGGTTGGGGAGAATTCTTGTTGAATGCAAACTACGCAAGGCTCCAAACTAGATAACGGGCTCAGTTATAAGTTGCAGTGCCATGAATGAAATACTTGATAAATGAAGTTGATGAGTTGTGAGATCGCAATGTTGTGACGAACACTGGAGTAAATATTTATTCTGACAGCCAAGTTGCCATGGACTCTATGTGCCTAAAATCTTGAACAGTTTAAAACTGAAAGGTGAAGTCATTCGATATTCAACTAAGTCAGGGCATAAGTAGATTACAAGAGTTCCTATTATTGTCAGCATATGAACGACCTTACTAGTTCCACCGGAATTTGCTTGTACCACTATTAACAAATAGTATTGAATTTAAGGTAACATCTCATTGATGCGAGGAACTCCGGAGTCAATTTCTGTTCGTCACGCCAGACAGGCATCAAATTCATGCACTCAAACGCGATATTGGCACAAGACTTCCTCCGCTCATCTCTGAAACTGATCAGTTTCAAACTGTTTTCGATATTTTGGCCGATTCTTTTTGAACTTAGAAAATAACAGCGGCTTTATTCTCCTTAACTTACATCAAACTTAACTATGGATGTTATTCCTATGACCAGAAGCTTTATAAGCACTATAACTTATGTATGGGGCAGGTACAATCATCGGCAGCATTTTATAAATAACAGGACGTCCGGAATAGGTGAGATGAGCAGGAGTACGAATGGGACTATTGAAGACTGGTGTTTGATCTTTATTATAAGTAACATAGGAATCCGAAGACGAAGATGAACCGGTTACAGCATTTACTTTATGAGGAGACATAAATTTCTCGCCTACATTAGGATCAGCAGCACCAGGAAAAACTATTTTCCCCGAGGAATGAGCGGAAGAACTCAATGAAGAGCCCGTGAGATGAGCTGTTGTTAGAATTCTCGGTTCCGTTTCCTTGAGTATATGAGTAATGGACTGATGCGAATAGGCAGTGCTGCCACCGGGTATGTCATGTCGTATCACTCCTGCGCGGGCTTGTGCCGAAACCGCCAGTAGCCACATGGTGATGACAAGGAGCTGTAGTAATAATAATTTCAAAATTGTATTATAATTGTCATGCTAATTAAACGATTCGCACAACACACACTCACCATCATTTTATGCGAATTTAACGATCGATGCACGTTTTCGAGTTGAGTTTTAAAAAATAATTACATTTTTTAAAAACTTTTTATATTTATATATAAAAATGGTTTTTAATTGACTGCTGCGATGAGAGATGAGATAATGATGAGATACAGAGCGAGCGAGAAAGAGAGAAGAATTTCCTTGACTCGAGATAATCGAAACATGCCTGCCGCCGCCGCCGCAGTATGAATAATAATTTAATTAAAATTTGATGTTTTTTTTGGTTTTTTGTTTTGACATTTCGTTTAGATTTAGAGGTCGTCTTTATTACCGGTAAATACGTACATTTCGTTTTGAAACATTTAGCTTTTCGTAAATTTCTTTCCACTTGAAGTTTTGTGGAATATTTGGTTATTACTTTTTTCTCCATTAATTAATCACTCAAGTGAGTTTTAGGTTTGCACAGCTTCAGTTTCAGCTGCAGACTCAAAATGTAGCTCGTAGCTGGCAGTGTTGACGGCGACGACGGCATCGATTGTTTCAATTGCACTAAAATTGAAATATGTTGCCTTTGAGTCGCAGCGAGTCAGACAGACAGACAGCCAGTTCCAGCCTAAATATGTGGTGCTGTTGGCTCACTTCAGCTGAGTTGTTGAGTTTGAACATTATTCGGTGTCGCTCCCTCAAATGCTTGTTTGACTGCTGGTGAATGGTGGTGGTGATGGTGGTGGTTGGAAGGCGGGCGCGCGCGCGCAAGCTCAATGTGCTGAGTAATATGTTGGTTATTAGCACTTTTTATTATTTCTCTGATTTGTTTTGCTTTAATAGTTTTCAAAATATTCGCTATAAATTATAGATGGGTATTGTTTGGCCGGCCTGGTGGGATGTAACACTTGAGTTTACTTGAAAGTACTCATACTTCAGGCAAGATAAAGAGTGATTTTTTTTGAGGTTAGGATTTTCATGCATTAGTATTTGACAGATCACGTGGGATTTCAGACATGGTGTCAAAGAGAAAGATGCTCAGTATGCTTTGACATTTCATCATGAATCGTCTTACAAACGAACAACGCTTGCAAATTATTGAATTTTATTATCAAAATGCGTGCTCTGTTAAGAAAGTTCATTGCGCGCTTCCATTTTATGGTCAGTTTAATCGACCCACTGAAGCGGCTATTCGGGCTATTGTGACTAAATTTCGCACCAAATTTACATTGTTGGACATTAAACCACCAACACGCTTACGTAGAGTGCGAACTGAAGAAAATATCGCAGCTGTATCGGCCAGTGTTAATGATGACCACCAATTTTCGATTCGTCGCCGTTCGCACCAATTGGGTCTCTGTTACTCAAAAACGTGGAAATGCCAAAATTGGACTAAGCGGATGGACCACCTAAGACGCAGCCGCGGTCAACATTTAAATGAAATTATCTTCAAAAAGTAAATGTCATGGACCAATCTAACGTTTCAAATAAAGAACCGATGAGATTTTGCAAATTTTATGCGTTTTTTTTTTTTTTAAAAAAGTTATCAAGCTCTTAAAAAATCACCCTTTACAACATCTCAAAATATACCACAACAAGATTTATCACTTACTTAGTTCTCCAGATCTTTTATATAGAATGTCATGTGGTCTTATTGCAGACTTTTATATTTATATTTTGTCGTAAGCAGCCTTCGCAAAATATGTAAGTGCACATCAGCTTCTGTCCATCTTCGTGTTATCTATATAAGCATCTATCTGTGACTTTATCCTCAGGATTACGAGGTGTAGTCTAATCAATTTTCATTTATAGGTGCAGGAGAGACAGTTAACTGTTTTTATTTCCGCGATAAAGGATTAGTATCGGACTGGTAGCACGCATACAACAAAGGCAAGTCGACCGGATCTATCTTCATAAACCTTGGAGGAGCACATACTCATTTAAAATGATTTGGTAGGCTTGTTAGGCACACAATGAAGTTGTAACTATACCTATTCAGTATCGGTAACACCGTCGGTATAAAAACTCAGAGTCAAGAAAAGAGTTCGGATGATTCAGCTCTACGATTAAAACGAGGAAAAGAGGAAAGATTCCCTCCATCCTTGGAGACATTACGCAGAGCATTTTAAGAAGAGATGATAAACTATCCGACAGACCTTATGAATGTATCTTGCGCATCAAAGTCATCGAAGTCTGTACCGCAATGTATCCTTCACATGCACTATGGTCCCAAATCCATTTTTTTGGCAGAAATTCAAAAAAATTAAAATTGGAAAGTGGTAAATTTGTATATATTTTCTTTATGGCAACACTCCAAGCAATCAAGAAAATATACTGGAGAAAATTAGGTGGCAACACCACAAGCCTGAATGTTACTTAAACTTTGCGGTTCAAAAAAAGTGGGATTAATTTTGATATAAAGCAGTTTTACGAATTAATTAAAATCAAGACTTAAAAAGAAAATAATAAAGTGACTATATTATGAAAATTGACGGCAAGAGTTAGTAGTTGAAAAATTATATTTAACATTTTATGATTATTGTGGTCTTGTAAGTATTCATAGGTATTGTAATTTTGTGATTTGTAGAGAACATAATCTATAAATGTCGTGGACCAAAAGTTATGACTTATGACTCAACTTGACTCAAAGTGTAAATGTGAAAGTGTTCGTATGAGTGAGTAGTTTATGGTGGAATTAATATCTCGCCAGCATTTTTCGGCAAACTCCTGCAAATGCCACTTTGTTTTAGCACAATTTTCGATAGCCATAGTACACATATTTAATCATATCTCTGAATCAGATTTGTGTATGAGGCCCATCAACAATTCATTTTAAAGGTATTGTAAGTACCTTTAAAATGGTATACAGCATCATTCACCTTTTTGTACACATGTATACATTTTACTTTATTTCTTGAAATAATTATTTAAATTGCAACTCTTCATTCTTTTAAGCTTTCATAAAATTTTGTTTTTGGTCACCCTGTACCAATACAAAAAATGGATTTGAGACCAGTGTGACATGGTCGCATTTTAAAATTTGCAACGCTTAGAAAAAAATTTATGTTATTAACAGAAGAGATTGTTTTCTATCTATAAGCGGCATTTTTCTGCTATTAAAGCAGTTTTTCTGCCACAACAACAGTTTTGTGTCAGCATTCAAACTACTGAAGAGTTTGCAGTCTGCGAAAATGACTGCTGTTAATTAAAATATAAAAATAAGAAGCAGAATGAGCGTTATGAAGTTAAAAGCAATTCAGATTGCCCGAACTTCATTTTCTAAGAGAGTTTTCAATATATACAATCGGCTTGCTTAATGTATGCATAATGATCCCCTTCAATACTTAATATATACCGAGAATTTTTCCGAAGATACCCATATTGTTACGATACGTCAAAAAACATAGGAGATATGATAGGTTATACTTCAGAGAAAATAATAATTATAATTTTTAATATTGTATATAACTTATATTTTATGGAAAAATTCTAACATTTTTAAGTTTTCGCCATAATATATTATAAAACTGTAAGTGTAAATTCTTTTTACGATTTATTTGTATGTGTCTTTTTGTTAAATACTTTTGAGTGTAGGCTTCTAATGCTGACTTCGCTTTCTTGATTTGAACAAATAGGAAATCTTCTACACGCAAAGAAAAAATGTGAGAAATGGGGTTTTGGGGGTTCAAACCCCCCAGAGGGTTTCGAACATATACTTTTTAAAACCTTCTAGACTTTCTGAAGCAATAAAATATAGAATTTTTAAGGTCTTTTTAAAATAACTCGTCTGAAATGGAAATTTTGCTTGGTACCCCAGCAAAAACTTGGTAATGACACCTCATTATTTTTAGCATTACCTAGTAAGGACAGGTCTTTACGCCCTACATTATTTTGAAGAAGAAATAATTGCTTCCTTATAATGGTTTAAATAAGTAGTTATTGGTAAGTTAAATTTCATAGAACTTCAGATTTTAAAAATTAATTTTTGTGGTGAGTGCTGTTGTTGTCACAGCTTAGTTATCCAGGCTTAAAGAAAAGCAACCCTAAGTTCTGTATTTAGATTGTTAAGAAGTCGATACAAAATATATAATTTAATAAAAATGTTGTTTTCATCACTTATTAAGCCCACTATTGATAATACATTATTTGGCTAGTTATCAATAATGACTTTTTTTGTGTCTTCCTGAGGCCACTTATTTTACAACTCGTTTAGAAGTACTTATTTATTAACTTTTCGTAAGCGTGCGTGGAAGTACTTATTTCTCAACTTTTTGTAAGCGTACTTATTTTTTTACAATCCCTTTATAAAAATAATTAGAAACGGATCCGATAAAATAAGTAGTGAAGGTTTTTGGATTTGCCTTATTCCCCACATTACTTGGTAATGAGAGTTTTTGCTGGTACTCTACGTTTTTTCAGAGCGCGAAATATAAACGCAGCTGATGAATAAGGCTGTGTGATGTTTGTGTTCGTCACAACTTCAGTTGGATTAAGGTGGCAGTCAGAAAGTAAGCCAACTGGCTTCTTATCGGAACCAATTCCCCAGTTCAAGGAAGCTGAATCCAGCGCTTTGTCTTTTGCGATAGCCGGAATGAGAAAATGTTCGACGCAATATACATATATATTCCCGTCGTTACTATAATGAACATAGAGTCATAACAAATTCATTCCAATCGGTTCTATTCGAGGCCAGTCTTTTCATTTCCACTTTTACCACAGTACAAACTGCCTCTATCTTAATTTGGCGACACCAAATGTGGGATAGTTTGCCTCTACTGCGATTACCTTGTGGGTCCCATTCTATAGCTTGTCTAATGACATCTTCACTGGGTTTTCGTAGTGTATGGTCTATCCAGCACCATTTTCTTTTCCATATTTTCATGTATACGAGAGTCTGGTCTGCATAGACCCTTAGTTGTTCGTTAGAATTGGTGACTGGCCAAAATATATTGAGGAACCTGCGAAGACATAGATTTTTAAGCATGTGACTTGAACTAGCATTTCATGCTTCGCTTCCATAGAGGAGAGTTGATTTAATACATGAATTGAATATTTTCAACTTGGTTTTGATGGAGATGTTTGGATATCGCCTTATCGGACTAAGGGTACCAAAAGAATGTCTTCCAGATTTAATAAAGTTTTGATATTGTTGCTAGATCATCTAGTTGTAGTAAGAGGACTGCCGAGGTAACAGAGTGAGAGGAAGTCTTCGATGTTATGGTCGCCTACCATGAATACTCCATTGTATGAGACATTTATTCTCATCACCTTCGTTGTTGCTATGTTTATTTTTAGATGAGTTTTGTCCGCTTCGGTTTGCACAGCATGAATTTTAGTTTGTATAAGAGACAATTGAAATCATGCAGTCTCCTTTTAGAGAACCATGCTGTATTCTCTCACTCACTAAAAGTAAGGATGAGAGAATACAACATGGTTTTACTCCTGATATTATTGTTTTTGGATCGCTGGTACAACCCTTGCGAAGAACGCAGGCGCAATGCCCCGTCCATATTGAAATCAGCGTAAAAAATTTTTCAAGAAAAGTAGTTCAGCATCTTCAAATCTGGGTCTGGCCAACTGCTATTCGCTACTTCAGTGTCTTCTCCCAGAGCTGTTCCTATGCAATCTGGTTATTGTGTCGTTCCTAATATGTCAAGCTCGTCAGCTGTTCACTTTTTGAGATGCCTGCATACCATGGCTCTCAAATATCAACTTATTCAGTGTCTTCTCCCAGAGCTGTTCCTATGCAATCTAGTTGTTGGGCCGTTCCTAATCTGTCAAGCTCGTCAGCTGGACAGTTTTTGAGATGTCATGGCTCTCAAATATCGAACTGTTGACCCATTTCCTGACGGGGAGACCAGGAGTCTAAGGCTCATCTAGAATTTAGGGTCACCAGCCACGTCCATGGATCCGATGGCAACCTGAATATCCTAGTAGAGTTGATGTCAGTGATCGTTACAGCATTGCGGCGCAAGTACTTCTCTAATAGTCATAACGTGGGAAACAGTGCAGGTTTCGAGTCGATCCATGATAAAATCCAGTTCCTTGCGGAGTAATCCGATCGTACCAATCAATCTTGGAACGGTCTGAGTAGAGTTTCAAATGAAGATTCCCGTGCCCCTGTGAGACAGCGATGATCATCACAGAGCAATTCACATTTGACGAAGTGTCTGTTGGCCGAAAGAAAAGACAATTAGTTTTGATCGCCACACTAGTTCTGGTATGCCTGCATTCTCGATATCGAGGATGTATATCTTAATTTCACTTATTATTAGCCTGCGACCCAGATTGGGTAATTTCCATATTCAATGTCTTCATGTGTGCCACGACTTCTCCACGGCTGTTCAACGATAGCAATATTTCGTTCAACAGAATCGGAGCAATCGACGCAGTGTAGATGCACCAGACAGTTTCTGGGGAAAGGTCCCAAAGGATTTTCTGTCATCAGATGATCATCATCAGACCACCAACTTAAATAACCCAATATTTCCACCTGGATAAGTGGAATGACCAATGAACCAGAGTTTCCACTAATAAGGTTTCGCTATAGATTCCAAGCAACAGCTCAGCCCGAAGGCACTGGTGCTAGCGAACAGCAGATGAGCAAAGGTAGATACGCACAGAAACGCGAAGAATGCCTAGTCACAGTACGATGAAGAGGTCGAACTATGTACCTTTTATCATTTCATTTCAGATTTGAATTGTCTACATTTGCCTATACCACACATACACAGAGGTTGGATAACTGAGAGTGTCGAACCTCTTTTCTGTCTGGCCATGGCTAGAAGATTTTTAGTGACACTTGGTTCATCTTGCTTTGGTGGCTATAGATGTTTGCAGTTTTTATGAGTCGCCAAGTTTGGCTCCGATGAGGGACTTAAAAGAACAGAGGACTCCATCGAAGTGTGTCAGCTGCTTACTTTCTGACTGGCACCATAACCCAAGCTAGTCGGGACACATGTCCAGATGCTAGATATTTACTGTCTGACCTACGATATCGTACGTTTACGTTCGCTTGCCTTTCATGCTACAAACATCTGATTTGCGACCCGCTAACTGTCATCACACCGACAAAGCGAACGAAAATATGAGCAGTTGATTTGCGAATGAAAAGTCAGAAGGTAGTGCTTCGCTTTTTGATGCGAAAGTGAGCGATGAGCTAGGCAGACAGATGAGTCAGACATTTAAGAATGTACTTGTAATGGAGCTGTGTGTATTGAAAGAAAGTTTTGAGCACCTATTACTGCAGCAGCTAGGAGACTTTCGGCTGGATTTTTTGGAAACTCAAGGGGTAATAGCCAGCACTGATGTCGGATCAGGGTCAGAGGGTCTCTTATGATCTATTCGAGTCAGATATTCTTGGGAGCAAATTTGATATACCCATTGCATTCATTGAAGTTTTTGACATTGGCATTTGCGGTATTTCATTTGACCCTGTTTTTAATCTCTGTCATATAGTCCGCATGCTATTTCGCATTTTAGTATCAATATTGATCGAAAGATGACCTTTATCCTCCACGAGATGGTGCTGCAAGTATTCTTAGTGTTATTGTGGATGATGTTATTGATAATTTTTCTGTACTCATCTTTGGACATATGAAGCTGATAATAATATAAAAGAGAGGTTGAAATCGTTGTTATTACGTATGGATTACAATGAGCATATTGGGAAAAATATGAGTCAAAATCAACTATGCGGCAAAATCAACTTGGGGCAAATATGAGTTATAAATCCTAACTCTAAAGAGGAGGTTAGGTTAGGCTGTGGGGGATGCCCGTCAGTTGTGAACAAAAGCGACAAGTTCACTCGGGGCTGGCTGAAATCGGCCCATTGTGGTTCCCGTAAAAACAGGAGGATAGAGGATTTAAGCTGAAGTGATGAGTGAAATCAAAAGGTGGGCTATCCAATGGCTCTCTTCAACCAGAAGGATTTCTCTGTAAATTGGACGAGAGTTTAATAGGAGCACCTAAGGTCATTGAAGAACCTGCACCCTAAATAGGCGAACGATACTCTTGCAGTCATTTACAAGAACATAGCAGGTGATGTATTGATTTCTCCTCATCTTTATCTATCACACAGAGTCCAGTGATGATCCAGTAAGAACTACTAGAAATTGATGGATATTGCTATAAATGTACCTATCCTGGAATAGGTCGATATAGATATATCATAGAACTGGTCCCAAAGTGTGAATAAATTGTCAATTCACTTCTCATTTATTATGTGTATTTAAATAAAAGTATTGTATATGTTTATACCCCTACAATAAGATATATTGTCGCATATTAATAAAAATAGAGGCGAATTTCGGAAAATATGTGCTGATCTCTTCCAATATCTAACATACTCCTTCAAAATTATATCTGATAGATCTCCGTGTCAGCATTATTGTTACCTCCACGCACTTAAACCCTCTGTCAACTATTACAACAATACTGTAATTTTCAAACCGAATGTGGTTCTTCACATGTTCTGAGAGATCGGTTTTAAGACAGAAAGCATCGGATCTCTTGGGTGCGATACAAGGCATGCCCTTTGAAACAGATTCCAGGCCATATCCTTTGAGACTGCTTCAAGGTTATGTCCTTTGAGACCAATGCTAGGGCAAGTCAAGTTCCGTGAGACCGGTTTTAAACTGGTAGTTTAGAAAAGACAGCGGACATGTATCAAGATATATCACAGGGGATCAATTGGACTGGAGTCTAACCTGGTATACTAGTCTGCAAGTTCGTTGCCTTGGACATTGCTATGTCGTACCTGGAAGACCGTGTAATCATCAGGAAGTCTTGTGAGATTCTTAGATCTATGGATACGGAGTATAGACCTAATTCCGTTCCCTTCTCCATTGTTTAGCGATCGGTGAAGGTTGATACATCATCGGCTTCCTTGACACCGTCGGATGCCCAATGTTCGCGGTTGGGTTTCATTATCTTAAAGGTTTTACCCCGGATTATTTTCGGTGTCATGGAGTCCGTAGGCACATCTGTTCCACCTATGATCTCCACGCATTTGAGAATGGAGCATTGTCCATGCATGGTTCTGGAGAATATACTCGATTACCTAAGACGGAGGGCCGATGGATTGTAAGTTCAGGATCGCCTCCAGTTTCAATTGGCGCCCATTATGCCGACGCATATTAGTCTCTGTACTTCGACCAGATGTGCTACAAGTGATTTCCCACCATTCAACAGTTGCGTAGCTGATTATTATAGCACTCTAAAGAAGATTTCCAGATAGTAAACAGCCACAATAAGTGCATCAGCTTCGACTCTTGCTCCCAGAAGAATCGGTCATCAAGAACACACCATGATTCTTATTCAAATGATCTAAAATATCATGGACAAACGACGGCGTCGGCTAAAGTACATTCATTTTGGTCGACCATATCCATATTTATTGGATTTATTTCTGATATTTGCTAAGGTTTTTTTAGATAGATTTACAGACACAAACACAGACACTCATGCACCATGTTGTTTGTTTCTAGGTACAAAGTATGTGCGAGTATTTTTCTATGTATCTATACAACCTTCACTTTTTTTCAATATTTTGTAAAATATCTGAAGAAAAAGACAACAACGAACGACATGGAGGAAAAAAAACAAACGCAGAGCATTGTTGCGGGTTGCTTGAATTTATCTGTATACGGACGGGCGGACGGACGGACGTTCGGATGGAGTTGAGTTTCTTAGGTTACCTTTATATATACTTCTACTGGATTTTGTATTTTTGTTTTTATTGTTTACGTAAATAATTGTGTGCACATAGTACAGCACATAGAGCGCGTTGCGCGGCGCAGTGCAGACAGAGCTCAGCACACCTTCCATTTTCAAAGTAAATCACTCAATTCCACCAACTCAGCCGCCAGACCTCCTCTTGAGTTGAGCTTAAGAAGAAATAGCAATAAACACCACCACCACCATCAGCAGCAATTGCCACTCCAGCGACAATAATAACAATAACAGACATAAACAAAAAAAAACTAAATTATTTTTTGTGATCAACAACAAACAGTCAGTGGAGCTCTTTCGGGCCATCAACAACCAACCAGCCAACCAACCAACCAACATGAACAAAGTAAGTCAGTCAAGCCATCCATCCATACATCCACTTTTCGAGTTGATTTCAATCTGTGAATTTTCAAAAACATTACTTTTATTGCCCCCAAAATACATATAGCAGCAGCAGCAGTTCACACTTCCGTTGGTGGGTTTGCTTTGTTGCATTCTTTTTACAACACTGGGCCAACCGGTTACCTCCAATCCCCTGGTCATCGATGCAGCACCTTCGGTGGTCTCCTATCAGGGCTCCTCACAGTCGTATGCCCATTTGGTGATATCACCACGAGGCCGGGCTCTCGGATATGTCGCTCCCACCAATCTCAATCACACAGTTCATCACACGGAGAAGGTGAAAGAAAGTTTGGATTTTTTGGACATACGACCGGTTTACAGCAATAATAATTAGAGCTAGTGTCTTTCATTTTGGAGGGGACAGGCAGCCAGCCAGCATGCATAGCCCGAATGCCCGTATGTGTGAATGTTAATCGTCGTATTAGTCTAGTATAGTGATCGTTAAGTCTTTTTGTTTGTAAATGGAATTGTGAATTATGTGAGAAAAAAGTGAGTGTCTTTGGCTATTTTTGGAATGGATTAAAAAAATGTGAACAAAGTCTCCAATATCCGCAATGTTTATGTTGTTGTTTTTAAGGCAAAGTTGTAGTGGCCACGAGTGACTCAGGCGGCCGGACATTTATCATTTATCGATGTGTGAAGTGGAATGTGAGATACGATTGGAATGCATTGGGAAATAAGGAACGAAGCAACATGTCAGCTGTGATTTAGATAATTAAGCGACTCAAGTACTGTGGCTCTTGATTAAGTGGTGTCCAAGTACTTCCAAGGTTTTTTCCTCTCGGACTTTCCGCCAGAATCTCTCAATATTCCGCTTTAATTTACATACTTAGACGACTCAGTATGCAAAAAAAATTTTTGTGGCTCTTGAGAAATAGTTTCGAAGTATACATGACAGGTTTTCTTCCATGAACACTTTCCGCCAGAATCTCTTAATATTCTTATGGAGTAAGAATATTGTAAATTATAGCAAGTCTATTATAATTTACATACTTAGGTGACTCAATATGCAATAGAAGATCTGTGGCTCTCGAGCAACAAGTTTCGAAGTACTTCGACGAAGTACACATGACAGGTTTTCTTCCAATTGGACTTTCAACCAGAAACTCTAAATATTCTTATGGAATAAGGAACGAAAGATCATGCAAGTATGGCGTAATTTATATACTTAGGCGACTTACTATACAATAGAAGATCTCCGGCTCTTGAGCAAATGATTTTTAACATAGGATTCTCATTCATTCTTCCACATAGATTTTTTGGCCAAAATCTCTCAATATTATTTGAAAGTAACAACGAAAACCTTTGCACGATTTTCTAAAATTAGGAAATATGGTCGATGGACCATGGAAATGTAGATCGAAGGACCATGCAAATCTGATCTAACGCGACTCAGTAATCAATTGAAGTTCTGAGGTTGTTTATTTGTGAAGTAATAACGAAAACCTTTGTACAATATTAAAAAATTAGGAAATAAGGTGGAAGGACCATGGAAGTGTAGATCGAAGGACCCTGAAGGAATCTAACGAGGCTCAGTAATTTATTAAAGGACCATGAAAATCTGATCTAACGCGACTCAATAATCAATTGAAGTTCTGAGGTTGTTTATTTGTGAAGTAATAACGAAAACCTTTATACAATTTTCTAAAATTAGGATATGAGGTCGAAGGACCATCGAAATGTAAATCGAAGGACCATGAAAATCTGATCTAGTGTGATTCAGTAATCAATTGAAGTTCTGGGTCGGTTTATCAAATGACCTTCCATCCTGTAATAACAGCAATTGAAAGAATTTCTTTCAATTGGACCTTAGACAAGTATTCTCAATTTCCAACCCGGTTCGTAAAACCATGCGCATGAGAGATCAACTTACAAAACGGATTTAAAATGTTAAAATACAAATGACTGGGCCACATAGAATTGACATTTGCAACGAGTTGTCTTATCGGCATCGCAAAAGTCTTTAGCATATTGTCTTTGTAGATAGTGCCAGCTCAGTCGGAGCGAGAACGTTTGCTTGGGTCAATGTTGACAATGTAGCGCTTTTCGAAATCAATAACAGAGTCGATTATTGTAATGAAAGTAGGCATTCATTTAATTTATAAAGTAATATCCATTTATTCAGATATAACAAAACATATCGATGGTCAGAAATTTGCAATTCGTAGTTAACATTTCATATTTTTTCAGATTTTCATATTTTTTGTTTGTTTTTCATGCTAAACGAAATATGAAATATTAGTTACGAATTGCCAATTCCTCACCATCGATAGTACCCGTGAAACATTCCAGTAGTAACAGACAACAGTCATACTGTTGTATTCGTTGTAAGGCACTGACACGTTATGGAGTCAGTTCCAAATGGATAAATAATACTATTTTTAGGAGCGTTTAGTTCATAGACAAGTTTAGAAAGCCAAAATATTTATATCAGCAAATTTTAGATAAATGGGATCTGCAGCAAAACGGATCAAAGAAAAAATCTTATTTTTTATATTTTTATATTTCTGATCATAAAGGTATTTTCTTGTGGATTTATAAAAATAATATAATTAAAAAAAAATATTTTTTCTTGACAATAAAAAATTAAAAAAATAAAATATTTTATTTCTTATAAACTAATGTCCCGAATTCAGATATTCTTGCTATAGAAGATTATGTTACTTTTAGAGAAAAAAATTTGGCCTCGAGTTTGAATTTTCAATATTTAAATAATAAATTAAAAATATATTCACATTTGAAAAAAGTGGAATCTAAAGTTATATTTATTTTCGACATAAATAAAATTTCACATATTTTTTAAAATTTCTTAAATTTCTATACAGCGACTATATTTACCTTAAAAGATAACACTGTCACATTTGTTACCTATAATTCTGAGAGGGCATGTTGCAGGGCACACTTATAGTCCAGCTAATTTGAGTTTATTTTTAGATCAAAGTATAAATTTGTTGGTCAAAGGGAGCATTACACTACGTAAAAAAATGTTGTAAGTTAATGTCTGAGAGAATTTTATTGTCAGAATTTTAATTGTGGAATTGTGGAATTTTATGTGTGGAAGATCTTAACCCTCTAGTTCTTCCCTTTGTGGGTCAATTTGCCCCTTTTCGAGAAAATCAAAAAAGTCCTTTCAACAAGGACATTTAAAGATTAAAATGTTCTATGAAAAAATTTGTCGGAAATTTTCAGTGAAGGTCACCGAAGGCACCAAAAAGGTAAATAAAGCACTTCACGCTTAAATAGCAAAATTTACTAATTACTAGGGTTAAAATTCGTCCATGTTTTTAGGAAGTTCGATCTTGTTGGACAAAAATGTGAGTATTTTGGTAGAGCACGTTAGACAAGAAATACAAATTGGATATTTTTGCAAAATTTTCATTTTCGCGGGAGATATAGCTAAAACGATTTTGTATGCATGACATTTTTGTTTTGTAAATTTATCGCGAATTATCCAATGGATACGGCTGATTTTCTGCATTTGTATTAAGAACCAATGTCGCTTGTAACACATATGTAGTCAGTCGCGAAAAATGCAGCTGCAATTGTTGCTAAATCCAATATTCGCTGTTGCAATTGCGTTTATTTCAACTTTTCTTATCTGGGTTTCTGAAACAATTCTGCCACAATCATTCTCTATTTAGTCAGCAATCATATGTTAAAAAATATTTTGGTATTGTTCATATGATAAAAACTTAGACGGGTTTTTCTAAAGGCACTTTCCACAATTGTTGACTTTACAGCCAACATTTATCCTATTTCACCTAATGCTCCCTTCGACCAAAAAATTAAAAAGTTGTCCCACTGTAAAAAAGAAACTCAGACCACTTTAATTTTGCAGACCAGTTTAAGTTCCACTCAACATGTGTTTCAGAATTTATTCCAATTCCAAAAATTGTGTTGAACAGAATTATTTTTTTGCGAAAATTGAGAATATAATCCAGAATATCAATCAAATTTTAATTCAAATGCAGAAGAATATAGTACCTACTATAGCAATGATCAGAGAACATTTTAAGTGGACGGTATACCAATATCCTTGACAATATATATTTAGAAAATGAACTTGAAAATATGTTTTAAAATTGAATTATTGTAAACAATAAATAGAAAGTTGTGTAAATTGAAACTACCAAACAAACTGAATTTTGTAAATGAAGGTTTAGGCATCAAAGAAATGAGTTAATTTTTAGTTTTTTGTTCAAGTCTAGTTTTTTTGCACATAAATTGCGTAGATAAATTATTTTTTTTTTAGTTTTCGACTTTTGGCCAAAGAAATAGTTGATTTGTCCCATAGTGCAGTGTTTGAATAAAGTACTGAAGTGTCGTTATTTTTTCGAGTGAGAGGCAAATGAGAAGGAGTACTTTGTTCTCGTTGTGCTTGTTTAAATTGTCCATCAGAAAACCAAATATATCGTTCATGTTTATATTTTTATCCACAATAAATACATCACTTTACAAGCATCGCATTGATTTGCATATGCGCTTTATTACTAGGTGCGATTTCTTAGCTGGTGTTCTCATTTCGTTTACGGTAATATCATTTATCCCAAGAAATCACTTTTTCTCGGATACAACATTTCGAGCTCTATAGAAAACAAATGTAATTGAAGAAAGTTATTGATCTATGTACTTAAGAAGGCTAACTTTGTCGAAAAAATTAAAAATTGTTGCAACGACACTATGAGACTGAAATAAAAAAAAATATTTTCGCCTGTATTTATTTTATTTGTCACTAAAGTGGAGAAAGTGCATGACAAAAAACCTCACATAATGATTGCACAGTGATCGAGTGGGGGTCTTCAAAAACGTAACAAGTCGGACACTTTAAGAATAAACCTAATTCTAGAAACCAGAGGTAGAAGCCGTTTATCTAGGCTTGCTCCACGATTCAAAATTATGGCGCTTAGTATCTAAACGAAGTAAAGGGTGACTTAAAAAAAACTAAAATTCAGAAAAATGCATGAAATCTTTATTTGAATCGATAGTACGGTCCATATAATTTAATGTTTGACGATTATTTCATGCAAATGTTGACCTTGACTGCGCCTCAAATGGTCCATCCGCTTAGTCCAATTTTGGCATTGCCACGTTTTTGAGTAACAGAGGCCCAATTGCTGCGAACGACGACAAATCGATAATTGATGGTCATCATTAACACTGGGCGATACAGCTCCGATATTTTCTTCAGTTCACACTCTACTTAAGCGTGTTGGTGGTTTAATGTCGTACAATGTAAATTTGGTGCGAAATTTAGTCACAATAGCCCGAATAGCCGCTTCAGTGGATCGATTAAACTGACCATAAAATGGAAGAAGCGCGCGATGAACTTTCTTAACAATGCACGCATTTTGATAATAAAATTCAATAATTTGCAAGCGTTGTTCGCTTGTAAGACGATTCATGGTTAAATTATAGACCAAACTGAAGATATTTGACAGTGAAACAAAACACGAAACGTGCGTCAGCTGTTTAAACCAGTGTTGCCAAAAAGATAATAGCTAGAAAATCAACCTTTATATTATCAGTTATATTATTGATTTAAAATCTTTATATCGTTCGAATAGACATCTTTTCAGCAAATGTACTGCAATATAAACATTTTGAAGGAAAATTAGATATATTTTTAGATGATTTTCTTTCCCAATTTGTCTAATAAAACATAACTCATACGCCACCAGTCACTATACTGGCTTATTATACCAAATACACTACACAACAAAAAAATATTGTGTCCAAGCCGAAAAATATTTTTTTTTTTTAATTTTTACTAAAATTAAAATCCTAGGTACCTTTAATATTTGTACTCTCATTTTGAATATATTGGTCCAGTCGCACCGGCTTATATATTCAATTAAAGGTACCTATGATGTCTACTAATGTTGGAAATTACACTTTCACATAGAAAGAGAGACTTAGGAACAGCCTCCAAAAATTTGGAAAAAAAAATATTTTATTTATTTATTATTTTTGAAAAAATCTATTTAATTAAAATTGCAAAATATAGAAAAAGTCAGAAAAAATATGCTATATTATTTTTTGATAGCCTACAATAAAAGCAAAAAAAAAAAACAATATTTATATGTAAAAAGTCTATGTATAAATGCAGAAGTTATGATACACTTTGCAGACGGAAAAGATTAAAAAAATGGTGATTTTAAATTTTTGTTTAAATATCGCGAGAAGTCTTATTACAAATTACATAAAAGAATATATAGATATGTAATAACATCTCAACAAAGAAAACAAGATATTTTTGAAGGAAGTCTATGAATAAATGTAGAATTTATAGCCCTTATAATGAAGTAAGAGAATTTTAAGAAATCGTGTCACTTTTACGAAGTTTTTGCTTAAATTGCTGACGATATGTACTTCTACAGGATTCCTTTGATTTGCCAGGTACTACAAACTAAAATTCTATTATTATTATAATTTGTAAAGGGAGTTTTCGCGCCAATTAAATAAAAATTAAAAATTATATTTTTTTTACATAAAAACATACTTTTTGCATTAAAATATTTGCTATTAAAAACTAAAGCAAAATACTTTTTCCGATTTTTTATAAATTTTTTTTGGTGCCAACAAAAATAGATTTGTTCGAAAAAAAATATTTTTCCCCAAATTTTTGAAGACTGTTCCTAAACCACTGCTTCTATGTGAAAGTGTAATATATGTAGCTATCATGAGTACCTTTAATTTAACATATAACCGGGTTATATCGGACTTATATTTCCAAAAGTACAAATACTTGAGGTACCTTCGCCGAAAATTGTAATTTTAGTAAAAAGTTTATGAATCAGCATGCCAAAAAATATTTTTTTCGGCTTTGACACACAATTTTTCTTTTATTTCTGCATAGTGTTATAGCACTTCCACTCAATTTGATGTTAAATCTGTTGTATAATCTTCGATAAATGTGTATTGTATCCATAAAAATTAGATAAATGGTAACATTTTCAATTTTTAAGGAACTTGTAGCCACAATTTTATATTGGAAATATTTCATAGCCAAGAGAAAACGTAGGAAACTTTAATTACCAGCGGATGAGGTCTAACCATAGTGTCATCTAGCCGATTGTAAATTACAAACGTTTATCCAATAACAGTTTTACATCATTGTAAAAGATGTTGTGGCCGTTCTGAAAACCACGAGAGTTTTTTGTATAGTTTTCATACATACGTTTTACTAATTTTTTATAATCGTAGAAAAATAATAAATATACAACTAGTAGATGAAATAATTCTCATTGTATAAGCGGCCTAGTATACTTATTATGATATATAACTTTTTTAAAGTTTAGTTTTAAATTTTACTATACAATAAATACGTATATATATAATTGATATAACGAAAAATATGAAGAAAATAATGTACTATTGCATTTTTTTAGATTCAGTGTTAAAATAACAATCCCATGATTGCATTTTAATCAACACTCAGAAGTAGAAGAATAGTAATCGGTTACCTAGAACATCCATGATTAATATAAAATGTTCTTATCCACCCTCCCTAAAAGCATCATACCTATGTATGTATGTGTAACACAGCTGTGACGCACTTCATGCTACAACAATCTTTCAAAAGTGTGACCATTTCCAGCCACTTGTCATCACTTGACAACAAAAATCGATGAAATTTAATTCCACAACAAACACAACCCAACACAAATAACCGATTTTATATTAAATGCATCAGTTTCATCATTCAATTAGTAAAATCACTTATATAACCTCATATAAACAATAACAAAAACAACAACAACTGGAACATCATGACAAGGAAATATAGAATCATGCTGCTACTGCTGCTGCTGCTGTTGGTGATGATGATGATGACAGAACGGATGTCATCACATGAACGACAAACAAAAGCTGCTGCCACCACAATGAAAACCATGACAACAATAAAACTTTAAAACCATTCAAACGAAAAGTTTTCCATAGAAACAACGTTGCAAAACTGCAGCGCAGAGATGTATGATTTGCTCTCTGCTCATCGTTGGATGAAAGAAAACGAAGAAGAAATCTGATTAAATTACTGGAAATTGCATGAATGACATGATTTCAAATAATTCAGGTACGTTTGCATCAAACAATTGTAATAGGTGGATCGCAAGAGCGTGAATATATATATTAGAGTGTCCCACAATAAGTGGGGTCAGCTGGCAATATTCTCTTCAATAATGAGGCTCTGAATTGGTATAGATTTTTCTTTCTAATGAAATTCAAATTTCAGTTTGAAATTATATAAATTTAAACAAAATGAGAATTAATAAAAATAATTAAACATTTACAAAAAATACACCTAAACATGTTTAATAGTCTTTGGGGCTTATCTGCTAAACTTTTAAAATATCGCACCATTAGGAAAAATTTAATTATTAAAGAATAATATATGTCAATCCATGCCAATCGGTACGATTTTTGACCTCGATCGCTGCGATTGTTTTGAATGTTTGTATTGTATTCTTCTTCTTTACTAATGTATACATATTTTTGGAAATTTAGAAATTTTTGTTGAAGAATAATGAACAATTTAACGTTGAATAAAATAAAAAAAATTCAAAAGGTATGTTCATTCAATCGCTTGCAATCCTCATAAAAATAGTCCACAATTTCGTATAGTAACATAAACAATTAATTTAATTGCACGACCCGCTCTAATGTTCAAAGAAGGAGCGAATGATGAATGAACAAAGGCGAAGAGTTTTTTACATCTATTGTTGTTTGCATTTGCATTACTTGTCCGGTTTATAGGGTGTTTCACATGGGGTGATACACAAATTGATGTAGGTGCATACTTGCAATCATATAATAATACAAGTCACAGACAAAAAACATATAAAATATTAATTAGTGTTTTATTAATTCATTTGCATTCTCTAACCAATCCTGGTTCAGACGTTCAGAACTGAGAGTAGTAAAGATGTACATATTTTATAGAAACAGTGGAAAATGTTCGAAACATGTATAATACAGGGTTTTCCAACAAGAGGTGTTATTTTGAATCACCCGGTATTTCGGTAGCTGTCACTTTTGAAGCTTTTATTCTTTGACATTTGACAAGTAGAAACTTCGTCATTACTAAAAATGGAACGATACACGTTTCAACAACGCATTGAAATTATTAAAATTCATGAATGAAAATGATCCGGAATTCCATCGAAAAATCATCTTGACTGATGAGGCCCATTTCCACCTCGGTGGCTACGTCAACAAGCCAAATTGTCGCATCTTTGGCTCGGAAAACCCAAGAGTTATTGTTGAGAAGCCTCTCCATCGTCATCGTGAGACTGTTTGTTGCGGTTTATGGTCCGGCGGGGTCATTGGACCTTACTTTTTCGAAAATGAAGTTGGATCAACAGTTACGGTGAATGAATTGCGCTAACTAGAGATGATTAATGATTTTTTATGGTCGGAGTTGGATGATATTGATCTGGACAACGTTTACTTTCAACAAGACGGCGCTACGTGCCACACAAGCAACGAAACCATTGCTCTTTTACGGGAAAAGTTTCCGGACCGTGTTATCTCTCGAAGAGGTGATCACAATTGGCCACCGAGATCTTGTGATTTAACACCTTGCGACTTCTTCCTTTGGGCCACGTGAAAGATAAGGTCTACGCCAACAGCTCAGCGTCGATTCAAGACCTCAAATATAGAATTCGTGAGGCTTTCGAGAACATAGGGCAGCCACTTTGCGATTTGGTTATGGAAAATTTCATGAAAAGTATATGGTCCTGTGAGCGTGGTCGTGGTGGACATTTGGCTGATGTTGATTTTCATTATTAATGGCATACCTTCCTCTTTATTATGAAATAAACATCCGATCATTTATCTCAAAAATTAAATTTTTCTTTGAATACCAAAATAACACCTCTGTTGGAAAACCCTGTACTTTCTGAAGTATTTTTTTTCGGCGAAGGCACCTTAAATATTTGTACTCTCATTTTGGAAATATAGGTCCGATAACACCTGGTTGTACGTTAAATTAATGTTATTCATGATGGCTACGAATATTGTGACTTATACATTCACATAGAAATAGTGGTTTAGGAACAGTCTTCAAAAATTTGGAAAAATATTATTTATTTTTCGAAAAATAAAATCATAAAAAATGAAAAAAAGTCGTAAAAAGAATTCTTTTTTATTTTTACTATCTTACATTCTAACACACAAAAAATATTGTTTATATGTAAAGGGTGGTTACATTTTAAGGGCCGATGTTGATTTTGAATAAAACACATATTATTTAGGCAACTATTGTCATTTCTTTTTATTATGATACCATACCAATATTGGTTCAATTATGTATGGAACAAATTATCGGCCAAATGGCAGCCGCGACCTCGGCGGTTTACCCCATCCGATGGTCTAAATTTTCGATGACGCTGAGGCATAATTGAGGCTCTATGCCGTTAATGTGTCGAATTATCTCATCCTTTAGCTCTTGAATTGTTGCTGTCTTATCGGCGTACAGCTATTCTTTCAAATAACCCCAATGAAAGAAGTCAAATCTCATATCTTGGCGGCCAATTGACATCGCCACCGTGAGATGACACGGCCATTGATTTTGTCGCGCAAAAGTGTCATTGTTTCATTAGCTGTGTGTCAAGTAGCACCGTCCTGTTGAAACCATACATCGTCCACATCCATATCTTCCAATTCGGGCCATAAAAAGTTCGTTATCACGATAGCGATGATCATTCACAGTAAATGCCTGACCGGCCTCATTTTGGAAAAATACGGCCCGATGACGCCGCCCGTCCATAAACCGCGCCAAACAGTCACTCTTTGTGGGTGCATTGGATTTTCGACAATCACTCTTGGATTATCATTCGCCCAAATGCGGCAATTCAGCTTATTGACGAATCCACTGAGGTGAAAATGTGCCTCATCACTGAAGATGATTTTCTTCGAAGTGCACGATATGCATTTTGATTTGAACGCCCATTTTCATAATAAGCCTGAGTAACTTTAACGCGTTGCTCGATTGTGTATCTTTCCATGATTCAAATTTCAGACTAACTCAAGTCTGAAATTGAGAAATGTCAATAAGTTACTCTAAGACAAGAATCAAAATTTATATTTAAAGTGCTTTCAAGGGTCTATAAATTCAGAGAAAAGTTTTGTACAAAAGTGCAAAAGAAAAAAATTACAAGAGAAAACATGATTTTTAGAGGTGTTTTCAGGAGCGTTTAACACACATACTTCACTTGATCTAGGAACGAAATATTTTGCAAATCATCATTAAACAATCCAAACTTTATTTTCGTGGGGTGACTGAAAATTGTTTCTCCATTTGTATGGACCGCGACCCAACCTAATATATAAGCATTATTTTTAGCGTTAGAATTTTAGCTATTAAAAAGTTAAAAAAAAAAAACATTTTTCATTTTTTAATAATTTTTAATCGCCCGTTATGTAGATTTAAGAATGACTAATACCTAATAATAATAATAATGTTTATCAGCCTTGTTTTTATATATTATTCATAATAATTGTACTTCCAATATGATCTATTAACACTATGTAGCAATATGTTGCTTCTGGATATTAAATATTAAAATGTTCGCATCAGCTTATATTACCATTGGCTTAGCAATAGATATTTTCTGAGGAGGGCTAGGCCTCAATTGAACAAAAAAAATAATCTTAAGATTGTTGTCTTTTTTTTAAGGATGAAAATGACAGAAGTTAATATAAATTCGCATTGAAATAAGGAGATACGGCATTTTAAATTAGTACATCCTTTATACGATAAAGAAATAAAAACAAACTGAATCTTGCTATCTGTGTTTTGAAAGTTCACCTCTGAAACAATTTAATTCACCATATTCTTATGGTATAGAAAACCATATTATCCTTACATTTTAGGTAGAGGGCGTGCTATGCATACTTAGTATTAAATTGCTGTTATATTATCATGAGTCATTCCATATCGAGCGGCTCGATTTTTGACATCGAAAAAAAATAGAAACAAATTTTCACGATTTTTTTTTTCAAAAATGTCTGTTCATTCAATCGCCTGTAACTCCTGAAATAATTGGGCGAATTTATTGTGATATACCTTGTTTTGAAATTGGTGGAAATTTCTATAAACATACCTACCATATATACCTCGATAGGTATATAAAATTTTAATTTAAAATTTTTTCAAGATGATGACATATTGAAAATATGAAATTTTTAAATTTCCCCAGGAAATGCCAATATAATAAAATGAAAGAATTTGTTTAAATTAATGTTGTCCATGTCCTTTGAGACCGTTTCTAAGACTGGTAGTATAGGACAGACAGTGGACATTACCAAGTCATACCACAGGAGGTCAATTCACCTCTCCAATGACGAACCCATATAATAGGGAACGGTTTTGGATTTTTATGTTATTCAGCCATTTTGCGTTTCTGAGGAAGATTCGATATCAGACGAACTCTTAAACAACGAGATGGAAATGAAAAATATATGACTACGATATACTTATGTCACTTGCATGATACAGTGAAACATTAGCCGAGTTTCGCCACATTGGAATCTTCATGATATTTATGATTATGAAAAAAAAATCATTAGAATGTCGCCATAGAAGTACTTCATAAAATTTATGCAACATCTTTCATAAAGCACAAATCAGTGAAAAGTGTCATAGATTTCCTGAAACATTTCATAGAAACTATGAAATGCAGTTCTTCATTCCATGAATTTTATTATACAATTGATTTATTTTTCATAAATTATGAAAACATTTGATAACACAAATATTTGATTGGTTATGACCTATAGGGTGGGCCATTTAAAATTTTAAATTAGAATCGGCTATAAAAAAGAACTGATTATTTTTTTTAAATTTCTGGTTTTATTGTCATTTAATAATGTCAATAAAATATTTTGTATACCCTCACTCTACAGAGTAGGAGGGACAGACAAAACAGACGGGTTTCGCCACGCCCTTTTCAGTACCTCCCACACAAATCACCCTAAACTAGGTAAAACAAGTAAGGAAAGGCTAAAGTCGAGCGGGGCCGACTATATGATACACTCCACTTTCTATCCGAATACAATTCAACTCGGTAAAAAAAGTTAAAACGAGAAGAATTTTTGTGTGTTTCCTAATCATAGGCTAATATTACCTGGTCCAATTTGTCAAATGGGAAATATTTATATCGGTGCTATATCCAAACATGGAATATAGTGACTAACTTTCACAATAAGTTCATCCAGTTCAAATATAACGTAGAAATTCGTGGTTTCTGGTGCGGAAAAAGTCTATCCGAAATTTGTATGGGAGCTATATGTAAATCTGAACTGATGACCCATTTTCACCATGGGTGTTTCCAGTTGAAATATGAGACATTTTGAAAGATTTGAAGAAGATCTGCTAAAATATGTGGTCCTAGAGCAGAAAAAGTCAAATCGGGAGCGAAATTTTAATGGGAGCTATATATAAATCTGAACCGATCTAACACATTTTCACCATAGGTGTTCCTAGTTTAAATACAAGATGTTTTGCCAAATCTGAAGACAATCTGATACAATATGTGGTCTCTAGAGCGGAAAAAGTCAAATCGGGAGCGAAATTTGTATGGGAGCTATATCTAAATGTGGCCCGATTTAATCCATTTTCAACACAGATGTTTCTAGTAGAATTATAAGGTAATGCAAGGTAATTTGAAGCAAATCAAGTGAAATATGTGGTCTCTAGAGCGGAAAAAGTCAAATCGGGAGCGAAATTTGTATGGGAGCTATATATAAATCTGAACCGATCTAACACATTTTTACCACACGTGTTTCTAGTTGAAATATAAGATGTTTTGCCAATTTTAAAGAAAATATGTTGTAATATGTGCTATCTAGAGTGAAAAGAGGGAGTGAAATTCGTATGGGGGCTATATCTAAATCTGAACCGATTTGCCTCAAATTAAATAGCGGTCGTCGTTGTACCGAAAAACTTCGATGTGCAAAGTTTCATTTGGTTCTGTCTACAATTGCGAACTGTATCGTGATTACAAGAATAGATGGACAGACGGACGGACGGACGGACATTGCTAAATCGACTCAAAAAGTGATTCTAAGTCGATCGGTAAATTAACAATGGGTCTATCTCATTTTCTTTTGGGTGTTACGAACAAATGCACAAAGACATAATACTCTCGTGGAATGTATAATTAAATCTGTTCTATCTTCTATACGGATGATCGGAATACTGTGAGATTTCACATTTAGTAATGCTTTTATAGAGGTTACATTCGTGTGAAATATGAGCGATATTGCCACAGCCCTTTTGGTACCTCCCACACAAAGTGGCATAAACTTTAGTTACAATAAAACCGATATAACATCCATATGGGTAGTCCTAATCATTTGTAATATAATATTTGAAAATGTATTTATAATCACATTAAACATAAAAATATTTACGCTTTAGCCACGCCCCTTCAAGTACATCCCACACAATTGTCTGTATCCTAGGTAAAATTAAATCCTTCACAACTTCTATACTGGTGCACGGAATCCAATTATTTTAAAAACATGGTCACATGTGCCACGAACCTTCTAGCACATTCCACACAAATTATCCTATCCTAGGCAAAATTTAATTTCTTATAACTTCCGCTTATATGTTCTCTCAGAGTGAGGATATATATAAATCGGCAACCATAATGATAGTTAAAATATTACAAAATACAATAAAAAATAATAGAACGTCAAAATGGATCAGAAATTGTTGTACACAACATTTTTGTAAACTAGTGTTGTCATATTTTGGGAACCATCATACGTTTACCAGCAACATCAACATTTTTTCAAGACCCAATCTTATGTGCGAACATGAACAAAGAAACAGAGTTTTTTACACCAATTGTTGTTTGCATTTGTGCTACTTACTTGTCCGTTTTATAGGGTATTTCACATTGGTTATATGTGAAGTGAAAAAAACCTAATCCCTGCCCCCCATTTGACAAGAGAAGAAAAAATGGAAATTGTTTTAAAATTGAATTATGTTCTTGCTATCCATGTTAATTAAATGTTGTGTCATTGTCATTCCTTGGGATGCTCTCCTCACACAACCCTTCAAATTCCATCACCTCAACATGCTACACCCTTTCTCGGAAGTACGCTTGTTTGTGTTACTTAAGAACTTTAGAAAATATTTTCCAACAAATGAGACAAATGCCAGTAAAAAACAAAAACTTGCAGAGATTACAAAATACTGGTCCTTTGTTAGGGAAAACTATTTATTCTAGCATTCGACCCAACGAAGAGTATTCCCATCAGACAAACCTGTGCAGAATTGGAAAAAATTATGATAACAATACTGTACTCTACTCATTCTCAGCATTTACGTTACGTTAATGTTACATCACATGCGTATACAAAATTAATTGTAATTGTCCAACGGTTATTTTGTTGATTTTGAATTATTTGCCGCAGAAAAGTCAGCAGACATAAGCAGATTGTTACAAAATAAATTTCGCGAGAATTCATATTTGATTCAAATTCTTTGAAATACATCATCGAAATAAAATTATGCCATGCATTATTGGCCTACAGATTCATTATGGCTTTATTGTAAGCGAATCTAAAGTTAAGCAGAAGTTGTCCTTTGTTCGTTAGAATTTGTAAATTACCACAAAAAAATCTCAAATTTAGGGATCAACTGCAAAATGTTTACGAAATCTCAATTCCCGATAATACCTCATTAGGCCAATGTTAGGACATCGTTTCGTGGAAAGCCGGAGTTTTGCTGAAATTACAAATTTTGTATATTTTCGTTACAGTTGTAAAAAACAACATTACAATACCAAATACAAACACAGACGTGGGAGAATTGCAATTGTGATATTTAATGGCTAACCACACCATGTTGATTATCTTATGGCATTTCCCCCTCCCCCCCCCCTTCAGGTACAAAGGCCTAAGACAAAGTGTATTTTTAAATTCTATTAAAAGACACTAGACATGGCATCCTATTATTATATCCAAACGAAAAAAAATATTTCTGATTAAATGATTGATATGTGCAGAGGAGTTGCGCGTGTCATGACAAGTGCCATGTATTTGCTGCGGGATATAGTCAAATCAAAATTTAAGGTATTCCGAGCATCAGCATGGATGTAATACATGTTCGGTAGGGTCATTTATTTGGGAGGCATCAAAAGGTTTATATATATATCAATCCCTAGATGATTCTTAGCATCCGAGTGTAAGTTATAAAGGGGTGTCACAATTGCTTTCATAGCTTACGCATGCAAACCGATTATGATAACATTATCAAAAATTAAAACATTATAGAAATTATAAAAACTTTAATACTTTAATATAATAGTACAGTGAAGACGGGACATACCGTACAACAACAACCTTTGCATTGTTGCGACCGATGCGAGCACATGCTGCATAACATTGAATTGGCAAAGTGAGATTTTTAGTGTGTCGACTTAGTTCGGTGGAATATTTTGTTTGTCAGCGCTTCTCATTTGTCATATGTGACCGCTGGTACTAATATGAACCCTGATTTAAGTCAAAGGCATACATTCGTTGCGAAAGTTCTGACGAGATGGGGTAGCGCCCATCGAAACTGCGCAGTCAACTTTTAGCTGCAACAATAAGGGTCTCACGTTGCCTTTTGCTAATTTTGGGTTCTGCTGAAGACTTCAGCACAACCTTTGGACTTAAACCAAAATAAATGACAACACATACAACATAACAGATCAACAATACATACAAACAACAAACAATTAGTTTTTTCTTTAAATTAAGTTAATGTGTTTATTGAAATTTATGCCGAGTTCATTTAACTTATAAAAAATTACTTCAATTTGTTTAGAAAATTCTTGAATATTTATCTAAGAAGCAATTGTCATCCGTTTGCCGATACTTATTTCTTAAGTACTTCAAGTATTATTCTAACTGCGAAGGCGCTTAACTTGCCTTCGCAGCAATCATGGAATAATAGCTCAACTATTTATGGCAGAGGTATAATGAATTTTTTGGGAAATATCTCATATTTCCAATTTTTGTATCAGTTTTGCATACTCTGAAGCAATAACATTTGTTTGAATCCCTATTAATATTATAAAACCTTAGTGTAAGTCTGTCTGTCTGTTTGTTTGTTCTGCAATCACGTGTAAACGGCTGAACCGATGTTGTTGAAAGTTTCAGTACAGGTAGATGCAGGTCTGGAAGGAGCTATAGGCTATAGAATTTTTAAAAATTTGCTCTGTGGGCGGAGGGGGCGTGGCAATACTGTTTTTGAGGGCTAGAAGGCTGAAAATTGGAACATATATATTACTAACCACCATCAAGATCAAATTGATGCCGAAATTTGGATTTTCGTTTTGTGGGCGGAGTGGGCGTGGCAATAGAGTTCTTTGAGCTAGAAGGCTGAAAATTGGAATACATATATTACTGACCACGAGAAAGATAAATTTGATGCCGAAATTTGGATTTTCGTTTTGTAGGCAGCGGGGGGCGTGGCAATAGTGTTTTTGAGAGCTAGAAGGCTGAAAATTGGTGCATATATATTACTGACCACGAGAAAAATCAATTTGATGCCGAAATTTGGATTTTCGTTTTGTGGGCGGAGTGGGCCTGGCAATAGTGTTCTTTGAGCTATAAGGCTGAACATTGGAATGTATATATTACTGATCACGAGAATGAAAAAAATGAAGCCGAAATTTGGATTTTCGTTTTGTCGGCAGAGTGGACGTGGCAAAATCCGTTTTGAGAGCTAAAAGACTGAAAATTGATACATTTATATTACTCACCACGAGAATGATAAATATGATGCCGAAATTTGGATTTTCGTTTAGTGGGCGGGGTGGTTTTTAAGCTAGCAGGCTGAAAATTTTAACGTATATATTACTGACCACGACAAAGATAAGTATGATGCCGGATTTTAAATTTTCGTTTCGTGGGGGTGCGTGGCAAAAGTGTTTTTTAGCTAGAAGGCTGAAAATTGGAACGTTATAAGATCAATATGAAACCTGATTTTAATTTTATCATTTGTTTTTTTTTTTTTTGCCTGGCGAAGCGGGTGGGCTTCAGCTAGTTATTTTTATATATGTTGAACTTATTTTAAGTTAATTTTTTCCTTGTACCAAGTAAAATTTTCCTCGGTTTAAGTAAAAATTTACTCGTTTTGAGGATAAAATCAGCAAAAATTTCCTCGGTTTAAATAAATATTTACTTGATGATTTGGGTAAAAATTTACTTAGTTTTAGGAAAATTTTACTTAGATTTAGTAAAAATTTACTTGGTTTTAGGAAAAAAATTCTTAGTTTTAGGAAAATTGTACGTGAATTTAGTAAAAATTTACTTGGTTTTAGGAAAAAATTACTTATATTTAAGAAAAATATCAGCTAAATTTTACTTAGATTTAGTAAAAATGTACTTGGTTTGAGGATAAACTTACTAGCATTTTTCTTAGTTTGAGTAAATATTAACTTGGTTTGAGGAAAATTGAACTAGAATCAAGTTCCAAAAATTTACTACTTTCAAGGAAAAGTTTGAACTTGATATGAGGAAATATTGCTGTAGTGCTATACGAATTCATTTTAACTCATTATAGGGTTCACTTTTTTCTGAGTGTATGTACGCATACATTCCGAATTTCATGTTTCCAGCTGCTGTCGTATCATTGGTACCATTTTTATCCCTTTTTGACCCATTTCGCCCGCAAAGACATTTATTTACTTTTTGGTGCTTTTACGCTACAAGAGCAAGGTAAAAAAACAAGTAAGGAAAGGCTAAAGTAGGGCGGAGCCGACTATATGATACACTCCACTTTCTATTCTTCGGTGAAAAGTGAAAACGGGAAGGTTTTTTGTATCCTCTAAATGTATGTGTTTGAAAAAAAAAAATAAAAAATTATAAAGGAAAATACTAAATTTTAAAGAAAATCGGGTACAATATGTGGTTTTTATAGCGCAAAAGTCAAATCGGGAGCGACATTTGTATGGGGGCTATATCTAAATCTGAACCGATCTAGCCCGCTTTAGCCACAGGTGTTTGCAGTTAGATTATAAGATGTTGTGCCAAATTTAAAGAATATCGGGCTCAATATATGGTTTCTAGAGCGGAAAATGTCAAATCGGGAGCGACATTTATATGGGGGCTATATCTAACTCTGAACCGATCTTACCCAATTTCAGCATAGGTGTTTCTCGTAAGATTATATGATGTTGTGCCAAATTTAAAGAAGATCGAGTAAAATATGTGGTTTCTAGAGCGGAAAATGTCAAATCAAGAGCGACATTTGTATGGGGGCTATATCTAAATCTGAACCGATTTAATCCATTTACAACAAAGATGTTTCTAGTTGAAATATAAGATGTTTTGCCAATTTTAAAGAAAAATCTGTTGTAATATGTGGTGTCTAGAGTGAAAAGAGTCAAATCGGGAGTGAAATTCGTGTGGGGGCTGAACCGATTTTCTTCAAATTAAATAGCGTTCGTCTTTGTCCCGAAAAACTTCATTGTGCAAAATTTCATTTAGTTATGTCTACAATTGCGACCTGTATCGTGATTACAAGAATAGATGGACAGACGGACTAAGTCGATCGGTATAATTAACAATGGGTCGATCTCGTTTCATTTTGGGCGTTACAAACAAATGCACAAAGACATAATACTCTCGTGGAGTGTATAAACATTGCTCAAATATTCTAAATATTGGGATATTTTCAATCCCTGTTAGAGACAAATTTTTCCCTCTTGGCCGATTTCGGCCACTTCCAAACCCAGCCGATCTGCAACCATAAGACACATTTGGACAAAATTTAGCTCTAGCTCCCCTAGAGTGTTTTCAACAGGCAGACGGACATGGCTAGATCGTCTTAGAATTTTGCCAGGATACATAATATATATATTATGTAGTCTCCGATGAATATTTCAAGGTGTTCCAAACGGAATGACAAAGTGAATCCTTAGGTGGAGGGTATAAAAGGGATGCTGAAACAACATAACGATCCAAATTCTATAGTGATTAAATTATCGAGAAGGGCGTCGAAGTCATTCAGGGAAGCCTTCCTTTCTGCATATCCGCTTCTATATGTTAATGAGAAATGCGGTATGTGCGTTCCAATCCTGAATTTAACCCAAAGACAATTAAAATATGTATTTTGCGAGCTCAAGTGTTGCTGGCTATAGAACACTACTCGCTTCGTATGTTATAGAAGATATCTAAGTTTTAATTTGATCTAGAAAAGAAACATTTTCGTGGGAAGTACTATATTGTAGTAAAGCATTGGATATCCTCCTTCGTTTCACGGATGGATGTAGGCTTGTTGACCACATACAACCTACATACATTAATGACATTAAATTCAAAACGTTGCCTTAAGGCACTAATTGACGCTCACTGAGAGCGGCCACATAAAACACATTAAATCGCAAGTTTTACCATAGATTCTTTACAAAACTTTAAACACAATCGGCATTTAAATGAAATTCAATCACAGTTTGTATGTAATGCATCATGCATCGGTGTATTGTACAGGTATCTAACCCATCTGTAAATATTGATGTTCCCAATCAATCAATTTAATCAAAAGCCATTGAAGCATTTAATTCTAACAAACCATATTCATTACCCCAGAGTAGGCGGTGGTGGATGGGTTGCACATTTAGCTAACATCGCTATAAAAGCCAGGCTCATATGAACCGACTAGCATCAGTTTATGTTTGTCTGTTTCAAAAACATAATTAACATTTCCACCATCAATTTCCATAAACGCAGTTGTGAAAAATTGCAAAATGTTCAAATTGGTAAGTTGATGAATTTAAATTAAAATGAATTCTTGGTATTGCCATTGTTATTGTTATCCTTTTTGTGTTGACTTTAGTTGGCAATCACTTTGGCTTTAATCAGCCTGAATGAGGCGTCAATTTCCCATCTACAACTAGTGGTACCTGATGATGCCTATTCCATACTGAGCAGCGGTAAAGTGTCGGCGTCGTCATCCAGAGGCAGCAGTTCCATATCCCTATCGAATGCCATTTCCGAGGAGGATATTTCAGGCAGTGCGGCCAACGAAGAGTCCGAAGAAGCGGCAGAGGCCACACCATCGGCCCCGTCTCCAGCCCCAACACCTTCGCCAGCTCCCACCAGCGGCCCTGTGCCAGCACCAGCCGCCATTTCTCGAGTTCGACCAAATTCTGCCATAAGTGCCATCTCCTCGGCGGGCCTGTCGCGCTCCTCAGTCCTGATATCCTCCACAACTTCAGCTCAGGCATCAGCCTCATCCGCGTCGGGCTCCTCCGGCTCGCCCTCTGCCTCGGCCAGATCATCAACAACTATACAACATCGCATTTTGCCCGCCGAAACAATCCCGCTGCCCATCACTATTTCTCAGCGTCCTGGCTTGCGTACCGTCATTGCTCCCGAAACCATAACCATCCAACAGCCCGCCATAGCCCGGGTAGGTGAAGTGGTGCAACATATTCCCACCGCGGTATCACATCAACGCCAGACTGTTGTCCACAAGCACGCCCGTGTGGTCACGCCCATCGTGGCACCCGCTGTACGCACCGTAACCTCGCAAATTGTCCGTGCCTATCACACCCCCTTGGTCTATGCCCCGCATGTGGTCAATAATTAAATGGCTGAAACGAGTCCGAGGGAGATCAAATGTTTGCTCTTTTATGGTTAGAAATTTTTAGAGTAAAATTTCAAAAGTTTGCGTTTCGGAAAATTTAGCTTTTATTTATTTTTAATGCGATTTTTTTGGCTGCCATCTACATATTTTGTTGTTGTTAAGAAATTGAAAAAGATTTTCTATTTTCTTTGGCTATAATAAATAAATTGGTATCGAATTTAGAGAAATGCGAGCAGTGGCCTTTAATTTTCTTTGACAAAATGAAACATTTTTCGTAGGTCTCGTCGACTTTCCCTTCTATATAAATGTCAATAACATTTTTCCCGTGAATGCAATTTGCACCTACAATGACGTCACATCGTTAAACTGTCATAAGAACAACAACAAAGAATTTTAATTAATTTCGAATATTCGCACGAAAATCATTGAAACGAAGAGAAATTCAGTGGCATCTTCATTTAAACTAAAAATAGAAAATTCATTCTCTATAGACTGTGAGAGAAGAGGAGGCGACCAAATCTAATTGAATTACAATTAAGGACTTCATGAAAAAACACTTTACGCACTGTCCTTCTACACTTGTGATCCCACAGCAACAACAACAATTCGGCAACAATTACTAGTGGAAGAACATTAAAAGCCTTAAAAATAGCAATAATTCGATTATCATCAATTTGTGTCGTAAGTCGCTAAGGAAGAATTTCAATATCAAAGAAAACACACTGACGTCACAAGGATAATGAATGGCAAAATAGTATTAATGGCGGCATTACAGCTTGGCTGTAAGTAACCATAATTTGTTGGCGTCACAGTCATCTGGATCTGGTTGATGTTGCCGTTGTCGTCAGAATATGATTCAATGCAATCACTTTTCTTGGCAGAGATGTATTGTCTGGTCTGGTCTTTTGGAAAGTGTTTTGCAATTTGCTGCTGTTCATTTGTCTGGTGGATAGATAATATGCTCTCATAATCGTTTCCATTGTTGTTGATTCTACCCTGAAGAGTTGACATTATATTGAGCAATATTTGATAATATTTGAGTTGTTGTCAGAGCAAATTACGACTGTGATTTAATGTCATATATAATAGAAATAAACTAAAAATGGAAATAGTTGCTCCTTTCATTGTTGTTGTTAGACTGTAATTTGGTCAATAGCAAGAACGTAGCCCCAGGTGGTCTGACTAATATAAGGGCAAGGAACAGATGTTATTACTGCATTAATTTTTGAAGAGAGTATTTAGATTGGCATCATAATATTATCAGTATGTTCATGTCAAGATTACCAAATTACAATTCATTCCCAGAGACAAAAAAACAGATCTCACCTACTTTTGTAGATATGTTATCTGATGGAGTTAAAAAGTGTAAACCAGCGAAGGAGTCACTTAAGACTCCAGGAATGATTAATACAAATCCGCTTCGTAACTCCTAAGACCGACATTCAGCCAGTACAGGCTGATTTACACGATAGCTTTCGAAAACAGTTAGAGAAAACATCCCAGCAAAAACTCGGTAATGCCACCTCATTATTATTTGCATTATCTAGTAATGACAGCCCATTACGCCATGCATTATTTTGAAGTATGAAATAATGGCCTCCTTATAGTGGCTTAAAAAAGTAGTTATTGGTAATAATACATTCATGTTTTGCTGCACATGGAGTTGTTTGTAGCTTTGTCATCCAGCCATTTCGATGTTGTCGCGACTGTCACTCGAAGATATTTTCGATTGATGAAGAAAATTTAGTTGCTTCTTGTCAATCGAAGTGTACACATCCCAGCAAAAACTCTCATTACCAAGTAATGTGGGGAATATTACAAAACCAAAAACCTTTACTACTTATTTTTCGGATCCGTTTGTAATTATTTTTGTAAATGGCTTATAAAAAAATAAGTACTTCCACGCACGCTTACAAAAAGTTGAGAAATAAGTACTTCTAAACGAGTTGTATAATAAGTGGCCTCAGGAAGATACAAAATAAAAAATACAAATAAAAATAAATAATGTATTATAAATAATGGACTTGATAAGTGATGAAATCAAAATTTTTATAAAATTATATATTTTGTATCGACTTGTTAACAATCTGAATACATAAGTCAGGGCTGTGTTTCTTTAAGCCTGGATAACTATGTAGCGATAACAACAGCACTTCTATTCTCTGACACACCACAAAAATTTAGAAAATTAATTTTAAAATCTGAAGTTCTATGATATTTAACTTACCAATAACTACTTATTTAAACCATTATAGGGAAGTAATTAGCTCATACTTCAAAATAATGCAGGGTGTAACGTGCTGTCATTACTAGGTAATGCTAAAAATAATTATGTGTCATTACCAAGTTTTTCCTGGGATGTTACACGGAATGCGAGTTATTTCTTTGCAGAATCATAAAGTTACCTGATAGAACAATATTGGAATTTAAAAAATGTAAAAATAGTATTATAATAAAGGGTGATTTTTTAAGAGCTTGATAACTTTTTAAAAAAAAAACGCATAAAATTTGCAAAATCTCATCGGTTCTTTATTTGAAACGTTAGATTGGTCCATGACATTTACTTTTTGAAGATAATTTCATTTAAATGTTGACCGCGGCTGCGTCTTAGGTGGTCCATCCGCTTAGTCCAATTTTGGCATTTCCACGTTTTTGAGTAACAGAGACCCAATTGGTGCGAACGGCGACGAATCGAAAATTGGTGGTCATCATTAACACTGGCCGATACAGCTGCGATATTTTCTTCAGTTCGCACTCTACGTAAGCGTGTTGGTGGTTTAATGTCCAACAATGTAAATTTGGTGCGAAATTTAGTCACAATAGCCCGAATAGCCGCTTCAGTGGGTCGATTAAACTGACCATAAAATGGAAGCGCGCAATGAACTTTCTTAACAGAGCACGCATTTTGATAATAAAATTCAATAATTTGCAAGCGTTGTTCGTTTGTAAGACGATTCATGATGAAATGTCAAAGCATACTGAGCATCTTTCTCTTTGACACCATGTCTGAAATCCCACGTGATCTGTCAAATACTAATGCATGAAAATCCTAACCTCAAAAAAATCACTCTTTACTATCTGAACAACACAACAATAACAATAAGAAGAATGGAAAATACATTCCCCATTGTTCTTATTGTTCCGTACCTTTTGTTATGACAACAACTGTATTTTTTGTGTATACGTTTGCTTGCCGTGATGTGGTTGTTCATCATACAAATTTTGAAATATAATTAAGTTGCGAGAAATGTTTTGCTGTGTTTGTTCAAACCACAACACCCACCAACGTCAACCACCATACTTACCAACCAGTACTTATATATTAACTTTTTGTAAGCGTACATGGAAGTACTTATTTCTCAACTTTTTGTAAGCGTGCGTGGAAGTACATATTTTTTACAATCCCTTTCTGAAAATAATTAGAAACGGATCTAAAAATAAGTAGTGAAGGTTTTTGGTTTTGCCTTATTCCCCACATTACTTGGTAATGAGAGTTTTTGCTGGGATTCGCATTTTTACATACATATGTACAGTTGCGGTGAAAATAATAGCAGCGCACCACAGCTTTTATATATTTCCATATATTTATTTGTGTGATAATTTTTTATTACTATTTCTGTATGAAGTGCTGCGTTATGAGGTTACAAACACAAAATAATTGTTTATTTGGTAATATGATTTTAATTACTTAAGAAATTTCACATTTTTTGGATTATTCGGCATTTTGGACCGGTCAAAATAATAGTAGCGTTAAAAAAAACTCAAAAAAAATTAATTTTATCTCAATTTTTCAATTCGATTTCATGATATAAGTAAGATATTATGAAATTTAAACTACTTCTGAAATGTTATTGTATTATTAATCTTCATAAGTAGGGCGAGGAGAGCATTGTGGAGAAGAAAATCGAGTTCATATAAAAAGGCTGAAATCTGAGGGAAAATCATATAGTGAAGTTCGACTATTATTCCAGTGCTCTATTAAAATGATTAGAAATTCGATATTGTAAGAAGAAAAATCAAAAACTCGTGAAGAAAATCCGTTTATATCAGCTACAACCATTCGCCGAATAATAATCTCTAGTACATAAAACACACTTACGCCCGCCACCGAAATAAAAAACAATGTCTGTCCATCTTTGAGGGTTTAAAATGTTCGTAGAATACTAAGAAAACATAATCTGATAGCCAGAAGTCCGAAGTCCGAAAAAGTCTCACTTAAAAATAAAAGACATGACACAAAAAATTGCAATTCGCAAAAACACACCCGGTGTAGCCAACCAAGAAGTGGGTGCTCGTTTTGTGGTCAGTTGAATCAAAAATTGTTTTGTATGGTGGGACAGTCCCTCGATCGTTTGTAAGACGTCCACAGAACACGGAGTACATCTCCAGGTATAGTACCAAAACAGTCAAATATTTATTATATATAATATATATATATTTCATATTATGGAGTTGTGTCAATACATTGGCCCACAACTACCATGGACTCTGTCCAGTACATCAAAATACTACATAATATTATGCTTACGTATACAGAATACGGAATGCCCCTTAAATGGGTCTTCTGCAGGTCAATTAAAACGAAAACACCAGCCGACTCGCAAACAGGTAAACTACCTGTCAATAAGTCAATAATATCGATGTTATGGAATGGTTCGGGCAGAGACCGCACCTAAATATAATCAAAAATTTTAAGTGTAATGACTAAAATGATGTCTCAATAGCAATACTGAAAAACAATAACGATGTATAACACGTAATTATAGATGCATGGTCAAAAATACCGCATGAAAGGTACCAAATACTAGTCGACTCCAATAAACGACGTTATGAAGCAGTAATAAGCTATAAAGTATGTGCAACTAAGTGTTAGATTCAATAAAATATCGTTATTAAAATAATTATTCAAAAAAGTTTTCAATTAAAGTGAATTGAAACAAAATATTTTCAGTTTTTATTAGCGCTGCTATTTTTTGACTGATCTCATTTTTGACATAAATGCTTCTAAAGGCTTAATCTCAAAATTACAAAAATTTAATTTTTTATTTAAAGCCATATTAATAATGGCCTCTCAATCACCGTAAAAAGTTTTAGGATTTTCGAAGTAAAACTGATATTTTTCTTTGTCGACATTTTTTTATCTCGTCGCTGCTATTTTTTGACCGCAGCTGTAGCTAAATCGACACAAAAAGTGATTCTAAGTTGATTGGTATAATAAACGGTGAGTCTATCTCTAGTTACAAACAAATACACAAACACATAATACCCTAGTGGAGGATATAAAAACATACATCATATGCAAAGAAAAACAGAAATACATAAATTATGCCTACTGTTGTTTCAAAGAAAAGAATGAGTTGAGTCGTTGTTTCTTACAATAAATTTTGTTCTATCCTACAATGCAAATGTCGCCGTCATCAGAATATGGATCCAACTAAAGGATATTTGTCTCCGGTTCATGTTCTTCGATTTATTATTTCGATTTGTGTTTCGTCTCTGCATCCACAAAGTGTTACTACGCATCATACAACAGAATGACGTCATCAATTCTCCTCTTCAGCAATTAATTGTTTATCAACTCAAATAAATCTCCTTATGTCCATACACACACACAATTGCCAATGTTTTCATGCGATAAAAGCCTCTAACATACGAATGCTAACGACAACTGACATAATATTACAAAAGGCGTAAATATCAATACGATTGTATACGAGGAGGAAATTATTCAGATGATAATGAATGATGTTAACAAATGCAACATGAGTCGAATGGCGAATGAATGAATCGTTCTATACAACTGCTCATATTTGTATAGACAGCCATAGGAATGCCACAAACACTTGTAATTAAATGTAATCGATAGCTATTAAGCAATAACAAACAGAACAGAACATGAAAGGATAACTGCCGTATTTACTAGGTTGGATCGGTCGTTGGTTGAGATTTTCCTTTAGAATATAAATAGGACGAGGAACTCAAATTCCAAGGTGAATGAATTGTATCAAGTACTTATACATGAAGTTTCAGTATTTAGCGACTTAATTCAAGGAATCTCACATGACTTGTTGGAACATTTTTAATTCATTCATTCCATTCATACCCTGGGATATCGAACTGAGATGCAATAACAATCTATATATCGTTACCAAAATATAAAAAAAGACTTAAATCGAGATTTTTGATTATTTTAACAAAACACAACATCTTCGGTCATAATTAGAGTTTTTCTCCCGGGAAATCCCGCCCGGGTTACAGGATAACTGCAGATATTCCCTGGTAATTGACGAATGGGCAAGTATAAGAAATAGGAGATGAAAAGGTTTTTCATAATCTGGGTATGGTTTTTATACCTGGTAAATACGGTGCTATTTAAAGCTTTAAAGAATCGAATCGAATCAAGATTAGCGTCTTTAAACTTTACTAAAGTATCTTAAAGATCCAACAACATTTAACAAGAATGTCAATAATTTATTTCAAAACGCTTCAAACCAAAATGTGGTGGCGTACGCTGAAAACATTTACACTCGGATTTTTGAAGATGACAACGGCATCGATGAAGTTGCAGAATTGGATGATATTTCTATTAGTGACCTTCCTACTGAGGGATCATTGGAGGATATTTTAAGTGATGCCATAACAAACGCAAATGAAAATGTTGCACCGAATAAAAATCGACCAAATTACTCAATAAAAAAGAATTTAAAGTTTTATGAAGCAAGTGGAAAACCAACGGAAAACGTCACCAATTTATTTAATGCTCTTCTGACAATAAGACTAACATCTGTGGAAAGCGAAAGAATATTTTCGACAACTGGACAATTTGTAAATAAAATTAGAAACAGACTGTCTGAAGATTCCATTAATGCTCTTTCAGTTCTAAAAACATATTTTCAAAATGAATTGAATTGAATTAACTTTTTAGATATAACTTAAGTTTTTATTATTTACTTATGCTTTTGTTTGTTTGTTTGTTATTTAACTGCAGCTTGTATTATATTTGATCTCGTGAACTAAAAAAATAAATATATACATACTGCAAAATTAACATGATTTGCTTTATTTTTCTGTTTTGTGGAAATTCCCGGGAATCCCGGGAAATGCTAAAAATTTTCCCGGTTTCTCGGGAAATGAAAAAGTCCGGTAAAAGAGAAACTCTAGTCATAATAAACCAAAATTATCGATTTGCAAAAAATTTTAGTTGAGTCTTTTTTATATTTTGGTAACGATATATAAAAGGGTTGCGTCACTGACTGACTGACTTATCATTGACCAGCGCCCAGACCAGACCAAACGTCGACTAAGAAAGAGTTTTGCGAAATTCGTACTTTTAGGGGGTAAAATGGGGCAAACATCGAACCATCGTCCTGACTAAACGGCAGTAGCTGGAAACATAGAAAAAATTCGGTGTGTTCCTTGCACTGACCATGCAGACGAGCTACAAGTACAGATTTTTCGAAATTTGTACTTTTAAGGAGGAAAGAGACAAAACGGGATAAAAATGGTACCAATTTAAGTATTGCACCAATATTCGTGAAAATCGGTATTTACATGTCTCTGACAACGAATATTTGCAACATAAATAGATTTTTCGAAATTTTTACTTTTAAGGAGCGAGCGGACAGAAGCGTGAAATTTGGTATGTAAATTCCTCTGGCCATGTAAAAGGGCAGTAAAATTGAATTTTCCTAGATATAAACATTTAAGGGAGAGAGCGGGCCAAAAAGGGATAAAAATGGTACCAACTAAAGTATACAGAAAGAATCATGAAATTTGGTATGTAAATTCCTCAGACCATGCAGAAGGGCAGTAAAATTGGATTTTTTGAAATTTGTACTTTTAAGGGGCGAGCGGACAAAAAGGGATAAATATGGTACCAACTAAATTATACAGCTAGAATCGTGAAATTTGGTATGTAAATTCCTCAGACCATGTACGAGCGCAGTAAAATAGGATTTTTTGAAATTTGTACACTTAAAGGGTGAGCGGGACAAAGAGGGATAAAAATGGTACCGACTAAAGTATACAGCTGGAATCTAGAAATTTGGTATGTAAATTCCTCTGGCCATGCAGAAGGGCAGTAAAATTGGATTTTTCTAAATTTAAACATTTAAGGGGTGAACGGGCCAAAAAGGGATAAAAATGGTACCAACTAAAGTATACACCTAGAATTGTGAAATTTTTTAAGTAAATTCCTCAGACCTTGACGAAGCGCAGTAAAACTGAATTTTTTTGAAATTTAAACATTAAGGGGTGAACGGGCCAAAAATGGATAAAAATGGTACCAACTAAAGTATACAGCTAGAATCGTGAAATTTGGTATGTAAATTCCTCTGGCCATGCAGAAGGGCAGTAAAATGGGATTTTTCTAAATTTAAACATTTAATAGGTGAACGGGCCAAAAAGGGATAAAAATGGTACCGACTAAAGTATACAGCTGGAATCTTGAAATTTGGTATGTAAATTCCTCTGGCCATGCAGAAGGGCAGTAAAATGGGATTTTTCTAAATTTAAACATTTAGGTGAACGGGCCAAAAAGGGATAAAAATGGTACCAACTAAAGTATACAGCTAGATTCGTGATATTTGGTATGTAAATTACTCAGACCATGTAGAAGCGCAGCAAAATTGGATTTTTTGAAATTTGTACTTATAAGAGGTGAGCTGGCCAAAAGGGATAAAAATTGTGTACAGCCCCTTGATTACGTTAATTACAGCCCACTTGATTAATTTTCTCTTTCAAGAATAGAAATAATTTATTTGTTTATTAAATTTATATTTTTAAAATAAATAACATTTTCGTTTTTTCTAATTGACATAGAATTATTTTCTTTGTCATTCGACCCTCCCCAATATACATAAACACATATATGCATAGAAAAGATAAAGCTTCAGATTCCCACAAAGAAGGATAAGAAAACAAAAACAACGAAATAAAATATAAACATACACAAATGATTCGAAATGATTTCGAAGTTCATTGGATTTCCTCTTGTTGTATTTGAGAAAATACATTTCCACTCTGTTGTCCTCAATACTACGACGGACTATTTACTATGTGTCATAAACCTTCATCGGCAGCGAGTTCAATTAGATATTGGATATTTTTCCATGTGAATGAATCCACGGGTTAGTATGTGTTTAGTTGTCATTCGGCGGATTCAATTCGAGTATGTTTCCATTGCATTATTATAGCCATGTTAATGACATCTTAACTAGAGAAGAGTGATCCTTGTGGGAAGTGGGATGCTGTCGCGATTGTGTGACATTCAGTTCATTAACTCAATTGAATTGATGTAGTCTAAAGTTCATACTGTGCAACATTCGCTGGAAAATTTTAACAATTGTCCCGTCGATTGCATAACCACAAGTGGGGAACAGATAGGCCAGCCACCCAGCCAGCATGATGCAGAATAGACACATTATAAAGGGATGGATGTATGGATGGGTAACTGCATGTAATTGAACACTGCCGGGGAAAATCCGCAAATGTAGCTCGTCTTTTGTGATTATGTTCCATGGAAAAAAGTGCAGTTTTCCATAGAATAAATCAGTCTGGGTAATCGGTTAAAAGTGTATGTAAGCAGGACAAACTTCCAAACAGAAAATTGTTAAAGTGGGATTTACTCAGAATTTATTGGCGTAAAATATTTAAAAAACCTACAATGAAATGGGTACATTTTACATTAGGGTTAATATTTTAGGAGTGTTTGTAGGCTCACGCACCTTATTGAAGGCAGATTTGAAAATGTAGCTTTAATGAAAAAACATTTTTATGTTAGATTTGAAGAAAAAATTTCATTCGTTAAGATACCAGGTATTATACTAAAATAAAATAAAATAAACTAAAATATTCAGTTATCCAAATGTTAAAGTGATTTTTAGCGCTATTTAAACAAAAATTAAAAAAAAATATACTAAAAAATCGTTTCCGTCTATACAGAAAAAGATCGTCATAACTTCTACATTTATCATTTTACATTTTTGAGTTAGAATGTTAGCTATTAAAAAATAGATATTAAAAATTTCCAAATTTTTTAAGACTCTTCCTAAACCACTGTTTTTATATTCAATATTTATAGCCATCATGAGTACCGTTAATCTATATAGATAACAGAGTTGTTGACTGGCTGACTCATTGGTCAGCGCCCAGACCAAACTGCTGAAGCTAGGGTCACGACATTTTCAGGATAGTTCCAAAATAGGACGGAGAGGGGGACTAAGAAAGGGTTTTCTTCGAAATTTGAACTTTTAGGAGCTAAAAGGAACAAAAAGGGATAAACATCGAACCTAAACGGAAGTAGCCTGAAATATGAATGTAGGTGTGTTTTCGAAATTTGTACTTTTATGGGAGTAAAAAGACAAAAAGATATCAATTTAAATATTGCAGCTATATTCGTCTAATTCGGAGTGTACATTTCTCTGGCAACGTAGACTTGCAACTTAAGTGGATTTTAATATGTACGTTTAAGAAAAAAAAAGAATTAAAAAGGGATACAAATGGTGCCAGCCAAAGTATTACAACTATAATCGGGATTTTAATATGTACGTTTAAGAAAAAAAGAATTAAAAATGGTACCAGCCATTGTATTACAACTAGAATCGGGAAATTCGGCGAGTACATTCCTCTAACCACGCAGACACGCAAAATAAATAGATTTTTCGAAAAAAGGTACCAACTAAAGTACAGGGCTTTCCAACAAGAGGTGTTATTTTGGTATTCAAAGAAAAATACCATTTTTTGAGATAAATGATCGGATGTTTATTTCATAATGAAGAGGAAGGTATGCCGTTAATAATGAAAAAGTTTCGTTTGGTTCTGGCTATAATTGCGACCTGAACTTTGATTACAACAATAGATGGACAGACAGACGGACATTGCTAAATCGATTCAAAAAGTGATTCTAAGTCGATCTGTATAATTAACAACGGGTCTATACCGCTAATAATAATAATACTCTCGTGGAGTGGATAAACAACATAAAATTGTCTCACGTACGTTTAAGAACAATAGTGCGCACTTCTGAACAATTTTTATAAAAAGACAAATCAACTAATTTATTTTGAGAATTATTCCTCCAAAAAACGTATTCCACGAAACTAAAAATTGATTTTTATACACGGACTGTGCTCCAAACGTGTCAAATTTGGTTTAGATGTATTATTCCGTTCAATTTCAGAATTATTTCCAAAATACACGATTTCGAACCATGTTATTTTTGTAATGAATTAAAAATATACGAAATAGATTAAGATATATTATATTCTGAGAAGAATGTGTAGCCTTCCTATAGGGTTCAATGATGGTTTATCCCTTCAATACTGCCTTGTCTACGAGAGTTTTCTTTTAGTACCAATTCAAATTGGGCATAGTTATTAATCTTAATTATAACCTCACCTTAAAAAAACGATGATGATGATACTGTTAGATTTCATTAGATTGCAATCATTGCCGCACGTTTGTAGATCATTGTCCCCTTTGATTGTGGTCTGCTGGCCTAGCTACACCGGTCAATATATTACCAATTTGTATTGTTTTCGTGCATATAATTACATATTCCAATGAGGTTAAACTAGATTACATCTTAATCAGCCATCATTCGCCTCTGCCGAGGTATTTTGTAATAGACATACACCGAAAGAAATACAAGCCAACGATCAAATGTCAAAAGTAGTAACACAGGAATTTTGAGGACACGTTATAATGTAACAAAAAACTCATACATCATCATCATGTTGATAAATTCCAATATTGAGTAAATTTGAATCATGTTAACAACGACTATTACACTGTGCTATAAAAAGAGAATGACGTAAAACTCTGGGAAGTGATATTATTTTTCTTGTATGTATTGCAGAGTAGAACAAGAATATGTATTTAAAATTTTCCAGAAACTCCGAAAATCTTACTAAAAATTCGTCAAAATGATAAAAACGGTGTGAAAATTACTAGATTTTCATTTTTTTTTTCAAAAACATATACAACATTACAGACCAACTATACATACAAACAACAACAATACACACGAGGTACAGTGAAGACGGGACATACCGTACAACAACAACCTTTGCATTGTTGCGAGAGATGCGAGCACATGCATAACATTGAATTGGCAAAGTGAGATTATTAGTGTGTCGACTTAGTTCGGTAGAATATTTTGTTTATCAGCGCTTCTCATTTGTCATATGTGACCGCTGGTACTAATATGAACCCCGATTTAGGTCAAAGACATACATTCATTGCGAAAGTTCTGGCGAGATTGGGTAGCGCCCATCGAAACTGCGCAGTCAACTTTTAGCACAACCTTTAGTCTTAAACCAAAATAAATAACAACACAAAAAAATTACCCGGATTTCCAAAGTGGGGAAACGTGTTCCAAAATTGGGGATTTTTTTATTAAAATTGTCGCCATGCATTTTTATCTGTTTTTATGAATTTTATGTATTTTTATTGGACATCAATTCGTAAAATAATGACAGATGTGAACTGAACCAAAACTTGAATTCCCAAAGTGGGAATAATGTGTTCCACAATTGGAGATTTTTATTAATGGCGACCATTGTTTTTTTGTAATTTTTATCCGTTTTGATGCATTTTATGTATTTTTACTGAACATCAATTCGTAGCACAATGAAAGATATGAACTGGAATGACCAAAACTTGAATTCCCAAAGTGGGGAAAATGTGTTCTAAAATTGCAGATATTTTTTATTATATTTGTGGCCAGGCTTTTTTACCATTTTTATCCGCTTTGATGAATTTGATATATTTTTATTGGACATCTATTCGTAAAATTTTGAGAGATGTGAAGTGGAATGACCAAAAATTGTATTTTTTCAAAAATTTAGTACGGAAAACCTGGTTTTAGGTACGATAACCCGGTTTTTTATTCGAAACTCAAGATTTTTGGGACAAATTTTAAATACAGATTCTTATTTACTCGACAATATCTACCAGAAAAATAGTATCACTTCCCAGAGTTTTTGGACTACAGTCTTCTTATTCTTAAGAACGAAGCCGCAAATCGAATCGACCAGTTTACACTTGGTTCAGAAACAAAATCCATCTGCCAAAATTCAATAACTTTTGTTTTAGTAGACATTTTTGATTTCTTCAAAAAACCAAAATTAGACAAGGACCCAATCAGGTATTATATATTATATGTTATATATTATATATTATATATTATATATTATATATTATATATTATATATTATATATTATATATTATATATTATATATTATATATTATATATTATATATTATATATTATATATTATATATTATATATTATATATTATATATTATATATTATATGTTATATATTATATATTTTCGGCTAATGAACTCCGATTGTTATAAAATTTAGCATGAGGATAGAGGAAATTTACTCCCTATTTTATCTGCGTACCAACTTTTCAGAAGTTAATGAGACGAAAATGACTAAATTGCGTTTTGGACCTAAAAACTCTTACTTTTTTCACTAAATGTATCCTATCTTCCAAGGATGCAATTTCGGGGAACCCTTCAACCTTTCCAAATATGTATATATTTCGTTAATGTCTTTTGAAGGAAAAAAGTTGTGTTGGTCCAAAGTCAGACATCTGTTCATAAAGGATATTTTTACAATATTCATTACAACCAAACTATATTTGGCACAAACATAGTTTTGGCGTCATAATAAAGCTAAAAATAACCTCAAGATCTAATAAAAAAAGTTGAGTGCAAAATCTCTTGAAATGTGTGAGAAATAGTTCGACAAAGTAAAAATAAGTATGGAAAGGCTAAAGTCGGGCGGAGCCGACTCTATGATACACTCCACTTTCTATCCGAATACAATTCAATTCGGTGAAAAATTGAAAACGGGAAGGTTTTTTGTTTGACAAGAAATGTTAAATCGGAAAGGACATTTGTATGAGGATATATTGAAACCTGGAACGAAATAGGTGAAATATAAAGTCTATAGTTTGGCCAAAATCGGTTAAACTTTTGGGAGCAACATTTGTATTTGGGCTATATTTAAACCGATCTTACCCACTTTCACCATAGTTTTGTTTTGTTGGACTATAAGATATTGTGCCAATTTTAAAGAAAATCAGGTATAATATGTGGTTTCTATAGCGCAAAAGTCAAATCGGGAGCGACATTTGTGTGGGGGCTATATTTAAATCTGAACCGATCTTACCCAATTTCAGCATAGGTGTTTCTAGTTGGATTATAAGATGTTGTGGCAAATTTAAAGAAAATCGAGTACAATATGTGGTTTCTAGAGCGGAAAATGTCAAATCGGGAGCGACATTTGTATGGGGGCTATATCTAAATCTGAACCGATTTGCCTCAAATTAAATAGCGTTCGTCCTTGATCCACAAAACTTAGTTGTGCCAATTTTTGTTAAGATCGGACTATAATTGCGACTTGTAATTTGATAACAACGATAGATGGGCAGACGGACAGATAGACGGACATTGCTAAATTGACTCAGAAAGTGATTCTAAGCCGATCTGTATAATAAACGATGGGTCTAACGATACTCTCGTGGAGGATATAAAAAGAAATTAATTTTTTTTTTTGAATTTTCAAAATCTGAAAAATGTGAAAATCTGTAATACAAAAAACAAATAAAAATTGTTCTTCGCTTTATGAACAATTACTTAAAAATTTGTTAAAAAACATACAAAAAAATAATTTTCTTTAAAATCGAAAAATACGAAAAGTAGTCAACTTTGGGCCGAATTCTAAAATATATTCGATTTCCCGATTTTTAATGTTAATATTTCAAAATAATCTAATATTGGTTTTTTACAGAACTCAGAACTCTTTAAAATCGAAAAATACGAAAAGTAGTCAACTTTGGGCCGAATTCTAAAATATATTCGATTTCCCGATTTTTAATGTTCATATTTCAAAATAATCTAATATTGTTTTTTTACAGAACTCAAAAATGTCTACTAGAACTAAAGCTATTGAATTTTGGGCGATGGATTTTGATTCTGAACCACTGTGCGCAGTCAGTTAGACACAAAACATGAGATCGTAGAGTTTTAGCATTAGATAGATCTGAGTAGAATTAAATTGTGATCATTATAGGATCCTAAAGTAATAATAATAAATTATTCTTGAAAACCTTTTCCTTGCCATTTTCACTTGACCTTTTTTTCCTGTGTACTTTCTACCATTCCTATGATGTTGATCCCCTTCGTGGCGATTTGTTTCTCAGGTGATTTACCTATCCTACCATCATCAACATCATCTGTCTGTCATTAGTTCTTGGCTACGTCAAATGCGTATTAAGTTCATATCTTGGCGAATGCATTGTCCTCGCAATAGAAGTGTTAGTTGCCGGCTGGTTGACCTTGTTAGCCTTCGACTTTGAACTTGTTGTGTTGTTTATTTCATTTGATGTGGGCATATTGGGCATCTGTGGTAGGAGTAACAGCGATAATCCTACTCACATGGTTTTCATTGGTATCATATTGTGATTTTGATACGCACACTACGGGTGAGATTAACCGGATGGGGTAATTGTTGGAATTTTGTATTTATTTATACCACACCCCAGCAAATTCCGGAGGGAGTGTAGGAAAAACCCCTAGGCAATAATAATGAAAATATGAAATTTACAGGAATAAAGAAAGAAGAGAGAGAAAATACAAGCAAAACCAAAGAGGTAGTTTTACACAAAAAATGAAAATCACAATTTCATAGAACTTAAAGGACTTTGAGTACAAGGACTTTATCAGATCCCAGCAAATGTGTTTGCCTTTGAAGCATTCAAATCATAACAATTTTTGTTAAGAAAAGATGATGATAATTTTCCTAATCACCCCTGAACATAAAATCAGATTGTCCAGTAGCACAACAATTCGTTTTTTTTTTTCAATAACAAAAATTATTTGGTGGCAGGCATAAAATAATAACCCCAACAATAACCCATCTTCATAATTCAACACGGAGTGCGTAGTCACAACATGATACCCATTAAAACCATAAGAAAAGAATTACTGTTATTACTCGTTCCTAATGTGAAATCCATCCATATAGCCATCCATTCATCCTTCCTACCATCCACCCATCCATCTGCTCAAAATCAACACAACACAACAAGTTCAAGGTTCAAGGCTAACAGGGTCAACAGAGACTTTCAGTTGACAATGCATTTAGCACGATTTGACATTGTCAAGTAATGATAGATGGATCGATGGATGGATGGTTGGATGGAATAGGTAAATCACCCGAGAAACAAATCACCTCAACCGAAGAAAAAAAGAAAACCACCACAACAACATACGATAGGTATATTTCAAAATATCCCTAAAAGGTGTAAACAACTCAAACCTTTGCTTTGCAAGTATGTACCTATTTCGAGTTAGCAACTATTTCAAACGCCCGCCCCTCTTCCACTTGTTTCAGATGCATGCTAGACCGGCCCAAACCAATAGGGCAATGATCCCTATCGATGCTGTACGTTACAAGCCCTTGTTTGCAATGTAAAGAAATCTTACAGCATCACACTGACGTGCTCACCTTCGGCGAACACAAATAATGAAAATAAACGGTGGAATATTTACTCTTGGAATTCCTGTTAGAAATTACAAATAAACAAAGTTCTGGCCAAAGGATATTGAACTGGAATGCAAGGCTAGAAAAATGTATCTTTTTATTCTTGTGATGTTTGTACATTAGTAGAATTATTGTAAGAGCGGCTGGTGGTTTGGATAGTGAGGATACAGTATGTCGGACAAGCAGGCATTCTAAACAAAATATAGATATTATTTTGAGGAATTCAACTGATAAAACACCTCTACAGAATAGGTTCATAAATAAAATAATTTGGTTCATAGATAAAATGATGAAAATAGAAATACACTGGCGCCGCCCACGGTGGATAGCGGCGAAAAGTTAGCATCTAAATTATGGAAATGAAACACCAGACTTCAACTTTGGATTAATAATAATAGTTAATTGTTTAAATAGCACTGTCCGATAGTCCACAAACTCTGGGAAGTGATATTAGGGCTGTTTTTCTTTAAAATTGATTTTTTGCTCAAAATAAAAAAAATATTTTTTCACATTGTCGCCAACTACAATATAAATATATGTATGAAAAGAAATTTTCAAAAAAATATTATTTAACACAAATTTATATTTTAACACAAAATTATTTTTTCAAAATTTGTTTCCACACACACATTGATATTGCTTTTGGCGACAATTTTTATTTTGAGTGATATTTAAACATTTTATTTAGATTTTTGTTATCACAGCTTAGTTATCCAGTCTTAAAGAAAAACAGCCATATTATTTTTCTTGTATTGTATTGTCGAGTGGTACAATAATCAAACCAATTTCGCATGTGGAACGTATTTAAAAAAATATTTTTTTTGTTTAAATAAAAACACTAAAAATAGTAAAATAAAAGGAATTATGTAATTATTTTTAACAATATTTTCCGTTCCAATTATTTGAATGTATCGTATCAGTCAAAAGTCCAAAAACTATATAAAATAGGCCATTTTAGCCCATGTATTGATGTGACATTGAAGAGCCAATATCTCGAAAACTAGAATACATGAATCGAGTATTCCAAAGGCAATTATTTAGCCCTTGGTAAGTAGAATATTTCCAAAAAAGATTTAGTCCAAATTCCGTTTGAGATCGGAGATATATAGGTTTTTCAGATATCGGGTATATATGTAGCGAATTTTGATTGTCCGATATCTCGAGAACTAGAATACATGAATCGGGTATTCCCTTGGTAAGTAGAATATTTTCCAAAAAAGAGTTAGTCCAAGTCCGAGAACTAGAATACATGAATAGCTATATATCTCCGATCTCACACGGAATTTGGACAAACTCTTTTTTGGAAAATGTTCTACTTGTCTATGGCTAAATAATTGCCTTTGGAATACCCGATGCATGTATTCTAGTTTTCGAGATATCGGCTCTTCAATGTCACATCAATACATAGGCTAAAATGGCCTATTTTATATAGTTTTTGGACTTTTGACTGATTCGATGGATTCAAATAATTGGAACAGAAAGTATTGTTAAAAAATAATTACAAATTTCCTTTTATTTTTATTATTTTTAGTGTTTTTATAAAAAAAAATATTTTTAAATACGTTCCACAAGCTAAATTGGTTTGTATCTTGGGTGTGGGACGTATTTCACTTACGAATTTATCTTCACACCCTTGGCATACTTTAAGTATTTTTTTTGATTACTCGTAAAAATATATAGCTTTGTTAAAAATCGTTAAATAGTAGTTCTTTTTTCAGTCTTTTTGCTCATAACTTCGTCAATAATGGTCCGAATTGGATATTCTTTTTTAGTATTTTTTTGAAGTGCTTTTCAGAAAAAATATTGAAAAAATATTCACAATGATTTTGTATATAAATTTTGATTTTATAAATGAAAACTTTTTTTAATTGTTTGTACTCTTCGATTTTCCGATTTCTTTTTATATAAACACCTATTTATTCTGTAAATTTTAAGACTTGGTTGAAAGTGGGCTTATAAAAATTACTATGTTTTTTATTTTTTTGTAAATTTGGAAAACCAAATATAAATTTAAACTTTATTTTTTTAATTGTTTGTACTCTTCGATTTTCTCGAAAAAAAATTATTTAAACATCTATTTATTCTGTAAATTTTGAAACTTGATTGAAAGTGGGCCAATAAAAATGATTATGTTTTTTTTTTTTTGTGTTTCCAAATTTTCAAAAAGTTAAAAAAACAGTAGTTTTTGTAGGCCCTCTTTCAACCAAGCCTCAAAATTTACAGCGTAAATATATGTTAAAATAATTTTTTTTTCGAGAAAATCGAAGAGTACAAACAATTAAAAAAATAAAGTTCAAATTATATATTTGGTTTTCCAAATTTTCAAAAAATTAAAAAACAGTAATTCTTATAGGCCCACTTTCAACCAAGTCTTAAAATTTACAGAATAAATAGATGTTTAAATAAAAAAATCGGGAAAAGAAAGAAAGAATATCCAATTAGGACCAAAAGACTAAAAAAAGAACTACTATTTAAAGATTTTTAAAAAAGCTATATCTTTTTAACGAGTATTCATAAAAAACTCAAACTAGGCCAGGTGGTGTTTTTAGTGGGTACTAAAAATATAAAAAAAATGGAGGAAATCAAGAATATTTTTTTTCTGATCTGACCGACTTGTCGTGGAATGCCCCATATATAGATGTATAGCTTAAGAAAATTTAAAAAGTCGAAGTTTTTTTGTCCATCAAACACAATTAAAAAAAATTAGTAATTTTTCAACTTTGACCATGCTTTTGCCCATTAATTTGTTTGGTAACCATATCACATGTGCATTTATTTAAATAACACATTTAGTAACATGTAAAGAACATTGGCAAAAAAGTTGTCGAGCATTTTAATATGAAATCCCCAATTTTGGAACACATTTTCCCCACTTTGGGAATTCGACTATTTTTCTGAAAAAAAGGAAAATTTAGTATTTTTGGTTTAGAAGGGATGCGATAGTGAAAATCGATTGATAGCCAACTAAATTACGGGCTTATAAGTGTGCAAAGGTAAGAAACCCCTGATGTATCCGTAACTCAGAATTTTGAAGTGTCTGGCAAATTTCAAATACAGATTCTTGTTCTACTCGACAATACCTACCACAAAAATAATATAACCTCCCAGAGTTGTTGGACTGTCGCACAGTGTTATAATCGCTTAGAATGAAATGAAATAAATAAATAAAATTTAGTTATATATCTCTTATCGCAAACCCCTTCCCCTTCTTACTACCAAGCTAATTTGAATATCATAAAACTTTTATGAAATATTCTGGCGCCTCCTGTGTGGGATAGTGGCGAAATACCAGCCTACCACAAAAAGAAAACAAATAAATACAAAATCGAAATTTGAAATATGAATCTTTTCTTCAATACCTTCCCCTAGGTAATTTGGCTATCAAGAAAATATTAAGAAATACGCTGTCGCTCTCCGTGGGAGATAATGACAAAAACGGTTTTAAATCTATGAAATACCAGGCTCTTACAATAATAAAATAAATATTTCTACTGATTTAGAAATATCACTCTTCTTATCAATCCTGTCCCTTCCTAGTGATTTGCTGAATTGAATTTGAATCTCAACAAACAAGAAAGACTCGGACGCCACCAGTGGTGGATAGTGGCGAAATCATTATTGGATGGAAATTACAAATATCACAGTTCGCAGCAACCATTTCTTCTTCTTATAAAATAGGTCATTTGAATCTCACAAACCGCTGGCGATGTCTGTGGGGGATAGTGACGAAAACTATTTTATATGAAATACGCTTCAATAATAATCAAAGAAATTCCGAACAGGCGCCGCCTGTGTTGGGTAGTGGCAAATAACTATTTAATATCTGTGATATATATGGCTCCCACAATAATGAAATATATATGTGAAGGAAGGAAAGAATATCACTCTTATTCTACAGCTCCTATTTTCTCCACAACTAAAATACGAAAGCGCCACCTGTGCTGGATAGGGGCGAAATAAATACCGGATCGAATTGAGAAATATCACTTCTCTCGCCAAAACATTCCCCTTCGTACTGCACAAGGAGTAAGCTTATATAAATCTCTAACTATTTATATAAATAACTAACTATTAAAAATATAAGAAAATATTTGATTTGAACTGGGATATTGTCCTCGTTTTTAAACGCATATTCGGCAAGTGAGCTGTGCTTCTCGTTCGTTTGTGAGAATCATTTCTTTAAAGAGGCCGGATTTGATGGTGAAAAGTCGCTGCGAAGCCACTTGAGGAAACCTTTGACAGGATGGAAATCATGATAGTGGTAGTGTGCAGCCAAATAATAAATGTCACCATGTCATTTGTAAGTAAATTTGCATTCTATTAAATATAGATGCAAAATGGTTTAGAGCCAGGACAATATACCACCAAACTACCAAACCAAATATTGATTACAGACAAAAAAAAAACAACAAAAAAACTAAAATGAAAGAAAATATTTTATCCGATTTTATATTCTATTTCTTACGGGGTTTTTCGTGTCAACATAAAAAGATTCTTTTGAACAAATGTTTATATTTTATATATTTTGCAGACTGTTTCTATGATAGTGACAATGATAAAGGAAATCAAAGATTTAGATATATCACTCTCTTTAACAACTATCCCCAGCAAATTTGTATAATTTATAAAAATCCAAAAAACGTGCTTACTTTTCGCACCCACTGTATCCTGTTGATATGCACGATGGCACGCCACATACATTCGTATGTAAGTGAACATAAAAAGGCTCTCTAAATTGTATCAATTCACGTCATTGTTAACAATCAACACGTTGTCTAAATGTTGCATGCTCGCATTTGCATTTGGAAAAATCTGGTTTTGTAACTAAAAATAGCCCAACAATAAATCTCTTGAAGATGTACTAGAGAAAAGTCAATAGTGAAGTGAACTAAAGATATCAAGCGCGACAGAAACATTTGGATGTTTTAATCCTTTGAGGGAGAACAATTGATACAAAAAATGGTGCAGATTGCCACTATTGCCACAAGTACAAAAGGTATAAATTACACCGTACGACAATATTTAAAAGAAGTCGTTACACTTGTCGGATTATATATGTCTGAAATTCTTGCCGCTTAAAAAGACTACGAATTTTCAAAAAAATATTTTAAATATTTATAATACCGATAAAGGTGTTAAATTAAAGATGAGAATATCTGCTAAAAATACTCCAAATTCAATGCTTCTAACAGATTATCTCTTTTTTAATTAGACATGGCATCGTATGGTGCGAATAAGTATTTAAAAGAATTTTTGAAAATGTTATTTTTCGATAAAGGACCCACTTGAACTCTACTCTAGTGCCTCCTGCGGTGGTTAGTGGCGAAAACCTGCCATCATTACTAAGGGAATGAAATACTTAACTTATCAAATAATTACTGGAACGAATATAGACGTATGACTATTAATACCAGCTCACTACTTAGCCTACTTAAATCTCCTAAATTTAGTAAGAAATTTGTTGTGTCGCCTGTGGAGAATAATGACAATTTACACTTTTTTCCAAATTTCTCAACTATTTTGTGGAGGTTATAAAAATATGGAAAATAGTCAACGAAAAGCTGAACATTATTTCATATGAAATTTCTCCTAAATTCTGTGGGATATTTTTGGCTTTTGTTGGAAAAATTTGGATAAAAATGAAGAAATATACAATATAATTATTATTAGCATGTGTGCACTCAGAAAAATAGCATTCCTATATCTGAGTGAAATCCATACTACAATTTAGTTCAACAATTTTACTCCAGTTCAGCAAAAATTTCCTAAAAGGTTGGAAAAAGAACTAAATATGAGTAAAGTTTCCCGCTTTCATTTCTTTTGATCTAATACAAAATTCTTACAATTGAGTAAATTCGTACTTATGTGGAAGAATATTTCCAAGGTTTTAAGTAAGAAGAAAAAGACTTAGAAATTGTTTGTATGGAAAAAAATCCATTTAGGAAAATTTAACTTAAAGATGTGTTTTTTTCCAAAAATTAATGTAATATGTTTACTGATGTTTACGAGTTCTTCATACCTTTAAGCATTAATGAACTTATAAAAAATCATCTGAAATTGTTTACAAAATTCTTGAAGCAATTCTCGTTCGTTTGCAGTAACTTATTTCTTAAATAGTTCAAGTATTATTCAAAACAACCACTGCGAAGGCGCATCTTTTGCATGGAGTAGAAAATTTTAAGAAATATTTCATGTTGTCATTTTCTGTATCAGTTTTGCACACTCTGAAGCAAAACCATTTGTTTGATTTTTTTAGATAAATTGAACGTATTTTAAGTTCACTTTTTTCTTTGTATCACGTAAAATTTTCCTCAGTTTAAGTAAAAAATTACTTGTTTAAAGGAAAAAATCAGCGAAATTGTACTCAGTTTCAGTAAATATTTACTTGGTTTTAGTAGTTTAGGGAAATTTCAGCAAAATTGTACTAAGATTTAGTACAAATTTACATTTTACTTAAATTTAGTAAAAATTTACTTAGTTTTAGGAAAAAGTTTCATAGATTTAGGAAAACTTCAGCAAAATTGTACTTAGATTTAGTAAAAATGTACATGGTTTGAGGAATTTTCCTCAATTTGAGTAAATATTTAATTGGTTTGAGGAAAATTGAACTAGAATCTATTTCAAAGCATGTACTACATTCAAGGGAAAGTTTGAACTACACCTTTTTCAATTGTAATTCAACAGACATCACTTGAAATTCCGATGACACCAGTTGTAATTCAAAAATTCCATTTGCAATTCAATAAATATCATTTGAAATTCAAAACTCGTCACTTGACAACATTTGAAATTCAAAAGTCATCATTTGTAATTCAAAAGACATCATTTTAAATTCAAAACTCTTTTTGAATTGCAAATGGAATATTTTTTGAACTACAAATGGAATAATTTTTGAATTTCAAATGAAAACTTTTGAATTTCAAATGGTGTCTTTTGAATTACTTATGACGAGTTTTGAATTATAAATGATATTTTTGGATGGAATTTTTGAATTTCAAATGGTGTCTTTTGAATTACACTTGAAAATGGTGTAGATAAGAGGAAATATTGCTTTAGCGCTATACGAAGTTCAATTTTCCTAAATTTTAGTTCATTTTAACAAGTGAACCCTATCACATTTTTCTGAGTGTGTATGTACTCCTATAGAATCAATTCCAATTTCAAACTAGAACAGACATTCCACCATGGGTTAATATGCAAATTGTTTACACACATACAAACGAAAAAAGAACCTTTAGGGCAGGACAACATTACCAAGATAGTGAACTTCAAACTGGTTTAGAGTTTTTAAAATTTTAACATCATCTGGGCACACACCCATCCGCCGTACAACCACCATAGAAAAGTATAAAAGGCAGCGCTTTTCCAGAGGACTTGTAATAGTGAACTACAAACATTGCAATTACAATCATCAACAAGACTCATCCTTCCGCACAACAAAATGATTAAAATAGTAAGTGTTTGGTGTAATATTTAAAATTTGATTGTTAATTTTCCCAATTTGTTCTACAGTTCGTGGTACTCTTTGCTCTTCTGAGCCTGATCGTGGCTCTGCCAATATCAACACCCCTGTTGGCCGAATTGCAACCACAACCAGCTCAAGCTCCAGCCGATACAAAACATGCCGGCTACGTGGAGGCTCTAACGCCCATATTCCGAACGACACCTTTGCTGGCCACGGCGGCTGTTATACCATCGGCATTGACCACTGTCCAGCATTTGCCATATGCTTATGCCACAAATTATGTGAGGGTTTTTATACAGCATAAAAATACATAAATTAATTGAACAACTCACCTTTATGTTTTCTTTTGCAGTTAACCTACGCCTCACCAGCCGAAGTCTCACATTACCGCATCGCTTTTTGAACAAAAGTTGTATCCAAAAAAAGCTTTCGGTAAAGGTGAGTTGTTTTGATGTGACGCCGTTGGAGCCAAGCAGCCTAAAAGTAAACCAAGAAAATTGAATATTTTTGTGAAAATTTGTGGAACTCATTTCGCCATATTTCTTAATACGCATATTATTAGTGTGGAACTTTAATAAGAAAAAAATAAATAAATAATTTGATATGTGATGAATACCCTATGATAAATGATGTGGTTTATTTTGTGTTTCTGTTGATTTGTTGTTGATGAGTATTCTTACAGGTTTTCTAGGAGTTGGTACTGAGGAAATTTTAGGTGAATATGGCTGGGTGAATATGGACAGTAGTAGCGATATTGGTGGTAGTAGGCGACACCTGTGGTGGATGGCGTAGAAAACTTAACATCTATAGGTTTGAAATAAGGCCAGGCTCCCACAATATCCAAATAGATACCAGAAAGAATTTATTAAGAATTTTCGTGCTAGGTGAATATATATCGTCCCCACAATAACCTTCTTCCTTATTCCTCTTCTTATGCTTTTGAAGATAAAATGAGTACTAATTAATAGTTTTAATGATATTTTTTTTTGGTGGCGGTAGTATTTCCAAGGACCACTCTCTATCTAGAAGTTAGCTACAGCGAATCGGTCCACCGGTTTGGCGTCCTATACGGAACATACAGACACAGATTGATAATATATACATATATATTTAGAATATCCATCATTGGTTCCATGTCTGGTCAAATTATAGTTCCACAGCGTGGGTCATTGGAAAAAAATAACATATAATTTTTCATTTGAAAATGCTCACCCAAAAACTCTGGGAAGTGATGCTATTTTTCTGGTAGGTATCGTCGAGTAGAACAAGAATCTCTGTTTGAAATTTGCTAGACTCCCCCGAAATATTGAGTTACGGGTAATAACCGGGGTTTACGAATTGAGGTCCAATAAAAATACTTAAAATTCGTCAAAATGATAAAAACGTCGAAGAAATTACTAGATTTTTCCAAAAATATCCAAATTCCCAAAGTGGGGAAAATGTGTTCCAAAATTGGGAATTTTTTTATTAAAATGGTCGTCATGCTTTTTTACTATTTTTATCTGTTTTGATGAATTTTAAGTATTTTTATTTGATCTCAAAAAAAATATTGGACCAAAAAATATATGCTATTATATTGAGGGGAACGATAAACCGTTTTACCTTAACATGTAAATTGTAGGTCCTTTTCGCGGTCATATATTACCAATCAAATCTGTTCTGATTTTCCCCTTTCATGTTAACTCTCATCTCCCACGATGTTAAGGCATTCATTAGTGGGAATAGTTCTTTTAATATCCCACTGTTTGTTGTGACCTTAGACTGTTTACATATCAATGCGACAAGATGATGACGAAGAAGAACAAGAAGAAAATAATACTACAGCAAAAAGAAAACCAAAGTATTTTACTCCACAGGATATGTCGTTAGACGTCCATCTGAACAATCAACAAATTAGTTGGAAACACTTAGAGCAGAAATATTTACATCTCTTCTCTGCTACATACTCTAAGAGCAGAAACGAAAAAAAAAAACATTTTGTAAACAACCCTAACACCGCCTATTTGGGGATATGGGAACTCTAAAGGGCACAACACAAATATTTGTGGAATAACAATCATTCAGATGTCTGTCCGAAATTCACAATTTAAAGATATGAATATCGCAGACTGTCTAGATTTATAACTATGTTCACAGCAAATTCATCATGGGAATGTTGGCATCCCATTCGAAATGAAATCCTTTAAGTTCATTGAATTTGCCGCACAGTGATTTGCCTCCCGTCGTCTATTGTATGGCTTTTTTGTTTTGTTTCTTACATATTACGTTTCGTTTGTGTCATTTCCACGAATTTCTGAAAACATTCATCCAACCGAATATTGAAAAAAAAAAAAAAAACAAATAATATTTACATATTTTTTTCAAAATCATGGCATGGTGATATTTTTGGGACAATTTGTGGCGTTGTCAATGTCTAGAGTCTGTGAAACAAAAAATAGTCGTGATTGGGGGATTCAACTGTGTCGCTGATTTGACTAAAACGTCAAAGTCAATTCACTCACTTCATATTAATTAACGTAATCATATTACGAACCAAATACTTGGGTTTTTTGGGTAGCAAGAAATGTTTTGGCTGTTTATGATATGAATATAAATATCGAGACCAGAAGGACCTTTGTTAAAGTTTACCTTGGATAATAAGTTTACATGTGGGTGAAAAGGAGGAGTTTAAGTAGTTCCCACAATGTTGTAATGATTCTTAACACTAACTAGGCAACTAATGAGAAAACAATTAGTATCTCTAAGCGGACTAGTTTTGTAGATTCCATAAGGCAAAGGTAAAGGTAAAGGTAAAGGTAAAGGTAAAGGTAAAGGTAAAGGTAAAGGTAAAGGTAAAGGTAAAGGTAAAGGTAAAGGTAAAGGTAAAGGTAAAGGTAAAGGTAAAGGTAAAGGTAAAGGTAAAGGTAAAGGTAAAGGTAAAGGTAAAGGTAAAGGTAAAGGTAAAGGTAAAGGTAAAGGTAAAGGTAAAGGTAAAGGTAAAGGTAAAGGTAAAGGTAAAGGTAAAGGTAAAGGTAAAGGTAAAGGTAAAGGTAAAGGTAAAGGTAAAGGTAAAGGTAAAGGTAAAGGTAAAGGTAAAGGTAAAGGTAAAGGTAAAGGTAAAGGTAAAGGTAAAGGTAAAGGTAAAGGTAAAGGTAAAGGTAAAGGTAAAGGTAAAGGTAAAGGTAAAGGTAAAGGTAAAGGTAAAGGTAAAGGTAAAGGTAAAGGTAAAGGTAAAGGTAAAGGTAAAGGTAAAGGTAAAGGTAAAGGTAAAGGTAAAGGTAAAGGTAAAGGTAAAGGTAAAGGTAAAGGTAAAGGTAAAGGTAAAGGTAAAGGTAAAGGTAAAGGTAAAGGTAAAGGTAAAGGTAAAGGTAAAGGTAAAGGTAAAGGTAAAGGTAAAGGTAAAGGTAAAGGTAAAGGTAAAGGTAAAGGTAAAGGTAAAGGTAAAGGTAAAGGTAAAGGTAAAGGTAAAGGTAAAGGTAAAGGTAAAGGTAAAGGTAAAGGTAAAGGTAAAGGTAAAGGTAAAGGTAAAGGTAAAGGTAAAGGTAAAGGTAAAGGTAAAGGTAAAGGTAAAGGTAAAGGTAAAGGTAAAGGTAAAGGTAAAGGTAAAGGTAAAGGTAAAGGTAAAGGTAAAGGTAAAGGTAAAGGTAAAGGTAAAGGTAAAGGTAAAGGTAAAGGTAAAGGTAAAGGTAAAGGTAAAGGTAAAGGTAAAGGTAAAGGTAAAGGTAAAGGTAAAGGTAAAGGTAAAGGTAAAGGTAAAGGTAAAGGTAAAGGTAAAGGTAAAGGTAAAGGTAAAGGTAAAGGTAAAGGTAAAGGTAAAGGTAAAGGTAAAGGTAAAGGTAAAGGTAAAGGTAAAGGTAAAGGTAAAGGTAAAGGTAAAGGTAAAGGTAAAGGTAAAGGTAAAGGTAAAGGTAAAGGTAAAGGTAAAGGTAAAGGTAAAGGTAAAGGTAAAGGTAAAGGTAAAGGTAAAGGTAAAGGTAAAGGTAAAGGTAAAGGTAAAGGTAAAGGTAAAGGTAAAGGTAAAGGTAAAGGTAAAGGTAAAGGTAAAGGTAAAGGTAAAGGTAAAGGTAAAGGTAAAGGTAAAGGTAAAGGTAAAGGTAAAGGTAAAGGTAAAGGTAAAGGTAAAGGTAAAGGTAAAGGTAAAGGTAAAGGTAAAGGTAAAGGTAAAGGTAAAGGTAAAGGTAAAGGTAAAGGTAAAGGTAAAGGTAAAGGTAAAGGTAAAGGTAAAGGTAAAGGTAAAGGTAAAGGTAAAGGTAAAGGTAAAGGTAAAGGTAAAGGTAAAGGTAAAGGTAAAGGTAAAGGTAAAGGTAAAGGTAAAGGTAAAGGTAAAGGTAAAGGTAAAGGTAAAGGTAAAGGTAAAGGTAAAGGTAAAGGTAAAGGTAAAGGTAAAGGTAAAGGTAAAGGTAAAGGTAAAGGTAAAGGTAAAGGTAAAGGTAAAGGTAAAGGTAAAGGTAAAGGTAAAGGTAAAGGTAAAGGTAAAGGTAAAGGTAAAGGTAAAGGTAAAGGTAAAGGTAAAGGTAAAGGTAAAGGTAAAGGTAAAGGTAAAGGTAAAGGTAAAGGTAAAGGTAAAGGTAAAGGTAAAGGTAAAGGTAAAGGTAAAGGTAAAGGTAAAGGTAAAGGTAAAGGTAAAGGTAAAGGTAAAGGTAAAGGTAAAGGTAAAGGTAAAGGTAAAGGTAAAGGTAAAGGTAAAGGTAAAGGTAAAGGTAAAGGTAAAGGTAAAGGTAAAGGTAAAGGTAAAGGTAAAGGTAAAGGTAAAGGTAAAGGTAAAGGTAAAGGTAAAGGTAAAGGTAAAGGTAAAGGTAAAGGTAAAGGTAAAGGTAAAGGTAAAGGTAAAGGTAAAGGTAAAGGTAAAGGTAAAGGTAAAGGTAAAGGTAAAGGTAAAGGTAAAGGTAAAGGTAAAGGTAAAGGTAAAGGTAAAGGTAAAGGTAAAGGTAAAGGTAAAGGTAAAGGTAAAGGTAAAGGTAAAGGTAAAGGTAAAGGTAAAGGTAAAGGTAAAGGTAAAGGTAAAGGTAAAGGTAAAGGTAAAGGTAAAGGTAAAGGTAAAGGTAAAGGTAAAGGTAAAGGTAAAGGTAAAGGTAAAGGTAAAGGTAAAGGTAAAGGTAAAGGTAAAGGTAAAGGTAAAGGTAAAGGTAAAGGTAAAGGTAAAGGTAAAGGTAAAGGTAAAGGTAAAGGTAAAGGTAAAGGTAAAGGTAAAGGTAAAGGTAAAGGTAAAGGTAAAGGTAAAGGTAAAGGTAAAGGTAAAGGTAAAGGTAAAGGTAAAGGTAAAGGTAAAGGTAAAGGTAAAGGTAAAGGTAAAGGTAAAGGTAAAGGTAAAGGTAAAGGTAAAGGTAAAGGTAAAGGTAAAGGTAAAGGTAAAGGTAAAGGTAAAGGTAAAGGTAAAGGTAAAGGTAAAGGTAAAGGTAAAGGTAAAGGTAAAGGTAAAGGTAAAGGTAAAGGTAAAGGTAAAGGTAAAGGTAAAGGTAAAGGTAAAGGTAAAGGTAAAGGTAAAGGTAAAGGTAAAGGTAAAGGTAAAGGTAAAGGTAAAGGTAAAGGTAAAGGTAAAGGTAAAGGTAAAGGTAAAGGTAAAGGTAAAGGTAAAGGTAAAGGTAAAGGTAAAGGTAAAGGTCAAAGGTCAAAGGTCAAAGGTCAAAGGTCAAAGGTCAAAGGTCAAAGGTCAAAGGTCAAAGGTCAAAGGTCAAAGGTCAAAGGTCAAAGGTCAAAGGTCAAAGGTCAAAGGTCAAAGGTCAAAGGTCAAAGGTCAAAGGTCAAAGGTCAAAGGTCAAAGGTCAAAGGTCAAAGGTCAAAGGTCAAAGGTCAAAGGTCAAAGGTCAAAGGTCAAAGGTCAAAGGTCAAAGGTCAAAGGTCAAAGGTCAAAGGTCAAAGGTCAAAGGTCAAAGGTCAAAGGTCAAAGGTCAAAGGTCAAAGGTCAAAGGTCAAAGGTCAAAGGTCAAAGGTCAAAGGTCAAAGGTCAAAGGTCAAAGGTCAAAGGTCAAAGGTCAAAGGTCAAAGGTCAAAGGTCAAAGGTCAAAGGTCAAAGGTCAAAGGTCAAAGGTCAAAGGTCAAAGGTCAAAGGTCAAAGGTCAAAGGTCAAAGGTCAAAGGTCAAAGGTCAAAGGTCAAAGGTCAAAGGTCAAAGGTCAAAGGTCAAAGGTCAAAGGTCAAAGGTCAAAGGTCAAAGGTCAAAGGTCAAAGGTCAAAGGTCAAAGGTCAAAGGTCAAAGGTCAAAGGTCAAAGGTCAAAGGTCAAAGGTCAAAGGTCAAAGGTCAAAGGTCAAAGGTCAAAGGTCAAAGGTCAAAGGTCAAAGGTCAAAGGTCAAAGGTCAAAGGTCAAAGGTCAAAGGTCAAAGGTCAAAGGTCAAAGGTCAAAGGTCAAAGGTCAAAGGTCAAAGGTCAAAGGTCAAAGGTCAAAGGTCAAAGGGATTAAAGGTCAAAGGTCAAAGGGATTAAAGGTCAAAGGTCAAAGGGATTAAAGGTCAAAGGTCAAAGGGACTAAAGGTCAAAGGTCAAAGGGATTAAAGGTCAAAGGGATTAAAGGTCAAAGTCAAATATCAAAGGTCAAATGGATTAAAGGTCAAACGGATTAAAGTCAAATGGATTAAATGTCAAAGGGATTAAAGGTCAAAGTCAAATATGAAAGGTCAAATGGATTAAAGGTCAAACGGATTAAAGTCAAATGGATTAAAGGTCAATGTGGAAGGTCAAAGGTCAATCGGATTAAAGGCCAAATGGATTAAAGGGCAAAGGTCAAACGGATTAAATCTCAAAGTGATTAAAGTCAAATGGATTAATTGTCAACGGTCAAAGGGATTAAAGGCCAAAAGGATTAAATGTCAAAGAGATTAAAGGTCAAATGTAAAAGGTCAAAGGGATTAAAGTCAAATGGATTAAAGATCGAAGGTCAACGGTCAAAGTGATTTAAGGCCAAAAGGATTAAATGTCAAAGGGATTAAAGGTCAAAAGGATTAAAGGTCAAAGGTCACATGTGAAAGGTCAAAGGGATTAAATGTCAAAGGTATTAAAAGTCAAAGAGATTAAAGGTCAAATGGATTAAAGGTCTAAGGGATTAAAAGTTAAAGGTCAAGTTCAAGTTCAAAGGTCAAATGTCAACGGTCAAGGTCAAAGTCAAAGGTTAAGGTCAAAAATCAAGGTCAAATGGATTAAATGTCAAGGTCAAATAGATTAAAGGTCAAATGTATTAAAGGTCAAATGTATTAAAGGTTTAGGTCAAAAGTATTAAAGGTCAAAGGTATTAAAGGTTTAGGTCAAATGTATTAAAGGTCAAAAGAATTAAATGTCAAGGGTATTAATCAAAGCTGGAAGTCCGAAGTTCGTTGTCCGATAAGTAACACTATTCCATCTGTTACATAGTGTAACCGTTTTTTGATCCAAATCAAACGGTCGGCGTTACGTGGCTAAATGTACATCCTGTCAAATTAAAGCTTTTGTATCTTCATACGGATGATCGGAATACTATGAAATATGATATCCCAGCAAAAAGGGAGCATCCAAAGAAGTGAAAAAGGTGTGATTAGTTCTCATTTTGTCTGTGTGCATACGAAATACGGGAATAGGGAAGAATGAATCCGTGCAACCCCAGGTAGAAAAGCTATTAATTAATAAAAAAATATTTGAAGTAAATTTATAAAACAATACATTTTTAAATTTGTACAAAATTATACATTTTTAAATTTGTACAAAATTATACATTTTTATTTAAAAAAGTAATAAAAAAACAGATTTTCCCGAGCCATGATTCGCACCCAACACCTTTTGGGCCCCTTAACACTAACTAACACCACACAAAAATTGTTAAAATGTTATTCTTTAACATGTTAAAAAAGGTTCAGATCATTTTGCATTTTATAGAATGCAAAAATGTATTTATTAATTGTCTCATCACTGTCTTTATCTCGATATCAGGACCGAGGCGACCGCATCCAGTAGGCTTTACAGCGATTGTCCCACTGTGCCCTGGAAACGTGACAATACCGCAACTGTATCTTTCACACTCTTCAGTCAACCGAATACAAATGACCAGACTAGCAAGAATTAATTAATAGGGTCTCTGCTGGAAGTTCCCAGTGGTATAAATGCAATGACAGCCTATCTATACGCTTCAACCTATGTTGAAGGGCCAAACAAAAGCTTCCGTTGTTGCTGGTGTCGTACATACCAATATTTTTCAGCGTGTAGAATTCCTGAACCATGAACATGCATCTCTACCGGTTTTACAGAAGCCGTTTCGACCCTAAGAAATATGTATGAGTACATAAATTAGAGCATGGTCATTTGAACAAGATTAACACCGGTTTATAACTTTTTTTAAATAAATTCCAAATGAGCACAAGAGTCGTTGTAACCCCTGTGGTTTGCTCGCTTACAAGAATTGCATCACAAGACGTTGGACTGAAATTCGAAGGGGAGAACTAACACCACTTCCGCCTGTAACATATGTTGGACTTTTATTACATATTCTCCTACCCAGCTCTGGGAATGCAAATTAACTTTTATTGACCCCCCCCATCATCCACATTTGAAATCATAAATCAATAAAGACCCCCAAAAAAACCGTCAGTTTGCACCATATAGTCGTCTCCATTCATACATTTTTAGCGTATGATTATGACATAATAAACAAAAACAGGCAAACATATCAAGATGAACCATCATCATCTCCAACTCCATCGCCATCATCATAAATGGCAAACAAACAAAAGCCATCTACGATCATTCGTCAGTCAGTTGGCCTGAAAACAATGGGAAAATAATGTTTAGCCGGGGTGCTGTTCACACCGACTGCGTCAACGCCATGATGACGATTTCAATTAAATAAAAACAAACTTGCAAAATTATTATCAGATTTCTTCTTTCTTTTGCTGTTTCGCTTTCACTGTTTGGTTAACTGTGATGGTAAGGTGGTACCATTGGTACTATTTTTGGTAATTTTTTTGTACTCTGCTGGTGAAAAATAAACCTGTACCTCAAAATTGATGAGAATCCTAAATTGTCTTATAATTCGAGGATACTACTCATTGGATTGGACGAATCATATGGATCTGCATCACACAACTCATTGAAATTCTTACAATCAGCTAAAAACAAAGCCTTAAAGATAGTACATAATTTGCCTGTGCCTTACTCATCGATTGATCTATACAAATATAAAGCTTTTAAAGCTAATGGTTCCTGGTTTGTATAAACAACACATTTTGATGTACATGTTTAAGTGTCTAAGAGGCATAGGAGCATGAACAATTACATTTAATAGAAATATAGTCCGTTATTTGTAGTAGTTATTTGTTGAAGCGATAAATTCGTAAAAATATACATTTAATATTTGTGCTCTCAGTTTGGAAATATAAGTCGTCCTATCACGTCTGGTTATAGCTTCAATTAAAGCTAATGGTGATGGCTACAATTGTTGCAAATTTCATATAGAGACAGTAGCAGCCAAGAAAAAACCTACAAAATAGGAAAAATATTTTATTTCATTATTTAATAACCAACATTTTAAAGAAGAGAAATAATGTCTATTTGAAAAAAGATCTATGGATAAATGTAGATGTCAAGACAATGCGCAAAAGATTTTTTAATTACGTTTTTTAAATAGCCCGAAAAACTTAAAAATGTAAAACAGAATATTTTAATAATAAAAAATATGTACATATATATATTTTTTTTAAATTTTTACTAAAATTACAATATTCATTGAAAGTATTTATACCATTATTTTGGGAGTATAAGTTGAATTAGAGGTACTTATGATGACTACAAATTTTATGAGTTACACTTTCATGTAGAAAAAGTGATTTTAGTAACAGTCACAAGTTGAGAAAAAAGTATTTTTTTGAAAAAAATGTTTTTGTTTTAGTTTTTTCGTTTGTATTTTTTGGTCTGTAATCAATATTTGATTTGAACTGGGATATTGTCCTGGCTCAAGACCATTTTGCATCTATAATTGAAAGAATGCAAATTTATTTACAAATGGCATGGTGAAATTAATTACTTGGCTGCAGACTACCACGATCATGATTTCGCCCATGTCAAAAGTCTTTTCAAGTGACTTCGCAGTGACTTTTCAACATCAAACCCGGCCTCTAAAAGGAGATGATTCTCACGAAGGAACGAGAAGCACAACTCACTTGCTGAATTTGCGTTTAAAAAATCGCACCAAGTAATAAAGCACACATGCCATCTTACAAGCATCTCATTGAGTTGCATATGTAAGTATGTGTATATGCAGGTATAGTTACCCAGCAATACGTCTGCCGTGCCAACGCTCATTTGTTTTAGTTTTTTCGTTTGAATTTTTTTGGTCTGTAATCAATATTTGATTTGAACTGGGATATTGTCCTGGCTCAAGACCAATTTTGCTTCATCATATCCAGTTCAAATATGTTTTTGTTCATATAAAAATAAAATAATATTATAAAAAATCTTTTTAAAAAACAACTTTTGGACGACTGTTCATGAAACACTGCTTCTACATGTAAGTGAAATTCGCAACATTTGTAGCTATCATATTTTTCATATATTTTTTTTCAATTTTTTTTCTGATGGTGCAATCTCACACTACAAAAAAAATGAAAAAAATAACCAGTCAATAACCAATTTTTTCTTGTATTTTTCATTGTTTTTATACCTTGTGTTTATGAACTAATGAAAAAAATATAATTTTGATGATTTTTTACTGTAATGCTGGTTGATTTTGTAAAATATAAATCGAAAAAAGTCGTAATAAATAGAAGCTATCATTTCACTGCTTTCAAACTCACACAGTCGCTTAAATATAGACCTAAGCACACTACTTTGAAATTTCAACAAAAAATTAAAATTGCAAAAACTTTAAAAAAATCTAACCTCACATCTCAATTTTTAAAAGTAATTGAAATTACCTTCAAAACCAGGTATAACACAATAAAATCGGTAAAGTCTTTCAGGAGTTACAGGCGATTGAATGAACACACCTTTTGAAAAAAGTAGTATGTTTTTCACTTTTGAATTGGTCATAGCTCGTGAAAAAAATGTTTTTTTCCAAAAATACGTATACAATATTTTTATGAGAAGAATATACACAAACTTTCAAAACAATCGCAGCTATCGAGGTAAAAAACCGTACAGCTTGACATGGAATGACTCAGATGCAAAATGGTCTTGAGCAAGGACCATATCCCAGTTCATATCAAATATTGATTACAAACTAAACAAACCCAAAAAATAAAATTTCAAATATTAACATGATACAAATTTAGGATTTGTGTATTATTGCGTTCGAATATAGTCCCTTCATATGTTTGTACCAAAGCCGTTTCACGACTTTTTAAGTTGTTTGAGGCATATCTGTCCGTCCGAAAAGAGCTAAGGAATCAATACAAACTTTTCACATGAAAATATTTTTCCATAACTTAGTTTAAGTTCGAAGATTGCCACGCCCTTTCTGGTGCACATTCTTATGTTAAATGAAACAATGAAACTTCCACGCGGATATTCGGAAGGGCGATATTGCTGATACAGCCCTTCTGTTGCCTCCCACACAAATTGGCATAAGCTATGATTAAAATAAAACTGACATATCACATTAAATATACAAAATATTTATGGTTTCGCTTCCCTTCCACACATTTGTAAAATTAAATTCTTTATAACTTTATAAATAGTCCGGCCCTAAGTAATATTAGAGTTCTTAAAAAAAACAAACAAAAGTTTAGAATTTTGATTCTGAGAGTGAGGGTCGGTTTAACCGGCAGAAACTTACTTACTTGTTCCCATAAAAATATTGCTCTGATGTCTTTTGTGAGGTTTCGAAGAATTTTATTTTGAAGCAAACAATCTCTATCTGCATAAATTAGTATAATAATTGAAATTTCCCCAACATTTTTTTACAGGTCTCTAACAACACATTATTCATGTAAGACTTCAAACATATAGCGTTATAAATACAAATTTGTCGGATGTTCATCACACGAGCCAGTTAGAAATGCAAGATTCAATTCCGAATTCCTCCACTACACTCTGAAAATAGTTGATTGGAATTGTAACCAATTGCCTCCAGAAAAAAAGTATTTTAATCCCATCTCACAACACAAATTTAGATTTTTTAATTATTCATAAATATATTTAATACTGATTTCGAAGGTGAAAAACATTTGAAAATCGTAAATTCCTGATTATTATTTTAAACTTGTGAATTTACCAAAACATTCAGACAATTTTACAAACAAGATTATTTTTTACAATTTCACACCCATTTTCGTACTCTTTACAAATGTTGACATACCATCACTGATTTTTTTAGTACCAACACGTCGGCAGACATTAAACCAAAACTCACAAAAATATAGCAACACATAATAACAATAAATTATCTGTACAATGCCTACCTTCCACACTCGACTTTTCGTTGTACATATGTTTTGCTGTTTTCTGCTTCATCTTCTTCTTTTTGTGAGCGCTGTTATAATTTTATAGTAAAAAAATTTCCTTCTTCGGAATTGGAAAGACGCCAAATTTGTCTTAACTAAAATGTAAAAAAAAACAAACACAACAACTTTATGTGTTCAACGGAAACCGAAATCTAAATGTTTACATTAAATGTTTTCTGGGCTATACGAACAGAGTGAAAAGCGAGCGAACAGCTCAAAATGTTGTTTAACGAAAGAAGAAAACGCTTTGCTAAAATTATTTCACACTTGAGTTCGTATTAACCACTTTTCCATGGATAGTTAAACGAGATATGTCTAATCAAAACATTGCAGTAGTGTGGTGATGTGAAGAGCTATAAGTAAAACGATTATTTAATAAAAGATAATCAACCCATGTTTCCCATTGTTCAAACAAGGGCCATAAATTCTACATTTATCCATAGATTTTCTTCAGATAGGACTTATTTTCTTTAATAAGATACTGGATATTAGAAAATAGCACAAAATACTATTCTTTCTACTCGTGCTATTTAAACGAAAACTAAAAAACATGGTTTGTTTAAAAATTCCCTTCTGTCTACATTTATCCATATATATTTTACTGCAAGACATTGTTTTCTTTATAGTAATACTAGATATTAAAAAAAGCAAAATATATTTTTTCAAGTTTTATGGGCAGATAAAAAATATTTTTAAAATATCACATTTTCTTTATTTTCGGCGACTGCTCCTAAATCATTGTATCTATGTGATTTAGGAACAGTCTATATACGTACCTTAGACGAAACTCGGCATTTTAGTAAAATAAAAATAAAAAATCCATAAATAATTTTAATATAGTTTTCGATTTTAGAACGCCAAAATACATCAGAAATTGTAAAACTAAACAGAAACTAATTCTGTGGTTTTCACAAATAACCACTTATCTCGAAAATCAATCGAATATAAATGTTCAGGAGATCCAAACTACGTTTCTCTTTCTAGTACATTACAGTTAGATTCTTATATGCAGGAAAAACTTACTAAAAGAATCCATTTTTAAATAATTTTAAGTGTACATAGATAAAATATGTATAATTAAATACTTTTGCATTAAAATCTCAAAATCTAGAAATTTCGAGATAAGCGATTATTTATTAGAACTGCAGAATCGAATGTCTGATGAATTTAAAGAATATAAGGACATTTTGCAGGATAATTGTTGGTTTTAGCGGAAAAAAATAAATGTAATCTAATTTTTGTTTAAAAAATATTGGTTTTTTTTAAAACCATTTTTTTTAAATATTGACTTGTCTTCTGAAAAAAAAATAATATATTTAATTTTGAAAAAATATAATAAAGGGTGATTTTTTAAGAGCTTGATAACTTTTTTTTTAAAAAAAACGCATAAAATTTGCAAAATCTCATCGGTTCTTTATTTGAAACGTTAGATTGGTCCACGACATTTACTTTTTGAAGATAATTTCATTTAAATGTTGACCGCGGCTGCGTCTTAGGTGGTCCATCCGCTTAGTCCAATTTTGGCATTTCCACGTTTTTGAGTAACAGAGACCCAATTGGTGCGAACGGCGACGAATCGAAAATTGGTGGTCATCATTAACACTGGCCGATACAGCTGCGATATTTTCTTCAGTTCGCACTCTACGTAAGCGTGTTGGTGGTTTAATGTCCAACAATGTAAATTTGGTGCGAAATTTAGTCACAATAGCCCGAATAGCCGCTTCAGTGGGTCGATTAAACTGACCATAAAATGGAAGCGCGCAATGAACTTTCTTAACAGAGCACGCATTTTGATAATAAAATTCAATAATTTGCAAGCGTTGTTCGTTTGTAAGACGATTCATGATGAAATGTCAAAGCATACTGAGCATCTTTCTCTTTGACACCATGTCTGAAATCCCACGTGATCTGTCAAATACTAATGCATGAAAATCCTAACCTCAAAAAAATCACTCTTTATAAAATATATTTTTTTATTTTAAAAACAAAATATATATTGATTTTTCCCTCTGAAACAAATATTGAAATAAAAAAACTATTATTTTTTATTTTATTTCAGCATTAAATACATCTGAGTTCTAAATACTCTGAAAATTTCAGAGTGGGAGTTTCACTAGGTTATTATAATTTTTAGTAGATGTCAGCAAAAATGTGGATGAGGAAATAAAAAACCCTATATTTGTTTCTCTTGAGGTTTAATACAATTGCGTATGGGCCCGCCAAAAAATTCCAACAACAAAATTAAGAACCACCATATTACATCATGACCAAGAGATTCGAATCTATGGACAATGAATCCTCGTATACCTATCTTTGTGAATAGTGATGCATAAAGACAATTTTATTATTAAAGGGTGATTTTTTAAAAGCTATAGGAAAGTTTTTCAAAAAAAAAAAAAAACATAAAATTCAGAAAAATGCATGAAATCTTTATTTGAATCGATAGTACGGTCCATATAATTTAATGTTTGAAGATTAAACCATGCAAATGTTGACCTCGACTGCGCCTCCAATGGTCCATCCGCTTAGTCCAATTTTGACATACTCTTTCCAACATTTCGGCCGGTATCTCACGAATAAATGCTTCAATGTTGTCTTCCAATGCATCAATTGAAGCGGGCTTGTCTGTATAGACATGAGCTTTAACATACCCCACTAAAAATAGTCTAAAGGCGTTAAATCGCACGATCTAGGCGGCCAATTGACCGGTCCCGAACGTGAAATAAAATGTTCACCGAACTCGCCTCTCAATAAGTCCATTGTTGCGCGTGCTGTGTGGCATGTGGCACCGTCTTGTTGAAAACACATGTCATGCAAGTCAAGCTCTTGCATTTTGGGCAAAAAAAGTTGGATACCATCTCACGGTAGCGCTCACCATTCACAGTTACGTTACGATTCACATCATCTTTGAAGAAGTACGGTCCAATGATGCCACCAGCCCATAAACCGCACCAAACTGTGACTTTTTCTGGATGCATTGGTAGCTTTTGCAATGCTTCTGGCTGATATTTACTCCAAAATCGACAATTGAGCCAAAAATGAGCTTCGTCGCTGAACACAATTTTTCGGTAAAAACGTGGATCTTCGGCCAACTTTCCAAGAGCCAATTCACCAAAAATTTTACGTTGCGGTAGGTCGTTCGGCTTCAATTCTTGCACCAGCTGTATTTTGAAAGGCATCACCTAAATCCTTGCGCAACATTTTCCACGTTGTTGAGTAACAGAAGCCCAATTGCTGCGAACGGCGACGAATCAATAATTGATGGTCATCATTAACACTGGCCGATACAGCTGCGATATTTTCTTCAGTTCGCAATCTACGTAAGCGTGTTGGTGGTTTAATGTCCAACAATGTAAATTTGGTGCGAAATTTAGTCACAATAGCCGAATAGCCGCATCACTGGGTCGATTAAACTGACCATAAAATGGAAGCGCGCGATGAACTTTCTTAACAGAGCACGCAATTTGATAATAAAATTCAATAATTTGCAAGCGTTGTTCGTTTGTAAGACGATTCATGGTTAAATTATAGATCAAACTGAAGATGTTTGACAGTGAAACAAAACACGAAACGTGCGTCAGCTGTTTAAACCAGTGTTGCCAAAAAGATAATAGCTAAAAAATCACCCTTTATATAACACCTTTAGATAACATTTTGCAGTAATAATTCGAAAAGTGATCTTGAGCAGAGTTCGTGTCTTAAGTCTTTTGTTTTTCTTGGTTTATGCTAAAACGGCTGGAATTCTTCCTCTAGCACAGTGCATTAGTGTTTTACGAACAAATCTAAAATAATCGTATTTATCATAATTAGAATAATGAAGACTATTGGTTTAAAATGTGAATTTTCCTATACCAACTATAATACCAACCATTCTACAAGTATCAGACATATTCTTTGGATTAGGCTAGACGTCGATCAAGAATATTAATACTTTCTAGCCACAGCCACACCAGCATGACATGTTGGTGTGGAGAATGGTGGTCATTGTTTTGCACTGTATTGGAATTTGTCGTTCTAATATTTAGAAAGGCTAATCGTCAAATCGACACCTTACACTGTTAAATGGTCTAAGGTCATGGTATTACAAACGGAATTGTCATGCATTTTTAATTTTCCATTTTCAGAGATAGTATTTCGACTATATCTTGATACATTAATGTGTAATTAAGATAATGGAAAGGGGTTCGAAAATCATTTTTCATTCGGTATAGTAGTTGAAGTACAGTGGACATAAATAATGTAATAATGTCTTTATACCCGTCACTAGGGTATTATGCCAAATTTCATTTACACCCAAAAGAAATTCCTTCGTTTATTATACTGATCGGCGTAGAATGTCACTTCCGATCTGGATTTGACGAAAAAGTACAAATGAAAATAATGTTTTCCATAAATTTGTATTCTCGATTTTGTCATGACTTCATATAGTTTCCCACATTAGTTCACAACACATATGTTTACTTTCTGAACACTTTTATTATCTGAGCACACCAAACTCCTATTAAAAAACGAAAACAATTACCAATAAAAATAAATTTGTTTAAAAAACCTAACAACACAACTGTATCGCAAAAACTATGCATTAAAAATCCGAACTGATTTCATGGTTATTTTATTTCACTAATTCACCCATCGTGAAGTGGAAATTATTCAGTATGGAAGAGTAGTACTGTGCGCATGTTTCTTTCTTTCTTTATGCCACCTCTACGTTTTTCGTTTTTGATTTTTATTAAAAGAAAGAGAAACAGAAAATAGTTTTGTGTTGATCGAAAAAAATGAAGACATCAATGATCGAACAGTAGTTAGCATGTCACTATTAGATCATCACGTTTTCCATAAAAAATTGAAATGGAAAAAGGGAGAGCTTCTGTCAATCAGTGAGCTGTGCGCAATATAATATTCGACTTATTGTAAAGGACCTACGAACAGCGAATGCTAGAAATTCTTTAGCAGGATTTATTCTCTTAAATGAAGCCAGATGGTCTTATCCGCAGTATAACCTGACTTGTCAGCATGGTGAATTATAGCTCCAGATAAATGTAAAGGTATTAAAACACACGATCTCTATATAAAATTAACTAGTTCACCAAATTTGACCTTCAATTCGTCGCTGTATTGAATGTGGGAAAAGGCATGTCTTCAGTCAACATTCCATTCAATTGGTACACTAAGTAAACGCCAAGAATAGCTTTAATACACTTTACGTTCTCATTTTTAAAGAATTTATTTATATATAAATTTTGCAATTTTGTTACTGTGGATTCCATGCACCAGTAGAGAAGTTATGAAGTATTTAATATTATCTAGTATAGATACAATTGTGTGTGAGGTACAAAAAGGGGTGTGGCAAAAGCCTAAATATTGTTTATGTTTAAAGTGATTATAAAAACATTTTCAAATATCAAATTGCAAATGATATTGACTACCCGTATGTCGGTTTTATTGTAATCCAAGTTTATGCCAGTTTGTATGGGAGGTACCAGAAGGGGTGTAGCAAATCGCCTATATTCTATTCGAATGAATTTTCTATAAAAGCATTGCTAAATATCAAATTTCACAGTATTCCGATCATCTGTATAGAAGTTATAACACATTTAATTTCACGTAGTTTAGGGTAATTTGTGTGGGAGGTAAGATAAGGGGCCTGGCAAAACTCGCCATACTTAAAGTGAATATAAAAACATTATCAAATACCAAAATATAGCTGATTCCGAATATCTGTGTGGAAGTTACGTTAATTTTAATTTAACATAGGAATAAGGGTCATCGCCTATCTTCGAACTTAAACTAAGTTTGGGAAAAATATTACAATGTGCAAAGTTTGAATAGATTGCTTAGCTCCTTTCGAGACGGACGGATATGGCTCAAACATCTTAAAAAGTCGTGGAACGGATTTGGTCCAAACATACTTCGGGTCTTAAGACATTTACGTATTTTACGTAAGGATCTCGCTTTAAAGTGTACGTCATAAATTTGGGTGTTATTTTCTGTGAATGGGGTCTCCAGTCGCTATGCTTCCGAATAGACCACCTCAGACTTAGACATGGCCAACATTTACATGATATCATTTTATATATTGTTCTTTTAAGCAAAAATAACTTCACTTTCAAATTTATGTATTTTATTCTATACATAATATCGAAATATATTTTTTTTTCGCATTTACATCATCATTTGTATCCCTTTATCCCCCATAAAAGTACCAATTTAGGTAACTAAGAAATTAAACACCGAATTTCACGATTTTGGCATCAGTCGTTTTGCTCATACCACTTTTATGCCATTTCGTCCCGTTTTCCCAAAAAGTTCGTATTTAAAAAAATCCATAATGTTGAGCAACTACACAGTCAGAGGAATGTACAAACTTAATTTTATGATTTTCGATGCAGCAATTTGGCCGGTACCAAAGGTACCATGTTGACCCTAAATATAAAAATTTTGAAAAATCTCTATTTTTCTCATCTAAAGGTTGAAGTACACCCGAATTTCATTATTCTGCAGCCTTTTCGGATGTACTCATTTGACCAATTAAGGGTTCGAATTTGGCGAAAATCCCTTTATTTTGGATGTGTATGCAGTAGTATCAGTTTTTTTTGGTTGGTACTATTTGTATCCTATGTACCATTTTTACCTTAATGGTGCGAATTTTTATGTTGCACGTGAAGAGCTTTATTTACAATTTTAGTGTCTTTGGTGAGTCCCTCTAAAAATTAGGGATATACTAACTTTGTGATTCCGTTTGTAACACCTTGAAATATCGACCTGAGACCCTATAAAGTATATATATTATTAATCGTCATAAAATTCTAAGACGATCAAGCCACGTCCGCCCGTCTGTCACGCTAAACGAAAGGAGCTAGGACGTCCAAATTTTCCATAAATGTGTCTTATAGTCGTAGATAGATTGGGATTGAAACTGTGCGAAGTCGGCCCAAAGGGAAACATTTTTCCCTCATAAGGTCTAAAAATACCCATAATAACCCCTAATATTTTAGAGTATTTAAGCATATTTTTCAATATGTCTGCTTGTACTTACTTGATATTGCACTTACTTGATATGCGCATTCCCCCCATAACAAAAACGTACACCATAAAGTGATTTTTTATTCGTAGGGGTGAAATGGGGCAAAAAGGGATAAAAATTGTACATATTAAATGACAACGGCAAAAAACACGAAATTCGGTGTGTACATTCCTCTAATTGAGTAGATATATAATATAAAAATACTTTTTCCAAATCCGTACTTTTAAGGGGTAAAATGGGAACAGAGGGATACGAATGGTACCAACCAAACGGCTGCATCTAAAATAATGAAATTCGGTGTATACATTCCTCTGATTGCTTAAACACGTAAAATAAACGGATTTTCAAAATTCGTACTTTTTGGGGTTAAAATTGAAAAAAGGGGATAAAAATAGTACCAACCAAATGACCGCAGCTAGAGTCATGAAATTCGAAGTATACATTCCTCTGACTGCGTAGACACAGCAAATAAAAGGTTTTTTCCAATTTCGTACTTTCAAGGGATACAATGGGTACAGAGGGATAAAAATAGTACCAACTAAGCGACTACAGCTAGAATGATGAAATTCGGTGTGTACGATGTACACTGTACATCCCTCTAATTACGTAGACACGTAAAATAAACGGAGTTTAGAAAGTCGTATTCTTAAGGGGGTAAAATAGGAAAAAGGGGATAAAAATGGTACCAACCAAATGGCCGCAGCTATAATCATGGAATTCGGTGTATACATTCCTCTGACTGCATAGTTGCGTGTCTATAGTAATAAGATTTTTCCAAATGTGTACTTTTTTACTTTCACGGCAAAAATCAGTTGAATCATGAAGTTAGGTTATTTTTCACTATGTACGTGAGATAATGGATTTTCAGAATTTGTACTTTTGGAATTGAAATAGAATGGAAATACAACCAACTGTAGCTCCCACTATCCACCAATATTTATGGTATTTATGCTTTTTAAAAATATAAATATAATAATATTAATTATTGAATTGACTTGATGTAGTATTTCGATATGTAAATGTATTGGTAGCTGCCTTATAAGCGCGGTTTGAAGTAATTAAAATTTTATATTTATTTATAAAATTATTTTTTCAATATTTGTATTTGGTTTGGCCGGCCGAACTTTACGCCGTTTTTACTTGTTTTTTGTAGAACATTATAATCCTTATAGTCCTTTTTGATAGGAATTTTTTTGATTTTCTCGAAAAATTGTCAGGTCAACCCGTAAATAATGGAGCTAGAATGTTAAGATCCAAAAAAATAATCCTCATAGAATTCCACAATATAGTGCTGACAATGAGAATTCTCTCAGACATTAATTTACAACATTTTTAGCACTTGATTGCTCCCTTTAACAAAAATGAAAACATAGAGCCACTATAAAAAGAAACTCAGACCAGATGGACTATAAGTTTATTCTACAAAAATGTTCCAGTCAAAAAGTTTTAATTTGTTGGACAATGTTTTCAGTTTTTTTCCCTCTGTGCCGGATAGACGGGCATGACTAGATCGTGAAAGGTATAACAAAATCTTGACACTTTGTACCACTGTTCATCATATACATCAAGCCAGCCACTTCAAATCTGCAAACTATGAATCATTTACGGCAAACAACAAAACTTCATATTCACGTTTGTTTTTTGTTTGCTTTGAATTCATTGGCCTGGCTTTTGTCTTCGAAATTAAAACGCGCGCGCTCGAAATCATTTAAAGGCATTTGCGGTGAATTGATTTTATGCGTATTTCGCAATTATTAATAATTTATGTTAATTTTGTTGTTGCTGCTTCGACCGCCATTGAAAACAGCGCCATCTGTGTGCGGTGAGTGGCAATAATTGCTTTAAAATGGCAATAACCACTATTGGATGAAATTGCAAATGGTGATGCTCGAAAGAAGGTTATATTGTTTGTCACATCACCACTATCGCCATCACTTGAAGCATAAATCGGTCGAACACTACTCAGCCATTTAGCATTGAACTCCTACACGCAAACCCAATTTTTTTTCATCTTGAACAAAAAAGCAACAACATTTTATAGACGAAACCACAAAAAAAAAATTTAATGAAGAAATGTTGTAATCTCCAAAAATCCGAAAATACTATCAAACAACGACGACGACGAAACGAAAAATTGAAATCAATCAAGGTTTTCTCAGCAAAATGCGGATATTATATCCGCCACCATTGATGCATTGCATTTGAGGCTCACACAACAACAAAAACACCAAAACTAATTTGAGAAGAAGAAAAAACCCGAATGAAAATGCATATAAACTTTTTTCAGCTGTATGCGGGAAAATCCCAGCTTGGGTAATAGTATAAAGCCAACTAGGCGCAACAAAGCAGCACCATGGACAGACAACATCATGTTGTTGTTTTTTGGGTTTTTAATCTGACATCAAACAAAAACGATTTCAGTTTCTATAGAGTCTTGGCCAAATTGTTTTTGGTTTCGTGTGTGTGCAAATTCTTATTTCCTGAACGTTTATTAACCCCTCGAGTCGTTTTTTTATTCTGTTGTCTGTCGATTTTGTATCCAACGAAAAAAAGAAACAAACTGGAAAACCCGTAAACCTTGTGGGGAATACCCATTAATTGCTCGGTGTGGCACAACCACTAGAAACATTTTATGCCTCGTTCGTAAAGTATCTACAATGGTAGATTGCCGCATGACATAACATTAAAGAGCCACAGACACAGTAACATACTCTGCGCTCAAACCTGATTTATGTTAACAAGCATTTCTTGCATGCATTCGACTTTTGGGCCAGACACAGCCAGTCAGTGCGTTTGATGGAACACTGCCATATGACACACATATTTTATATTTTTGATACACAGCAGCTGTTTTGGTAATGGACAAATCTGTCTTTCGAAAATGTAGCAGAAAAATCTAATATTTATTTTCAAAACAAATTAAAACAAGTTAAACAGATAGAGACAATTAAAACGATTTACAAAGGGTGCGCACAAATATATTTTAATTTATTTTTTAGGGATTCATAAAATATGAAAACACAATTTTTCATTCGTTCGGAGAATTATTAGACTTAAAGAGTTCGGGTATTTTTGTCATTTGCCAGAAATCATGATAAAACAACAAACAATTTTCTAGATTTTGGAAGCAGTGCACACGTTGTAGAGCTACTGAGGGTGCAATAAATAAAGTAAACATTGCTGAAACTCGGGTGCAATAAAGTGATAGATGTCGACTGTAAAGCCAAAAACTGTGAAAATTGCCTTTAGATATATCCCCGTAACTTTTGATAATATAGAGAATTGTCTTAGTTTTTTCGTTTGGATTTTGTTTTTGGTCTGTAATCAATATTCGATTTGAACTGGGATATTGTCCTGGCTCAAGACCATTTTGCATCTATATTTAATAGAATGCAAATTTATTTACAAATGGCATGGTGACATTTATTACTTGGCTGCAGACTACCACAATCATGATTTCGACCATGTCAAAAGTCTGTTCAAGTGCCTTCGCAGCGACTTTTCAACATCAAACCCGGCCTCTATAAGGAGATGATTCTCACAAACGAACGAGAAGCACAACTCACTTGCCGAATTTGCGTTTAAAAAATCGCACCAAGTAATAATGTACACATGCCATCTTACAAGCATCTCATTGAGTTGCATATGTAAGTATGTGTATATGCAGGTATAGTTACCCAGCAATACTTCCGCCGTGCCAACGCTCATTTGTCTTAGTTTTTTCGTTTGTATTTCTTTTTTTGGTCTGTAATCAATATTTGATTTGAACTGGGATATTGTCCTAGATCAATACCATTTTGTATCTATATTTAATAGAATGCAAATTTATTTACAAGACAAATGAGCGTTGGCACGGCAAAAGTATTGCTGGGTAACTATACCTGCATATACACATACTTACATATGCAACTCAATGAGATGCTTGTAAGGATGGTATGTGTACTGTATTACTTGGTGCGATTTAAATGTCACCATGCCATTTGTAAATAAATTTGCATTCTATTAAATATAGATGCAAAATGGTCTTGAGCCAGGACAATATCCCAGTTCAAATCAAATATAGAGAATTGTTAATGTTATAGTTCGACTCAATTTCCTTACTAATTAAAAATGCGTGATATTATTTTTAAATTAATTTATTTTTGCCAAATATTGCGACTAACATCGTTAGTCATCTCCGGGAGATCTAACAAAAAACACATTATTCTCACATTTTTATAAAACAACAACAAAACATTGATGTTTACATTTAAATTTTAAAAATACAAAATATACGGCTGTCCACTGTGAAAGTTTTTTACCAACTAGCTCTTGTTTCGTCCGTATATTTTGACAATGTATCATCACATTTGAGAGTATCTATCGGTGTCAGTTTTGTAATTAAGTCTCTTTTCAGCGGGAACATCAGTAATGTAAAGCATCTAATAATTTTTAGTAATTTTTCTCACCCACTAATACATTGGGTTTATGTCCAGTCAGTGTACAGTGGGCTGCAAGTGCTGTCTTTTGTTCTAGAGGGTTTTCGAAGGTTTTATGGTCAGATTTGTGTGATCAAAGTCTAGTTTTTAATTTTGTCTTCGTTGTACCGATAGATACCTTTTGCTATATGTCAGACTCCTCTCCATTGCACATTATTTCATATACTAGATTGGATCTGTCTTCTTTCATCACTAGTGATTTTGTTCTGCTAAATAATTGGTTCGACGTATTATGTGATTTATATGTTTAAATCTTTTCGAAAGTGCAGGTATAAGTCATTGATTTATATATTTTTGGTGTTGCTGTATCCTGATTATTTTTTCTTTGTTGCGTGGCTCGTTTTAGTAAATCATTAATGGTTTTGTTGGGGAATTCGTTCATTCTTAATATATTATGTATTTTCTGCTTGTTCGATTCGTGGAATTCCTTGTCATTTATTTTTAAAACTCTTGATATAAAATTCGTCGTTGTGTTTATGATCGTCCTCCTTGGGTGTTTGGAATGATAGTTTATTAGTCTTCAGTACCAATCTAGTTTATGTCGGTTTGCTTTCCTAATTATTAATGCGTCCAAATATGGTATAATGTTGTTAAGTTCCTCTTCTATCGTGAATTGAATTTGTCTGTTGTAGGAATTAAGTACAAACAATGCGTTTTCCACATTATTTTTTCTTTATTATTCTAAACAGGTCGTCCACATATTCCTCCATCACTATGTCTGCTATCACCGAAGAAGCGGGTTATCCCATAGGCATCCCTTTTTGTTGCCTGTATATCTTGTCTTCATACTTAAAATATCGCGAGTCCTTAATGCAGATGGTTAATATTTCGATGATTAGTCCAGGCGGTTTTTTATATATTTTTCAAGTATGTTCCATTTTTCTTCTGTCGTTTTAATGGCTAAATTTATTCGTATACTCGCAAACAAAGAAACCACGTTAATTGTCAAAATTGTTATGTCGTTAAGCTATATATTATATTGCGAATCATTTGTCAATTTTTTTAAAATGTCGACAATGTATGTGTGTGGAAAGCCTAAGAGAATATCAAAATATTTTTTGCCATATGATTGCTGACTAAATAGAGAATATTTATGACATAATAGTTTCCGAATCCCAGATAGAAAAAGTTTAAATAAATGCAAATGGAATCGCGAATTGTAGTTTTTTCCAATAATTGCAGCTTTTTTGCGACTGACGACATAGCTTCTTAACATACATGCAAAAAATCCGCTGGATCCTTTGGATAGATCGCAAGAAAATTACAAAACAAAAATGTCATGCATACAAAAACATTTTAGCCATATATCCCGTGAAAAATCAAAATTTTGCAACAATACTCAATTTGTACTTTTTGTTTACAGCGCTCAACCGAAATACCCAAATTTTTTGTCGAAATTGATCGATCTTCCAAGAAAACATGGACGAATTTTACACCCAGTAATTTTGTTGTATAAGTTGGCGTGTAATTTAGCTGTTTAAGCATGAAGAGCTTTATTTATAAGTTTGGTGTCTTCGGTGACCTCCACTGAATCCTTTCGGCAAGTTTTTTCATAGAACATTTTAACATTTTTGATTTTAATTTACTTGACTTTTTTTCGAAAAAAAGGTAAAATTTACCCATAGTGAGAAGAGCTAGAGGGTTAAGATCTTCCACAAAAATTACCTTTTTAAAATTCCACAAAGCAGTTCTGACAATAAGAATTCTCTCAGACATGAACTTACAACACTTTTTTCACTTAGTATAATGGTCCCTTCGAAAAAATGAAAACTTTGATCCACTGTAAAAAGAAAGTTAGACCAGATGGACTACAAGTTTATTCTATAAAATGATCTACTCAACATACCCTTTCAGGATTATAGTCGCTATTCTGTTCCAATCAAAAAGTATAAATTTGTTGGACAGTGTAATTATTACTCCTACAACAATAATATATATTTTTTTAAATATTTTTTCGACTGTGGTTCTCTTTTGAGATTTACAGATTTTGATAATATATATTTAAATCGCGCGTCTCTATATTCATTTTATATTTTTCTGGAGCATTTTCCAATTTCATTGGTAAACCACAACATTGCGGAAGAGTAGAATTTTTAATTGGTAAAAACTCTTTTTGTCAAATAACACTGTTGTAGAAAATGATTGATATTTCGAAACATATTTCTGTCATTTAAGCTGAGTTTAGAGTTTTGGTGTATTCAGAGAATTGTTCGGCAAATATTTTTGTAGAACATTTTGGCATTTTTCGCAAAAGGGACCAAAAAGACATTACATTGAAGAGCTAGAAGGTTAAAATGTTGCACAAAAATGTTCCTCGTAGGGTTTTAAGGTTTCCTCTCTCGAGGAAAAAGCACACTGTGAAAACCACACAAAAATTCTATAAACGTCCAATAATTCGACTAATAAGTTAATCTAAAACAAGAATCAACATTTATATTTAAAGTGCTTTCAAGAGTCTATTATTTCAGAAAAATTGACAAAAATGCACACATAAAAATTACACGGGAAAATATGATTTTTATGGGTATTTTAAGAAGAGTTTAGCTCACAGACGGCTTGATCTTGGAACGAAATATTTTGCAAATCATCATTAAACAATCCAAAACAATTATAAAAAAACTTCTTTGATTTTTTAAAAAGGAATATTTTAAGCCTTACTTCATGGCTTAAAATTCATTCATTCATTTTCTGGTGGACCTTTTTCTTTAAATAGGGCTAATATATGGCTTTTATGAAGGTAACATAATTGGATATAACATAATAGTTGAGACAAAAAAAACACACGAAAAAAATTACCCGACAATGACTTCATTCAATTGAGGAATGTGGGACAACGAATTGATTTGAGGCAATGAAAATTTCTTGCTATTCATGGAAATGCAGGGCAATTTTGTTGTATTAATGAAAAAGTGGGGTAACAAATCCGTTTTATGAATACAGTGAAGAGTTTCATTGTGTAAAACTTCCCTAATATTCCGAATTCCTATGTCTATTCTGGTATAAACGAATCCCTATACACAATACATTTTCCACCAATATAAACTATAAACCACACTGAATGTTGAAATTACTGGCAATAACATCATCACTTACAGCCCTCCGCACTATTCCAACTAAACACCCCAAGTATGTATTGCACATATTCACAATTCCCCCTTCAGAGTAAAACTGCAACAATATATCATCACATTTTAACGCTTTTTAAACAAATTTGAACCAAGCAACAATTAAAAATAACAGAAAAAATAAAGAAAACAGAAACAAAAATAAAACAAAATCGAAAAACCATAGTCCCGAGATTTCATGAATGAAATACAAAAAACAAGTAAACTTATGCAACATCAACAGTAAAAAAATGTTTAAAAAACCACAACAAAGTTAAAAAAATATGTCAAAACTCCACTACATATAGAGTTGCCAAAAACACGATTTCATACCAAAAAAGCCAAATAAGAGCAAACCACAGACTGCAATATGGGATGATTTATGGGAAAAGTTGTACAAACATATCGCTATAATTAAGAAAAAATAAAAATAAACTTAAGGTCTCCCCAGTCAGATACATGTACAACAACGATGATATGTGACACAGATAGCGTGTGTGACGTCACAAAAAGCCACAGGTCAAGAAACAGACATACGGTCCAGTACGAACGGTCCAATACGACCGGTATATGACTAAGGCCCAACGAAAAAAAAAACAATGTTTATTTTGTTGGTGTAATGTATGTAGATGTTGTTGTTTTTGTATGTTGACCCTTTGTAGTAAACTCGAATGCAGAAATTGTAAATCGTCAATGATTGTTACTCGTCGTTCGTCTTACTCTCGGGTATGACTCAAACAACAAATTCGTATTTCTATAAATCCCCCCCAATGCCACTAAATACGTCACAACGCCAATGCGTTTATTATTTAGTGTTCGTGTCTAGTTTTCAAATCTGATTGTTTGGCCGGCTGACAGGGCTTAAAATACATAGTGTCCATACTACACCATCAAAATCAAATTTGTGCGTGTGAATGTTGTGTTGTGTTAGCCAAATGTTGTTGAGTGCTAAAGTTAACCCATTGCAGGGATATAGTGATAATTTTAGAACTATTAATTAATTAATTAATAACTACACTGTCAGAAAAGCATTTTTTATATTAGCGACCCTATAATTGTGAAAGGGCTTGTTGAGTAGTTCATTTTTGTAAAAAAAAACTTATAATCCAGCTGGTCTGAGTTTCTTTTTACAGCGGGTTAAAATTTGATTTTTTTTTTGGTCGAATGGAGCATATACTATGTGAAAAATGTTAATGTCTGAAAGAATACTATTGTCAGAACAGAAATTTTACGAGGATCGGTAGATCTGGTAGGAGGTAGATCTTAACCCTCTATCCCTCTTTATAGGTCAATTTGACTCTTTTTCAGAAATTCAAAAAAGTCCTTTAAGAAGGACATATAAGGATTACAATGTTCTACGAAAAAAATGGCGGAATATTTCAGTATGGGTTAAATAGCTTAAATAGCAAAATTACACGCCAACTTATACAAAAAATTACTAGGGTTAAAATTTGTTTGTTTAAAGATCGATCTTTTTCGACAAAAAAAATTGGTATTTCAGTATTTGCAAAATTGTCATTTCGCGGGAGATATGGCTAAAAAGATTTGTATGCTTGATATTTTTTGTTTTGTGATTTTCTCTCTATCCAACGGATGCCGCTGACTTTTTGCACGTGAATTAAGAACCAATGTCGCCTGTAACATACATATATGTAGTCAGTCGCGAAAATGGATGAAATTGTTGCATATATCCTAAATTATCTGTTGCAATTCTATTTATTTTAACTTTCCCTATTTAGTCCGCAATCTTATGCTAAAAAATATGTTGGTATCATATTTTGTTATCATATAATATAAAAAGTTACGCAGGTTTTTCTAAAGGCACTTTTCCCAATTTTTGACTTTTCAGTCAACATTTTCCTATTTCACTCTTATAACATCGCGGCGGAAAATATTCGATATATGGTTGTCGTATTGTCAATAAAAGTTATGAATATATAGTTTATATAGTATATGGAAATATTTGTTCAAAATCCAGAGAAATTATCGAAATTTCGAAAATAAAAAAGCTTGTAAGTAGAATTTGTAGTGATCTGGCGTAAAGTGGAACAAGGCAGAAAGATGCAAGAGAAAATTTTTGAATCGAATTGAAACAAAAAATTACTTCTCCTCATCTGCAACTTCAAAAAAGTGCACAACGTCTGCTAGACCAACAAAAACATATCATGATTATTGTCAAATATTATAGAAGCCAACACACGCAGGAATCTCTTTTAATGGGTTTGTATATGGATTTATCCACCCAACATTTTTATTTATTTGAACTAATGCAGGGGAAAAAATTAAAATACTATTTTTTATTTAAAAAAATAAATTATTGTTTTGTATATCGTCCGGCTTAAGGTCTCCAATAATTGAAAACAAGATCTTGTTTGTTTATTATTTTATTTTTCAACTAATAATAAACAAACAAGATCTTGATCTTTGAGACCTGAAGTCGGACGATAATACAAAAAATTTAAATCAAACAGGTCAAATATACACATCATAACAAAATAAATTGTTTTAAATGAAATTAAAAAAATACTGATTTAAAAATATTTTATTCATCTTGTCGAAAAAAAAACAGATAATCTTTCAAAACCTAATTGGAAGCAGACTCCAAAAATCTAGTAAAAAATATTTTTTTTTTTTTCAAAAAAAACAAATTTTTGTGGCACGAAAAAATCGTAAGAAAGAAAAAAATTATTATTATTAACGCAAAAACAATGTTTATATGTAAAAAAAACTCTTTATAAATGTTATGATAATCTTTGTAGGCTCAAAAGAATTGAAAGAAAAACATAATTTTTTAATTTTTGTTTAAATAGCGCTCATTTCAGATTACATAAAAAAAATATATATATATATTGTTTTAGTGTGCTTCTTAACGAAGAAAATAAGACATTTTAAAGAAAATTAATGAATAAATGAAGAATTTATGTAAGGGAATTTAAAAAAAATTTGTGTCATTTTTTACGAAGTAGTTTCTTAGTTATACGTGATGACGACATGTACGTGTAAAGGGTGATTTTTTAGCTATTATCTTTTTGGCAACACTGGTTTAAACAGCTGACGCACGTTTCGTGTTTTGTTTCACTGTCAAACATCTTCAGTTTTGTATATAATATAACCATGAATCGTCTTACAAACGAACAACGCTTGCAAATTATTGAATTTTATTATCAAAATGCGTGCTCGGTTAAGAAAGTTCATCGCGCGCTTCCATTTTATGGTCAGTTTAATCGACCCACTGCTTCAGCTATTCGGGATATTGTGAGTAAATTTCGCACCAAATTTACATTGTAGGACATTAAACCACCAACACGCTTACGTAGAGTGAAAACTGATGGAAATATCGCAGCTGTATCGGCCAGTGGTAATGATGACCATCAATTATCGATTCGTCGCCGTTCGCAGCAATTGCGCCTCTGTTACTCAAAAACGTGGAAGTGACAAAATTGGACTAAGCGGATGGACCATTTGAGGCGCAGTCAAGGTCAATATTTGCATGAAATAATCTTCAAACATTAAATTATATGGACCGTACTATCGATTCAAATAAAGATTTCATGCATTTTTCTGAATTTTATGTGTTGTTTTTTGAAAAACTTTCCTATAGCTTTTAAAAAATCACCCTTTATAAGAAGGACTATAACTTCTACATTTATTCATAGATTTTCTTTAACAAGGCCTTAGTTTATTCGTTAAGATACCAGCTATTACAAACCAAAGTAAAAGTATTCTTCTATCTAATTGTAATGGGATTTTTCGCGCTATTTAAACAAAAATTAAAAAATTATGATTTAAAAAAACTTTTGTGTCTACAAAGATAATTTCTACATTTATTCATAGATTTTTTACATATAAACATTGTTTTTATTCCCTCACTCTACAGAGTAATAGGGTATATATCATTATCATTGAAAAAGTGACTTAAGACCCTAAGTATGTTTCAACCAAATCCGTCCGTCTGGATGGCTGTTGTACATGATAACTCTCGAAAGGAGTTAGGGAACCAATTTAAGCTTTGCATATGGCAAACTTAGCTTAAGTTCAAAGATGGACGAAATTGCCACGCCCCTTCTGGTACCTCCCACACAAATGGTCCATTTCTATATTAAATTAAAACCAAGGCTACTTGGAATAACCTATATTTTGGTATTAGGTAAAGTTTTTACAATCACTTTAAGTGTACAAAATATGGCGTGTTTTTTTTCACGCCCCTTCCAGTATCTCCCACACAATTCACCCTAAACTACGAAAAATTAAAGCTGTTATAAGGATTATCGGAATACTATGAAATTTAATAGTAGGCTATGCTTTATTTATTGATTTTTTTAAAACGAGTCCATTTCCAACCATTGTGGGGAAAATAGTATAAAAATGGCTTTATTTGCAATTATTTCTATTTTCGATTCAGCACGATGTTCAATAACTAAACATTTATTATTTCCCCCCACCCCAATGGGTTAAACACCCAAGACGACATTCGGAATTACCGAAGATCATTGATTTAGCGTACATGCAAACATACATAAGAATATACATACATACATATACATATATTTGAACCTACAACAACATCAAAAAAACGTTTATATTTAAAATTAACATTTTGATGTCTGTTTGCTGTTCAGAAATGTTTTTGAACAACGATCATTTGTCAAAATCATGACAATAACGCTTAACTGACTAAGTTTGAATGAGTGAAGTGAAGCAAAGTGAGTGTGGTCAGTATTTTCGATAGTCTTCTCTGAAGACAAACACTGAATTGATTAACACCATCCACCACTAGTATAAAATAATAAAATGATAATCATTTCTACGAAAATAGTTTTATAGAAAAAAAATAAACGTGTTATAAATCTAAACAACTAGAGTTGATGTGCCAGAAGTGTGCCAACGAATCAAATCGAATTCAAATTCAAATTCTCATACGTAATTCGTGGGAATTTCTTGGCTGGTTCTTTGAACTCTTTAAGGCTATTGAAAGCGAAATGGCAAAAAACCCATATGATTTGGTTTTTTTGAGAAATTAAATATTTGTATTTAAGAATAATTCTATTATTTACGTTTTGATTGTTATTTCTTGGGGCTTATTCCGAAAACCTTTCATTAGACAATCGATTTTTTAGTAAGCGACCTTCACGCACGTTTTTCACGAAATGCTTCAAATGGTTATTAATCTTATTATTGTTATTTTTTTAATGGTCGAAATGTAAACAATTTCGTTTTGTACGTTACTGTAATACTTGTGACAGCGTGTTTTGCTTTTCATGCACTTAATATGCTCATCACACAATAGCTTTGAATTTACAACCACCATCAAAACCTGAATCAGACCTGAAGAAGACCTACCATAAAAAAATCACTAAAACTTATCGACGCATTATAGGCTAACACGTCCATAAAAGAAATGAATCATCATCATTGTGGTCAGCATTTGGGATAGATGTGCTTTAATATTTGTCTGCACAATTTAGAATTCAAGGTTATCACGAATATGGGTTAATTTATGGTGTGAGTAAACGATTTGATAATTGAGTAGTAAAACGCTCCTTCGGATCTTTGAAGTGTTGGATAATTATGAGAATAAAAAACAGACAAAAAGTTTTGAGCAAATAGTGTATCCCCTGGAAAACTTTAAAAGAGGTTGGCCTCTTTATTAAAATTTCCACTATTTTTATGCGAGAAAAATTATATTGTTGGTGCGAATCTCTTCTCAATAATGAAAAAATAAGTCTCTTTTATATATGACTGACTTAATTTTAAGTGCATTCATACTACAAAGTTCATACTCCATTGAGCAAAGACCAAAAATCTGCAACCATTTTTGCGAAAAGGCCGAGTTATAGTCACTTATGTTGGAGTTATCACAACTTTGACCCATTTTCATTTAGAACCACAAATATTTCTGAGTGCAAAACTCCCAGTAAAAACTTAGTACGCAAATGTCATTATCATTTGCTTTACCATGTAATGAAATACCATTACCCTCACGATTTCTTCCAACTAATAAAAAATGATTTACAAATTCCAAACGATGTCTTTCACATTTCAAGTGAAAAAGATATTTTTGTATTACATTTAAAAAAAGATTCGAATATTCGATAAAAGTCAATGTACAGTGGATCACAAAAAAGTATGCTGTATATATAAATTACACATTTGTTAAAACAACTCAAACCACTTCTTGAAGTCGTGATAGCATTGAATAGAACACATATTGTGTAAATTTTACAATGATTCTTACTCAGTGCATAATTATTTTAGTAATAACAATAACGGGTCCCTATAGAACACTTCTACATTTTGTTTTTGGTATGAGCACAATGTAAATAAAAATTTCAAAAATTAACTCAATATAAAAGCAAAGTAGTGTATTTTGTGATACACTGTACATTCAACTTTCGAATAAATTTCGGCCAAATATTTTACCGAAACTAGTTATTAAATTGCTATGACCATTAAAATTTTATTTTCCAAAAACAAGATTCTGGATCCTAATAAATATCATTCGATGGAAGTAATATTAAATAACTGGCATACATATATTTTTGGTTACTTTTCTGTTGTGAAAAATATGTGTCTTGATTTTAGCAAAATCAGTTAAAATCTGAATTTTTTATAGATTTCATTTGAAAATTGTAATTCGATATGCCAATAAATGTTTTGTTTTGCCTCTCAGTTGGCCGTGTGGGTCCAAAATTCAAACCTAGGCTTGATAACATTTCAATTATGCTTATGTGAAATTACATTAAAATCGGGCTAGTTGTTTTAAAACTCCAGTGGGATTTGTAAGGGCTTACTTTGTCTAAAAAATATGATCTCAGGCATGGTTTCTGCATCAAAACATATTATTTTTATATTAAAGACCTTAATAAATAATTCAAAATGCAACGTGCAGAACATTAACATGCATGAGTATAATGTATAATCCATAAGTTAATTAATTCACCGGCTAAAAATAACACAAAAATCAAAAACGTCCTCCACTTATTCGCAGAAATTCACAAACAAAAACTGTGTAACCCTAAACAATATTTGCCGTACGCTCTACCAAAACATTTAGACCAAAAAACCCAAAAAATAAAGTATCCATTTGACGTCACAGTACACACGACCGACCAATCACCAAACAACATTAAAATTAGCTGAGCTTTAAGAGAACTAGATACTAGCATAAGCCACAAACTGAGTCTTACTCTGAGTTGAGTTTTAGTTGTGGTATTCAGATTTTGGGAGATTTTTCAAAAGCCTAAAAATCAAAGCAAAGACACTCTGTGGCGCTGATCTTGTGTGTAGCTGTCTGATATGGTGTTTTAAAGTATAAAAAGAAGCGGGTCTGGCCAACAGAGCACAGTCAACGAAAAGACAACAAACGAAGTGGATCACAAGTAACGAGAGCCACAACAACGAAGAAGAAGAAAAGGATATTTATTTAAACGCATTTTATTACATAAGGAATACAAAAAAACAATAAACAAAAGCATAAAGTGAGTTTACCAATCAACCAATACAGACAAAAAGAAAGAAAAAAACTGTGATGTGTTGCAATGAAAAACGAGCAACAGATATAAAAAAACATGGTTATGAAATATAGACCTTGGATTGAAATTGACAAAAAAAACAAACAAAAATGGAATGAACGAAATTGAAAGTGAAGGAAGAAATACACAAAAAAATAGTGAGCAGTACATACGAAGAGACTTGAAAGTGTAAAGTTGCGGGAAAGAAACACAAAACGAGTATTATAATAAATTTAATTGTGAACAGAAAATGTGCAAAAAATACTTCATTAACATTGCTTGCCACATTTTTTGTACGCTTCCTTGGAAAATTTAAAATTTTCTAGCGAAAGTTTTCCACAAAAGTTGCGGGAAAGAAACACAAAACGAGTATTATAAGAAATTTAGTTGTGAACTGCAAATGTGCGAAAAAAAATTGTAAAATTTTTCACATTGGAGATTGTGTCACATGAGTTGAACGCGATGTGATCTGGGTGATAGTGATGGATTGTTAGAATGTTGCTTCCTAGCACAAATTTATATATCTATTGGCAATTAATTCCTTGATCCTTAAATATGCAGAGCTATTAACTCAAAATTTGATGTCAAAATTTTCATATTGATGGATAACTTTAAATGCAAATATGTCCACAATTAAGTCCTTCATTTAGCCTCTGACTTACAATAGTAACTTAAAATGTCACAAAAGCCCAAGGAAAGCTCTGCTCGTTTTGCTGAATTCCCTCTTTAAAAATTATCGTTTAATACAGAACCACTTCCCCTATTTAAGTGTACGATATCCTTAACAGATTCTGAACTTTAGAAATCCAAATCTATAGATAACTTTAAATGCAAATATGTCCACAATTAAGCAAGTGACAAGTCCTCCATTTAGCTTCTGGCTTACAGCGAAAGCTTCAATTTTCATTAAAGTCCAGGGAAAACTCCTGCTCGTTTAGATTAATTCTCTCTCTAAAAGAGTCTCGTTTAATACCGAACCACTTCTCCAACTTAAGTGTACAATATCCTTAACAGATCTCGAACTTTATAGAATATCTTCCATCTTGCAGGACCATCTTCAACAAAGTTGATAAATCATATGAGGCATATAAATAACCTAGACTAAATACTTCCATTATGCAAACCATGAACCATCGGTAATTGCCGTGAGACACTTTGTGATTTTAAAATTAATTTTAAATGTCTTATAGATAACGCCTGGCATCTGAAAAATATCTAAAAAACAGTTAACAACAGTATAAACAATTTTTTGTTGATCTCATCATCATTTGTTCATAATTTTCAAATCACTGATAAATATTAGTCCTGTTTTAAATTATGTACATTTATCCTTCTTTCCCTTGAATAATAGTAATGATTTGCAGTCATTAACCTTTAACATGTCATCATGGTGCATATTTCCGGTAAACTAATACATTCCCATTAGTTTCCTTTTCATGCGTATGACAAACAACTCGTAAACAAATGCAAATTGTGAAAAACAAAAATGTTTTCCCTAGCCGTTGGCCAGTAAGAAAATTTGCATAAAATGCAACACTGCAAGGAAACAATAACAGAAAACTTGAATACATAATCTCCTACAGACAACATACAGACGAACGAACATCCGGTTTTATATATTACTATAATAAAACCGTTACAATAGCTTCGTGGTAACTTTCGAAGACCGAAAACCGCCGACACGCAGAGTAGCAATGCTGCGCTTTTTGCATAACATTTTGCGCTCCAGAAAAAAATTACTTTAAAGTCAGCCCCCGCACACAAGCAACGCAGAGTTTAACTCAGCCATCTATGTTCGCAAAGAGCGTAGCAAAACATGTTCATGTTATGTCATGAATTTACTTTAAGCAGTAGAGCCAAAAAGTCATAGGGCGTAAAAGAGGAAATTTACAACTTCCTCCTTCTTTCGCTTAGCCCCTTCCCATTGCCCAGAAATCTCCATGTGTTAAGCAGCTTGACAGCTGTCAAAGTCAAAGTTGTAGTAAAAAACTAACTCCGCCACCATAACCATAGCTTAGTTTGTTCGTTCGATGCGAGTAAACAAACATTGCAAAATCTCGAGCTTGAGATGAAGTAGAGATGAAGATAGGAGCAGTAGGAAAGGCTGCAGAAAACGTAAAATACAAAAAAAATAGTTCACAAAAAAACGACCCAAAATTACTTCATAAAACGTTGTACGATTTTGGATGCTTTAATTTAATTTTATCTTTATCTGGCCATGCACAGATCTTGCTTAACCACCACCGCCTTCAGCAGCAGCACAAGCCTTGCCTTGCCATGCCATACATTGACTGGTTTTGTTGTTTACACTTCAAGCCGTGCCTCGTACAATGCCGGCTTCAAGCTAATGACCTTAAAACGAAAGTAAAAGTAACAAAAGTAGCTGGAAGCGGCGGGCAAGCTTAGTACGAACGTACATTTTCTTTGACTGCGGCTTTATGAGTCAATCTCTTCAATCTTTTTCAAAACCGGTCCGACCGTCGAAGAGGAGCCGCCGCAGCACAGCACCAGTTAATGATTGTTTATGGTTTGTTTTGAAATGTTGGTAGAAATACAGCAAGACGCAAAAGTAGCACAATGACCACTTAAGTGTTAAGGTATTGAGGTCAAATGTGTTTGTGGTTGTTGTGGAGGTGTCTTCAGAAATAGACGTCCAAATCATCACCGATTACTTAATATTCATAACCATCATTTATCAAAGCAAAATATACATATTAGTAAATTTGAAGGTTAATTGTTGTTTTCTTTTTCTCTTTTCTTCTTTCAGCATGAGAGTTACATTGCAGTGGGCCCTTTTGGCCTCGGTTTTGATGGCCGTTGCCATATGCACAACACAAGCTGAAGAATCTTCTTGGTCGGGTAGTTGGGGTGTACCCGTTAAGGAGTCTATGTTAAATCGGAGATCTGCTGAGGCTGAACCCAAACAAGAAGATGTACAAGGTCGCAACTACGAGATCCACGAACCCATCTATAGCAATGATACCGATATCAATCAGTTAATCGATCAAATTCTCAGTTCTCGCCGTGAGGGTAGAATTTTGAATGACTACGATCAGGTCTATGCTGATGGCAACATCGATCAGGCTTTGATGCAAGGCGATGATATGCAGGCACGCAATTTGGTTCGCGACAAATTGTGCTCGTTGGGTTTAATGAGTTGTGAAGCTGAAGGCAAACGTCCCTACTACTCTACCATCTATGCTCAAGGTCCTCCTCCTTCCAAATATGGCGGTGGTCCTTATGGTCCTGCCAAACCAATGCCTCCACCCGGTTTCTACAACGGCCGTCCTCCCATGGGACCTCCTCCTTCATCCATCAACTCGTTTGGCCCACCCCGCAAAGTAGGCTACGAGTCGTCCTACAAACCTGGTTATAGACCCTCTGGTCCTGGTCCCAATTACAATGGCCCCTACTTGGAATCTCCACCACCCACTGCCATCGACGGTTCCGGCATGACTTCCTTCAATAAGCCTCCACCCGGTGCTATCATCTATGGCAGCAAACCTCCAGGTCCCGTTTATACCGGCAGCAACAACAACATTCCGCCATACTCTTTTGAAAATCCTGAGAAGATACATGGCGCTGGTTCTCAACAAACGAACTTCTACACTCATCAATCGTCTGCCTCGGCCGCTCAGTCTTCGAGTACAAAAGTTGTGGTTAGTGGTGCTGTGTCCAATGCTGCCGCTGCCAATGCTGCCTTGCAACAACACGTCCACCATCATTTCCATCATGTTGATGGCGGCGACTCAGCTAAAGTTCCCAGTGTTCCAATTCCCGTAGGATCCGGTCAAACTATTAATACCGACTTTTCTGCTTTGGCTCAATCGTCCACCGCATTCACTCCTCAAACTCAAGGATTATATTCTCAGACTCAAGGTTCCTACAACGCTGGTTTCAATGCTGCCTCTCAAGGGGGTCTCTTGTCTCAAGGTTCTAATGGCTTTAAGCCTAATGGTGATTTGTACAAACCTGCTCCAGGCTTGAGCTCTTTCGGCAGTGGTCCTTCTTCAGCGTCATCGCAAGGTTTTGGTTCTTCCGGTTTCGGTCAATCTGGTTCCGGCCAATCTGGTTCCAACTTTGGTGCCGGTTCCGGTTATGCTTCAGGCTCTGGCTCAAACTTTGGTTCGGGCTCCAACTTTGGCTCCGGCTCCAACTTTGGCTCCGGCTCCTCCAGCTCAAGCTATCACAGTCAAAATCCCGATTACTATAAAAAAGAATTGCACAATGTTGGCGGTATCCAAGCCTCAAACTCCAATAACTTCAACAGCTTGACTTCGGGTTATGGCAATGAACAATCTTCCTATAATGGTGGTTATGATACATCCCGCAATCAATACGTTGACTGTCAGTGTGTACCCGCCAATCAATGTCCCGCTGCCGATCGCATTGGCCGCAAGGAGGATTTGATTTTGGCTATTGACCCTCGTGACTTGGGTAAGGATATCGAAGCCTTGAGTGATGAGGCAGCTGCCAATATCACCATTAATGCTAACCCCGAGAAAAAGGAAGAAACATCCGACGACATGAAAGATGAGAAGAAGCGCAGCAAACGTGAAGCTGACAACAAGGCTAAAGATAAACAAGACGATGATGCCGCCGGTGAATTGCCTTTGGACGCTCAAGGGGTAAGTGTTCTTTGCTACCAATTAATGCCTTTCAACGAATTCATGTTACAGTTTCTTAACCTGCCAAACAAGCCCAAAAATCTAATTTAAAACTAAAGCCTCTTTAACATGTTTAATACCTGATCCGGTTTGTAATGCTGCACACTACGCTGCCCCATCTTAAACGTCTTCATGTTCCCTGCCGTTATTATAGAAGATACACGGAAGACTCTTGATATTGTACTCACTTAAAGGATGTTGTGCGTGTGATTAGTTTATGTGCGGTAGCGTATGTGCTTAACGTAACTAATCCCAACTAAAAACAAACCCCAACCAATCATCGTATGCTAACCGCACTTCCATGGAGTTCAAAGAACTCTATTTTGCACGCACGCCTCCTAATGTAGCATGTCCCTACATACACGTTCTGCTCGTATAGTCGAGATCTGTTAACAATCCTACCCTACTTTTCACTTCTTAGCGATTCCTTGACAGCCCGGCCGCTATACAGGCTATCGAATTGATACAACGCAAAGTCTTGCCTACATATGGTGTCTCCTTTGGTCTCCCCTATCCCAATTTTCCCGGTGGCTATCCACTCAATGTATTGGGTGATAATTATCCTGCTCAGAATCCTTATTTCGGCTCGATTGGCCCCAACGGCCTTAACCTGGGCTTGATCAACGTCAATCCTTTGGTTTCGGTTCAAGTACAAAAAACTGAATATGGCGACAAAGTGGTCAAACCATTGGTCAATCTTCATGTTACGCCAAATGCGAAAATTTTCGAAAAGGTCGGCAGTCTCTTCAAGTCGAAGGGGGGAGTGATCGAAAATAACCACTACCATCATCATGAACATTATACAGGTCATCATGGTCATGACCATCACCCTGAAATTGTGAGCGGACCAGGTCCGATACATCATTATTCGTCTCCGCCAACTGGTGGTTATCATCATGAGCATCACCCAGAAATAGTTAGCGCTCCCGGTCCGATACATCACCCCTCTCATGATCACCATCATGCGCCACACCATGAAATAGTTGGTGGACCTGGTCCCATACATCATTACTCGTCTCCGCCAACTGGTGGTAATCACTATGAAGTTGAAATGTATCCTAGTAAACCGATATTTGAGTATCATGCTGGACCTCAAGTGGCACCACATCATGTACACCCAATACCAAGTCCATTGCATCAGCATGAACATCACCATAGTGAGCACTATGAACACCATTCAAGTCATGCATCCTTTGGAGGTCATTCATCTTATCCACCAAGTGCTTTGGGAGGTAATCCCGCTGCATATCCGGGAAGTGGTCCAGGATATGCATCCTATGGAAGTCATTCTTCCGCATATCCGGCAAGTGGCTTCGGACAAGGGTCCTCCTCTTATCCCCCTAGTGGTGGTGGCAGTCATTCCTCCTCTTATCCACCAAGTGGTTCAGGTTTTGGAGCTCCAAATCCTTACCCTGCAGCTGGCTATGGCCAATCTCAAGGATTTTCTACTGGTTATGGTGCTACAGGAGCTGGTAGTGAAAATATCTACGATCGTAGTTTGCATGTCAATCAATCCTTAACCTTTGCTGAATCTGAACGTTACCGCCAAGGCAAAGAATTGAAGTATACCGCCGTGCCAACACAAGCTCCTGGAGCGGCCGAGGGTAGTGCGCACGTCACATTCCCCAGAGACCGTAGACGTAGGCGTAGTGTCGAGGAACATGAAGATGCTGCTGAAAAGCGTAGTAGTGTGATAGCTGATACGGTAAAATTGGAACAGGTATTGAATAGAATCAGAAACGCGGGCCATTTCGTAGGATTTCCAATTGAGTCTATGCCTGTAGATAATTAAATAAAATTAATTTGTTATTGTTTCCCTTTCTCCCTTCCACCCTCCAGCGCGCTTATTACGGTAACCGTCCCGCTGAGAAGACTTGCCGTGTGAACGAAGTCTGCTGCCGTCGCCCTGTGCGCCCCGCTCAACCACCACAACAATTGGGTCGCTGCGGTGTACGCAATGCTGCCGGTATTACTGGACGTATTAAGAACCCGGTCTATGTCGATGGTGACAGTGAATTCGGCGAATACCCGTGGCATGTGGCCATTTTGAAGAAGGATCCTAAGGAATCCATCTATGCTTGTGGTGCCACCCTGATCGATGCTCAACATGTTATCACCGCTGCTCATTGTATTAAAGCGTAAGTTTTTCTCGATAACTTTCTGCTCAAGACGATAAATCTGACGGTCTTTTGTTATTTTGCTTTACAGACAAAATGGTTTCGATTTAAGAGCTCGTTTGGGCGAATGGGATGTCAATCATGATGTCGAATTCTTCCCCTACATTGAACGCGATGTTGTCTCCGTGCAAATCCATCCCGAATATTATGCTGGCACTTTGGACAATGACTTGGCTGTTTTGAAATTGGATCACCCCGTTGACTTCACCAAGAATCCTCACATTAGCCCCGCCTGTTTGCCCGATAAATTCTCTGACTTCACTGGTGCTCGTTGCTGGACTACCGGCTGGGGCAAAGATGCTTTCGGCGAACACGGCAAATACCAGAACATCCTGAAAGAAGTCGATGTGCCAATTCTCTCCCACCACCAGTGTGAGAATCAATTGCGTCAGACTCGTCTCGGCTATAGCTACAAATTGAATCCAGGTTTCGTGTGTGCCGGCGGTGAGGAGGGTAAGGATGCCTGCAAGGGTGATGGCGGTGGCCCATTGGTGTGCGAACGTCAAGGCGTTTGGCATGTGGCCGGTGTTGTCTCCTGGGGTATTGGCTGTGGTCAAGTGAATGTTCCCGGTGTTTACGTTAAGGTTTCCCACTACTTGGACTGGATCCGTCAAGTCACCCAGTACTACAAATGATTAGAAGCTCCATCATCGTCCCCTCGGAGATGTTGCCTATCACGTGACATATTTGAATTTCATCTTTAAATCGCCATGTTTTCCAACTTTTACAATTCAAGCTTTTAATTTATTTTGTTAGTGTTGTAAGCAAGTGTGCTCTCAGCTTTATGTATTTATTGTTTATTGTTTTTTACTTATTATTATTCCTTCTTTTTTGTTATTCCTTATTATCATTTGAGATTGTAGTGTGACTGTGAGCGAAATCCTTTCTTAACTATTCATGGTTAGAAAATAATGCCCAAAAGAATTTAATCACACAAAAAACGTTCGATAGTTATAATTATTTAGTTTTTTATATATTTAATTTATTTTTTGTAATGAAGTGTATTTAAATAAAAATAAAATATTTAAAATTTATAAAATAAGCACATGATTTTTAATTTTATGTCTGTATTGGGAAATATTTCAAAATGTAAAATATCAAAATGTCAACCGTTTTGATTATTTCATACCAATAATATCAATCAGAAAGAAAGACGGACAGATTGGTCTAAGAAACTTAACTATCCAAAAACTAAACAAAAGTAATAACAATTTCTAAAAAAATTATATTTTTCAAGACATCATCCCGGCATTAATAATGATAATGTCAATCTTATTCGAATATGACAATGACAGTTGAAATGAAAATTCAAAAACAAGAATTTCGGACCGGGCGTCCAATTCTAAGGAAAGGTACACTCAAAAAAATGGAAATAAAAATTTACTAAAATTGAGGAAATTGTTGTATTTGTTAGGCGAACAGTATGCCTTTATTCAATTTAATTTTATTTTTTACTTGAATTTAGTACGTACGAACTTAAATGAAGTAAAATCTACTCAAAATGAGTTTTATTTAATCATGTAAACATAAATTGAGAAAATTTTTTAAACTGAATTTTAGTATTTGTAGTAATTTAATTTTATCACGATTCGTATGAGATATTGTACCGCCCTATGGAAACTACATGTCGTCCACATTAATATCATTACCAATTCAGGCAGAACAAATTCAGATAGTGTTGTTATATGTCGAACACCAAACAGTAACACATTGAGGATGCATTTGGTTTTCGGCAATCACAGGAAAATTCGAAGCAAGACTATAGTCGCTGGACAAGTAGTTTGAACAGGATCATGACAAAATTCTATAACAATCTAACCATATCCGTGTGTATGTCGAAAGCAAGATAGCATCGAAAGGAAATGAGCTAGGGAGTTTTTTGTTATACTTTTATTTCCAATGATAACAATTTACAATTTAATAAGTGCCCCAGCGCCACTTGGACATTATTGGGGCGAGGTGTATGACTTCATTAAAAAACGTAAGCAATAATACATCAAGTTTGAATTTTAATATACAATTATAATAGATATAAAAGAAAAATTACAATAGAAGCATTTCTATACTTTGTAGTAGATGTGATTTTAAACTAGATTTAAATGCTGAAATTCTCGATATACTTTTAAGAGTTTGAGGAAGGTGATTGTACTCAGAGCAGCCGATGTATTCGATACGTTGTTTCGTGGTTTCCAGCCCACATCTTGTCACACGCAAATTAAAATTATTTCTAGTATTAAAAACCAATTGGTTTCTAGAAAAATCTATGGTATGATGACCAATATGATGTATCGATTTGTACATGAACATAAGTAACTGCATTTTGTGCAAACCATGTAAAGGTAAGACCGTTTTAGATATGTTATTATATAGCGCAAGTGATGGATACGTCAACGGGAGATTGTAAACAATTTTGAGAGCTCTGTTTTGCGTCCTTTGTAGACTTCGAAAACTCTGAAAACTTCTTGAAACCATAAACTATGGGCAGATAATTCAGATGGCTGTGTATAAGGCTATTGTAAATTAACAGTTTAGTTTTCTCATCAAATTTATACTTGAATTTATACAAAATTCCAATCGCTGGAGCAACTTTCCGTTTTATGTATTGAATATGTGTATTCCATGATAAGTTGGCCTGAAAATGGATACCCAAATACTTCAACGAATTACACTCATACACTTCTTTTCCACCAATTAAAACACTAAACATATTGCCGCCTCCAGTAGAATATGGTCGAAATCTCATCAGTTTCGTCTTTTCGGCATTCAACACAAGCTTATTGATTCTTGCATATTCTAAAATAACATCAGCATCATGTTCAATTTGACCCTTCAATATTACGTCGTGGTTGTATGGATCAAATCGGCTTATATCGTCGGCATACATTACCAATTTGCCATGCAAACTGAGATTAGCAATGTCATTGATAGATATCGTAAATAACAGCGGGCCTAGTACTGCCATGTTTCACAAGGCCTACATTGCTTCTGCAATCATTTATTTCCACATACTGTTTTCTCCCTTGCAGATAATTTTGCATTAATTGTAGTGAATTTCCAGTAATTCCGTAGAATGGAAGTTTCCGCATAAGAATTTCATGATCCACCAGATCGAAGACTTTCGAAAAATCATAAAAAATTCCCACCACTCCACCGTTACCATTATCCAGACCATCACACACCATATTAATCACGTTTACAACAGCATCTTGCGTACCACTACCTTTTCTAAACCCAAACTGGTATCGATATATCTGTTTAGTCTGCTCTAGAAAAGTAGTTAACTGTTGCATAGCCAGTTTTTTATCTATTATCGGCAATAACGCGATTGGTCTGTGCTTATCAACGGTACACGCACCAGATTCCTTAGATATGGGAATTATTTTAGATATTTTAAGAACTTCAGGATATGTCCCAGTATTTAAAATATCATTAAACATACTTGAAAGTCTGGAACATATGACCTCACTACATTTTGATATTGCTCTGCTTGAAATGCCGTCATGGCCAGGACTTTTATTAAGCTGAAGATTTCAAATATGCTGCAAAATTTCTTCATCTGCGATATTAGTAAAATAAAAAAATAGCTGGCATTGTGTCATGTTGCGAAATATATTATCACAATCTCCAGGTAATTGCACAATACTGTTTAAGAGCTTCAAGTTGATCTTGGTAAAATGCATTCATACATATTTTGTTAGATTTCAAATTTTACATTTCGCACCTTTCATGCCCAATATTGCCTATAGGGAACATCACGAGTTAGTTCTATAAAATCTTTAAAATCACATATTTTGCAGAAATAATGAATTTAATTTTTGTGTACATATGTTACAAATATTATTCAAAAGAGAACGAACAATTCGGTAACTTGGGTCTACGTAGGAAGACGAATGCAAATGTGAAATTGTTCAGAATTTCTTTTTATTTTGCATAGAATTTCTTCGAGTGCATTTGTATTTGTTATTGGAGGTGATACATAATAAAGATTTTTAAAATGAGGAAACATTTCAAAATATTATTTTAATTTAACCGATATTTGCTGTACAGTAGAAACATCCTGTTATTATGTCCTGTATGAATTAGTACTCTATAGAAATAATATTTAGACCCATATTTCATCAAAAAGCATAGAAATGTTTATATATTTATTAATAAATTCTGACATGAAGGGCTTAAAGAAAAACACATCCTTTAGTAGTTTTTCAGGAGAGCGATTAATTAATTATAGACCATTGTTGCCGTTAATGAAAATATAAAAATAAGATACACGGTAAGTATTCTGATTGAAGTATTGATGGTGAAAACGAGATTAGCCCGAGCTAATCTCGTTTAGTTCTGGACTGTCGCAATATCTTTAAATGAATTCTAATTAAACAAATATTTTTTTGTTTTCTCTAAAAATCCTATATGAGTCATGCGGTACGGTTTTTGACCTCGATAGCTGTGATTGTTGTGGACGTTTGTGTATGTATTCTTCTCATAAAAATATTGTATACGAATTTTGGAAAAAAAAATGAATTTTTTCACGAGTTATGACCAATTCAAAAGTGAAAAACATACTACTTTTTTCAAAAGGTGTGTTCATTCAATCGCCTGTAACTCCTGAAAGACTCCTTTTGAAGGTAATTTCGATTAATTTTAAAATATTGATTAGTTACTTTATAACAGTGTTAGTTTTTTTAAAGTTTTAGCAACTTTTTTGTATGTATAGTTGGTCTGTTATGTTGTATGTCTTGTCATTTATTTTGGTTCAAGACCATAGGTTGTGCCGAAGTCTTCAGCAGAACCCAAAATTAGCAAAGAAGGCAAAGTGAGACCTTTATTGTTGCAGCTGAAAGTTGACTGCGCAGTTTCGATGGGCGCTACACCATCTCATCAGAACTTTCGCAACGAATGTATGTCTTTGACTTAAATCAGGGTTCATATTAGTACCAGCGGTCACATATTTCTAATGAGAAACGCTGATAAACAAAATATTCCACCGAACTAAGTCGACACACTAAAAATCTCACTTTGCCAATTCAATGTTGTTTGTGCATGTGCTCGCATCGCTCGCAACAATGCAAAGGTTGTTGTTGTACGGTATGTCCCGTCTTCACTGTACCTCGTGTGTATTGTTGTTGTTTGTATGTATAGTTGGTCTGTTATGTTGTATGTCTTGTCATTTATTTTGGTTCAAGACCATAGGTTGTGCCGAAGTCTTCAGCAGAACTTTAATTCTTTTATTTCGATTTTCGAATTGATTACACCAATCCATTTTGTTGAAATTTTAAAGTAGTGTGCTTAGGTCTATTTTTAAGCGACTGTGTGAGTTTGGAAGTGGTGAAATGATGTGTTATATTTTTTTTACTAATTTTTTTCGATTTATTTTTTACAAAATCAACCAGAATTACTGTGAAAAATCATCAAAATTATAATTTTTTCATTAGTTCATAAACACTATTAAAACAATGAAAAATCCAAGAAACAAGTAAGCTTCAGTCTGCTAAACCCTCACTCTCAGAGAACATATATGCGGAAGTTATAAGGAATTAAATTTTACTTAGGGCAGGATAATTTGTGTGGAAGATATTAGGAGGTTCGTGTCACATGGTCCCAGCTTCCACATTTGTAAAACAATTGTAAAAACATGATCAAATATCAAGTCACAGTGGATTCCATGCACCAGTATGGAAGATATGAAGGATTCGATACTACCTAGTATAGATACCATTGTGTGGGAGGTACACGAAAGGGCGTGGCTAAAGCGTAAATATTTTTTATGTTTAAAGTGATTATAAAAACATTTTCAAGTATCAAATTGCAAATGGTTTTGACTACCGTAATAAATGTTATGTCGGTTTTATTGTAACCCAAGTTTATGGCAGTTTTATGGGCGGTAAAAGAAAGGGTGTGTCAATATCTCCCATATTCCATGCGAATGTATCTTCTATAAAAACATTGCTAAATCTCAAATTTCACAGTATTCCGATCACAGTATAACAGCTTTAATTTAAAGTAGTTTACGGTGATTTGTGTGGGAGGTACAAGAAGGGGCGTGGCAAAACTCACCATACTTAGTACACTTAACTTCATTATAAAAATATTATAAAACGCCAAAATATAACTACAGTAGACTCGCGGTAACAAAAACACCGCCTTACGTGAACACCGGCTAACATGAACACATTTTTTTTCACTAACTACTCTGTAGCGTGAACACGGTGAGAAAGCCCTATAACGTGAACAAACATAGAAAACGTTTTTTTTTCTACATTTGTCAGTTATTCGAATTGTTTTTATAAAGCGGGGCATCCCCGTAAATGATTGTTGATGCGTATTGCATTTTCGATGTGGCTTGGGATTTAGTTTGTGCGCGCAGCTGAGTTGGTATGACCTAATCAAATGCTTTGTGTGAAAAATGTCGCAAAAACGACCAAAATTCTTATCTCTAAAGGAAAAAGTGGATGTAATAGAAAAATTAAAAAGTAGATCGAGCGTAACTAGCTTAGCAAAGCAGTACAGTGTTGTAAAGTCAACAATTTGAGCTATCAACAGAAAAAGGAGAAAATTTTGAAATGTGTTAACAATACATTTTCTGGACCTGGAATGCGGAAGACTTTGAAGTGTTCTGAGCTTCCTAAAATGGAAAAAGCGCTGTATAGTTGGTTTCTCAAACAGCGACAAAAAATTATCCTGTCAATGGATTGATTGTTAAAGAAAAAGCAAAATATATTCATTCAAAAATTAAAGAAACTCCCAGTGATTTTAATGCGAGTGACGGATGGTTGCAACGGTTTAAGAAGAAGTTGTCTTCTAGACCTGAACTTGTGGACCCATTCAAGAACAAGTTGCAAGCCAAGACCAAATTTATAATGTAGACGAATCGGGATTATTTTGGAAGCTGTTACCTGAAAAAACATACGTATCATCTCAAGAAAAAAATGCGCCTGGAAGAAAAACCGAAAAAACAGCGCGTCACTTTTCTAGCTTGAACAAACGCAACTGGGTTACATAAAGTAAAACTTCTTGTGATTGGAAAGGCAAAAAATCCTCGCTCGTTTAGAATTTTTGAATCTCCTGTTGACTACAGTAGCTCCAAATCGTCATGGATAACAGCTGCCATTTTTTAAAATTGGTTTCACCATTCGTTTGTACCACAGGTAAAAATCAGTTTAATTTATTTCCAACTTTAACACGAGTACATATATCTTATTATTGTAGGTCAGGAAATTTTTAAAAGAGCAAGGATTGCCCAATAAAGCTCTGCTGTTGATAGATAAATATCCATCTCATCCTCCTGAAGATGAATTGAGATCAGACGACGAGCTAATAACTGCAATGTTTATGCCTCCCAATGTCACGCCGCTCATACAGCCAATGGATCAAAATGCCATAAGGCTTACCAAACTATTCTACAGAAACAGTCTTTTGGCATCAATTGTAGCCACAAAAAATGATGTTATTGCAGCCCTAAAGCAATTGACGCTAAGGGATGCTGTTGGCTTTTTAGATTCAGCTTGGCAACGTCTTGAGAAAGAAACAATAGCAAAATGCTGGACGAACATTTTAATCTCTATAGGAGATGATGAAGCCTATGAATAGGATATCCCATTAGCTATTTTGAGAGAAAGGATTTGTTCCCCAATTAACTCCCAACAAGAACGCACAATAGAACTTCTTCATACAATTAATCCAGAGGTTTGAACCTTTTCTTCCATACAATACCCCATTTGATTGAACTGTGTGTTTGCAGGTTAGTTTTTCATTTGCTGATATCCATGAATGGACTGAGATCTTCCAAACGCAACCGAAATGAACGACGTCTTGACCACTGATCAAAGTGAAAGCGAGGATAGTATAGTAGAAACAGCATATACCAGAATAGAGCATGGTGAAGCAATCGACATTTTCAATAAAGCTTTGGAATGGGCGGAAGATGAAAACAAAAGTCCTAACGATATCAGCGTACTTAAACGTCTCCGCGAAAAAGCCGTGTTCAGCAATTTGCAAAAAATGAAAATCTAGAAAAAGATAACCCATTTTTTTCATTAATTTCAGCGTACACATTTTTTTTCCTTACCAAAATATACATACATATATGAATAAGCTATGTACAATCCGAAAACACACAAAAAATATATGAATTTAAGTTAAAACACGTGTCTAATTAATTTGTAAAATTTAAAGAATTATACCTTCGTAAACATGAACAACTTCGCAAACGTGAACACGCTTGGTTTTTAATAGTTCACGTTACCGCGAGTCTACTGTAATTCCGAATATCCGTGTAGAAGTTACATTAGTTTTAATTTAACATAGGAATATGGGTCATTTATGTGGGATGTGCCAGAAGGGGCGTGGCAGTTTCGCCCATCTTCGAACTTAAACTAAGTTTGGGAAAAATATTACAATGTGCAAAGTTTGAATTGATTCCTTAACTCCTTTCGAGAGTTATCGTGTACACCAGCCAGACGGAATGACGGACATGGCTCAAACATCTTATAAAGTCGTGAAACATACTTAGGGTCTTAAGTCACTCCTTTAATGCGTAACACTATTTTTCTGTCCCAAATGATATATACCCTCCTACTCTGTAGAGTGAGGGTATAAAAATTGGTTATGGAATTTTTTTCATTTATTCTAGTGTGAGATTGCACAATCAGAAAAAAATATATTTTTCCAACCAGTTTTTCCTTGGAATTTTCATTGTTTTTATACCTTGTGTTTATGAACTAATGAAAAAATTATAATTTTGAAGATTTTTCTCTGTAATTCTGGTTGATTTTGTAAAAAATAAATCGAAAAAAAATAGTAAAAAATAGAAGCCATCATTTCACACAGTCGCTTAAAAATAGACCTAAGCACACTACTTTAAAAATTCAAAAATGGCTTGGTGTAATCATTTCGAAAATCAAAATAAAAGAATTAAAGTTGCTAAAACTTTAAAAAATCTAACCCTTATATAAAGCAACACTTCAATATTTTAAAATTAATCGAAATTACCTTCAAAACGAGGTATAACACATTAATATCGGTAAAGTCTTTCAGGAGTTACAGGCGATTGAATGAACACACCTTTTGAAAAAGTAGTATGTTTTTCACTATTGAATTGGTCATAACTCGTGAAAAAATTTTCAAATTGTTTTCCAAAAATACGTATATAATATTTTTATGAGAAGAATACATACACAAACTTTCAAAACAATCGCAGCTATCGAGGTCGAAAACCGTACCGCTGGACATGGAAGGACTCATATACTTTAAAGAATATTCTAAGCGTCTCCGCATAACGAAATTCAAGTAATTTCCGAAGTTACGGCGCTTAGAAATTGATGCGGCAGAGTCAATATATTTTTTCTTTTGCAAAAATAATCCATCCTAAAGATTTTGTACCCATATTCACCCGATACGTGATGATATAAAGCCGGCTTTTCTTTTAAGATGGGATAACAAAAAAAAAAAACAATCTCTCTTGTGTTCTCCGTCATATGATTACATGTGTTTCAATTTTTTAGAGTAGGCGAAAGAACGAAGCCGAGAGTTGATTGTGTTTAGACCTTAACTGCGTAGTCGCGGTCAACATTTGATTGACATTATCTTTCAAAAGTAAATGAAATGTAAAAAACACTCATTATGATTCCAACATCTAAGTTTACGTGTTTATTTAAAAATAAACATAAATAAATTGTTTATATCCACCCACAGTGGGGCCTTTTGACTTTTTTCGTTGCAAAAATCATGACTTCTGAAATAGGGAACATAGTTACAAAAGCAAAATTTTGTTGTAAAGAAGACATCATAGCTTTAAAATGAGACCTCGAATTTCATCCTATACTTACTGGGAGCTTTAAAATCAGACGTTGAATATGGATTTTCTTTCTTTTCAAAAACCTTATATTTCGTTTTATTTTACATTTACTTCATTGTTACCAAACTAATTATTTCTCATTTTTTGATCTAACATAACATATATTCACATATTTAGTAATATAATTATAGTTAACTAACTGAAACCCGCCCGCTTCACAAGACAAAAACACGGACCGAAAAATCAAAATTCGGGTTTATATTGTTTTTCTTTCGTGCTCTGGAATATATATGTACTAATTTTTATACAGTTATTATCAAAAACAGTTTGCCACACTTTTATTGTAATAACATGCGAATAGGCAAGTATCGGCGGCCAACTTCAATTGAATACGGCAGAGTAATGTGTACTAAATCACCTAAAAGTAATGTCTTCCAAAACTTATCAATACTTTTTTAGTTCTATTCCACCAAAGTTGAAAAACGATCAAAATATAGTGTTTTTTTACTACCGCGATTTTTGGGTAACTAACTTGTTTTATTCCATTTCATTTAACGTACCTTTCAAACGAGACCAAAAACGTAAAAATTGGGTAGATAGTTTGTCTGTAACTCAATTATGAATCTTACATTTTTTCACTTTTTGTTTTTTCTTGAATTCTGAAGAAATTAATTAACTTTGAGCGGCTATATAAAACACAATTTTCGTCGGTTTTCGGATTTTTAATCGGTACTAAGTTCTCTATCAATTGGTATTATCAGTTTTACCAAAAGCTTTTATCAAATTTTCGACTTTTGCCACTGATTCCTTGCAGAGGCCCCACAGTGCGTCCCTTCATTATCATTTTTGCAATAACTATGTATAATAAATTTAAAAAGTGTTTTCACTGTAACAAAGACATACAATGTTGTAAAACACTTAATTTAATCAGTCCATGCTGAAAATCTCCAATTAAAGGACATGGCAAGTAAGCAAAATTGTTTTCAAATCCCCTCGCTTCATCTATGCTCCATAGTGTTGGTGTCGACGGAAACACCTACTTATTTCTTTAGTGCACCCACATGTAGAAAACGTGCCAAACCTCCATTAAAACGCCCAAAAGCCAGAAAACAAAAAACTTCCTCAAAGCACCACCACATGGCAAAAAGCAATACAGTTTACACTTACACTCTACAGCCACATCGTTTCAGCGTTTACTTATTTCTACCGAGGATGAATAGTGGAAAATGGAAAATGTTAACGAGTATAGCAGCAATTAATTTCTAGACTAAAATACTGGTGTTGGTGGTGATGGTGGCGAAGCCGTAACATGCAAACAAATTGATGCACATGTACAGCAGATACTCGGCACAGTGAAGATAGTAACGCATGGATTACTTGTTGTGCTGACCACTCCATAGTCGTGGTATAAAATTGATGTATAACAAACACCCAGTGGACATTCCATAAATCATTGTTGATTAGTAATGAACGGCGGAATATTAATAAAAACAATAACTTGCGTTATTTTAGGTAAGTTTTCAATAATTCATACATTAAGTACTCATAACAATGATGTCACCCGAATTTCATTCCATTTATAGCACTACACTCTTCCGGGGAAGCAGTGGGAGGTCTGGCAAAACGCAATGGTTACATTTATAAAACATCGGGTCCTTCACACGGTGGCAATACGCTTTTTGTACCGCACGAATCACATTCAGCTCCCGATCATGAGATATCCTATCATGAGGATAGTGCAAGTGGAGGTGGTGGTGGTGGTCCAGTTAACAGTAAATATGATGATGGTTACTATGACTACAAAGTAGCAGCAGCGCCCGCCAGTGGTCCCTCGTCGTCATATCATTTGACCAGTGAATCGATTTCCAGTGGTTCCAAGTCCGGCTACAGCATTGGCAGCGGTTTACGTTCCATAGCCCAAGGATCAGCCAATCAAGCCTACAGCGCTGTGGCCTCTCAACACGCCGCTGCTAAACAGGCTGCCTTTTTGGCAAAAAATACTTTGGCTCAAGCCGCCTCTCAGGCGGCAGCTACCGCTCAGGCAGCCTTGGAGGGAAAACAAGTGCTGCTGCAAGAACTTCAACACCAGGCAGCCAATGCCCAACATGCCCTCTCCCGCGAACTGGAACAATTGAAGGCGGCAAAAATCACCGCCCATCTGGCCCAACAAACAGCCCAAGCGGCTCATAATCATGTTTCCGTGCTGACTGCAGCCGTCAATAATGCCAAAGCTGTGGCCGATCATGCCGACCAGGCCTCACAGGAAGTCACAAATCAATTGTCTTCCCAATCGTCGATGGTGGGCCAGGCGAAAACACGCCTGGAACAAGTCGAGGAACAACTCAAGCAGGCCAGTATTGATTATGAGGCCACCAAGGAGGCCACATTGAAGGCATCATCTTCGGCAGCGGAGGCTCAAGTGAATGCTTCACAGGCTGCAGCCCATGCTACGCAGGGTTTGCACGAAAGTGCCCAGCAACATCCTTCAGCATCGGCCGATGATTCCTTTGAGGATGCTCAGGCATTGTCACATCATCATGTGCATTCAGGACAATCACGTCATCCGGGACACTCGTCCATCGACAGACGAGAACGGAAGCAATAGGATGTGATCGGTATTGTTCATACTTTATCATGTAATTTTAACGTTCAGAAACTAAACTCATCAGCATTAGCGTTACCAAAGTGATTTTTTTAAATGTAAGCCAAACCTTTTTAACCAACCGAACCGAACTAACAGACCTTAATTTTAAAATATGTATTATCAGCATAAATCAAATAAAATATTACAAAAACCTCTGTAAATTACAAAATCAAAAAATACCTTCCAAGTGTTTTTGAAATATTGTGCATAAAAAATGATCACTTTATATGAAATCACCCAAATGTTGGAACCCGTATCACTAATAACACCTTGAAACGTCTCCCCTGCAACATAGAAAATCTCCGGTCCGGTCAAAGACTACTATGTTGGCAGCCAATAGGTATACCTCACAATTATGGGTACATAATAAATAATTAAATATTTGGGTCGCGCATTTCTCCTTTTCTGGGACTCGTTTTCATTCTTTAGAGCCCTTCTTCATTTCTTATTTTGGGGTTCACCTTAACTAATGACTAAAAAGTACAAATTTTTGAGATGTAACAAGGGCAATGCATCTATTAAGTCCATATTTAACGCAAATCATAACATTGTCCGACAGTCCATATTACACTTGAACCAGATGATATACATACATCTGAAAATATACATAGGTGAAATAACTCTATTTGGTGTTTTTTGTTTTTCATTTTCTGATCTTGTTACCCCTTAAAAGTAATACAGAGTTCCTCAGTATACAATTTGTCATTTTTTAAATATTTATTCGCAGAGAAGGTAATATTTGCTAAAAAAATACTTTAAATTTCAAGCTTCTATCTGTATTAGCTTAGTATTAAAAACCATTGTCTATTAAAAATCAAGATATGAATAAACCAGAAAAACTAAGGGGTAAATTTGATATAGATGCTAATGCTGAACTAATACAGATAGAAGCACGTTATTTGAAGTATTTTTAATAGATATTCTCCTCTTTAAAGTATATAAAATAATTTTTGGAAAAATTGTATCCTTTGGAACTTTGTAGTCATGTGAAAGGGCAACAGGATGAGAAAATGAAAAACTAAAAACGCGAAGTAACTCAATTTCGCCTACAGTTTCGTACGTATATCGTCCGGATTACGTGTAATGAGACAAACGAATAGTAAAAATGTAATGTACGTAAGAAAGTGGATTTCCAGCAACCACAAGATGTAATTTTATAAACATATAAGCTCCTCTTACATTTTTCTATCTCTATGCCTGCCGCGACTAATTTTATTTTAAACGTCCTCATTTAGACGTTTCGTTCGCCTCCGACGATTTGCCTTTTGAAAAGCCTCATTACTTAAGCAATTCCTTCTTGCGAAAGTCTATTCGCTCTAAGATTTGCATAGTAAAAATTGCACGTGTTACCAGTCTTCCGGCGGATTCAAGGAAATGACATGCTTGATATTGACTCTAGTCGATTTGTCACTGTAAACAGGATGCCGCTCTTCGTTTTGTTTTTTCTTTAGAAGATGTACGCAACTTTAACCCTGACCCGTGTTATGTTACTATTTAGTTGGTACTCCGAATTTGACTTTCATATTATCCTGGTGCAAATGGATATGAGTTCATATTTGCAATTGTCGCTAGCAAACAAATAAATTCACGAGTCTGATGAATAAAATGTTTGTGTTTGCAATGATCTTCAAGGACCTCTTTTAATACAATCCCCAATAAGCCATACAAATACATACCGATTCTGTAAAAAATATGAAAAAATTAATGTGCGTTTGAGATTCTATCAAATTCAACTGAAACCCTACCTTCCGGTCTGCTGGGTAACTTTAACCTTGAAAAGAAACACTAGAAAAAACAGTCACGATGAATTAAACTGGAATTTAATAACTATACAACACGATAACCGATTGTCTGTTCGTACATGTTCGCGTATTCAATCACTTGTCACTGTATTCTGTAAAATATATAAAATATGGATTGCATTTCAGATTCCTTCAAATTCAATTGAAAACCTACCTTCCGGTCTGCTGGGTACTTCTAACCTCGAAAAGAAACACTAAACGTCTCGAAACAACAGCCACGACGAATTACACTATATTTAATCATTACACAAAACGATAACCGATTGTCTGTTCGTACACGTTCGCGTATTCAATCACTTGTCACTGTATTCTGTAAAATATATAAAATATGGATTGCATTTCAGATTCCTTCAAATTCAACTGAAAACCTACCTTCCGGTCTGCAGGGTACTTCTAACCTCGAAAAGAAACACTAAACGTCTCGAAACAACAGCCACGACGAATTACACTGAATTTAATCACTACACAACACGATAACCGATTGTCTTTTCGTACACGTTCGCGTATTCAATCACTTTTCACTATTATTTACACTTTTCGTGGCTTAAACTTTTATTTTTAATTAGAATTAATAATTACTATTATTTTTGCAAATCTTTGTTCATTTTCACTCGCGCTAAAAACCGTTACTGACGCTTCACAGTTGCACCCAATGTAGAACAAATAAGTAGTAGAGCGAGTAATGTAATAACGCCCCACATATGTTTGTCGCTAACAGCTGGTCGACTTCTTCATAGCTTCTTCTTCTTCCTCATATTTTTTTCTGCATATTTTTTGGGAAACTCGTAACATTTTGGAAGTCAATTTATAATTTAATTTATTGAATTAAATTGAAAAATATCAGCAACGACACAAATGGCTACGAAAGTTATTAAATATGTAGGACGTAAACACGATTTCAAAGGTAAAAGTTTATGGGAAATTGTGGGAGATCTCAAAGATTTCGGTGTCGGCAGAATGGTCATACGCAACATGTTCCAGCGCTACAAAGAGCCGTGTTACATGCGTATATTGAAAGTGCAAACCGTCGACTCGGAGGTAATTCATGTGAAATCTAACTTCAATTACGAAGTTTATTAAAATTCTGATATGCCGTATTTTGCAGGGTCCTCAAGAGGGGCGTAAAGTTAAAGTGACTGTCGAGAAAACCTGGCGTGGCCTTACTTTACCCAAACCCATTGAAATCTACAGCACCAGCTACAAAACTGACTACGAATTGGTTGATAAGGAGGATGAACATAAGTACTTGCAAAATTCCGCCAAAATCGTTGAAAAAGTGATGTCCAATCACGTTGAATTTCCTCCGTTGTTACGGGAGTACATCGTCGATGAGACGGGTCAACCAAATCCCATGATGAAAGTACATTTCAAAGCCAAAGATAATAAATTTGTTCGTCTGGCCAAGGACGGTGAAAAACCGGACATACAAATCATCATGGGTTTGGGCCAACCTTCACCGGTGGCTCAAAAGCTTTATGAGGATGTATTGTAATAATTTTAATAAATATTGTGTTTTGCTATTGTTAAATATGGGAAGAAGTTGAAATAAAATAGGTAGAAAATCAAAATTGTGTATATGCCGTTATAGTTTTAACAAATTTTACAAACATTTTGTCGATGGGCTATGTATAACAGGCCTGTATTGACCTTGGTTTGAAGACGCCGATTTTACCGTTGTTTCATGTTTTAAATTTTTTGTCAGCTTTATTTACATGATCTAAGAATAAGTCAACATAAGAAGATAAGTTTAAAAACATGAAACCACGAAGATATCTTTAATATGTGTACTCTGATTTTGGAATATATTTTTTAATTTTCTTCTATAAGAAGGGCAATAACATCTTTTATTACCCACCTTGCCATGCATCTCACATTTAAAAGGAAAATCTAATTAATGTTGAACAAATTATAAGTCTCGATCGAACTTAATCAAAATCGAACCTTATTAGTTCGAATATATTTTATTTTACGTAAGAATATGCAACCAAAATCCACTATGAACGGATTTCGTCTGTCAAACTCCAATGATAAAATTCTAAAAACTGGAAAATGGATTTTGGTTTCATATCCGAACGCAGAATTATCTCAAACACCTATTTATTTCCACGAAAATTTTAAATTATTTCACAATAAATATGAATTTTGAGTCGTAATTAGCCTTCACTGATTTCGTTCTCACCCAGGAACACATTTCAACTATCTCCCTATTAGTATTGTTTCGTCAGCTGCGAGTTTCTTTCACACAAAAAATAGCTGAAGATAATTTTAATTGAAATTGAATTTGTCTTCGGCTCAACTTCAATCATATACAAAGATAAAGAGCGAATAAATAAAAAACAAAGAAAAAATATAATTTTTTTAAACAAAATCAATTAATTTTGCTCGGTATGAAACCTTTTATATAATTATTTTTGTTATGTTTGGGATTATAATAGTAATTATTCTATTATTTACATTTACATAAATAATTTGTTTTTTTTTTTTTATACAAAAAAAAACTATGACGGACGTTTTTGAGCATATTATATGCCCACAAAGTTACATAAATACCATACAACAATTTGTAAAAGTGTAATTAATACTCAATAATGTAAATTTAGCGCTTGGTTTCCATTTGCCTCAGCTTTCTAGTTAAGTTGTCCACCTCTAAACCCAGCACGTCCAGGTTTTCCTAGAAAACAAAACAAAAAAATCAATTTCAAAATTTTATATGATTTTTTTTTTTAAATTTTGTTTTCACCTTCAAGGTAATATTCTTAAGTAGAGTATCCTCTAGGACTGCTTGAAGTTTTTTATTGATTTCCAAAGATAAGTCCAAAGACATACTTTTGTTTTCGACTCCCTTAAAAATGGCGGACATCACACCGTTACCATATTTGGCCAATTCACTTTTGTTTTGATCACTTTTCGATGAAGTCAAGGCGCCAGCTTGCTCTCTTAGCATGTAATGCTGGACGACTTTGGACTTTTTCTGGATTTCAGAGACCAAGGAGAGTGTATGTTGTTCGAGAAAATCTATTTTTTCTGCTTGTCGAGCGGATGCTTGTTGCAAACGTAATATACGTTCGACTAAATGCTTTTTGGAAGGGCCCTTAAGTTTTGAATAGAAAAAATAATTTTATTGCGAATGTGCTCCAAGAATTATTGTGCCATTTATTATTTACCTTATTTTCATCTTTGAAATCTAATTCTCTTCCTGTTACTGTATCCGATTCGGAAGATTCACTACCCCGTCGGCTACCAGCTGAGCTAACACTTTGCACAGTTGTACTTATACTGCTCTGGCGACTATGGGATCTCTTTGGGTCCGATTGCTCCATTTGTGAAACTTTATCGTCTTGTGATTTGTGGTAGCCATTACTTTGCGGTACCTGCTGACACCGGGAACATATAACAACCCGGTGAGTATCGCCGCTGTGTTGATCGCCTGATCTTCTAAATTTAGTAATTTCCCTCTGTAATTCTTTGACAATGTTGTTGTGTTTATTTTTGGTGGCCTCAAAGTCCCCTTGAACATTTTCTAATTTCAATTTAGTATTTTCATAAAGTTTTGTCTTTTCCGACAGATGTTTGGCCAGCAAAAGACGTTCCTCGTTCTTTTGAGTTTGCTCTTGTTTGAGCTGCTCCTCGAGGGCCACGTATTTGTCATCATAGAAAGATTTTTCCTTTTTCAATAAAACATTTTCTGCTTCTATGCCCTGAGCCTGCGAAAAGAGAAGGATTTTTTATCAGAGTTATATTTACAAATATTCCAGATAAAATGGAATTCATACTCTGGCACAAAACTTTATTTTTTCTTTTCAAATAAGGGGAAATTTGGCGATGAATTATTACGAATATTGGGTGTTTCCTTGCCAGAATAGCAAGTAAATTTCACAGAAACATATATTAATACAGATTTAATACGGAAAAACGTCTATTCATTAATTGAAACTTATCATTATCCTCAATTCGCGCCTACTAATAGTCTAATTTTTGTATTTTCGGCTAACATTTTGTATTTCGGATTTCATTCCATTGTATGCTAATTGCTTGCTTCTACTTAAATTCTCTCAACATCTGGAGTTCAGAGGACAATCCTATCTAAATTTATACTCACAAATGTTCTAACTTATAAAATTAACTAAAAATATCATATCAATTAAATTTTGAACGCCTCCCTTGCAGAACTCATTTTTAGGCTTAGCATGCAACATACTTTTTATGATTTCTTCCCCCAATTGACTCCAAACTTAAACTCTTTCTCTGTTACACTCCTAATATATCTTCCCAATTCCAGTACATTTCTAATCGCATTCGAAAAACAAAAGGAAATCATCCCTTAAAACTATTGTTTTCTGGGCCTGGCAACCCTATTTAATGCGCAAACTAACACTCGTATGAAAATTTGCCTTTCTACAACAGATTGTAAACAGCTTTGGCAGCGAGCGTTAGGATAGCCTCGGTGGCGCAGTAGGCAGCGCGTAAGTCTCATAATCTTAAGGTCGTGAGTTCGAGCCTCACCCGGGGCATTTGCTTTTTGCAAAATTTTTATTTTATGCAAATCAAACATATACAGTACTTTTTTCACTTACCTTTGATTTCAACAAGCATATTTGATTTTGCATATCCACAATACTTCCACTCATTTCCTTGTTGAAACTTAATAACTCCTTCTCCTTTTCATGCAGCTGTGTTAAGTCCTGTTCATTATCCTGCAGCTTTAGTATCGCCTCGTTTAGTTCCATATTTAAAGTAGCAATCTTTTCTTCATTTCTGTAAATTAGCACAAGAAAAAATAATTAAATATAAAATTTCTAAATTTGCAGTACTTACAAGGTATTCTTAGTCTTCAATAGTTGCAGCTCATCCAACTGACCCCTCAACTTGGCCGAATGCAACATTTCTTCACTGTAAGAATTTTGTACTTGATTGTGTTCTTCCTGTAGTCTATAATATTCCTCCGATAATTGGGTTTTCTAAAAATGCAATAATATCATTGGCATTAGGTATTTGCTTAATGTTTGCAAAGCAACAGCTAACTAACCTCCTGAGTTTCTTGTTTTAATTGATCTTGTAATTGCCTTATAATTTCTTTTTGAGTTTCCGTTTCCTTGATGAGTTTATCCAAATGCTCGGTTTTATTTGAAATCTCATGTTTGAGAAGTATAGTTTGGGCTTCAAATTCGATTTTCAATTTTTCTGAAATGCAAATGGAAATAAGCTAGGAAACGACGAACAACTTAAGTTCTATATGCTTACCATTAGCTTTTTCTTCTAATTTGTTAGGTGCATTTCTTTCCTCCTCTAGTTTCTTCTCTAATGCCAGTTTTGCTTCTGTTTCCATATTCAGTTTGTTCATGTGATACTTGAGTTTCGACTCCAAATGCCCATAATCGGTTTTTAACTTTTCGCATTCTCTTTGGTATTTCCTTACTTCGTTGCACTGTTGATTGGCAAAATGTCATGTTACGAAAAAAGTGAATGAAGTAATATAAAGGTGTTTGGTGTTGGTTGTGGCATTTACTTACCTTCTCGTCCATTAAGTAAGCTATTCGTGATTTCTCTTCATTTAATGCTTGGAATTTTGTGCTATAATTTTTGATTTCTTTTTTAGCGTCGGCCAATTGTTTTTCTACCATTTCTCTATCCTTTTTGGCGTCGATGACGTTTTTTTCTTTCATGGCAAATTGTATGACCGTCGATTCCCTGGCTTTATTGGCGAGATCTTTTTCTCTACGAAACTGAAATGAGATGAAAATAGTGTGTCAGGCGAAATTGAAAATCGGTTTTATATTCTCAAAGTCGCTGAATTTAGAGAAATAATGTTCTCCGACGCCACATCTGCAAATTTTGAACCTAGGTCCGTGAATCTGGGGTTGAAAATTTGATTTGCCGTGTGAAACATTAATCAATGTTGTACAAATAAGAGTATTTAAAGGCATTATGATTCTGTTTTATTAACATTTCACTTGTTCTCCATTAATTGGTTTATGTCCAGTAATTTGCTTGGATTTATAGAATACTACCAACCCAGGACATTTGAAACAATTTAGTTTGAAAATTTAACATTCAAGGAAACAAAGTTGGAATAACTTTTTCAAATACCCACAGTTGGCAGCTTTCTATAAACGAGTTATTGGACCTATTAAGCGAAAATTGTTTCCTAACACAATAAGTATAGTTTTTTTTAAATCAGTCAAGTCATCCAAATTGTGTGTTAGTGTTAAATGAGTTATCCTGTTAAGAAATAAATTACGTTTCATCATACCGCTTCTTTCTCCTTCTCCAGTATGGTATTCTCCCTCTGAAACAACGATATCATGTTATCTTTTTGAAGCAATGCCGCTTTCAGTTGTTCCAACTGTTGTTCATACTGTAGCTGCTGTTGTTGTTGCAGTTTTGTATGACATTCTTTGAGTTTATTTACTTCATCTTCTCCAACCCGTTGTTGTGTTGCGTCTCTATCCACATCAACAACAACATCAACTGCCTTTTCTAACAGATCCGTATAACGTATGGAGGGGGTATTGGGGGCTGTAGAAGAAACACTTGTTGTTGTTGTTATATGCAAGACATCGTTGACTTTTGTTGGTGACGTTGTTGTGTTTGTGATCGCCCCCACATCCACCTCCACCAATTCACTGATAGATTGCTCGACTGCCACATTAGTTATTGATTTATGTTCTTTGTCTTCTTCAATGACATGCTTTGGTTTGTTATCGACACATTCCTCCTCAGCAGTATTTGAAACAACGTTAATTGAACTTTGTAATTCCGTTGTAATTTGTTCCAATTCTGCGAGATTTTCATTTTTATCCCCCTTCTCCAATATTGTGGCTGTAGTTGTAGTTGCTGTTGTTGTTGTTGTCTCTTCACTGGAATGTTGTTTTTGTGTATTTTCACATTTATTTGTGACCTCCGTTAAGTTATTTATGTTTTCCATACTTTGTTTTTTTTTTTTTTGTGAATTTTATTTCACTTATTAAATTAATTATAAGCCTTTATTTAATTAATTCATTGGAGATTATTTATTTGCGAATTGCGATTCTGGGCTGGGAGTGAAAATATAAAATTTCTCATCTTGTTTACTCGACAAAAAAACTAGGGTTTCCGTTAGTGAAATTCGCAAGCGGCGGATCAGCTGATTTCATCCGACATACATGAATGTGTACAAACGATTATTGTACATCGTAACGTACACATGAAGATTTATTGTAGAATTTATTAAAATGATTCTTGAGAATTTTAGAGAAAATTATTGTTTTTATTTAGCAGATATAACTGGTTATTAATTGACAAACTTATTTTTTACTAGAAATTTATTAAATTTTTAATTGTTCATCATAATCTACTTTCTTGTTGTACAATATACCTTCTTGAATTCGACGGCCGAATAAGCAAATTTTGCACGGTTGTTGCATTGTAGACATGTAAAAAACTGTTGGCATACATAGAAGAAAATGCTTGACCATACATATTTAACGTTTACAAACTTGAATAAATTATTTTTTTCTTTAAGACTGCATAACTAAACTGCGATAAAAATATAACTCATAACAAAAATTTATTTTTTAAAATTTCCGCTAACAGCAATATCAATGTGTGTATGAAAACAAATTTTGAAAAATAATTTTATGTTAAAAATTTTGGGGTTAGCCTGGATAATTTTGTCAAATTTATAGATATGCAAGTCAAATTTATGGATATCGAGGCTAAGTCCAAAAAATCAACACAAAATAATTTGTTTTGATACAAATATTTATATTGTGGTTTATTTTAAGCAGCTTGCTATACCGGCTTAAACAAAAACAGCCTTAATACGTACAATAAAATGATTTACAAATATTTCTTTGAACGTATGTCATTTACGTTTTCTCCTAACGAATAAACAACATGAATAAACAAAACAAATAATGAAATTAACTCTCTGAAATGACGTAATAGTCTTGTCTGTTTTTGTAAAATAATTTCGTCTGTTGTCGAATGAATAGTCTAAATTGAAAGTGCAAAGGCCTGTTTTTAGAAATTGTTTTCGTTCGTCTGTGGCGAACGATAAAAAATCTAGAATTCTCTGCTACCATACTCAATTTCTTGACAACCACGCCTAACGTAAAAGACGCACAATGGTTAATTGGGATTTTGAAACCCAATTCGTCTATGGCAACAGCAGCTGGCAAGAGTTTTTCCGTTGTGATTTCTTACCAACATTTTGTTACATATTAAATGATTGTGTGTCGTTATATGCAAAATTGGAAATGTGGAAATTTTGAGTTTATTTTACATTCGTGCACAGATACGATTCGCCACATGCGACTCGAATTTCACTAACGGAAGTGGTGTAACAACGACATGCAAAACAGCTGATTCTTTGAACCAAAATGTGCATCTCTGTGTTTGTTTTTATTTGTATTTCTCCTTTGTTGTTGTTGTAATGTGATGAAGCGTGAACATTGACCCAACAGACCCAAAAATATAAAACAGAATTAAATAATAACTTAAAATAATTATTAATGACCAAATAAAAGACAAACCTGAAAGAGAGCATTCCAAAATGGAAACCAAGAACCAATATGTACCTAGGGTCAATCAGGTAAATGAAAAAGTTTTTTTAACAACAGGAAATAAAGTCAAATTCGTTTCACATTAGATCGATGCCATAAATTTAAACAAAGATATAACTAGATTGATAAGGGAGAATTTGTTGGAGAATTTACAAGCCATATCGGTAAGTAAGGGTATCAGTAACCCCATTCGAAACAGGCCTAGTTACTCCGTACTATCGTCATAATATTTACATTTCGAAAGTCCAAAACATGTCCATTCAAGTTTTGCTTTGATTCAAATACGATAATTCCGCTCGGCGTTATCTCTCACGATCGTATATTCGTAATTACAGTTTAATGTCTTCCCATTTGTTGTCTAGCCTGTCTTATTTTTAAAAATACAACCTGAATTGGATTTGCTCATCCAGTCGGCCATTTGGTTTGGTTCTGTGGGAAAACGATGTTCCACATTTGGTCAGCAGTTGCTTGTGTTGGCCTATGATTCGGAACGTTTAACTTTATCTAGACTTGTTTTACATTTCTGTCTAACCGTGCTGCCCAGTTATATCAAAAAGTTGGAAGAACGCCGGCTGAATCGTAGAGTAGAATGGCTATCAAAGGCTATAGAATATGGTGAAAATGCCGCTCAGGTCTTGTCCGTTTTGAATTTCTTCAGATTCTTAAAGACCGGCAGAAAACCAACATTGATCGACTTCTTCCTAGGTCTGGATTATATAAGTCTGCGCCACAATCAACGTAGAGATATTGGTTATAAATATTTAACTCGTGAATTGCTCTGGGGCGGATTCATGGTAAGTTTTAAATTCCCTCATTAATTTGAAAAATTATTATCACACTTTCGATCTTTCAGGAAATGTTGGGATTGGTTCTGCCCATTATTAACTTCCGCAAATTGCAACGTATTGCTCGCAGTGTTTTCAGCTTGAAGAAATCCGCCACCCTTGATGCAACTACCCTTCTGCATCCGGAACATAGGAAACCAAAATTAAAGTCATCTTCAACTTGTGTGTATTGTGGTGAACGACCTACGTTGCCTCACCACATGGGCTGTGAACATATTTATTGCTATTATTGTTTATCAGCAAACATATCGACGGATTCGAAATTCTGTTGCACGATATGTGATAGCCCTGTTTCGCCAGATGGTATACAACCACTTTAATTCATCTTAGCCATTCAAAGTAGTTAGTAGTAAGAAATACAAAGGCTGGGATTAAGTTTTAGACAAAGTTTTTATACCTAATAAATGGATCAATATGTAAGTAATAGAAAAAAGCAAGTGTATTTATTTGCTTAATTTATTTTAAATAGCTGCTATCATTGCTGACAAGAAATGTTGTAAAATATTTTCAAAGATTTTGTTTCTCTTAATAGAGTCTTTACATAGACCGTTATAATTCAAGGACATTTTAACAACACTTTGATAGCGAGTTGGCTAAAATTTGTAATAAACACGGATAATTCATCATGCAAAGGTATGGATACATACATGTCATGTCACTTTTTGGGTTTCTAGGTCCTTTTTTACTTATTTTTGCCACATTTTTGAGTTTGACAATCGAATACTGTTCATATGCGTTTTGTAAATATTTATATGACACGTAAAATCCGTTCAAAGTGGATTTGGGCGCATATCTGAATACAGTGTTAGATAAATATTACAAAACAGGACATACAGGTATGTGAAACAAATCGATTCGTTTTAAATCGATACGTTTTTATATTTTGGAACGTGTATATATTTTGATATGATAAGTATTGGACGACTTTTTATACATCTTCATCTAATTTTATGGTGGCGATAAAATAATAAATCATTTGACACCCTTTATATGTCACAGCATTTGAAATAAATATTAGAAATCGTATCGATTTAAAACAGAACGATTTTCATCACATACCTGATAGTAGCATTTTCAGACTTCATGTGAAATCGAGATGAAGTGACATAAGGTCGACTTTAAAATTTCAAGTTTGTATGCTATCTCTCAGTTTTTAAATTAGATATGACATTTGTAAATCGACCTTATAGCCTTGTCACACTGCATGCGAAATCTAGATAAAATGATATATAAAACTGGCATATATCGACCTTATGCAATTTCAGCTAAATTTCGCATTCATGCAGTGTGACAACGTTATAAGGTCGATTTCAAATGTCTGTTTTGTATGGGATCTGACATTTATAAATCGACATGTCAGATAGCATACAATTGTGTTTTACGGCAAAACTTAAGTCTGGCAAGGCTTGAGCAGGCAATGCTACCAAGTTAGTAATACAAACAAAAAACAGCCTTCGTGTGTTTCAGTGACTGCTCGCTGAAAATATACAAATTATACATTCCTTTATTGAGATTAAAATTGTTAACTGCAGTCTAACGGTTATTCGACGAAAAAACTACTGATTAATCATCATAGATAATAAATACACAAGTGGTAAGTGTTATTTTCTCCCAAATATTTTGTGGAAATGGTTTTGCGCCAAAATTTGCACAATATTGCGATAAGTGCTGCCAAGTTCGGCGGTGGCAGCTGTTTCTGTTCTCTAGCAACTGTGTTTTGAGTGTACTTTTTTTCCTTTGTTGTCATTTGGTTGAGTGGTCTAAAAGTAATGAGTGTTTTTCGTTTGGGTTCGTTTCATAGCAGAAGTACAGAAAAAAAAAATAAAATAAATTAAGACGAAATAAACAAAATTGCATACATATACAAAGAAATCACAAACGAAATAACTGATAATCAAGAACGAGATATTTCGGAAAGATTGTCTAAAATATAGATTAATCGGAGAAAGGTAAGTTTTGTGTTGTGGTGGGTGGAATGAAGAAAATATAGTCATTAAATAATAATTACGTTTTAGATTAAAGGGGAAACGACGTCGACGGTTCATCATAACAAAAAAAAATCAGCTAGGCGAACAAATCTATCATCACCTATACTTATGAAAATAGTGAATTTTGCTCATATCAGGGTCAAGTTGTAAGACAACATTTTAACAAAGACCTTGCAGAATAATCATAAAAAAAAGTGGAATGCGATTGGACACATTTTGTCTGAGAAGATAAAGGACCTACTTAAATCACTGCCCAAGTCTGCCAATACATTAATAATTAGGAAAAAAGGTAAGCTATTTTAACAGAAATACTAAAAAACCAGTTTCTATTATTACCCTCTTTCTATTTTTAGCTTAATTTGTAAAATTTCTAAATATGTTGGACTTAGAAATTGTCCCAGAGATTTCCTTAGGATGTGATGCATGGGAGTTTGTACTGGGAATGCATTTCTCCCAAGCCATTGCCATCATACAATCGCAAGTGGGTATCATCAAAGGTGTTCAGGTTCTGTACTCGGACAACAATCCGTTGGGTGTGGATATTATCATCAATTTGCCACAGGATGGCTTGCGTTTAATATTCGATCCGGTCAATCAGCGTTTGAAAATCATTGAGGTTTGCAACATGAAATTGGTTAAGCTAAAGTATGGTGGCGTTTACTTCAATTCGCCCGAAGTTTTGCCTTCCATTGAGCAGATTGAACACTCCTTTGGTGCCACTCATCCCGGTGTATATGATGCGGCCAAACAATTGTTTGCCTTACACTTTCGGGGTTTAAGTTTCTACTTCCCGGTCGATAGTAAATTGCATGCTGGTTATGCTCATGGTTTGGGCTCGTTGGTGTTCTTAAGTGGAGCTTCTCCAGTCGTCTCCAAAATGTCACTGTATGCTGGTAGTAACGTGGCCGAAAATAAGACACCTCCACTGCCCTTAGCTTGCTATCATCGTCAATTGTATTTAGAGTCAGTCACAGTGCTGAGATCGGTCTTAGGCTGTACCAAAGGATTGAAATTGAAACTCTTTACAGAGGGTTCTGGTCGCTCGTTGGAGCCCAGACGTCAATGTTTTACTAAAGAGATACTCTTCGGCGACAGCTGCCAGGACGTGACCACACAGCTGGGAGCACCAAATCGTATCTTTTTCAAAAGTGAAGATAAAATGAAAATACATTCCTCCAACGTCAATCGTCAGGCCCAAACGAAACGTAGTGACATATTCTTCAACTACTTCACTCTGGGAATAGACGTTCTGTTCGATGCTCGTACCCAGACCTGCAAGAAGTTCATCCTGCACACAAATTACCCCGGCCATTTCAACTTCAATATGTATCACAGATGTGAATTTCAATTTCAATTACAACACGAGCGTTCTTCTCTGAACGATAGTGGATCGCGTGCTTCCTATGGTAGTGGTGGTGGCAGTGATTCTACAGCTTCAAGCCCTGTCACTATTAATGCGTATTCAAAATGGAATGAAATAAGCGCTGCCATGGCTCCATCAGAACGTCCAGTGGTCCTGCATAGGGCTAGCTCCACAAATACCGCCAATCCTTTTGGTTCGACTTTCTGTTACGGCTATCAAGATATCATATTTGAAGTTATGTCCAACAATCATATAGCTTCGGTCACTCTGTATAGTACAGCTCCGACAAAACCCTCCGAAGATCTATGGCAACAACATAAAATGCAAGATATACGCTTAACCGTGGCGTGAAAAGATCGTGTAAATTATAATTATAAAATCTTTCAAAACTAAACAATATATATTAAACTAAACATTAGTTATATGAATTCAAGCACAAAGGTCTTTACTATAAGTTATTGAATACGTAGTTTCGCCAACTCTTCAAGAGAACGGGAGAGGAAACTTCCATCATGACTATGTACGACGTTTGTTTTAATAAAATGCAAATCTCACGACGACGAAAAACACACAGAGGAATTGTTAAGCAAATTCTCGACCAAAAAGGAACAAGACATCATTATATTAACCAAATATATATAAACAGGCGATTATAATAGTAAAGTTACGAAACGATGCAGTGTGATGAAAAACGATCTGAATAGTATACGTTGGAGAAGAAAAGTACGTATAATGTACGAGTTTTAATTTAAAATTAATCTTAACATTTATTTTTGTCATTCTTTAATGTTTTATTAACATTTAAAACCAAAACCAAAAAAAAACTTAATAAAAAAATATTTAAAATTAATTGAGTAATAAATCAATGGAATGTTGTTGGGATTATAGCAAGAGATTATATAAAAACTAGTTTACAATTTCAGGGTTTTTGGTAAATTTCGATCATATAAAATAAATGTATCTACGTGGTCTATCACTTGAAGTGTTTGAGCAATACATTTTGTCGAAGGGGCGTGGCCGATTGACGAACGTTTTGAAGTAAAATTCAATTCAGACGTCAGCGAGACCTCGAACCACCACGCTAGCCAAAGGTTGTACTGGTCTTTATTAAATAGAAGAAGACTTGCTCACACATGTAGGTGACAGATCAATAATATAGCAATGGCTAGATCAAACTGAATTTCTACATTTATCCAGAGATTTCTTCAAATAGGCATTGTTTTCTTCATCAATATGGCTGAAGGGAATTATATTTCTATATATATTTATAAATTAATATGGCAACAAAGTAAATATAAATCCCCTAACTCATATGATCATAGTCCCGCCGTCTGCAATTGGGGCTTTTCTAACGTGGCCAACCTGGCAACGGCCACAAATCCCATTTTACGATTTAACGCCAGCGATGGTTCATTGTGCTCCGACACAAATGCGAACAAATCCATTTGATGGATCTTTAATAAACGTTTTAATTCCATTGTTGCAGTCAAATAACTATAGCCCCTGCCCCGTTCAGTTGGGAGAGTATAAAGGAATCTACAAAAAAAAAAAAAAAAACAAAATCTGGAGTAAACTTATAAATTTAAAAATAATATTTTTTTTTAATTACCCTGGTGTGAAAAATTCACATGTTGCTACCCAGCATATCGGCTGAGCTTCACCTCGTCTGAACAGGCCAACTCCACCATTCAATTCAATGGACTGACGTATAAAAGACAGAGAATTTTGGTCTTTATAATGCCAATGATCGTCCATAATTTTCGCATGCTTCATAGCATCCAAGGGTGCCACATACAAATCATCTGGGAGATTTCTATCATGGTGATTAAGGGGGATGAAATAAAGAGCTAATCAAGCACGCACGATTTACTTACTCGTTTAGTGGCAATGCTTCTATTGTTTCCTTCGTTATATGCATTATATATTCGGCGGGTGGGGATCTCCAATCAATGGCAACTTTATTGCTGGCCACTTCCTTCACCATTTCGAAAAGAGTTTCATCGCAAAATATGCTGAACTGGCATAATGCAATTGATGTGATTCGTATGTTGAATGCATTCCTTGAGTTCCTCTCCGGATTCTTGTAGAGTGAAACAGAATATATAATCCTGGTAAAGAGGGAAAACTATTAGAGAAACTCATAAAAACGTTGGATGCAAAACATAATAAACTAGAATAGTGGCTCATTCTTTATGATTTCATTATTGATCCCAACATTATTCGATTCTCTCAACTTACTCGATTGCCATTCATTGTGACCAATGTACAATTCTCCCGCTCGCCATTTCGATGGGCATAGAAGCGCAGATTCCATCGATCCGCATATATGGCCTCACGATTCTGATGGATTTTGTCATAATGATACAAATAATTGTAAATGAAATTATACTGCTGTATACGCTGAGGTAGGTGGGCCTTGAGAACATTTGACATGGATTCGAGATGATTTTTATCGCACTCCACAAGTATATCGGACATTGTGATCATGGGACGACAACGACGACGTGGGACGGTTCAATGTTGTTCTTCGTTTAAACTTCAGCCGACAACTGAGTGGTGGTGGTGCTGGTTGTATTTTGAAGGTAGTGCCTTTGTGTTTTATTAATTTGTGATTTATTAAAACCAGTTCGAAACCACAAAACCACTGGTATTTTTTAGTAGAATCAGAACACACAGATCATTAACAATTCGGTATCTTTTATAGATTTAAATGATCATATTCATATCAAGAAAAAATAGTACTTTGGCAGCATTATTTGGGAAAAAAGTAGTTGCTATCTGGTTCCAAATTTTTATATTTTGCCATTTAAAGTGCCATTATTACTTTCTGAAAATACGTTACTTCAAAAAAGGAATTTTTGCCTCTCAAATTGGTGTTTGGCCCCATCGTGCATTGGACGGATGTTATCGACCATGTAAATATTTATATTAATTAAGGAAACTTGTCTAGCAGATCGCTTGGGATTGAAAGAAATCGGCCCAAAGGGGAAAAAATCCTATATAGATTATTTAAGCAACTTTTTTGAAAATTCTCTTTTTATGCGCTTGAAATTTGTTGCGTACATTCATCTTGTAGCGAGAAAAGACCAAAAAGTACAAAAAATTAGCCGGGGAAATGGGAAAAATGGATAAAAATGGTACCAATGATGCAACAACAGCTAGAAGCATGCAATTTGGAATGTAGATCCCTCTAATTGCGTAGACTTGTAAAGTAATGGGAATTTTTCGAAATTCGTACTTTTAAGGGATACAATAGGAAAAGACGGATAAAAATGGTACCAATCAAACCGCTGAAGTTGAAATCATGAAAGTCATGCATTCATCTGACTGTGTAGACACGAAACATAAAGGATTTCTTCGAAATTTGCACTTTTGGGCGGAAATTGGACCGAAAAGGGATAAAAATTGAACCAAGCAAACGGCTGCAGTTGGAATAGTGAAATTCGGTATGTACATTGCTCTGACTGTTTAGATGCGAAAAATAAAGATATCTTTCAATTTTCGTACCTTTAGAATGAGTTGAGGCCCTAGTTCCTTACAGGATCGTCACCTTAAATCAAATAGGGGTGTATCTGACAAGCAGTGTTTTATTAACAGTCAAGTCGTATTTATACAGGTGATAGCACTAGAACAACACCAAATTCGGCAACAACAAAATACAAGTAATTTTTTGAATGTTGAGCCATACTGTCAAAGCAAAATATATGGGATTTGACCGTTTCGGTTTCTTTTGAATGAAAAAAAAATTCAGTCAGCTGCCCAGCTATCACCTTTATAAATATGCCTTGTTAACAGTCGACGAAAAATTATTTAAAACAATAGTTTGACACGAAAAACACATAAAAATAGGAAAAAATAGAAAGAAGCAAAAAATATGTGTTAAGTTTTGAATTTAAAATGGAATATTTGAGCGGAAAAAGTGTAGTTTAGATCTTCATTTTTCCTCCATTTGTATACCAAGCAATTAGTTTATCCTCTCAAAATGCTGAGCAATAGTCTAACAAAACTATTCATTATATTGAAATAGGAAGTGTATTTTCGAAATTACCGATGGTAAAAATGTTATAACTACAAATTGGTAGTCATTTGTAAGACAGAAATGTGACGGAAAATAAGTCAACAGAATAAATTCCGTAATTTAATCCACTATAGAAAATTATATAATAATATTTAATCGTCAATGGCATTTCAATATTTCCTGTTTATTTTATTTTTTCTCTATTTTAGCTTTCTCTGTCAAATTTACTTTCTTTTCCTACATTAAAATATTTCTAAACATGCCTGAAATGGAGGTAGAAACCGCCACCGACCAAGCAGCGCCTGCCGTTGCGGAAATCACCGAAGACGTGCAAAAGAAATCTACAAACGATGCAGTATATGATCCGTCAGTTCTACCTGATATGCTACCTGTCTACTATAAACGGTTATTCCCGCATAAACCATTTTACAGGTGGCTTTCGTACGGCTTGTGTAAGTATTTAAATAGTTCACGTTAAATATTTGAGTAGCGAAACGTTGAAACTGTATCAAATTGCCTTTTGTGTAGGTACAGATCTCATATTCGATCAGGAACGTGTCCTAACAATACAATCACATGCCTTCTTTTGTCTTTTTCAGCTGAGGAGGGCATATTTGCTAATCGTGAGATCTCCTTTACGCTGCACGATGATATTTACATACGCTATTTGTGTTTTGAGACTCAAAGTGAATTTGAAAAGGAATTATGTACACGATGTCCGTTTAAAATTGATATTGGTGCAGTTATGAATACAAGGTAAGGCTTGACTTCAGAATGTAGGCGATTTGTAATGTGTTTGGATACAAACAACAACAACATTTTTTTTCGGACAGCAACTAATGTGTATAGTCGAAATACATAGTTTGGACATACAAATGTAGATATCTATAAAATTTCCACAATCTTGGATGCTTATGTAGAATCTACGATAGCATTCCAAAGATAAGATAAACATTGCTGAAGTTTAGGAAGTAGGAATGTCTTGATTGTTTCCGAAAAAGAAAATATGTACGTTGTTTAGACAGGCTGCATGATGAAGGCCGTCGCAGGCCAGAAATCTTGATAAATGTTATGACCATTTAAAAATAAATTAGCTTTCAATAAAGTTTTGATACAAAGTCTCTAAAATCGCAAAAGGTAGAAAGTGGAGGGTATCATATTTAGCATTTATCATTTCCTTGTTTGATTCATGTACTTTTTCAGTCACTTCCTTTGCCGTTTGGAAGATAGTCTATCTAACTTAAATCATATCAAATCTTAAGTAAATATAAATAACTTTTTAAAACAAATATCTTCTCATGCAGCACCATAGAACTGGAAATTTTAAGTTTTTGGCGCACTTAAAGCGCAAAAGAAAAAATAAGATAGACCTATTTAATAACAATTTTTGATTGATAATAAAATCCTTATAATGAGGTAGAAAGCATAATCAGCATTTAGCCTTTCCTTGTTTGATTTATGGACTTAAATCGCATCAAATCTTAAATAAAATAAATATAAATATAAAAATAGCGCTTAAACCGTAAGAGTGGCCTAACCAACAAAAACAAAAAATAGGATAGGCCAACTTTTCATATCTATCGGCTCTGTGATAGCTTCCACAGTGGTTTCAAATCATCGCTTTTTAGGTGACTTCATGTTTTTAAATTTTATACGTGGCTTCAAAAAGTTTGATTTTTTCAACAAATCTCTTTATTTGTATAATCTAAGAATAATTCAATTAAAGAACAAACGTTTTTAAGCAAAACTCAAAATTTAAAAACACAAATCCACGAAAAAAGCCGTGGTTTGAAACCACAGTGGAAGTGATCACAGGGCTGTATAATTTATTTGTTCGGAATTTTTTTCCCTAGATGGCAGCACATATGTCCTATCAGCAAATTCATATAACCATAGAGACTGAGCATTTCAAAAAATGAAATGTAGATGGCACAAAACATGTAAGCATTCACCGTCAAATATTCCAATTTGCCAATAATACTTTGACGCCATCTATGGCATATTTTTAATTTTCAAATAGTTTTTGCTACCATTAGCTCAAGAAATATGTGTTATATGAAATATAACAGTGTACTCAGTTGCATTAATTAAGAGTCATTTAATATTAAATTTAATTGCATTTGATAAAGAAAATAAATCTACCTATGCGCTAAATTTCATAGGAAAAAAAGAAGAAAAATCAGCCAAATTTGAAACTAATTTAATTTAATTTAAGGATTTCAAAAAATGTCGATAAACAAAACCTAAGTTTTTCTTAATATTTCTTATATTTATCTTGCAGGCCTAAAAATAACCGCATATCCGCAGCCGCTATGGCGCCTGTGCAGCGTGAACTTGTCTTCGATATAGATATGACCGACTATGATGATGTCCGTACTTGTTGCAGCGATAAGAGTGTTTGCCAAAAATGCTGGAAATTTATGGCAGTAGCTGCAAACATTTTGGATACAGCCATAAAGGAAGATTTCGGTTGGGAACATGTTCTATGGGTTTTCTCCGGTCGTCGTGGTATTCATTGTTGGATATGTGACTATGAAGCCCGTCATCTAGATACACAGGGCCGTTCGGCAGTAGCGGAATATTTGCAAATAATTAACAATGCCATGGGAGCAAACGGCGCAAATGTATCACGCGTATATATTGGTGAACGTATGCATCACAGTGTCAAGAGGGCATTTCAAATAATTGAGCCCTTGTTCGAGGAGATTATTCTGATAGATCAGAATTTGTTCAGCTCCCCGAAGGGCATAGAAAAGCTTTGTCAATTTATAGGAGATGAAGTGGCTCGCAAGGAAACCGAACAATTTCTCCTAAACAATGTGGAAGATGGAGCACCAGCCCTCCAAGTGTGGGATGCATTTAAACGTTATGCCAATTCAATGCGCTGCAATGCCACACAATCGGTGTGGTCACGTCGTTTAAAAAACATCATCGAGGAAATACAGTTGGCTTGTATCTATCCACGTTTGGACATAAATGTAACGAAAGGTTTCAACCATTTGCTGAAAGCACCCTTCTGTATACATCCCTCGACGGGCAAGGTATGTGTGCCGTTCAATGCAAGTGCGGCGGGCAAATTTAATCCAACAACAGTGCCAAATATTGCTCAACTACTGCAGGAAATCAATGCCTTCGATGAGAAGAAGAAAAACGAGGAGGAAACAGATGAAAAGTCTCGCATAAAAGATTACAAAAAGACGAGCATGTTCAAAGGTGTTGTGGTATTTGAAGAATTCTTGCGTAAATTGGAGACTGGCCTGAAGGCAAAAGCAGTAAAGTTGAATGAATTGAAAATGGAATTTTGATGGAAGGAGCATTTATTGATTAATAAAGTTTTTAAGTTTAACATAAATTGGAGAAGAAATGCTCTAAACTTGTTTTTTATTTATAGATTTAAGTGAAAATCAAACAAGTAAGAATGATAAATTTATCACGGCCACATATTTAATATTGTCTTAAGGAAGTCATTATGTTTCATTTCATTTATAGAAATGTATAAATATAATAAGAGATTTTATTAAATTATTTAATAATATTTTAAATTAGGTAGAATTTAATTGATCGATTTACAAATAGATTTGAGGTTGAGGTTCATTAAGGGCATAATTGTAAACAATGTGTATTAAATTATGGCCCGATGGCTTTGAATTACAAGTTGAAATAAATAAATCAAATCAAATATGAAAAGGTAAAAATTAACAATACAGTATTGAGTAAACACAACCATATAACCGGTAGTAAATTGGCAAAACCATGATGACTAATATTATTTTTTCATCTTTATAAGAAATAATCGGAATTTATTGCTTTCATAAAAATGATTTTAGCGGGGGTTATTAGACATTAGAGCACGGTAAACACAAAATATAAGTTGGATAGTATTGCAGCATTTTCATTTTCGCGGGAAATGTTAATAAAATTATTTTTATGCATGACTTCTTTTATTATGTGATTTTCTCGCGACCTATCCAACGGTTCGGTCCGATTTTTTGCATGCACATTAAGAACCAATGCCGCTTTTGACTTTACAGCCAACATCCTTGGCAACTTGAACGATATGACCAGACAAGAGATGAGCCCACATAAAAAACCATGAATAACAATCAAAATCTGATATGTGTAGTTTGGACACATTATAGGTTGACATGAAGAAATTTGATAGCCCGATATAGATTTTTTAAATCATCAAGAATTGGACTAAATTTCCAAAGATTTCAGATCGCTAAATCTTACTTCATATGACAACGAACGTTTGATTTTTGTCAATGTTTGAGGTTATGTTTCGCTAGTTAAGAAGATTGTTGTTAAAACTGATTCACACCATCTGAAAGATCAGAGAATAGATTCTGTGAAATCTTTCAGTCATCAGCACTATCCTTAAATTGGTGGCAGCATATTTTTTCAAATGAAAAGTTTTCACAGAATCAGAATCGACCTTCAGATATTGAGTAGGGACGAGTTTAAGACAACCGCGACCGACTTTACAAAAAAACGCAACTTTCAATGTGAGATGTACTTATTTCGTACGTCCCGTCTCAATACAATAGAATATTCCAACGGAACTAGGAGAGAAACAAATCCAAATCTGAGTTTTTTCTAATACGAAAATTGTTTTTTATTTTAAATAAAAGAAATTTGTTAGACTAAAAACAAGCATTATGTATTGAAGGCGTTTCATTCTCCCGAGTAGTTACCACAACTTCAGGCATCATTTTACAGCAGCACTCGTTTCATTACTCCTAGACTCTCTTGACTGATGATGACGACGATCAAATGCATTTTAAACGAACCAAAGGAGAACTATTCTCTGCCTTCTGTATGTCGGCTTCTAAGCGCACAAATCCTTCCTCTGGTATGCTGGTGGCAGCCTTTTTTACATTAACCTCAACGGTCTGTGAGCCAAAACGAATTTGAAATGTTTCCGAATCCAAAGAAGACTCCTTAAGTTTGATATTCAATACAACAGTTTTGGGAAGTACATCGCCAGGATTCAATAGCTTCTGAGCATCAGCATCATCTTCGGCTGTTCCATGCCATATTGTTACCTCTTCTTCAACGCACTCACATTCTTCGGATGGCTCCAATACTTGTTGCTCGGTACCGTCGAGGAATAGCGTTTGGCGAGCACAACCAACAGCAACAACTTCATCGGCCGAAATTGAACTGTTGATTTCGGCATCCGGAAATCGGGCTGATATGGCAGACTGCAGTTTGGGAATTTGGGTTGTTGCTCCCAACAAAACTACAGCATCGATTTTCTTAACCTTCGGATGATTTTTCAATGCTTTGTCTACATTTTCACCCAACGTCTGCATAAAACTATTGATGACCGGCTGTATAAGACTTTCAAAACGTGCCCTAGACATTTGGACATTAAAGTCCACACCATCCATAAGCGAGTCTATATAAAGTTGTGTAGATGGCAGTGTGGTTAAAATATGTTTACAATTGGCAGCTGCTGTACGGGTTTTTGCCAATGATCTGCGACTTTCATGGGCATCTAATTTATATTTACGCTGAAATTCTTCACATATGAACTTTACTAATTCTTCAGTGAATTGCTGACCACCGATGGGGAAGGGACCGAAACATTCAATTTTTGTATATAGACCATGTCTGACTTCATACAAAGCAAAATGTGAAAAGATGCCGCCACATTTTATGGTCCACACATATTTGGCCTCATCGTTGGTAACTTCTTCGCCTATCCCGTAGGCTAAAATGGCAGCTGTAGGCTCATCGACTATTTGGGCAACATGGAAGCCAGCTTTTTCCGCAGCCTGAGCTAACAGAGGCCACGATTTCTCGGGGTAGTAGCTGGGTATGGACAATACAACTGTGGGTTTTCCGGCCTCATTGTAATATTGTTTAGCCAACTCCAGTTCCGATTCGAGCAGTTTAACTTGCACCTCAAAAGCTGACAGCTCTTTCGTCACTTCCTTATCTTCGTCATTATCGGAAGGCTGAGTAGCTTTCAGCACGAATTTGTGTTTATCACTATCATATTCACATGGTATTGATTTTTGAGCCTTTCCCAGTAACTCCTCTACAATATCTTGGGGATCTTTGAGTAATTGGAAGCTATTTGCTACTGCTTGTTTGGGTTTTGAAGACATCTTTTGTTTGGCTGTTAACCCACATTCTATTTCATCTGCACCATCCCAAAGCAAGCAGGCCTGGGAGGTTCGATCCCCCTGTTTGTTCGCTATAACATCTGGCTTCGCGTCTGTGGGTTTGACATGTGCTATACATAGAGTGCTGTTGCCCACCTTTACACCAAATCGAGGCCACATTTTATTTTTAATTTAGTTATTTTTAAATTTATTATTGAAGTTTAGAAGAATTTATCTATAGAATTACGAATTACTATCTTATATATAACCTTTCAGCACAATCGTCAACTGTCAAGACTGGCGGCGTGCAGATGAAATTGACAAGTAAACAACAACGGTCAAAAAACGACTTTTTTGCAGTCGATTTTGTACTTTAGTAAATCGACAAAAATCGATTTTGTTATGACAGAAGATGGGGACCACTTTTAATGACTGAATATACACGCAGAAAAAAACTTATGTAAAGATGCCTAATTCAATTTTGTAAATCTTTTTTATATAGAGTTGACAGAAGTCATACAAGTAAATTATATTATAATTATTATAATTACCTCGTACATGTGTAAATTACACACGTGCTTCTGTTGTATAAATAACTAATTTTACTTGGTAGGCGTTCGCTGCGTATGTACCTTAAAATATTCCACCATGTTCTTTTTCCCAATATATAATTTTGTAGCTTTTACACACGTTTCTTTGTTAAAATTAATTAGTTAGTTGCCAATTTTATGAATTTTGTAGCAGATAATTTCAAAAATATAGAACTGTGCGTATGACTTTGCAACAACAGAACAACATTTTAATAAATTTCCAAATGTACAAAATGTTTATAAATATATTAGGCATGTTCGATTGAGCTTACTAGCTTCATTTTTGTATGTAACTTACTCGCTTATCAAGAAAGTAGCTTACTACTCTCTTAGTTACCGAGTAAGATGGTGCCAGATTTATTTAAATAAACCAATGGATAAACATGTTGCCACCATATTAAGTCTCTTGATTGTAAGCTAGCAAGCTTAATCGAACATGTCCATTATTTTTAAGCATTGTAGACAAAAATGCACACAGGAATACAAAACAAAGGGGCAAAGAACTTAGTCGAATAAATAATAAGGTAAGTGTGTGTCTTCTGACTTTAGATGCTGAACACGAAACTTCCAATAAGCAATATGGTCCAATTTGGTCCAAAATTATATCGCTTGTAACAGCAGTCAGACGTTCGTGATCTGTGACATGGTTCCGTCGTCCCATCTAAAATTTTAAAAGAAACTATTGAAATCTTTTTAATATTTGAAAATCATAATCCCGGTGGTAATTCCACCTTCTGGTAAATCGTGTATCATTAATAAGACTATTGCAATATCGTTTTCAAGTGATAATAAGGAGAGTATGTATCATTTGAGACAGTATCAGTTTCACGACTTGTTAACCCTCTAGTTCCCAAGACCGCCTCTAGGCGGTCTAAGTTCAGTACACGGTCAATCATGGTTCTAATTAGGTTTTCGTTTCATCTGTTTTGGGGAATCCCAAATTTTCATATTGGTGCTTTTGCAGCTTGCGCTAGTACGAAAGTCAGTTGTCAATGTCATTTGAATGCAGAAGTTTGTGAAAATCACCAAAAATAATTATTTGATTTTCGCACTCCGCGCAAAATAATTATTTTTGGTGATTTTCACAAACTTCTGCATTCAAATGACATTGACAACTGACTTTCGTACTAGCGCAAGCTGCAAAAGCACCAATATGAAAATTTGGGATTCCCCAAAACAGATGAAACGAAAAAAAAAGCAAAACCTAATTAGAACCATGATTTACCGTGTACTGAACTTAGACCGCCTAGAGGCGGTCTTGGGAACTAGAGGGTTAAGCATGGCTCAAACATGTCGGACTACCTGGTGTACACGATAACTGTTGTTGATGTTGTAGTGGAATATTCTTTAAATCTCTTCTTTGATAAGCCTACCTTTTTTAATGTAAGCCTTCAACACCTTTTAGTTAGATATATTAAATAAATACGTTTTTGATTTTGATTAAAGCCATCCTCGTCTTTATTTGGGAGGAAAATATAATACTAATTAAATGATTGTTGGTCATTTATTTTATTAAATTTTGTATAAGAAAAACATTAAAAATTACATAAATGAAACATGGAAAATGGTAAAAAATTCCAGTTGCTTGAGTTTTTTTTTGCGACAATTAGTGATTTATTTCTTTATTTGTATGTACTGATGCAAATTGTTTAAGAGAAAAAAGTACTTTGAAATACAGTCAAGACATGCAAGGTAATTTTACAAAGTTTTTTGTATAACTGACAGTAGTTTTTTGGTACCGAAGTGTTCTGCCAAAGAACTTTTAAAGAATTTCACCTAAGAAACTTAGGTAAATTGTACGCTTTTCTTGTATGATTTTTTTCTTTGCGTGTACTCACTTAGTGATGCTGTTAGATTTAGCAACACTGCCACCTTAAGGCCTTTTTAGACGTACAAATTATTTGCCTAAAAAGCCGCTTTGCTCAATGTTTTGTATTTGTGGGACAACAGTAGAGTGTGTGTTATCTCAGATTTTGCGCAACACGTTTTTGCCAAAATATTTGGTGTGTCTAAACCCCCTATTATCAAGCCTCTTAATTGTAAGCTAGTAAGTATATTCGAACAGGTCTAATGTCAAAGTTATTTGTATCATTACTGGTGTTAAATATATGTCCCTATTTACACGACGACTTTTTTGCTTGACTTTTATTCAATTCACTTTTGAAGTTGCTAAATAATCAAATGTCGATTATTGGATCGATATCAAATGTCGATTATTGGATTATTTAACTAAAAAATATATCTATAAGAAAATCGACTTCGACTTATGGAAATTTTAACCCAAAAGTCGACTAGTTTATTGATCGAAAATCGATTTATAGAACACTAATATAAACAAAAATTAATAAGTTGTTGCAAAAAAAAGTAAATTCAGATTTCCTTTGGAAGTTTTATACCACAGAACAACAAACATACAAAAAAACTAATTTGTTTGCAAACAAAAAGTGAAAAATCTCGATTTAAATATGAACAAAACATTGTGAAATTTCACAATAAAAAATCTCGAAAATTTTTATTTTTGCTCACACCCATACAAGTCGTCACACTACTGTTGAGTGTCAACCAACCCCCCTTTTTTAATGTAATCGAATAGGAAGGAGGAAAAGCAATACAAATACAGAACAATTCGTCATCGATTTAGCGAGCAAATAAAAAATAAAAGTAATATTTTCATGCGGTTGGTTAATCCTAATGCACAGGACACTAAAATGATGAATTTGTATTAGAAGTTGAAAAGAGAAGAACATTTTCCGAATATACACTAAACCCGAAATACTCGAAACATGGATGATAATCTAAGCACAAAATCTTCGGAGGAATCTTCAATAGGCGAGTACGAAATTGTTACGGATAGCAATGTAACGTCTCCATTGGAACAACCCTCACTGGACATTGCGAATAATTGCAATATATCAGATATACAGAATGCCATGACTGATGCTTTAAAGGATATAAAGGAATTGGAGCTGGATAAATCTGGGGAGGGTAAGTGTCTTTCGTTGACATTTTTTTATTCTACAGAGCCAGTGGTTTGTCAATTACGTCGAATATATGCAAAGTTTGCAATGTTGTTGTCTTTTGTTTCTATTTCGAAGAGCACAAGAAAGTGAAAACTTCAAGAACAAGAACTGATTTTGCTAGAGTCGGGTCAAATAAAAGAATCTTCATTCGTCGGAATGTCCATTCTAAATAAGGGAAATGAGTGAATGCATGGCATACATTCCTTTGGGTTTACGTACACGCGTATTCTTCATTCGTATGAGAAATGTTCCAAAAAGTAACTTCTTAAAGGATTTATATCATTCTTATCGTTACCCTAATACAAAAAGATCCAACTCATAATTTTTCGCAATTGGAAACCTCAAACAAGAAATAACCTGAAAAAAATAAAAAAATGTATATGAGTTCTGCTTTTGTTTTGAATAAAAGTTACTTTAAAAAATGTTCTTATATTATTCCAGCTTTAAAATATTTTTTCACCCTTTACAATTAGCTTTTCATGTTTTTTGAGTCTTTTTTATATTAGAGTATTCTTATCCTTATAGATGTTAACACATCACTAAACTAAACGTCGTTTGTGCAAAAAGTTAAAGTATCTTTAAATTATCCCAGAATTATGACAGGTTTCAGAAGTTTATCTTTTTGATATCTAATATATTTTTAGGAATTTCCAAATATTTAACTTAAAGATGTCTATGACTTCAACTCCGGCTACGACTGCAATCACATTTCCTTAGCTGATTTAACCTCGCACAGGTGTAAGTTTCGTCAGCTTGTGGTAGCTGACATTTATACAAGTCTGTCGATGTTGTTCGATATCATTTGTCCACATTTCAAGGTTTTGTTCGATGAAAAATGATATCAAATATCATTTGTTCTGAAGCAGAAATGGTCACAGCATACTTTGGAACCATTTCTTCTGTACAGTTAATTTTGTGTCATCTTGTCATTACAAAAATTTGCAATAATGTTGTTGTCGGATGACACTGATTACATGGACTACACCAAATCCGTCCATCTGTACCCGCCACTTCCCATGCAAATGACCTAAACCCTATGTTAAAATAAAACCAATATAACTTCAACGCTAATATTCGCAATCTATTTTAACTTTATATTTGTCATTGTTTTTATAAATAATTATAGACTCCTGTGGCTTAGAGATTTCTCGTAATTATCGAGTGATTTTTGATCGTTCGCCTCAGACGAACGGAAATAAGTTACAGAAAAATCTAATAGATAAGAAAAAATAAAAATGGGCTTGTTATTCTTACGTTTCGTATTTTGAATGTATACAAAGTTGTTCTTATTAAATTAAATTAAAATAATTATATAGGGTGTTTTTTATTGGGGTATAGAACTTTAAGTTGGCATCACTTTTTTAACTGGCGGCCATTTTGTCAGCTGTCCAGTGATTAATATTTAGTTTGGTTTGCCATTTCATCATGAACAGGTTGACAAAAGAACAACGCTTGCAAATCGTGCAAATTTATTTCGAAAGTAATGGTTCAGTTCGCGAAGTTCACCGCAAGCTCCGTCCATTTTACGCACGTCACAATCGAATTATTGAAGGAAACATTCGATGAGCGCATAATTTCGCGGAATGGACCTGTCAATTGGCCACCAAGATCGTATGATTTGACACCATTGGATTATTTTCTTTGGGGATATGTGAAGTCGCTCGTCTACGCCAACAAACCAGAAACGTTAGGGGACTTGGAAGCCAACATTCGTGGCGTTATTGGATATATTGGACCTGTAGAATTGGCTATATTCGAGACAGCCGCGGCGGCCACATGCCCGAAATCATATTTAAACATTAATGGCATAAAATTATCCTTCCAATGAAGCCAAATTGATGGACATTAAAACGATTTTCTTGTGTTTTATTTCTATTCGAAGTTCTATACCTCAATAAAAAACACCCTATATAAGTAGACTAATCGCATTTTATGTGTAAAAAAGTGGTAGCACAAAAAGTCGAATAATTTACTTTACCTCAAATGTTGTAATATCAATAAATAATTAATTCGTTTAAACTTAAATGCCCCAGGTTGCTTATATTTAGTTTTACGCAATAACGTTGGAATTGTGACACCATTATCATACATATATACATATGTTGAATGTCGAACATATGTATATATGTATGATAATGGGCATCTCCCAAAAAAGATCCACCCAAAAAATTAAATAAGACTACACTAATAGCTTTTCTCTTTATTATACCCTCACTCTACAGAGTAGGAGGGTATATATCATTTGGGAGAGAAAGAAGTGTAACACACATAAGACCCTAAGTATATTTGGACCAAATTCGTTTCACGGCTTTATGTTGTTTGAACCATGTCCGTTCCACCGTCTGGCTGGTGTACACGATAACTCTCGAAATGAGCTAAGGAATCGATTTAAACTTTGCACATGGTGATATTTTTCCCAAACTTAGTTTAAGTTTGAAGATGGGCAAAATTGTCACGCCCCCTTTGGTCCCTCCCACAAAAATTACCTATATTCCTATGTTAAATTAAAACTAATGCAACTTCCACGCGGATATTCGGAATTAGCTATATTTTGGTATTTGATAATTCATTTGTAATCACTTTAAGTGCACTAAATATGGCGGATTTTGCGCGCCCCTTCTAGTACCTTCCACACAAATCACCCTAAACTACGTAAAATGAAAGCTGTTATAACTTCTATACAGATGTATGGCGATATTGCCACACCTCTTGTGGTATCTCCCACACAAAGTGGTTAAAATAAAACCGATATAACATCCATGATATTTGAAAATGTCTTTACAATCACTTTAAACCTAGAAATATTTACGCTTTAGCCATGCCCCATCTTGTACCTCCCACAAAATTTTCTCTATCCTAGGCAAAATTAGTCCTTCATACTTCTATTCTGGTGCATGGAATCCACTATGACCTGATATTTGATCATGTTTATACTGTTGTTTTATATATGTGGAAGTTGGAACCATGTAACACGAACCTCCTAGAACCTTCCACACAAATTACCCTGCCCTTAAAACTTCGGTATATATGTTATCTGAGAGTGAGGGTTTATTTAAGTCTGTTTAGCCGACTGAAGCTTACTTACTTGTTTTTTTTCCTTATTTCGATAACTTTTACTATTATGAATCTTGAATTCATTTTCATTAAAGGTTGAAGAGTTATAACGAAAATTAATACTATTTTACTACATTTGGAAATATTTGTAGCGTCCGTATTCCAGCTGTACCTAATTAAAAAAGCTAAGAGATGCTTCTGTTTTTGGTAGCGTCCGTTTCAATATATAACACCGTGCGATAATATTTTTTGGACATGAACAAGATCATATACACATGAAACTAGAGGTCGTATGTAGAAAAACTGTGTACTCAATTTTTCATTTGGTGATCTTTTCTACTTTTTACAGGTCATTTAATTTCCAAAGGATATAGTATATATTATTAAAACAATATATGTATATGTTCTTGCTCAGGTCCAATAGAAAAAATGTACAATTGTCGCACGGTGTAATTGTTTACAATCCTGACAATTTTTTTAAATGTACTTTTTAAGCGCTTTAGAGCTCTAAAAATGCTGATCGATATTTTCTGTTCCTTTCTTGTTCTTAGCGTAGTAGGAGATGTCCATATGTAATAAAGCATTTCTTGCCATTAGCGCAGAAATATTGAAATTTTGATAATTTTTTTTGATTGATGATGGCTAATATCACTCTCTACCATTATTTTAGAGAATGCAAATTTACGTCCGTTCACGGAACAATCTTGCCTTAATTTTCAGCATGTCTGTTTAACGTAAAGTTATAACTAACCGACAGCTGTAGCTATCAGTTTGTGTGGAATCAGGCATCTATATAACTTTTGACTATATTTAAGCAGTCACGGTTAGATATGGTTTTTTATCACACAGTAAGTGATCATAAAACCCCCAAAAGAACTCAACGTAATGTACACCCCATTCTACGCTGATGGAAATGAAAAAAGACAGCAGACGACTATCTTTCAAAGAGGTTATCAAAGTAAAAACGAATGTCCAACGGAAATACATACATACTCACTAATGCAATAGGTATTAATGAAGAAATACTGATAAATAAAATGTTGAGTGAATCTTAACAAAATTATAAACAATTCCACATCAGAAAGGAGCATGACTGCATTGCTTGTCAAACTCATTTCGTTGCTCTATAAACTTCCCAAAAAAATTGTTCATTTGTTAAATGGAACGCTTGTCAGATCTCTTTGTAATCGCTTCAAGAGAGATATAACCCAGTAAAACAGCTGTGTAAATTGTTGTTTTTAACACATATTAAAAAATCTATAAACAATTCGCTGCTATGGCAACAGTACACTCAACTCAACACTTAATAAACACAAAGCAGCGAAAGAAAAAAATAACGCCCCTCTTTAATTTAAAGCTCCAAAATGCGAGCATACAAGCAATCATTCATTCATTATACCTCCATACATACATACATACGTTCGTACCTGTGTATACATACTACTTGTGCTATTACTATTTTTTTTTTCTTTCTTCGAAGTCATTCAAATTTGGCCTTAAGAGTCAATTGAACACAAATTATTGATTAATAAACTCTCAAACTCTCGGAATGTTTTTTCAATTCTGCAGGTGGCTCGGTGGCTATAGCGAATGTTAAGCAGAAATCACTAACTTTACCCTTGATGGGAACAACGAGTCCAGCCTTAGTGGTGCCACAGGATAAAACAACTGACAATTCGAACACTATGAAAACACAGACTATGCCGCGCCTGAGTACGCAGAATACTAGTAATACGCCCACGCCTAAAAGTGAGGAATCAAATTCCGAATTAAATCGGGTGGGTCAATCGGTGTTTTATGATTGCACTGATGGTAATACGGCTACACCGGCACCACCACTGGCCGAAAGATCCAAAGGAGATGGCGCTGAAGTAGAAGAAAAACAGGACATTATGAAGCCTGAAAGAAGTGATACCGATGAAGATAGTAAGTTACCCATGCTTGCGAATTGTTATTGTTGTTAATTTGCATTTCCTTAAAGTTTCAGAAATCGATCAAGGCTGCACTATATTTTCGGGTGTTACTTATTTGGGTGCCGCCAATATCAACGCTCCCAAATCGGAAACGGATGTCTATAGAATTATGAGCGAGTTGAATAATGGTACCTCGTCAAATGGTCTTAAGATTTCGATTAGCATTCCGAATTGTTCGGATGGTTTGGTTGTTTTACATGACGCCGAATCAAACACCATCATTGCCACCTATGAAGTACAAAGCATAATTTTATATTTCCGTGGGCCCATCGAAACGGTGGAGCATGGCTGTTTTGCTTTCACTTGGTTGCATGGTGAATCTTTGTTTCAGTGTCATGTATTTCGTTGCCATATACCGGAGGCAGTCAATCAAGTAAGCGGTAAGTGGTTTGTTTTGAAAAGAGTCAATTTGTTAAGGAGAGGAATGCATGCAAATAGGTACATATATGGGAAACAAATTGATATAAAAGTTAATATTTCATTACGAACTATTATTATTATTGCAATTCCATATTGTTTAAAGTGCTTCCGAGGGTTATTAATTCACAAAAAAATGGACAAAAATGCAACGTAAAAAATTTTACACGGAAAAAACATGATTTTTTGAGGTGTTTTCAGGAGCGTCTTGACCCAGTGACGAAATATTTTGCAGATCATCATTAAACAATCCAAACTTTATTTTCGTGGGGTGACTGGAAATTGTATTTCCATTTGTATGGCCAGCGACCCAGCCTATATATGGCCTGATTTGAGTTTTTGACATCTCTTAGTTGTATGGCTCTACATGGATGGATATCAACTTAGTGAGGCAAGGTGTCTCTCTGGTATTATCGTTATCCTAATATAAAAAAGACCCAACTCATATTTTTTGGAAATCGAGGTTTTTGGTTATTTTAACAAAACACGACAAAACGGTAATAATTAACAAAAAACTCAAATTCTCAAAAATTATGAGTTGGGTCATTTTATATAAGGGCAACGTTATGTTGATTGATGGCATCCTATAATAATGGTAGAAAATTTTTTGCAAATGTGGTAAGGGATCCAAATTATACACATTTGGCCATCTCCCAGTGGTCCGGACGTGACATTCGCACGCCTTAAACTACGCCAAAAACAAGAAAGAAACTGAAAAAGTCGATCAGCCTTTTTAGTGCTTAAAGAGTGCAACATTTTAAAAATATATCGTCAGGATTTAGTACAAATTAGTACAAAATTATAAATAATTTTATATTGAAAAGGACGCTACAAACAACTTTTGAAGCTCTTATAGAAATGTACAAAGTTCTGCGATTTTTTGAGAACTTTGTTTTTCCATATATACATGTAAATGAAGGTCAGAAGATATATTTTGTTCGTAGATTTATGAAATATGAGAATTATCTCTTAAATTTTTTTAATTCGGTACAGCAGAAATACGGACGCTACAAATATTTCTACTCGTAGTAAAAAAGTAGTAATTTCAATTTTTAATAAAAATACAAGAGAACAAGTAAACTTCATGTTGTCGAACTAAGGAAAAAATACAGTTAAAAGACCACACTAATGTGTGGTCTGATTTAATTTTTTGGTAAACCTTTTTTTGGGAGATTCCCATATATCGTCTAATGGAGGTAAATCGATATAAGAGAATATATGAGAAATCCTTAGAAAGAAATAAAATAAATTTTTCATATTTAATGCAAAAATATTTATTCTGAACCACAATCTTAAAGCAACGATAGCCAGCATTTAATTTGCTTTTGTTATAAAATAAACTCATGTGTCTTCTTTTGTTTTATTTACAGGATGCTTCCAGAAGGCTTTTCAAACGTATGCACCCAGCATGACTTGCAGTCTCACATCCGCTGTCGATAATAACATGATGAACTCCATAACTTCAGATATAAGTGGCAATCCTCTGAATACGGCTGGCTATGAGTTTCTGGTATCCCTCGAAATACGCGAGAAGGTAGCTAAAAACTCGTATGCTCCAGTGCCACGAGATCGTGGTTCTTTTAAATTGCGGGCAAATACCGACAAAGAGGTCTATATTGCGGTGAAACAAACCCCATCGACCGTATTGCAACCATTGTTTATAGATCGCTGTTTTGGCGTCCTATTGAGCCCCGGCAAGCTTGTGAGACAAGCTGATATGCGTTTGATCGATATGATATCTATGGGCTACGTACAACAAAGTGCCGCAACCAATAGCAGCAGTGGTGATGTGCCACCCGTTCCCGTAACGCCTCTCTGTTTAAATCCCTATCACATCCAGGCAGAATGGAAAGCCAGTGAAAAAGCCTTTGAGCAATTAAATGCTGAGACTTCGAAAATTTTCTTAACCGTGGCTGTTGACATCGTTATTCGTGGCATTCAAGAACCGGTACGTTTTGTTATAGAAACACCCGTCACCATACAATCAGCGGGTGAATTGCGCATTATGGATCACTTTATCTCTAAGCGGCCCATGACATTGCGTTTCTATTTGCATTTGAAACGGACCACGGATGAATTCAGTTGGAAAGTTAGCTCCATAGATCCCGCCGAGGAAATCGTTGAACAGCCACAGCAAGCGTCATCTTCATCCTCGTATTTACTTAAGTTTGGCATGAACAATTTATCACGTATTGTACGATCGTCGTCGATAGCCTCAATAGAAGATGATTGCCCTACCGACTCGGAGGATCTGTCCGATGGTGATGAACCGTTGCTGAGTGGAACCGGAGAAGTGCCTCGAGATTGTTCTCAGGACACACTAGATGAATGGGATCCGGTGTTGAAGGAGTGGGACGGTGAGAAGAAGCCCAAGAATTTGGCTGCCTTGGTGCGTTTGGGTGTGCCAGAAGCAATGCGTGAAATGATATGGAAAAAATTGGCTGGAATTGAGTCAAAAACTGAAATGCTGGATATGTATAAGATTCTAATAACCAAAGTAAGTTCGGTCTCTAAAACATAACAATAAAAATAAATGTTAATTGATTGTTTTGTTCATTTTAGGAAACCAAATGTGAAACTGTCATACAACGCGATATACACCGGACATTTCCCGCTCATAAATGTTTTAGAGAAACTGGAGGATCAGGTAAATTTGCTGTTAGACAAACTACAAAACGAAGTTGTTTATTAAAATCATGCCTTCCTCTAGGTCAAGATGCTCTATTTAAAGTTTCCAAAGCCTATGCGGTGTACGACAGTGAAGTTGGCTATTGCCAAGGTTTAAGTTTTATAGCTGCCAGTTTACTCTTACACGTAAGATGTGGGGTTTGTTTTATAATTACGGTCAGCGTTTTAAAAAGTTTCCTTTCAGATGCCCGAAGAAGACGCATTTTGTGTATTGGTCTCGCTAATGTACGATTACGGTTTACGCGATCTTTACAAGCAGGGTTTTGAGGTGCTATATTTACGTCACTATCAATTGGAACGCTTGATTAAGGATCAATTGCCCAAACTCTATGAACATTTTGTCAATTGTGGCATTGAGACGCACATGTACGCCTCCCAGTGGTTTTTAACTCTGTTCACAGCCCGTTTCCCGCTGTGCTTTGTATTCCATGTACTCGATGTATTCCTGCTGGACGGTCTAAATGTACTATTCCAAGTGGCACTCACTCTACTGTCGATATGTGAAAGTGATTTGCGTCAATTGGATTTCGAGGGCATTTTGAAATATTTTCGCGTTACATTGCCCAAAAAATGTCGCAGTCCTAGCCAATCTAGGCGTATCATGAAAATGGCTTGTGAGCGTAAAATTAAAAAGCTAAAGCTTTACGAAGATGAATTTAAGCTGCAGAAACAGGATAAAGATCGTTTGGAGAAGGAGGCACAACTGTATGAGAATCGTTTTGGTGCCGAGAGGCGTAAACTGCAGGGAGAAATAAATGACCTGCAACATAAATTGGCTGAAGCAAACGAACGTGCCATCGAGCGAGAAAGAAAACACACTGGTATTATACATGATTACAAACAGATAATACAGCGCTTGGAACAGGATATGACAACAATGAACGAGACTTTGGGCAATGTCATGGTAAGTTGAAAGATGAGTTGATATTTGACTGAAAGAGAATTTATAATTTAATTATATCCAGAAATGCATTGAATGATTGAAGGAAGTTAAAAAAGAAATAGTAAGAAAATTATGTAGTCCTTTAAAAAAATGTATGAATTTTTGATGGATTTGTAGGTAGTGCAGGATTTCTTAAAAAAAAAACGAAATATCACATCCGTGCGAGAAAACTTTTTTCGGTTACACTTTCACGAAATCCTTTAAAACATTTCTTACTAAAACGTTTTGTTCTACAATCCATTTCGCCTGCGAGTTCGGATTATTATTTATTCAATTAGATTTTTTAATATGAATAAAAGGCAGCATTTCTCGTTTGCGTTTTATTGCTGCATAATATTTATATTACGAAACAGAATTGAATACATAAATAAATGCATTTAAACGACAAACATTTGCAGTTCATTTAAAAATAAAAACTGAAGCTTTACTTTTTTATAGCTTTACGCGCTATGTCACCTCCAATATAATAAACACTTTTTTTGTCTGTGTCAAAATTTCGGTGTAGGTGTGCTACAGTTGACAAAGATAGACACAAAATGGAAAAGAAACTAAGCAGGTTTAACAAATTAAGTTTATTGTCACAACCTCATTGTAGAGGGTAAATAACGCGTAGCTTATTCAAAGCTCTAAGAGAAGTTTATTTAAATCATGAACCATTAAACATAGGTATATTTAATGTCCTAATGTAAAATATTTCTGTCAAGTGTTACTTATTAAAGTTAATGTTTCAATTGAAGTCTACAGATGGGCCATAAATAATGAGCAGACGAGTAATAAAAGCCAACATTTTATTTGTAAATAACTTTGCTTTCTACAGAACGTGTGTAGATGAAAAAAAGTCTTGAGAGTATCCTAGTAGAAATCAATTTGCTTACAATCCGAAATGAAAGAAACAAACCAAAAGAATTAATACAATCTTCATGCTCATTTCTTTATCTTTTCCAGGGCACCGTTGCCAAATGCGAGAATTGTTCACAGCACATTGAAAAGGATAATCATGCCAACAATGCTACAACAACCACAACGTCGTCGGCCAACGACAATCGATCTCCAACCAACTCCAATAAGAACGCAAATGAAGCACCGTTGGGACCTCTGGATCCCTTGCACTCGGCATTACAGCATATACGTGAGCTAGAATTGGAGCTGGCGCAAGCTAAACTGGCGCAAGTGGAAGCTGAGTGTAAAAATCAAGATTTAAATCATCAGCTCAGTACCACAATAACCGAAATGCAGTCCAATCGCAACAGTTGGCAGCCATGGTTCTCGAAGACCCTCAATACCTTACAAGAAAAGGTTTCGACTCGAGGCAATCGTGATCAAACAGCCACATTTCAATCGTATATGTCATCGGCCACAGGAAGTGAAACGAATTCACCATCCGGACATCAGGTATCATAAGTTATACATGCAACCACCCCCACCCCAATCATCCATCACAACCACAGCTCTCAGCCGTCCCCTCAGTATAGCATCACATTCTTTAAAAAAGAATTTAATTTAGTTTTTTCCTTACGTACGGCTTTCATTAATTTTTTTTCATTGAAATTGTAATCGTACCATGACAATAAGTACACAAATTTTTTTTATTTTATAAGTTCTTTATCTAATTTAAGTTGTGTTTATATAAATAATATATATATGTTCGTTCGTTATTCTTACAACCCCTAAGCTCCTGAGTTAGCAACCTATGCAATATTTGTTTCGAATTCTTAGTTTAAGTATTGCTTTACCCTATGAATTATTATTATTTTTTTCGCTTTTTATGAGAATAAAAAATGTGCAGAATATTCTGTAAATGTAACAAGTAAACATGATATACTAAAAGAACAATTCTTGTGTTTTCTATTTGTTTTTTTTTTTGTCTTTTGTATTCATTTCTTCCACTTTCTTCGCGCAAACAATGCAGGAATTCAAGGCCTTCTCTGTGAGCAGCTCACCCAAGTTACCGTCAAAATTCCAAACAGCCCGTTTACGCAATAGTATTGATAGTTTGCGTAATATAGTGGTGCCTTTGGAAAATACCGGCAAACATCTATTGAATGAAACTCTAAAGCAGCATCAACAACAGCAACAGCAGTAAATCTTAGATGTATTTAGACAACTACGGCAACTGCATTGCATTCCACAAACAACACGTGAAATTAATACCATAATAATAATAATTAAATAATAGTAATAAAACACTTCACACCACTTAAGGGCAATAGACATTGTATGTGATTAAGTAATTCAATTCTCTCCACTAACCACCATAAAAATGAGTAGCATGGAAGAAACTATTTAATGGAAATTATTTATGTAGGATAATAAGGGCTTACGTACATATATTTATCAGCGGAATCATATATACACATAAAAGTACTTACGTGTATAAGTAAACAGTAAAGAAAATCGAAATTTTTGGTTTATGATTTTAACCTGCAACCATTAACACAGAGATTTAACAGATGCCTGAGTTAACTTTTCCATTATTTTTCTGCACTTTTTTATTGTTTGTCGTTACACTTATTTCATGTTTGTTTTCAATACGTTAGAAGAAGAAAGGAGAATTATGTCGAATTTTATGTGTTTGTCTAATTCGAACGAATTGCAATCTATGTTTTCCAGATCACAGTTCAGATTTCAGCACCTTTATAAATTTGCATTGCTTTGCTGGTTATGTCTTTTTCATTAACAACTGAATTTTGGAAAAGCGTATCAAACACAAAATACGTGTGATTCAAAATTAATATTCTATATACCTTTGGTATTCATAAAATTCTAAACCCTAAAATGAAAAATATGGGAAAGGGGTTGGTCATAAATTGAGTAAATTCATGGGATGGAGTGTATATTAATATTGCCTTTCCGATTGCAACACCTTGATATATTCTGGATCGTGGTAAAATTCCAATTCCCTATATTCACTCGAAATGTTGTATGCATACTTTTTTATAGCGTTAACTCGCATCTAAAAGTGTTTTTTTTTAAATCCATATTTCAAGAGACAAAATAGGGTAAAATGAATAAATGGTACGAATCAACAACAGCTAGAAACATGAACTTTGGAGTTTATACCCCTATAATTGCGTAGTCACGAAAATAAAGATTTTCAGACTTTGAAGGGATAACAAGGCGAAAGGATGGATTAAAATTATGGCTAAAGAACAAAGGATGTACACAATGGATCCAAAAGGGTCTTCGGCTGTTCAGAATGCAGAAGCATTCTGATTCTTATAACCTAAGCGGGTAAAGTTGATATAATGAAATTCAAAAAAAAAGGTTTTTGCACTTTGTGGGTCAAAATAGGAAAAAGGGGTAAAAATTGTATCACCTGGAATCATGAAATTCAGTGTGTTGGCTCCTATGACTGAGTGGACGTTTGGGAATGCAAATGGATAAAATTGGTCGAAGTGTTTCCTTACGGACTGAAAATACCAATTTCACTTTATGAATACATTTAAGTATTATTTTTATATGCATATTAGAGTCTATCACGCTACTCTTTATAAACATCTTGGTACATACTCCCTATAATTGGCCGTGTCCTTCAAAATTATTTAATTCTTTAATTTAATTCTCAAATTTATTTTCTTGACTATGAAAAATACTCATGTTTGGATGTATTTTTCTTTTCAATTTATTTTTAATACTCTTGAATATTACTCTGACTGCACTTCATAATATTTTTAATTCGAATACATTTTAATTGACATTTAAACAGACCTACTTGCAAATTTAATGTCGTCATCAAAATGAAAAGAATTTCCATTTTCTAATTGGAAAAAAATAATGACTTGTTCTTGGTAGCAGAAGTATGACAACATGGAGATATAAAACCGTATGAGAATTTTTAAAAATTAATTAAACATATGACTATAGGCAAAATGGAGTTAATTGACGTTTTTAGTTTTTCATTTCCCTTCCTTCAACGCCCAGAAAAAATTGTTGTTGCATTAAACGGGTAATTTCATATGGGGACAGAGGGCGGTAAAGGGTTAAAAGGGCTACTTGTTCTTAAAAGCAGAACTATGACAACATGGAGATATACACCGTACGACAATTTTTAAAAAAGTCGTTAAACTTGAACCATATATCATACGTATGACTATAGGCAAAATAGAGTTAATTAAATTAAATCACATTTAAAGTTAATTGGCGTTTTTTAGTTTTTTTATTTCCTCATCCTGTTGCCTCTTAAAAGGACTACAAAGACACTTCACTTCTTTAATTTGGCACTTCTACCAGCACCAAATAAGTTTTTAAAATAATTTTTGAAAAATTGTATCCTTTGGAACTTTGTAGCCCGTTTAAGTGGCAACAGGATGAGGAAATGAAAAAACTAAAAACGCCAATGAACTCCATTCCACCTATAGTTTCAGTCGTATATCATGTGGTTCAAGTGTAATATGGACTGTCGGACAGCTTCCAATGGTTCTAAATACAATTGATCATTCCACTTGAATATTTCTTAAAGAATATCAGGATCAGCTCAAGGTCTATGTTTTCTTAAATTATTTATTTATTGGATGATTTAAATTATTTATTTATTGGATGATTTAAAAAAAACTATACCTTGAGCTGCAGTATTGTTAAAATAAATAAATAATTTAAAAAAACTTAGACCTTGAGCTCGAGTATTCAAACAGATCATGACATTCTTTAAAAACTGTTTAAGTTTTGGTCAATTGGAATTTAGAACCATCGGAAGCAAATTGACAACCCAATTTTTTATAAATTTATCTAAGAATTATCCATATATTTATTGGAATAGATGTAAGCTTTTCCAAGCTTAGAAATGTTCACTTCACAGTGAAGTCTTTTGGTAAATGGAAAAGATTTGAAACGCTGCGAAATTTTTGTTATATAGGGCGGACCATTTAAAATTTTAAATTTGAACTACGACTACTTTGAAAGGTAGAATAACATTAATTTTTATTTTCTCGTTTATGTTAGGCATTTTCAAAATGGGACGCTATACACTCGAACAAAATTGGGAAATATTAAAAACTTACTTCCAAAGTAGTGAGTCTTTAAAGCAAACTGTAAGACATTTACGTGGGAAATTTTAGTGTTTTCAGATGAAGCTCATTTTCATCTCGGTGGCTATGTCACTAAGCAAACTTGGTGCATATGGGGTTCAGAGAACCCACACGTGACTATTGAGAAGCCAATGCATCCACAACGAGTAACTGTTTGGTGTGAATTTAGGTCTGTACTGAAAAATTGGGCTGATGGGTTGAGTACTGCCGAGATATTGTGTTCTATTATTAAATGTCAAAGTTCAACCTTTCCAATAAAACCAGAAATTTGAACAAATAATCTGTACTTTTTCTATAGCTGATTCTAATTTAAAATGTTACATGGCCCTATATAAAAACGTTCTGCTTTTGAGAGGACTTTCCGTTTGTCACCATGTCGTATGAGTGTTATTATCTTTCAATTGAATGTTACTCATACGGCCAACTATCTGTCCAGGTTACAGGTCACTCCATCTGACTGGACTGTTTCTTATTATATTTGACTTATTAAAATTCAAAAACCCCGAAAACCAAAGAACTATTTCGTTCGGATTAGATCATCAGTAATTACAAATACAACTCCGATTTAATCTACATCGAATTACACACCACCCTCCACCACCCATAAATGTACGACAATGAAGGTCATTGTAAAGAAACAGTGAAAACCTCGAAGTTTCCCCCCGAAATTTCTCTTGCACTGTGCCGTCAAACATGAAATTGAATCATTTGTTTTTGCTTAACTAAATGTATGTATATATAATTTTGATCAATTAACATTCATATATGTACGTATGTATGTCAAATATAACATTTATCTCTATGTATGTAATCCTATCGTATACCTATTTAGCATTTTCATTATCGTATAATTTGTGATATTTCCACGTAGAAATGTTCAGTTTTTATCTAAGCTTTATATATATGATGTATGAGATACTTGAATGTGCATTAAAAATATTTTTTTTTTTTTGTTTTTGATTTGTGCACTCTCACTAAAGGAAGAGGGTCAGCGTAACAAAATGAATGAAATGAAATTTCATGGATATTAACTAAAAAAAGAAAACATTATGAAACATTTTCCCCCATATACACACACTCATATATATAGTACACCATTGTATGTGAACATACTGAAAAATCTCAATGCGAAGAATTTGCAAAAAAATAAAGTTTAAAACAACCATATAATCATAATGCGAATGTTGCCAATAAATCGATCATTGTATGGAATTGTAAACGGGTAAGTTGTTTAGTATTAGATATATGAGTCATTCCATGCCAAGCGGTACGGTTTTTGACCTAGATAGCTGCGATTGTTTTGACATTTTTTGTATGTATTTTTCTCATAAAAATATTGTATATGTATTTTTGAAAAAAAAAATGAAAATTTTTTTCACTAGTTATGACCAATTTAACAGTGAAATAAATACTATTTCAAAAAGTTGTGCTCATTCAATCGCCTGTAACTCCTGAAATACTAGACCGATTTTAATGTGTTATAACTTGTTTTGAAGGTAATTTCAATTACTTTTAAAATATTGAAATGTTGTTTTATAGCCGTGTTAGATTTTTAAGGTTTTTGCAATTTTAATTCTTTTGTTTTGATTTTCGAAATGATTAAATTAATCCATTTTTTGAAATTTAAAAGGTTACGTTTTTCTTCGATTTTTTTCAAAATCAACCAGAATTTTAGAGAAAAATCATCAAGATGATAATTGTGCTGTTTTTCTTTGAGCCGGGATAAGAAGCTGCGATAACAAAAACTTTAAAAAAAATTTAATTTTTTGTTCAAAATAAAAAATTATTTTTTCATATTGTCGCCAACTACACTATCAATTTATCGTTACCAAAATATAAAAAAGACTCAACTAACATTTTCTGCAAATCGATATTTTTGTTTATTATGATCGAAGTTGTTGTGTTTTGTTAATAAAGAGTGATTTTTTTGAGGTTAGGATTTTCATGCATTAGTATTTGACAGATCACGTGGGATTTCAGACATGGTGTCAAAGAGAAAGATGCTCAGTATGCTTTGACATTTCATCATGAATAGACTTACTAACGAGCAACGCTTGCAAATCATTGAATTTTATTATCAAAATGCGTGCTCTGTTAAGAAAGTTCATCGCACGCTTCCATTTTATGGTCAGTTTAATCGACCCACTGAAGCGGCTATTCGGGCTATTGTGACTAAATTTCGCACCAAATTTACATTGTTGGACATTAAACCACCAAGACGCTTACGTAGAGTACGAACTGAAGAAAATATCGCAGCTGTATCGGCCAATGTTAATGATGACCATCAATTATCGATTCGTCGCCGTTCGCAGCAATTGGGCCTCTGTTACTCAAAAACGTGGAAATGCCAAAATTGGACTAAGCGGATGGACCACTTGAGGCGCAGCCGCGGTCAACATTTAAATGAAATTATCTTCAAAAAGTAAATGTCATGGACCAATCTAACGTTTCAAATAAAGAACCGATGAGATTTTGCAAATTTTATGCGTTTTTTAAAAAAAAAGTTATCAAGTCTTAAAAAATCACCCTTTATAACCAAAAATCTCGATTTGCAAAAAAATTTTTTATATTTTTATATTTTGGTAATGATATGTATCAAAAGAAATGTTAAAAAATATGACTTTATAGGACTTAGCCTCTGACAACCATAATTTTGATTTACACTGGATAATTATACAGGCTAAGTTCAAAATTTTTAACACAAAATTATTTTTCAAAATTTGTTTTCACAAAAAAATATTTTTTTTATTTTGAGTGAAATTTTAACAGTTTATTTAGATTTTTGTTATCGCAGCTTCACTATCCAGTCTTAAAGAAAACAAGCCATAATGTTTTCATTAGTTCATAAACACAACTTATAAAAATAAAGGCAAATTAAAAAAATGAATATTAAATTGGTCATAACTCGTGAAAAAAATATTTTTTTTTCCAAAAATACGTATACAATAATTTTATGAGAAGAATATATACACAAACTTTCCAAACAATCGCAGCTATCGAGGTCAAAAACCGTTCTGCTTGACATGGAATAACTCATATGTAATGTATTGCTTTCTAGGAAGATCATCATGAAATTTTCTCTAATTTGATGGAATTTTAAAAAACTTTCTGTACTATTGGAATTGACATTTTTAATCATAAAGATTCTGTCACCGACACACTGTGGGGCCTTTTGACTTTTTTCGTTGCAAAAATCATAATTTTTAAACTAGTAAACAAATTTACAAAAGTAAAAATGTGTTACAAAGAAGCTTAAAATGACACTAGGTATTCAATCATAGACTTGCTGGGAGCTTTATAAACAGACGTCTAATATGGTGCTTCTTTCTTTTCAAAAAAATTATATTTTTAGTTAGTTTACATTTACTTTTTTGTTACCAAACTAATAATTTTTCATTTATTTTTGCTCTAATACAACATATATTCGTATATTTAGCAATATATAGGGTCCGCCATCTAACGTTTTTTTTTCAACTATACAACCGTTGGACTATTATTTGTGGGGTGCCCGAGGCAACCATTTGAATGAAATTATTTTCCATTATTAACCGGAAGGATTGAACTTTCAAATAAAAAAAGAAATTTGAGAAAATATTCAGTAGGTTTTTTATAGTATTTTCAAAAAAAAAGTTATTTGGCGGACCCTAAAAATATAGTTAACTAACTGAACCCCGGCCCCTTCTCCAGACAAAAAACTCATACCGAAAAATCAAAATTCGAGTTTATATTGAATTTTTCCGTGCTCAGTAATATATATGTAGTAATTTTTATAAAGGTATTCTCTAAAACAGTTTTGCCAAGCCCCTCCTGGCCCCATGCTACTTCTTATACACTCCACGAGAGTATTATGTCTTTGTGCATTTGTTTGTAACACCCAAAAGGAAACGTGTTAGACCCATCGTTTATTGTACAGATCGGCTTAGAATAACTTTCTGAGTCGATTTAACAATGTCCGTCTGTCTGTTGTAATCAAATTACAAGTCGCAATTATTGTCCGATCTTAACAAAAATTGGCACAAATAAGTTTTGTGGATCAAGGACGAACGCTATTTAATTTGAGGCAAATCGGTTCAGATTTATATATAGCCCCCATACAAATGTCGCTCCAGATTTGACATTTTCCATATTGTACCCGATTTTCTTTAAATTTGGTACAACATCTTATAATCCAACTAGAAACACCTATGCAGAAATTGGGTAAGATCGCTTCAGATTTAGATATAGCCCCCATACAAATCTCGCTCCCGATTTGACATTTTCCGCTCTAGAAACCACATATTGTACCCGATTTTCTTTGCACAATATCTCACAATCCAACTAGAAACACCTATGCAGAATTTGGGTAAGATCGGTTTAGATTTAGATATAGCCCCCATACAAATCTCGCTCCCGATTTGACATTTTCCGCTCTAGAAACCACATATTTCACCCGATTTTCTTTAAATTTGGCACAACAGCTTATAATCTAACTGGAAACACCTGTGGCTAAAGCGGGTTAGATCGGTTCAGATTTAGATATATCCTCCAATACAAATGTTGCTCCCGATTTTACTTTTGCCGCTCTAGAAACCACATATTATACCCGATTTTCTTTAATATTGCCACAACATCTTATAATCCAACTAAAAAAACCTAAGATCGGTTCAGATTTAGATATAATGTTGCTCCCAAATGCTTAACCGATTTTGGCCAAACTCTACACATTATACCTAGTTCGTTCCATACAAATGTCCTTTCCGATTTAACATTTTTTGTCAAACACATATATTTACAGGATACAAAAATCCTTCCCGCTTTCACTTTTTTACCGAATTGAATTTTATTCGGATAGAAAGTGGAGTGTATCATAGAGTCGGCCCCGGTCGACTTTAGCCTTTCCTTACTTGTTTTTAATAAAGAGTGATTTTTTTGAGGTTAGGATTTTCATGCATTAGTATTTGACAGATCACGTGGGATTTCAGACATGGTGTCAAAGAGAAAGATGCTCAGTATGCTTTGACATTTCATCATGAATCGTCTCACAAACGAACAACGCTTGCAAATTATTGAATTTTATTATCAAAATGCGTGCTCTGTTAAGAAAGTTCATTGCGCGCTTCCATTTTATGGTCAGTTTAATCGACCCACTGAAGCGGCTATTCGGGCTATTGTGACTAAATTTCGCACCAAATTTACATTGTTGGACATTAAACCACCAACACGCTTACGTAGAGTGCGAACTGAAGAAAATATCGCAGCTGTATCGGCCAGTGTTAATGATGCCCACCAATTTTCGATTCGTCGCCGTTCGCAGCAATTGGGCCTCTGTTACTCAAAAACGTGGAAATGCCAAAATTGGACTAAGCGGATGGACCACTTGAGGCGCAGCCGCGGTCAACATTTAAATGAAATTATCTTCAAAAAGTAAATGTCATGGACCAATCTAACGTTTCAAATAAAGAACCGATGAGATTTTGCAAATTTTATGCGTTTTTTTTTTTTAAAAAGTTATCAAGTCTTAAAAAATCACCCTTTATAACCAAAAATCTCGATTTGCAAAAAAATTTTTTATATTTTTATATTTTGGTAATGATATGTATCAAAAGAAATGTTAAAAAATATGACTTTATAGGACTTAGCCTCTGACAACCATAATTTTGATTTACACTGGATAATTATACAGTTCAAAATTTTTAACACAAAATTATTTTTCAAAATTTGTTTTCACAAAAAAATATTTTTTTTATTTTGAGTGAAATTTTAACAGTTTATTTAGATTTTTGTTATCGCAGCTTCACTATCCAGTCTTAAAGAAAACAAGCCATAATGTTTTCATTAGTTCATAAACACAACTTATAAAAATAAAGGCAAATTAAAAAAATGAATATTAAATTGGTCATAACTCGTGAAAAAAATATTTTTTTTTTCCAAAAATACGTATACAATAATTTTATGAGAAGAATATATACACAAACTTTCCAAACAATCGCAGCTATCGAGGTCAAAAACCGTTCTGCTTGACATGGAATAACTCATATGTAATGTATTGCTTTCTAGGAAGATCATCATGAAATTTTCTCTAATTTGATGGAATTTTAAAAAACTTTCTGTACTATTGGAATTGACATTTTTAATCATAAAGATTCTGTCACCGACACACTGTGGGGCCTTTTGACTTTTTTCGTTGCAAAAATCATAATTTTTAAACTAGTGAACAAATTTACAAAAGTAAACATTTGTTGCAAAGAAGCTTAAAATGACACTAGGTATTCAATCGAAGACTTACTGGGAGCTTTATAAACAGACGTCTAATATGGTGCTTCTTTCTTTTCAAAAAAATTATATTTTTAGTTAGTTTACATTTACTTTTTTGTTACCAAACTAATAATTTTTCATTTATTTTTGCTCTAATACAACATATATTCGTATATTTAGCAATATATAGGGTCCGCCATCTAACGTTTTTTTTTCAACTATACAACCGTTGGACTATTATTTGTGGGGTGCCCGAGGCAACCATTTGAATGAAATTATTTTCCATTATTAACCGGAAGGATTGAACTTTCGAATAAAAAAAGAAATTTGAGAAAATATTCAGTAGGTTTTTTATAGTATTTTCAAAAAAAATTTATTTGGCGGACCCTAAAAATATAGTTAACTAACTGAACCCCGGCCCCTTCTCCAGACAAAAAACACATACCGAAAAATCAAAATTCGAGTTTATATTGATTTTTTCCGTGCTCAGTAATATATATGTAGTAATTTTTATAAAGGTATTCTCTAAAACAGTTTTGCCAAGCCCCTCCTGGCCCCATGCTACTTCTTATACACTCCACGAGAGTATTATGTATTTGTGCATTTGTTTGTAACACCCAAAAGGAAACGTGTTAGACCCATCGTTTATTGTACAGATCGGCTTAGAATAACTTTCTGAGTCGATTTAACAATGTCCGTCTGTCTGTTGTAATCAAATTACAAGTCGCAATTATTGTCCGATCTTAACAAAAATTGGCACAAATAAGTTTTGTGGATCAAGGACGAACGCTATTTAATTTGAGGCAAATCGGTTCAGATTTATATATAGCCCCCATACAAATGTCGCTCCAGATTTGACATTTTCCATATTGTACCCGATTTTCTTTAAATTTGGTACAACATCTTATAATCCAACTAGAAACACCTATGCAGAAATTGGGTAAGATCGCTTCAGATTTAGATATAGCCCCCATACAAATCTCGCTCCCGATTTGACATTTTCCGCTCTAGAAACCACATATTGTACCCGATTTTCTTTGCACAATATCTCACAATCCAACTAGAAACACCTATGCAGAAATTGGGTAAGATCGGTTTAGATTTAGATATAGCCCCCATACAAATCTCGCTCCCGATTTGACATTTTCCGCTCTAGAAACCACATATTTCACCCGATTTTCTTTAAATTTGGCACAACAGCTTATAATCTAACTGGAAACACCTGTGGCTAAAGCGGGTTAGATCGGTTCAGATTTAGATATATCCTCCAATACAAATGTTGCTCCCGATTTTACTTTTGCCGCTCTAGAAACCACATATTATACCCGATTTTCTTTAATATTGCCACAACATCTTATAATCCAACTAAAAAAACCTAAGATCGGTTCAGATTTAGATATACTGTTGCTCCCAAATGCTTAACCGATTTTGGCCAAACTCTACACATTATACCTAGTTCGTTCCATGTCTCAATATACCCCCATACAAATGTCCTTTCCGATTTAACATTTTTTGTCAAACACATATATTTACAGGATACAAAAATCCTTCCCGCTTTCACTTTTTTACCGAATTGAATTTTATTCGGATAGAAAGTGGAGTGTATCATAGAGTCGGCCCCGGCCGACTTTAGCCTTTCCTTACTTGTTTTTAATAAAGAGTGATTTTTTTGAGGTTAGGATTTTCATGCATCAGTATTTGACAGATCACGTGGGATTTCAGACATGGTGTCAAAGAGAAAGATGCTCAGTATGCTTTGACATTTAATCATGAATCGTCTTACAAACGAACAACGCTTGCAAATTATTGAATTTTATTATCAAAATGCGTGCTCTGTTAAGAAAGTTCATTGCGCGCTTCCATTTTATGGTCAGTTTAATCGACCCACTGAAGCGGCTATTCGGGCTATTGTGACTAAATTTCGCACCAAATTTACATTGTTGGACATTAAACCACCAACACGCTTACGTAGAGTGCGAACTGAAGAAAATATCGCAGCTGTATCGGCCAGTGTTAATGATGCCCACCAATTTTCGATTCGTCGCCGTTCGCACCAATTGGGTCTCTGTTACTCAAAAACGTGGAAATGCCAAAATTGGACTAAGCGGATGGACCACCTAAGACGCAGCCGCGGTCAACATTTAAATGAAATTATCTTCAAAAAGTAAATGTCATGGACCAATCTAACGTTTCAAATAAAGAACCGATGAGATTTTGCAAATTTTATGCTTTTTTTTTTTTAAAAAAGTTATCAAGCTCTTAAAAAATCACCCTGTATATAGCCTGTAGATCCTATCTGTGTGAAGTTCCAAAAAGAGACAAGCGTTTTTATAGTATTAATAGGGATATATATTTACTTTATGTGGAAGAAGCCCCGCCCACTTTTTCCACAAATTTGCACATTAATACTCAATGAACTGACTTCACATAAAATTTCAAAGTTGCAATATAACGGAATATATATATTGGGTTTTAATTTTTAGAGAAGGTGCCACGCCCATCTTTCAAATCCCGTCCATTTGTATCCTGTTTGCATAAATGAAAACTTAATGAACTCACAGAATTTCAGGAAACTCGTTGTCTTGTAAGAGAAAATACTCTATAACTGGGTTTAATTTCTTATGGGATGTGCCACGCCCTCTTCAAAGATACCGACTATTTTCTCCCAACTACCCAGATTAATAGTGGATGAATTCACATACAATTTCAGAACTCTTAGTGTCATAGAAATGAATATATTTGATAATTGATTTTAATTTCTTTTTCATTTTTTTTTCCTTTCCCAATTCAGCCAATTTTTTGCACAACTGTCCAAATTAATACCCTGCGAACTCCCACAAAACTTCAAGAATCTGATAGTCATAGTACTCAAAATATATTGCTTTTTAAAATTCGAAAAAAAAAAATTGTTTGGAGGTAATAACATGCGAATAGGCAAATGTCGACAGTCAACTTTAACTGAATACGGTAAAGTAATGAGTACTAAATCACCTAAAAGTAATGTCTTCCAAATCTTATAAAAACTTTTTTAGTTCTATTCCACCAAATTTGAAAAACGACCAAATTATATTGATTTTTTTTAATATCGCGATTTTTGGGTAACTAAGCCTCGGAAACCACCAATTTTTTATTCCATTTCATTTGACGTACCTATCAAACGAGACCAAAGATGTAAAAAAATGGGTAGGATAGTTTGTCTGTAACTCAATTATGAATCTTAAAATTTTTTTCACTTTTTGTTTTTTCTTGAGTTCTAAAATAATCAACTTTGAGGGGCTCTATAAACCAAAATTTTTGTCCGATTTTGAATCTGTTTTCGGATTAATGATCTATAAAATAGTTCTCTATTAATTGGTATTATTAGTTTTACCAAAAGCTGTTATCAAATTTTTGATTTTTGCCACTGATTCCGGGCAGAGGCCCCACAGTGCGAAATGCGCTCGTTGAATGGTTAAATAAACTCTGTGAGTGTATGACTCTGGACTTTGACCTACCGCTACAGTATTCTTGAATTAGATTTCAATTACATCGGCTGAACTTCTGAAGTCAAATGCAATAATATATTGTATGTATATATACCTTGGTCCCCGCGTTTATTGAAACCACTGGTTGTATGTGTGTTTGGTTATCAATAAATGATTTACTTACATAAATATATAAGTATATATATGTACATACACATTCAATATGGTTATAAGTCACAACTTAAATTAAATATAACGTTGATTCTTGCCTATCACTATTCATAAGTTCACTAACTGTTTCGAAATTCATTAACAAGTTCGCCGAAGAACTGCGTCTTAAGGTACCTTCACTGCTGTCGCTTGAACGACGTCCAGAATTTGTAAAGGATTTGCTGCGGCCGTGTTTACGGCGATTACGGCCGCCAACTCCTATGCCACCACCACCGCCACCACCTCCACCGGCCACGGTCGTGTACCTTGTTTTGGCGGCATTGGCCCGGAAGGCATTATTGACAGCACTAAAGCAGGAAACGCTGCGTTCATCATCGTCACTATCCTGCTCGAGGCTGGTCATTATCAGTTGAGTGGTAACGGCCTCGTCATGCGACGAACAACGACCTCCTTCGTCGTACATGGAATTAATATCTATTGTCCTATGACTGGTGCTGGCGTTGTTGTTGCTGTTGTGGTTTTTCAGTCTCGCCCCCGGAGGCGGAGCATTGTGACAATCTATACTATTGTCTGAGGGATCACGGGATATATCCGATATATAATTACTGGTGTTATTGCTTAAAATGAAACTTTGGTCATGTGGTAGTATGGAACCGTAATTCTGCGAATCTCCATAACAGGACCAATCACTCAGAAATGATTCGGGTGAGGAGAAGGTGGGACGCAAACGTTGAACGCGATAGCTTCGGCCATCGTTGTTCATAACAATCCAGGTTTTCTTCAAATAGGTCTGTTCCGTACAATTGACGGAACTTTTTGGTCTAGCTGCAGCTGAAAAGGTAAAGAAGGATAGAATAGATAGATAAGAACATACACTGAAAAAAATTGATACTGAAGCATACTAAAATTCAGTCTGATAAATGTACTCAATCTAAGAACATTTATAGTTAAAATGGGTAAATAAAACTCATTCTGAATAAATTTTACTTGATTTGAGTACGAACGTACTACATTCAAGTAAAAAATAAACTTAAGTTGAGTAAAGGCATACTGGGTGCCAAACAGATACCAATTTCCTTATTTTTAGTACATTTTTACTTGAATTTAGTACACTTTTTTCTGAGTGTAGATTCAGTCACATGCTACGCTGATGGAGAATCTTTCGTAGTATTAACGAAACTTAAGTTTCTTTATAGCTATGAAAATGTGTGAGAGGTTTCGTTGTATTAACGTAACTTTCTATCGAACATTTACCTTCACTATTATTTTCATTTGTTGGACCACCCGTCGCACCGGGCTTCAGTGCCCCGCCCAGTGTACAGGATATATTCAACGAATCATCACAGAAATCACGAGCACTTTCTTCTAGCTGGGGTGTGGTGGGGGTGCTGTAATACGTAGAAGTACGTAAGTTTCATTGAATTAAAATAAAAAGTATCGCGTGGGGGATACTCACGAATTGGGTGTTGCGGCTATATTCTCTGTTACAGTTGCTTTGGAGGGACATGGCAGTTGGCCCATCTGCCCCTTACAATTACACTTGCATGTAACTTGCGCTGTCTCTGCCTCTGGTGTTTGAGCCGTGTCTGCAATACCTGTAAACGAGATTCTTTATTTGGTTTAGAAAGTGCCTTTTTCAAAATGCGGCGTTTGAGATTTTTCTTAAAGAAAAAAACCCACCCACCCAAAATGCATTCAATCTTATTTACCACAATTTTGTGTTGCCCTAGCCACTTGTTGAGCCAGATCTTGCCCATTGATTACTGCAGCAGCAGCGCCCTCAACTTCCGCCGGAGTTTCCGGGGTCGTGCGTAGTGTATAGTTATCGGCCGCTATCGCAGACGAGGCCGCCGCTGATGTCGACGGCATATCGCTGAAGTTGTGTATGGGCACCGTCGATGAGACGGTGACATTACTGTCGGCCCGACTGCAACTGCGATCTCTGCGGCGCCGATGATGTTTACGCTGGCGCTGACGATCTCGTGGCTCACGCATTTCGTGATCCATTCCGATTTTGATGACTTCCTCATAGTCGGGCGGAGCTTCATAGCTGGGCGGTTCATCGGGTATGATTTCCTCCTGGCGATCTAAAGTGAAGTGATGGTTGGTGGGATTTTCAAAGTACATTAATTTTGGTTGTCAATAGTGGGGACCCATAAACACACTCCGCAATCAATTCATGTAATCCGAGAGTATTTTGAGGAATGTAGAGAACAAATGCAAATATTTCCCATATGGACTAGAATGGACATGGACATGGGCCATGGCGTGCCAAAATGAAAGTGAAATGGACAGAGTGTGTAGTGGACAGAGTCTTACATTAAACAAAGCATAACGAGCCGCTTTTTTCGCTACCTCTGATTCGGCAAACCTTAATGCTAGGACCTCACGACAAATCGGAAATTAAAGAATCGCGTCGTCTAAAATGCTTTGGTGGGAGCGAGCCTTTTAGCTTACCTGGGAAAATATTGCCACATTCCATATAAATATCAGATATGTCTACTTGTGTTACAAGTGGCAACCGATCATTTTGGTGTCCACATTTTGAAATAAGCGTCCTAGGCGGACATTCAGCTGACCTTTCAAATTGGCGTACGCCCATAAAACGCTCGTTGAAATAACTCTTCTCAACATACGAATGCAGTAAAACGATCAGTTGTTTTTTGTTCGTCTGCACAGTGCGACTGATTTTCTTAAGATATGTCCTGACTAGGGTTTCCCGGAAAAATTTGGACGGGAATTCCCGGGAAAAAATTTTCAATTTCCCGTGAATACGGGAAATATTAAAAAAATAATTTATTTATTATGTTGATCAATAACACTAGTCAACAGTCAAAATGTACTCGGGATGCGATAATTTTTTCTGTGTAGATAACCTTGACATGAGCTCGAAAAATTTTTTAAATTTAAAAAAAAAATAAAAAAAAACTAAACGAAAAAAAAAAATTATTGCGTTTTTCGAGCTCATGTCAAGGTTATCTACACAGAAAAAATTATCGCATCCGGAGTACATGAAATTTTTTTCAATTTGTTGAGTAGTGTAATTTAATGTTACTATATAAATTGGAATTTTTAGATGTATTTCAAATTCATATATGTATTTACATTACTGACCATAATGAGTATTTGTTGAGTATTTCTTTATATTATATTACTACAAACAAAACTTTTTTAAATTCGCTAAATAGCCATTTTATGCGAAACCTAGCTAGGGGAATAAAAACTTTTTGTGAGGCTATTTGCAGGATCTTTATTGTGAAATAAAAATATCATGCCGACAATACTACGGCTTACGTAATGTAAATTTTTTTTGTTTTCCTAGAAGAATCGAGGTGAACATATTCTTCAAGAACAATTTATTTTACATATGTAGCCAGAAATAAATGGTCTAAAAATAGGAATACAATAAAAATTGTTCGCCTGGAAACTTTCAAGAGAAATCTAATAGGAATATAAATATATGCTACGGTGTATTTTAACGGCCCTTTGTAATAATTAATGACTGGACTATTTCAATATTTTTATTTTTTATGAATTTATTAAATTAATATCAATTTTTTTACGTTTCTATTGTTTTTATAGTTTAGAATATGTTTCTATAAAATATTTTTGTCTCCAGACGAATGAATATTCTAAATTAAATGCGTCATAACATTCTCCGTCATATGAGTTATTTGTTTCCTTAATCGTTTTCAATTTTGAATCTAGTGTAGGTGTCACTCACTTCTACCTGCGATGTAAATGTCCAATTCTGACGATTAGTCTACAACTTTTCAAGTTTATAATGAGAAAATGTAATTTATAATCGGAATATGTAAGTTCACGATGAGAAATGTAAATTCATAACAGGAAATGAAATTCATAATAGGAGCATGATAATTCATAATCAGCACTGTAAATTCGTAATGTGAAATGTAAATTCATACTGAAAAATATAAATTTATAATAAGAACATACAAATTGATAATGAGATATATAAATAAAAAATGAGAAAATCTAAATTGATAATGAGAAAATATAAATTCTAATTCAGGAATATATATTCATAAAATATAAATTCATAATCAGGAACTCTAAAATTTATAATCGAAGCTATGTATGTAAGTTTTCTATGGATATTTTCGTAGAAATGCATATTTTATCAATGTTCTCATTATAAATGTACATTTTCTCATTATAAATTCATATTTTCTGAATATAAAAACGTATTTTCTGATTATGAATTTGGATTTTCTGATTACAAACTTGTATATTTCATTATGAATTGGTATGTTCCTATTATGAATTAATTGTTCTCAATGAATTATGATTTATATATCTCATTATGAATTAACATGTTCCTATTTAATTTACATTTCTCAATATAAATTTGTATGTTCCGAATATAATCTTGAAAAGGTGTAGAGTAAAATATTTGTAAAATGAAAAATAATTTGTAAAATATTTTGACAATAACATTCGTTTTTAATTTGTAATATGACAGAATTGAAAAAAAAACACACCATATATTAAATGTTGATATTTTAAACCATATTGAACATTCCTATAAATAAATTACCTTTTCTCGGGAATTCCCGGGATTCCCGGGAATGAAATTTTTCATTCCCGTTTTCCCGGGAAATGAAAAAAGTCCGGGAAACCATAAACCCTAGTCCTGACTTTGGAGACTTATCACCCATCAGAGCGATGGATTAAGGGATCGCTTTTTATTTTTTTATTATCTATATATAGCATTTTCAGATTAAATGAAACTATTTATTTTCAAATTAAATGAAACCTTTTTCAATTTAATCGAAACCTTTCACAAATAAAATGAAACCTTTTTTGGATAAAATGAAACCTTTTCCAGTTTAAATTAAACTGTTTTCAAATAAAATGAAAACTTTTTCAAATGAAACGAAACCCAAATTGAATGAAACTTACTTTAGAAAATATTAAATAATTCGCTAAAATATGCCACCTTGAGAATCGCTTCTAAATTTGAAGCGACATGTCTGAAATATTAATGGATGATGTTGAAACAGGAATGGTTTTACTTGTAGAGTCGATATGAAGTTTTAGCAATCCAATTGAGTTCAGTTAATAACTGGCTGGAGCATGAATTTATATTTATATAAAATTTAGCTACTCTTGCTTTTTGTTATTGTGTTCTTTTTTAGTTTTAAATAGTTACTTCTGAAAATTCTTATTTAGAAAAAAGGAAATTATTCAGTTTAACATAGAGTAGTAGAAAATGGTGCTTACTTACAGAAAATATTGTATTTAAAATAAGTATTGAAGATTCATATTCTTGGAGCTACAGACTAAGCACAATTGGACTATCAAAACCCCGATTCAGGGTTCGGGTGTCGCTTCCAATTTTAATCGTGTGCTGTCACATTTGTCATTCTGTACAGCAATCAACAAATTATTTAATATTTTCTAAAGTAAGTTTCATTCAATCTGAAAAAGGTTTCATTTCATTTGAATAACGTTTCATTTTATTTGAATAAAGATTCATTTAATTTGGTAAAGGTTTCATTTCATATGGAAAAGGTCTCATTTAATTTGGAAAGTGTTTCATTTTAATGGAAAAAGGTTTCACTTAATATGGAAATAGTTTCATTTAATCTGAAAATGCTATATAAAAGAGTTGCGTTACTGACTGACTTATCATTGACCAGGCCAAACGACTGAAGGCAGGGTTATGCAATTTTCAAGATAGTTCCCATATATGACGTACTTTTAGGGGGTAAAATGTGACAAAACCTTCGTCCTGACTAAACGGCTGTAGCTAGAAACATGAATTTCGGTGTGTTCCTTGCAATGGGATTTTTAGAAATTTGTACTTTTAAGGGAGGAAAGAGACAAAAAGGGATAAAAATGGTACCAATCTAAGTATAGCAGCTATATTCGTGAAAATCGGTATCTACATTTCTCTGACAAACGAAGACGTGCAACATAAATGGATTCTTCGAAATTTGTTCTTATAAGAGGCGAGCGGGACAAAAAGGGATACAAATGGTACCAATTTAAGTATTACAGCTAGAATCGTGAAATTCGGTTTGTAAATTCCTCTGACCATGTAGAAGCGCAATAAAAATGGGTTTTTTAAATTTTAAATTAGAATAGCTAGAATCGTTAAATTTGGTATGTAAATTCATCACACTATATAAAAGCGTAATGTAAATTCATTTTTGTACTTTTAAGGGGTGAACGGCACAAAAAGAGATAAAAATGGTACAAACCAAAGTATTACAGATAGAATCGTGAAATTTGATATATAAATTCCTCTGACCATGTAGAAGCGCAGTAAAATTGGATTTTTCGAAATGTTGTCAGCTTGTGTGGAGTTTGGCATCGGTAATTGTTGGTTAGCTCTGACCAGACATTGTGAAAATGGGGATAAAAGTCATTTTTAATTAAAAACATTCTCAAGTTTTAAGAAATCCTTTCGGGCACTAAAACTTATTCACAAAGTGCCTCGAAATAAGAACTGGAAATAAAGAGCCAAAAAATCTGAAATAAGTTCCAGTAGTCCCATGAAGTAATAGCTCCATGATGTCTAAGGAGACAACGCTCGTCATAATTCACGACAGTATGCGACGGAATCTATTTCATCAGGAGAAACTTACTGTTTGTCGCGGATTTTGGTCAGACGGTGTCGTTCTTCCGAAACGGGCTCAATTTGACGGTTTGGACTTGATGGTTAAAATGTGACGGCCCAACCTGTAACATATCGGAAGTGGCGATGTGGAATGGTCTCCAACGTCCTTAGATTATTTTCTCTTATGGCAATAGACCAAATATAATTGATCAATTGAAGAACAATTTCATACAAAACATTTGTGAGAATAGAGTCATGAAAAATTGGACCTCTCGGATAGATGGTGACGAATATTTAAAATATAATGGTCTTGACTAATTCGGTTTGAAAGGCGAAACTTTTCCCCAGTCGATATATAAAATTTTGTCAACTTCTCTCTACCGGAAATTTTGATCCTTCCAGTCCATATTGATATTGTTCTCTACATTCCCCAAACATCTGGAATACCTTGGGCTGAGGGAAAATTAAGTCGTTGTCGATGTCGTCGCCGTACTTACCTAATAGCTCACTTATTGTTTGCAAATGATTTTGCAATTCCCTCTGATGTCGGGCCCTTACACCCATCCGGTATAAGATGACCATCCATCCGGAGAGAACCGCAAATATGCCCAAAGTGGAGATGACAAAAATGCCCGTGGCCGTTTTCAAATCGGGATACTGTTCCATCTTGGGAAAATAATAATTCGGTTTATGCGAATACCAACGCCGATCATTCTGCAAGTGTGCCCAATCTTCTTCGCAAGTTTCGGGTTCATCACTGCCATCGCCGCAGTGGTCGAAACCATCACAATGCAGACGTATGGATATGCAATGATTATTGTTGCACAGAAACTCTGAACCAATGTAGCAATCTAGATGAAGAAATGAATCTGTATCTAGTTAATGATGGAAGAAATTTCCAGCGATCTATCCACTAGATCTACTTACTCAAGTAGTTGAAGACGCTATAGACTATGGCCAGCTTGGAGGACATGCCGAAAACACCGCGCAAACGTATGTAATAGCCGGTCAGCACCGGCACCACATGATTTTCCTTGCTCATGCCATTGTTGGGCCACACGACATCTTCGATTTCCGGCGAATCGGAGGTGGTACCTTGCCGTATGGTCAGATCGGAACGCGAAGCCATGCTGTGGAACTCATCCACTCTGAGAGAGATGTGTGTCTTCATCATCATGTAATTGTTGCTCGGTTTTATAATCCAAATGCAATCGAACATGCGAACATCGGTGGCATTTTCGATCATATTCATCATAGTTATGGCACCACCGGGACCCGCAACTAAGCCGCCACAATCTAACAACATTCACAACAGTTTTCCATATAAAATATTAAATATATTTGCCGTGTTCACACTTACCCGTGTACGGCATCAAACGGTCTTCTTTCAGCTGCTTGGGCGTAACAAATGTTACCTCAGCACGAAAGCCAGCGGATGTTACACCATTACCGCGAAATTGCAGCAACAACGATTTGCCCGTGCTGATGATAATGGGCGGACGAAAATGCTCGCCCGTATAGGAATCAACCATTTGACCATTAGAATCGAATATTTCCATGGTGGAGGTGAGTCCCACTTGGAAATCGGTGAAATCCAAGCGCACATGGCAATTATCCGATTCGCAGGTCAGTATGTGCTCCACGCCATAATCCCGCGGATAGTTCATGGGAAAATAGGGTGTCGATATTATTTGGGGACCATTTGTAGTGGGATTTTTGGAAAAGTTGTTTTTGCGCGGTGTGCCGCTTACGATTTTTACATTACCTACGATTAGATAGGATATCGTTATAATGCAGAGTTGAAGGTGAATTTATGCGACTTATTTCGAATCAATAAGTGAAAAAGAAAAATGTGCCTTTTCTAAAGAATTTTAATCTTGTAAAAATGTTATTTCTCTATATGTCCTTATTAGACAGCATATTTTTATGCAAATCCCACTTTTCATCAACATAAGCATAAAATATGAATATCGCTATGCAAAATATTATAACATAAAATTGGATATATCGATTATTTAAATGTAATATATCGATGCAAATCATTTGTCTGAAGGCGGCATTCTATTATAAGCATCCGTTCAAAATATAATTTGGCATAAAAATCCGCTGTCTAGTCCTTATATACCCTTAAACATTATAAACATTTCAGTTTCGTTCCTATTAATGACATATTGTAACTAGAGATCTTTTGTAGAAAAACTGTTTACTCAATTTTTCATTTGCTGCTCCTTTTTACAGGACTTTTAATTTCCAAATGATAACATGTTTAAATAATTTATTTTCATACTTTAACGAGTCATACAAAGGCGATATGGATATCAAAGGAAAGAGAAGAATATCTGTTAAAAATATTTTAAATATAATGCTTCTATCTGCATTAGTTTAGTATTAACAACAGTTTCAAGATTCCTCCTTATTTATTTAGATTATTGAACTTTTACTATTTTAGGGGAAAATTGAAATGGATGTTAATGCTAAACCAATACAGATAGAGACATGTAATTTTTAGTATTTTTAACATACATTGTTCTCTTTCATTTGATACCCATATCGCCTGTGTATGACCCTCGAAAGTATGAAAATAAATTATTAAGACAAATATAGCCTATGGAAATTAAAAGTCCTGTAAAAGGGAGAGTTCATGAGCCAGAGAATGGGAGTGGTTGGGAGAGTGTAAATGGGCGATCATCGGGGTCATAGGTGGGCAAAAGGGGTAAAAATACATAAAAAGCCCAAAAACTGCGGAGTCCCCCCAGAAGAAGAATTAAATGTAAGACTGACCTCATTATTTTCCCTCCTCAACATTTTTCTTCACACATACCCTCTATCTCCACTCCTTAAGGGGGCTCCCATACAAAAAATTATTATTTTATAAAATTTGCTTCCATCTCTCTTACTGGCAGTGGAGTCAAATGTATGACCGGCCCCCCAATAATTCTTCAGCCCCAATATTTTCTCAGAACATACCTACGCTCTGTCTACAATTCTTAAAGTAGTTCCCATAATTTTTTTATTTTTTATAATTCTTTTAGCAAATTAAGCCCCAGGTCATCCCCAAGATGGGAGAAATATAAAACTGACCCCCATTACTTTTTATATTTTTTTGAAGTCCTGCATTTTCTACCTTCTTTTTTTATTTTTTTATGGCAACAAGACCAAAACTACCCGCCCCTAGCCGATTTAAATGTAAGACAAACCCCCATTAATTTTCCCTCCCCAACATTTTTCGAACAAACATACCCTATATCCCCACTCTTTAAGGGGGCTCCCATAAAAAAATTAAATTTTTATAAAATTTGCTCCCACCGCTCTTACTGCCGCAAGGAGGCCGCTAGTGGAGCCAAACGTAGGACCGTCCTCCAATATTTTTTCAGTCCCAATATTTTCACAAACATACCTACCCTCTATCTTCAAACCTTAAGGTGGTTCCCATACATTTTTTATTTTCTTAATTATTTTAGGAAAGAATGGAGTGATCAAACCCAAGACCGAAAACCGGGTCAACCGGGTTTTTCATCCGAGACCGATCGGTCGGGGTTTTTAAAATCGCGGTTTTTGAAAAACCGGGAAACCCGGGTTTTTTTGTTGGTCTCAACCGGTTTTTCATATTGTAAAAAGTCGCTTTTTCGGTGCTAATTTGTTTATAATATGCCACTTTATAGTACCACAAGCATCATATAATTTTTTCTATTAAGGACCGCAAATTGACTAAAAAAGTTACGAACACAGTAATGCTGTGAGTCTAAAATAGGGATGTTCGTCCTAGGTTTCACATGCATTTCTTATGGGCAGAAGAAAAATGGACGCCGTTGACCATTTGCCGCTGTAGTTGTCGACCAGCCATACACATAAGAATATATGTTATTATTTTTAGATATGTTTTCAGGAGCGTTAAGCACACAAACGGTTTGACCAAAGGACGAAATATTTTGGAGATCATCATTAAATAAACAAGAATTAATTTCTGGGGGTGACCGCAGCAATACTCGTACTTGTAGGCATTATGAGACTGATGAACTTTGCGATTATAAGAAAAAAGGTCCTTGTATTTCAAAGAGTCAAAAAATACGCATAATCTTTGAGCTTCATGTCAAACTTATGATTTATTTTCTTATTTTTTTATATATTTTATCTTATTTTATTCTCTACAAGATACCTGAATCGCAGAATGGGGTAATTGGTTCAGAAGTTATAGCTGAATGAATTTTGCGATTATTAGAAAAAGGTCCTTGTATTTCAAAGAGTCAAAAAATACGCATAATCTTTGAGTTTCATGTCAAACTTATGATGTATTTTCTTATTCCATGCTTTATATAAGGTTACTTTCTATATATGTTTGTGTGCCACAAAATTTGAAATCAATTTTTGAAAGCTTTTTTCTCAACCAATTTTGCTCAAATTTTGCACACTTAATCATTTTCGATGACAATACAAGGAAATGGAAAAATTTGACCAATTGGACAAAGGGGCGTAGCACCTCCCATACGAAGTTAAAACCTATTATTGAATATTGTCAGTTCTATGACACCTAGAATGCTGAAATTTTGTGTAAGTGCATCTAGCATCAATTCGCATAGTTGTGCCAAAAATGGGCGGTATTGGAAAAGTGGGCGTGGCATCTCCCATACGAAGTTAAAACCTATTATTGAATATTGTCAGTTCTATGACACCTAGAGTGCTGAAATTTTGTATAAGTGCATCTAGCATCAATTCGCATAGTTGTGCCAAAAAGGGGCGGTATTGGAAAAGTGGGCGTGGCACCTCCCATTCGAAGTTAAAACCTATTATTGAATATTGTCAGTTCTATGACACCTAGAGTGCTGAAATTTTGTGTAAGTGCATCTAGCATCAATGTGCATAGTTGTGCCAAAAATGGGCGGTATTGGAAAAGTGGGCGTGGCACCTCCCATACGAAGTTAAAACCTATTATTGAATATTGTCAGTTCTATGACACCTAGAGTGCTGAAATTTTGTGTAAGTGCATCTACCATCAATGTGCGTAGTTCTGCCAAAAATGGGCGGTATTGGAATAGTGGGCGTACCACCTCCCATACGAAGTTAAAACATATTATCGAATAGTGTCAGTTCTATGACACGTATAGTGCTCAAATTTTGTGTAAGTGCATCTAGCATCAATGTGCGTAGTTGCGCCTAAAATGGGCGGTAATGCAAAAGTGGGCGTGGCACCTCCCATATGAAGTTAAAACCAAAATTACACCTACTGTAATTTTGTGTAAGTGCATCTAGCATTAATGTGCGTAGTTGTGACAAAAATGGGCGGTAATGGAAATGTGGGCGTGGCACCTCCCATACGAAGTTAAAACCCATTTTCGAATATATGCCGTTCTATGGCAGATAAAAAACTGAAATTTTGCAGTAATTTTTCCTTCTACAAAAGATAACTAAAAAAGAATTTCTAGGCCCAATAGAATTCTGCTTGCATAAAGCATGGATTTGAAAAAAAAAAATTTTTTTGATTTACTAGTTTATGTATTTTATCGCAGAAATTATAGCTGAATTCCTTTTTCAGCAAGACATAATTTGTAGTTTTTACGGCGTTCACACCTGTTCTAAACTGATATTTTGGGAATAATAGACGCAGGACGAAAAATAATGATGGGTTGATATATTATTTAAAAAATCGCCAAATGATCCTACAGGAATGATTGGAGTCAGAACTAGTATACATTTTGTGGAATTACCCTATAATGAATAATATCCCAATTTTTTACTGTTTCAAGAAAAACCCAAAAATACCCGGTTTTTTACAAAAAGAAAACCAGGCAACCCGGTTTTTTGAAATCACTGCTTTCGAAAAACCCGACATCGCAGAAAAACCGGGTTTTTCATCACTCTAGGAAAGAAAGGCCCAAAATTGTAATTTAATTCTGACCCCTATTAGTTTTCCGTCCCCAATGTTTTCCATAAACATAGTTCGCGAAGTTCACCGCAAGCTCCGTCCATTTTATCGACATAATCGTCCATCAGAGCAATTAATTCGGTTAACCATGGATCGTTTTCGCACTACGTTTACTCTATGTGATAATACGCATCCGCAGAGACGTCGAACAGTGCGCACCGAAGAAACAATTGCCGCTGTAGAGCAAAGTGTTGAAGAGGACCCGAATGAATCGATTCGCCACCGTGCACAGCAATTGGAGCTTTGGAAAATTGGACCTGTAGAATTGGCTATATTCGAGCCAGCCACATGCCCGAAATCATATTTAAACATTAATGGCATAAAATTATCCTTCCAATAAAGCCAAATTGATGGACATTAAAACGATTTTCTTGTGTTTTATTTCAATTCGAAGTTCTATACCTCAATAAAAAACACCCTATATATGTATCAAAAGAAATTTTCAAAAAAACATATTTTGTGTTGACTTCATTGGACTTAGCCTCGATAACCATAATTTTGACTTACACTGGATAATTATACAGATTATCCAAAATTTTTAACACAATTTATGCTGGGTAACTATACCTGCATATACACATACTTACATATGCAATTCAATGAGAGATGCTTCTAAGATGGCATGTGTGCTTTATTACTTGGTGCGATTTTTTAAACGCAAATTCGGCAAGTGAGTTGTGCTTCTCGTTCGTTTGTGAGAATCATCTCCTTATAGAGGCCGGGTTTGATGTTGAAAAGTCGCTGCGAAGCCACTTGAAAAGACTTTTGACATGGTCGAAATCATGATCGTGGTAGTCTGCAGCCAAGTAATAAATGTCACCATGCCATTTATAAATAAATTTGCATTCTATTAAATATTAAATGGTCTTGAGCCAGGACAATATCCCAGTTCACAAAATTATTTCTTCAAAATTTGTTTTCATACACTTTTAAAAAAGTTTTTATTTTCAGGGAAATTTTAACTTTTTATTTACATTTTTGTTATCGCAGCTTATTTATCCAGTCTTAAAGAAAAACAGCCATATTAATTCAGAAGATCATCTTTTTAGCCTTACTTCCAATAGTTGCAGAATCGGTCCAGGGAAAATAATCCCCTCACAAGGGCTAATACAAATGATTTTGCCACTATCGACTGCCCACTTATTGACTTTAAGGACTTTCAGCGTTGCTGGTCTTCGGCCAAACTTAACGGGTTTATCCTCTGATGTATGTTCAAATACGGCTTCGCGAACTAACTTTTCTGCGTTGACGTCATTCGATTGGGGAGAGAATTAAAATAATCAAAATATTCAGCCTTAAGCAGAGCTTATGCATTTTTTGATTAAGTCCTTTCCGGTCAGTAATTGATTAAATAAACTTGAGCATATATATCAATTTATGCAGCAGCTTGCATATTCATGGGAGCGACTATTAACGAATGCGGAGCATTAAAATAATCAAAATATTCAAAGAGAGTATGGTAGACTCAACTCTAAGCAGAGCTAGATGATGTGGTTTCACAGGGTAGAAAGGAGCAATGAACCGACGGATATGATAACTTTCAAACTTATTAAAAATTCCCACATATTGCTACATATTTTGTGGTATCTCCTATGTACGGTTGATTAGAATCCATTCTATTATTCAACATTTTTATGTTCCCACAATATATTCAGACGTATAACATGCAACACACCCTTCTTATACAAATTTAATTAAATTTAAATTAAAATTCACTTTTCCGCATTTTTGGGATTTTTTGATATGGAGTTTGACATGTGATATCCGGTCATAATGGATTTTGGGTGCATATCTCAATGTGGTATAAGAACAATTGATAGAGCGGATTTAGGTGGACTCTTGACAGATCAAAAGCTACGCAACAATGGCTGCGATGCGTGAAGGCCTTTAATATTTGGCCGTTTTTGTATGGAATTTACTCGTTTAACAAGAAAGTAGCTTGCTACTCTCTTAGTTGTGTTGCCAGATTTTCCCTGTTAATCCATTTATGGAAAACCAATAGATAGCAACGTTGCCACCTTATTAAGTCTCTTAATTGTAAGCTAGTAAGCCCAATCGAGCAGACCTATTATTTACTTCAAACATTGTTAAAGCTCGTGCACACCTACGGTTTTTCTTTTTAATTTTTGACGTTACGTTTTCAAACTGCATAGTCCGTTATGTACTAATTCAAAAAACAAAACGAGCTACTTACGTTCGGAAAAGTACTGCAACGAAAAAACATGGCTATTTGTTGCACGATAGAAAAACTTGAGTAGCAGCGTACGCGTTTTACTACGGAACACTTTGCCGTCGCCGCAAAACTCCTGACCCGATATGGTGTTGTCATAGGGGGGCTCAGAAAATTGTATATGCTCGCACGGGCACAGCGATGACTTGCCCACCGCAGTGTTGGCGATGCGTTCGCATGTCCTGGAGAAATTCGCGAACGTCACGGTAATGCGTATAACGCACTCCGCACATGTCACCAGCTCGAGGTTGCACTGATACCAGAAATCCAAGTTGGAGCGATTTTTCACAGCAACATTGACCGCGGTGGCGGTAGCTGCCGCCGATGACGGTGATGAAGTGGAGGACGCCGATGAGTAGAGAGTACTCTAGAAAAAGAGGCACAACAGATTATTAGATGATCGATGCGATCAGGTATGGTCGTAATATATCAGCCTACACGATATGCTGAAGTGGTGACATTACGAGCATGCAATTCTCCACGTTCACCCAGTTCGAGGAAGTGCCGACGACCGTTCCAGTGATTGCATATATCCAAATCCTTGTAGGTGTTCGAGGGGTAAGCCGCTACGGCCGTGGATAACAGATACACGACGACCGTGACATTGACGAATGCCTGGTTACGAACGCAAACGATCTTCAATTTCTTGAAGCCCGGAGAAGATAACATATCCGTTCCGTGGAGTGATCAACAAAAAATCAAGAAGAAGAATCTTATGTAAGTAAGGTGTGTAGACGGATGGGTGCAGAAAAAATAAAAAAACGTTTTCAAGTTTTCAACCGATAGTTTAATACATGTTGTCTCTTGCCAAGATACGTTTAGACTGCACAAAATTCTAGACGAAAATTTAATAAAGGCCATCCATCCATTGCATGTGTTCGTCGGTTTAAAATATTTGTACAAATACAGCTGCTAAATATAGTTAAATATGTTGGACAAAAAAGAAAACATTAAGGAAACCTTAAAACTGTTCTGGACAGGGGCACCGTGGTGCGAAACCAAACAAACAACTTATAACATGACCACAACTAGTGAATTTATGGAATTGAAGGTTTTTTGGGGAGCAGGTCCCCCCTTTTGTTGGTTCGCAACACTGTGCCGGGTGGAAAGAGTGTTGGATAATTGTTACCGTATGCGTATGGGGTGGAGGAAGGACTGCTGGTCATACACATGTCCAAACAAGAATGTTTTCAAATCGGTGAACAGAAAAAACTTACATAGTTTTGTCATTTGCGTTTTACTTATTTTCTGCGAATCCCTACCACCCACCGACTCGCACACACATTGTGGGTGGGTGGTGACAAATAGTCAAATTGAGGAGGCGGCGGAGGGCACGTCTTACCGTGTTTTTTGCGTTGGCGGTCAGGTTAAAGACCTCTAAATATGCATCCACATACGGCAGAAGGGTGGTCGTCGCTGTACGTCCAAGTAACTGCGGTCAGTTCAAAAGATGATGGCTGTAGGACAGCCTCGCTGTCAAGCAAAATATTGACCGATTGGTTGTTGCGGTTATATTCTGTTGCGCTTTGTCATGCATTTCGTTGGATGTTGTTTTTATAACCTTGAAATTGGATTGCGAAAGAACACAACAGATTCGGTGGATGAAATAGAATGACTGGAGAAACAGACAAACGCTAAGGTTAAATGGAACCAAAAGAATATGTTATTTGATTAAGCCCTTGTCAGCCCTTGTTTCGTTGGCCTTGAAGATTGAGTATTTTTGGAAAATAATGTGCGAACAGTCGTTCATTTAGACAGACGTCTCCAAAGCATTATAAATAAGTGTTCTTTTTTATTTGAAAGTACAATCCTTCCGGTTAATAATGGAAAAAAATTTCATTCAAATGGTTGCCTCGGGCACCCCACAAATAATAGTCCAACGGAAAAATTCTTCTTTGAGAAAATCTTTATCTATTATTTCGTCGATTTTTTTGGGAAAACAAGAAATTTAAAGTCAGCCATAATATTGTCAGTATGATGTTTTCGTTTCACGATGAAAGTCTTGCAAATATCTTCACAAAAAGTTTGTATTCCCCTATATGGTTTTCCAAATTTTCCCTTTATATAGTATAACTAAATTAGTGCTCAAAATAATCAATAAAATATTTTTTAATATTTCCCGTATTTAATTTAAAAATTGTCCCGGGAATTCTCGTCCAAATACCAATACCAACCCATACCAATTTACATACACTCAGAAAAAACCGAACCCTATAATGAGTTAAAATGAACTAAAATTTAGGAAAATTGAACTTCGTATAGCGCTGAAGCAAAATGTCCTCATATCGAGTTCAAACTTTTCCTTGAAAGTAGTACCTGTTTTGAACTTGATAAGTATTTCCTCAAACCAAGTACATTTTTACGAAACCTAAGTAAAATTTTGCTGAAATTTTCCTGAATCTAAGTAAATTTTTCCTAAAACTATGTAATTTTTTACTAAATATAAGTAAAATTTTCCTAAAATTAAGTAAAATTGTACTCAAACCAAGTAAATTGTTACTAAATCTAAGTAAAATGTTGCTGAAATTTTCCTAAAACTAAGTAAATATTTACTTAAACAGAGGACAAGGACAAATTTGCTGATTTTACATGATATAAGGAAAAAAGTGAACTTAGAATAAATTCAATTTAACTAAAATAATTCAAACAAAAGATTTTGCTTCAGACTATGCAAAACTAATACAAAAAATTACTACATGAAACATTTCTCAGAAGTTTCATGATACATCTGCCATAAAGAGTTGAGCTATGAATTTAATCAATTGAAGGATTTTTTCTAGATCCAATGAAATGTTTTTAAGCTAATTTACTACCCTAATTCTAGTAAATGAACTATTTACTATGGCTTTGAAATAAGGAAACTTTACTCATACTTTGTTAATTTTCGTACTTTTAAGAATTTTTTTACTAAACTGGAGTAAAATTGTTGAATTGAATTTTACTCAAATTTATGAATGCTATTTTTCTGAGTCTAAGCTTTTGAATTTTTACAGGCCACAACCAATCTACAAAGTCATATTATTTTAAATTTCCTTAGGCCAAATGGAAAATCGGTACCTGTATTTCGACATGGAAAATAATTAGAATTTTTTATATAAAGGGTGATTTTTTAGCTATTATCTTTTTGGAAACACTGGTTTAAACAGCTGACGCACGTTTCGTGTTGTGTTTCACTGTCAAACATCTTCAGTTTGGTCTATAATTTAACCATGAATCGTCTTACAAACGAACTGCAAGCGTTGTTCTTATTATATTCTTATTATTGAATTTTATTATCAAAATGCGTGCTCTGTTAAGAAAGTTCATCGCGCGCTTCCATTTTATGGTCAGTTTAATCGATATTCGGTCTATTGTGACTAAATTTCGCACCAAATTTACATTGTTGGACATTAAACCACCAACACGCTTACGTAGAGTGCGAACTGAAGAAAATATCGCAGCTGTATCGGCCAGTGTTAATGATGACCATCAATTATCGATTCGTCGCCGTTCGCAGCTATTGGGCCTCTGTTACTCAAAAACGTGGAAATGCCAAAATTGGACTAAGCGGATGGACCATTTGAGGCGCAGTCAAGGTCAACATTTGCATGAAATAATCTTCAAACATTAAATTATATGGAGCGTACTATCGATTCAAATAAAGATTTCATGCATTTTTCTGAATTTTATTTTTTTTGAAAAATTTTCCTATAGCTTTTAAAAAATCACCCGTTACATATTTAAAAAGTTTTTCAAAACTTTTTGGTCCGTTTCTGGAACTTATTTGCGATCATCTATGGCGAACGATCAAGAATCACTCAACTATTATTTGAATTCTATAAAACGCAGGAGTCTATAGTTCGTCGTGCCTATAGAAAAGCATGTAAAGAGCTGGTAGCTAAACTATTTATTTTCTGCATTTTATAATTCAAGTAATATTTGTTCGATTTTTGATTCAGAAATAGACCCAATTTTTTAAATAGTTTTTGCTTGCGGCCTGATTATAACCAACCACCCCATATGAATTCTTCCTTTCCACAATTAAAACATATTTTTTTTTTGGTAAAGGTATAAAAATGGATTTTATTTTTTTCGTTAGTCACGTCTTTTTAAACGCCAATATGGTGTAAAAAAATCATTGATGTTAAAAAATGCAAAGATGTGTGTGATAATTTTTTTAATTAAATAATCTAGAGATGAGACTTCTTTTCTTCGCCGTCTAGTCAAGCGAGGGCCTTCTTCAAGTTATCGGCCAATTTATCCATGAATTCGAAAGTTTCCAAGTAATCACTACGCTGTACATTGTTCATGCCCTTGATGCAGATGGCCAAATCCTTGGTCATCGAACCGGATTCAATGGTGTCAACGCACACCTTTTCCAAAGTTTCGGCGAACTTTTGCAATTCTTGGTTGTTGTCGAGCTTGGCACGGTGCAACAGACCACGAGTCCAGGCAAAGATGGAGGCGATGGGGTTGGTGGAGGTTTCCTTGCCTTGTTGGTGCATGCGGTAATGGCGGGTTACGGTGCCGTGGGCAGCTTCCGACTCAACGGTTTTGCCATCGGGGCACAGCAACACGGAGGTCATCAGACCCAAAGAGCCATAACCTTGAGCAACGGAATCGGACTGTACATCGCCATCGTAGTTCTTGCAGGCCCAGACGAAACCACCTTCAGATTTCATGGCATAAGCGACCATATCATCGATCAAGCGATGTTCGTACCAGATACCGGCGGCCTCGTAATCCTTCTTGTATTGCTTCTCGTAGATCTCCTCGAAGATATCCTTGAAGCGACCATCGTACTTCTTCAAGATGGTGTTCTTGGTGCTCAAGTACAAGGGCATCTTGCGGGCCAAGGCAAATTTGAACGAGGCATGGGCGAAATCGACAATGGAGTCATCGGTATTGAACATACCCATGGCAACACCAGCACCCTTGTATTGGTGAACTTCATGTTTGATTTCTTCGCCACCATTGGCAGGCACAAAGGTCATTGTCAAGGTACCAGCACCAGGAACAACGAAATCAGTTGCCTTGTATTGATCGGCATTGGCATGACGGCCAATGACAATGGGCTTATCCCAGCCGGTAACCAAACGAGGAATGTTTTTGCAGATAATAGCCTCACGGAACACAGTACCGCCCAGAATGTTACGAATGGTACCGTTGGGACTCTTCCACATCTTCTTCAATTTGAATTCTTCTACGCGTTTCTCATCGGGAGTGATGGTGGCGCACTTGATGCCTACGTTGTACTTCTTAATGGCTTCGGCGCAATCAATGGTGACTTGATCGTCGGTCTGATCACGATATTCCATGCCCAAATCGTACGTATGCAATTCAATGTCCAAGAAGGGCAAAATCAATTTGTCCTTGATGGATGACCAAATGATGCGGGTCATTTCATCGCCCAAAATGTCAACGACGGGACCAGTTTTAATTTTAGTTGCCATCTGGAATGGAAGAGATGTAGATATTGATTTAGTAATTTGTAAGAAAATGGTTAATGTATTTGTATTTCTGGAGAGAAATTGTACTATTTTAAATTTGACAGAGATATGTGTGTATGTATTTATATTAAACCGGGTCAAAAAAGCATTAGCAACAACACATGATTAATAGGCTGATGTGAACAGCAGTCATGTTTCTTTGTTGTTGGAAAACAAACAGTCCGAAACAACAACTTTGTAGCAAACAAATTGAAACATTTTTAATTGAAACAACAACAAAACATCACCAGCCGTTCATGTCTTTCGATAAATGCCTAACCGACCGGTTTTAAAATAAACCGTTTGAAGCAAGAAAACAGAATTTTCAAAAAAATATTTCGAGGATTTTTTTTCATATTTAAATCGAGCCGAAACTCGGAAGAATTAGGAATATTCCTGGGGAATATGTTTACGAGGAAATTGGAACTAGACTATTTTTAAAGAGTATAAATGGATTTTTCAAAAAAAAATATTTCGAAACTCGGAAGAATTAAGAATATTCCTGGGGAATATGAAATTAAAACTTTGGAAATTAAGAAGACTATTTTAAACAGTATAAATGGATTGATTGGAAGTTATTAAGAATTGTTATTTATGTTTGTATCGTCACGTTACGGCCTGTATGGCGTATAAGTTATAAATATATAATAAAAATGACGTATACGCTATTCGTTATGCTCGCTATCGAAAATTATCTATTTATGAAGCAGTTTTTATTGCACTATAGAGGTTGCAATCAAGTAAACATTGATTATAAAATAATTAACATTACGATAGTGCTGAATCTTTACCTGTATTGGATGCAATAAATGAAACTATAAATCAATAAACTCACAAATACATCCTCATCGTGCTTTTAATTACATTGGATACATTACGAGAATATCGTACAAAGAATCGCATGTTCAAATCCCACACTCAGAAAAATAGCATTCCTAAATCTGAGTAAAATCCATACTACAATTTAGTTCAACAATTATACTCCAGTTCCGTAAAAAATTCCTAAAAAGTTGGAAAATTAACTAAACATGAGTAAAGTTTCCCTCTTTCAAAGCCACAGTAAATAGTTCATTTACTAGAAATAGGGTAGTAAATTTATTTAAAAACATTTCTTTGAACCTAATAAAAAATTCTTACAATTGACTAAATTCATACTTATGTGGAAGAATATTTCCAAGGTTTTAAGAATGGAAAAAATTAAGTTAATATGTTTACTGCAATTTATGCCGAGTTCTTCATACATTTAAGTATCAATGAACTGATAAAAAACCATCAGAAAATGGTTTAGAAAATTCTTGAATATTAATCTAAGAAGCAATTCTAGTTCGTTTGCAGAGACTTATTTCTTAAATACTTCAAGTATTAATCTAAACAACCACCACTAAAGGCGCTTCTCTTGCATTCGCAGCAACCATGGAGTAATAGCTCAACTCTTTATGGCAGAGGTATCATGAAACTTATGAGAAATATTTCATGCTGTCATTTTTTGTTTCAGTTTTGCACACTCTGAAACAAAATCTGTTGTTCAATTTTTTAGTTAAATTGAACTTATTTTAAGTTCACTTTTTTCCTTGTTTCAAGTAAAAATTTCCTCAGTTTTAGGGAAAAAAGTACTTGTTTTATGGAAAAAATCGTCATAATTGTCCTCAGTTTAAGTCAATATTTAGTTTTAGGAAAATTTCAGCAAAATTTTACTTAGATTTAGTAAAAATATACTTGGTTTGAGGAAAAACTTACTGGAATTTTTCTCAGTTTGAGTAAATATTTACTTGCTTTGAGGAAAATTGAAGTAGAATATAGTTCAAAGCATGTACTACTTTCAAGGAAAAGTTTGAACTTGATAAGAGGAAATATTGCTTTAGCGCTATAGGAAGTTCAATTTTCCTAAATTTTAGTTCATTTTAACTCGTTATAGGGTTCACTTTTTTCTGAGTGCAGATGAGATGTATTACTTTTCAAATAAATATGTCGTCAGGCCTTTATGACCTGACAATAAGGGAGCATATAGGGATATATATATACAATAAATCAGCTGTGATAACAAAAACGTAAATAAAATGCAAATTTTTCACTCAATGGAAAATAATCGCCAATAATAAAGGGTCCGCAAAATAACTTTTTTTTGAAAATGCTATAAAAAAAACTACTGAATATTTTCTCAAATTTCTTTTTTTATTTGAAAGTACAATCCTTCCGGTTAATTATGGAAACTAATTTCATTCAAATGGCTGCCTCGGGCACCCCACAAATAATAGTTGAATAGTTGAAAAAAAAAACGTTGATGGCGGACCCTATATAAAGGTGTTTGCATCAAAAATTAATTTATATTAAATTTTTTCGAACTCGCCTAACTGCCCAGTTTAAGTGAAAGGTATGACTATCGAAGCTAAGTCTAAAAATTTCAATATAAATTTATTTATTTGCAAATTTGTTTTAATATAACCATCTATATTATATTAGAGAAGTTTTTCTGGACTCAAAATAAAAAATCTTTTTTAAATTATCGCAAACAGCAATATCAATGTGTGTAGAAAAACAAATTTTGAAAATATAATTTTATGTTAAAAATGTTGGATTTAGCCAGTGTAAATCAGATTTATATCGAGGCTAAATCCAAAAGTCAATTTTTTTAAATCGTATAGCAAAAACGTAAACTACACAAAATTCTCCGAAGATACCATGTCTCTAAAATAAAATCCTAATCCACGCCTCTCGACATGAAAGTTTATATGCCCGCCAAAAAATAAATGTTAGAAAAAATAGCTTTTTCCAAAAAGAAATCGAATTTTCTGAATAAAATTGTTTAGTAGTGTAGTTCTTTATATTTTTTCTACACTTAACAAAATATTCAACCAAGTAAAAATTTTCAAGTCGAGAGATTAGGGTTTGATTTTAGACCAATGGTTTCTTCGGAGAACTTTCTTAGAATTTAATGTATAACGTTTTTGCTATACGATTTTTAATTTATTTTTCATCCATACAAATCAACCCGCCCTAATACTTATATTGAGTCGGCGACAATGTGAAAAAATATTTCTTTTTATTTTGAGTAACAAATTAACTCTTTATTAATTTTATTATTATTCCTTCCTTACGGGAGGGAATAATAATGTTTGCATATGGTCATCTCCCAAAAAAGGTCTACCAAAAAAATGTAATCAGACCACACTAATAGCTTTTACTTAATTTTTCTTACTTCGACAACTTTTTTATTCTGAAACTTGAAGTTAACTTGTTCTCTTTTTTTTATTAAAAGTTAAAGTGTTATAACGAAAATTACTAAATTTTTTTACTACGAGTGGAAATTTTTGTCCCTTCCGTTTTGTCGCGTCCGTATTTCTGCTGTACATAATTAAAAAATTTAAGAGATAATTCTAATATTTCATAAATCTAAGAGCAAAATATATCCTCCGACCTTCATAGTATATATGGAAAAAACAAAGTTCTCAAAAAATCGCTGAACTTTATATATTTCTATGTATTTCAAAAGTACTTCCGTTTTTTGTCGCTTTCGTTTCGATGTAAAATTGTTTATATTTTTGTACTAATTTGTACTAAATCCTGGCGATATATTTTTAAAATGTAGTAATCTTTAAGCGCTTTAGAACGCTAAAAAGGCTGATCGACTTTTTCAGTTACTTTCTTGTTTTTGGCGTAGTTTAAGGCGTGTGAATGTCGCGTCTGGGACACTAGGAGATGGCCATATATGCCATCTACATTCTGGGGTCATTTAAGGGGGCGTGGCTTTTTTTGGGGGTGCGCCCCATAAACTGCACTTTTTTATATATTATTTTTATTTAACGAAATTCAATTTATACAATTACGTATTGCCTCGCGCCATTAATGGCTTTAAGAGGCGAGTTGGCAAAAAACTAAGGTAACTCTAAATATCGTATTAGATCGAAATATAAGTTATAATTGTTTGTAATAATGAATAATTAGTTACAACTCATAATAACATTGTGAGTTTAAATAATTCAATAATTAAGAAGCACATCAACGTTTTGTAAAAGATACTCTTTCAATTTTTTCTTAAATATTGATAACGTATTGCTATCTCTCAAATCTTCTGGCAAATTATTAAAATGCAAACAGCCTGCATACTCCATTCTCTGCCTTGTTGTCTCCAGTCTACATCTTGCAATTCTTAGGTTTGAGGAATTTCTAGTATTGAATCTATTGGAGTTAAAGTTCAACGTTACGGATCTATATTCAATATTGTGAGTTGACTTGAATACGTAATATAAAAGTTGTTTTTCATATAAACCATAAATAGATAGAATAGTTTTACAATAATCCTTATACAAAGATACTGTATTATGTCTAATATTCAAATTAAAGACGCAATTAAGAGCTTTATTTTGTGCAGATTGTAGTGATTTAATTTCATTACTTTTTTATATCCATATGCCACAACTAAATACTCAAGATGACTATGAATTAGAGCTTGATATATTAGCAGCTTGTTCTTAGTATCCAATTTTCGACTTAATTTGAAAAGCAATCCAGACGCTGAGGCAATATTTGTGGCCAAATACTTAATATGAACACCCCATGATAAATTACTTTTCAAATGAATTCCTAAGTATTTGATCTCATGCACTTCCTTAATTACCAGTCCATCAACCAATATGGAAAAATCATTATTCATTGTTCGCGAATGAGGACGAAATCGTAATAATTTGGTCTTTTCCGAGTTTACAACAAGGCTATTTAGTCTTGCAAATTCGGAAATTAAGGCAGAATTTCTCTTCAGTTGAGTTTTAAGAACTAAATCATATTTGTAGGGATAAAACAGAGAAATATCATCGGCAAACATTACAATAGTTCCAAACAGGCCAAGATTATTTATATCGTTCACATAAACTAGGAAAAAAGGGGCCCTAAGACACTTCCCTGAGGGACCTCGCAACTTACAGGAATTGTCGAACTTTTTTCATTCCCAATTTGAACATATTGTCTCCTGTTTGTCAAATAACTCTCAATGAGTTTTAACTCATTACCTTGTACACCGTAATACGTTAGTTTGCCAAGTAAGATATTATGATCCACCAAATCAAACGCTTTGCTTAAGTCGTAAAATACTCCGGCAACCCCATGAAACCCTTTATTCAGACCCTCACATATAACATTTACTACCTTTACAACTGCTTCTTCAGTACCAGTTTTGGATATTAATTTTTGTATTTTTACATTACATTTACATTACATTGAATTACATTACATTTTTGGATATTTTTTTATTTTACATGAAAATTAAAGCGCCATCTAGCGGAAAAAAATGTTTTTTCCAAATTTAATTCCCTTTTCAAAACTGGCTCAAGCACTTAAATCGGTTCACCCATTCTGTTTTTATAGAACTTTTTATAATAGTACTACGTTACAAGTGAACCTCCACGGTCCTTCGAATCTTTAAAATCGATTTTCTCAAAATTCTGACGTGCTACAGCAAAACGCCGAGACACGTATTTCTTTATTTTAAGCCTATTTTCATATTCTGTTAACATTTCTCATGTGTACTCAAAAAAAATTGATTTTGTCGTATTGTGTTATAGATAGTAATGCAATAGGTCTGTACAGTTCAATGGTGTTTGCCTGGGCTACCTTCGCCTTATATTTATTTAATATATTATAGCACTGTCAAAAACTACCATACATTTCCCCAACAGCCCTCGTATTCCTTGTGACACAAATTAAAATAAATTTTTGAAAACATTTGCTGCGAACTGTTGCTTTTGTTTTGTTCATTTTGTTTTATTTTCTGTTCTTTAGTGTTTGATGTTGTTGTCATTCATCCCGGCCCTGCTCTTACCCCGGCATAAGACATCATTAAAGCTGTTTGTTGAACTGAAGACCTCAACAAAGAGGGCGCAGAGTACAAGCAACGCGTGGCTAAACGTAAAGAGAACATTTTTCTGGGCGAAGAGAGAGTTTTTCTGTTTGTTTAAATTAAATCTTGTTTTTTGCACTTTTAAATTTTTGATTTTGTAACACAAGAATTTCTTTCTCTTAGCGTTTCTTTTTCCGTTCTTTCTTGGAGATTTTGTTCCTCTAAATACGTTTTGCTTTAACAATTGAACGAAGACTGATAGTGGCTGGCTGGGAACAACTTGACTTGTGTTGTGTGTAATTTATTCTCAACCACCGTTGGTTGCTTTGTTGGATGGATTAGGTTATGCAATAATAATTATTTATTATTTTTCGTTTTTCGACACGACGACGACGACGATGTTCAACATCATCAAATCACTCGAGTGATAGATAACAAGTTTCCGAACGAAGGAAAACTGATAAGATTTCTAAAAACAATTGTAAAATACTAAATATTTATTCAGAAAACACAAACATTAGTACGAAATATTATCTACTCTTGCCAAGGGCAACAACAAAACACACGAAACTAATCAACTATTATTGATAGGAAAAATAAAAGGAAAATGACAAGCGGTCAGCAGCCACCCGGCTTTTGTCGTTCGAAGTGCAGACTGCTTCTTCTTTCAACTCGAAAGAGTATGAAACATATGGGCGGATGGATTTAGTGGTACATCATAAAAGTTCTCTTGTCTCGCTCTCCGAGTTCTCTTTATTGGGCAAATGTTGGTGTTGTAAAGTGTATATATGGGTGGAATAAAGCGAAATGTTTGCTATGGGTATTGTTCAGTAAGGTAGTATGATAAGTGCGGTAAATTTCTGTCGGAAAAAAATTGTCCAACTCTTCAAATCCGGGAAATATGACGAAAAAAAATGGATTCACTTTTTATACCCTCCACTATTGTCTTTGTGCGTTTGTTTGTAACACCCAAAATGAAACGAGTTAGATCCATCGTTTATTATACAGATCGGCTTAGAATCGCTTTTTGAGTCAATTTATCAACGTCCGTCCCTCTGTGCATGTGTTGTTGAAATCAAATTACAGGTCGCAATTATTTCCCGATCTTAACAAAAATTTGTTTGTGGCTCAAGAACAAACGCTATTTAATTTGAAGCAAATCGGTTCAGATTTAGATGTAGCCCCCATACAAATATCGCTCCCGATTTTCCGCTCTAAAAACCACGTATTGTACCCGATTTTCTTTAAATTTGGCACAACATTTTAGAGTCCAACTAGAAACACCTATAGTGAAATCGGGTTAGATCAGTTCCGATTTAGATATAGTCCCTTTGACTTTTTCCGCTCTAGAATCCACATATTGTAGCCGATTTTCTTTAAATTTGTCACAAAATCTTCTAATCACCCATATCGCGAATAAAATTTCCCTGGGTGTAAATTTTTCCCTTGAAATTGCTATATGAATTTCTACTAGTTTTTCAAGATTATTCTTCCTTTTTACTTCGAACTAATCACCTTATTTCTGTGCCAATTCAAATAATTGAAGCTATTCAGGAGTTCTATTCATTTTACCAACTTGCGCCTACATGATAAGAGAAAATTCCACATGAATAAATTCCCCTTTTATTCGCGATAAGGATGAATCCAACTAAAAACAACTGTGGCGAAAGCGGGTAAGATCGGTTCAGATTTATATATAACCCCTGTACAAATGACGCTCCAGATATGACTTTTTTCGACCTAGAAACCACATATTTCACCCGATTTTTCTCAAATTTGACACAACACATAATTCAGCTACTAATATTTATAGTGAAGGTGGGTAAGATCGGTTCAGATTTAGATATAGCCCCAAATGTTGATCCCATTCATCATTGGGCCATTTTTCTTCGAATATGAGCAAGGAACCGCCGTTATCATCAACGTGCCATACTCAACTAATTTTTGTTTCCAAAAATTCAAGAGAATGACATGGACGACATTTGGGTTTTCAACAAGTCGGGCCACGCAACCATCGATATTTTACGCACTGTTTTTGAAAATCGCATAATCAGCCGAATTTGTGATGTCAGCTGTGATTTTGATTATTTTCTGTGGGGAGCCATTCAGGATAAATGTTACGCAAACCATTGAAACATGAAATCGAAGTTGCCATTGAAAAGATTCCAGCCGGAATAATCGAAGATGTATTGAAAATTGGGTTGATCGGATGAGGTACTGCCGAGCCAGTCGTGGTAGTCATACAAATGATATTGTGTTCAATTATTAAATAACAAAGAAATTTGAAAAAATAATTTGTACCTTTTTATAGCCTATTCTAATTTAAAATTTTAAATGGCCCACCCTATAGTTGGCGACAATGCAGTCTTGAACGTTCTTATTTCAAAATATGAGAAACTTTTACAGCAACAGTGATTGACGTGTCGCGACTTTCGAATGGGACTTTAATCAAAATGTAACGCTTAGTAATTTTTTGTTATTTTAGTTAAAATTAATTGAATTTTGAAAAGTATGAACAAACCAATTTTATTTCGAAACCTGTTTGATAAATTCGGAATATTATTGGTGATGGACTTTGTCCAAATAGACAATAAAGATTTCATAATTGACTTAATGAACTGCACAAAAAAAAAACATTTTTATGTATGTATGTCTCACAGATAGACAGATAAAAACGAAATAATAAAGCAAACGAATACAGACCCTTGTTTGAAAATGCATTGCCAATGCAAAGATTAACCATAGGTGACCCAGTTAGCCTCAAATATGGTGAAACCTAAACGAGAGCCGAACCAAACGTAAGATGAGATTATCATGTATGAGAAATCTCACTCAAAGTATGAGATTTATCAGGGGTCAATCGCCGAAAAGTCGGGAAACTTTCTGGTGGAAAGTATAACCTTGAGGTAATATACTATATATTGAACAAAAGGTATTTGACTCCTCATTTTTAATTTAATTTATAATAATGATCTGCAAAATATTTCATCACTGAGTTAAGCCATATGTGAGCTAAACGCTCCTGAAAGCAACTCTAAAAATCATGATTTCCCTGTGTAATTTTTTATGTCGGATTTTTGTTCAAATTTTTTCTGCATTAATAGACCTTTGGTAGCAATTTAAATAAAAATTTGTATTCTTGTCTTAGAATAACTCATTGGTCGCATTAATGGACGTTTATATTGATTTTTTGTTTTTTTTTTTTTCAAGGTGTCAGCTAAAAAAACTCATATTTCTTGGAAACATTTTGTAATAGTTGTTGTGAAAATAATTAGAAGGAATATCGGACAAAAAATAACGTCACTGACTCGATGTTTGCAAAATAATTTAATACAGGAGATGGATTTTCAGAGCCAAAATGTTCAAACTCTTTTTACAATTTCCTTCCGATGTTCATCATTGAGGTATCATTCGAAAGGTATTGACAGCCGCTATTTATTTTTTTATAAAATACAATCACCAAATACGAAAAATTTTTTAGTTGCCGCTAAGGAAAAATACGAAAATTACTAAAAAGGTCCAATTATTCGACCAATAAGTAACTCTAAGTCAAGAATCAAAATTTATATTTAAAGTGCTTTCAAGGGTCTATTGTTAAAGAAAAAAATTTGACAAAAATGAAGCAAAAAAATTGCACGGGAAAAACATTTTCAGGAGCGTTTACTTCACAGAAGGCTTGATCTACGGACGAAATATTTTGCAAATCATTGTTGAGCAATCCAAACTTTATTTCCACGGGGTGACTGGAAATTATTTTTTATTTGTACGGACCGCAACCCAGCCTAATATATATGGGTGATTCCACGTAAAGTGATCCTTTTTTCGACAAAATTTCAAAATCAATTTATAACTTAAGAAAACTCCGATAAACATTCGCAATATTTATACTCCTCATAATACATATTTTTGATTATATTTTAAAAAAATATGACAATAATATGTCTGATCATTTCCTTTTCCAGATATAGACTGGTATCGTAACAGGATTTCCGTGAAAATGTCACGCCCGTTACAATTTAAATATCCTATATTTACTATATTCATAAAGAGATGTCGGTAATGTATGCTTTAGAAGAAGGTGTATGAACCTATCTTTTGATTAGCAAAAATGAATAAAGTCATAAAGGGTGATTTTTTAAGAGCTTGATAACTTTTTTTAAAAAAAAAAACGCATAAAATTTGCAAAATCTCATCGGTTCTTTATTTGAAACGTTAGATTGGTCCATGACATTTACTTTTTGAAGATAATTTCATTTAAATGTTGACCGCGGCTGCGTCTTAGGTGGTCCATCCGCTTAGTCCAATTTTGGCATTTCCACGTTTTTGAGTAACAGAGACCCAATTGGTGCGAACGGCGACGAATCGAAAATTGGTGGTCATCATTAACACTGGCCGATACAGCTGCGATATTTTCTTCAGTCGCACTCTACGTAAGCGTGTTGGTGGTTTAATGTCCAACAATGTAAATTTGGTGCGAAATTTAGTCACAATAGCCCGAATAGCCTCTTCAGTGGGTCGATTAAACTGACCATAAAATGGAAGCGCGCAATGAACTTTCTTAACAGAGCACGCATTTTGATAATAAAATTCAATAATTTGCAAGCGTTGTTCGTTTGTAAGACGATTCATGATGAAATGTCAAAGCATACTGAGCATCTTTCTCTTTGACACCATGTCTGAAATCCCACGTGATCTGTCAAATACTAATGCATGAAAATCCTAACCTCAAAAAAATCACTCTTTATAATGGAAGAATGATGCAGAATTCAAGAAAATAAGTAAAACCTCGCTCTAGATTGTAGTATATCTCCTATATTTAAAATTATTAACGATTAACCTGACGTTTTAAATTGGCAGTATGGTAAAAATTTCAGTCAATGAATATTGGAGGTATTTGAACATATTTAAGGAAAATTGTCATACCCGTTCCAATGGAATCACCCATATATATAAACTGCAATGCGAAATGCCATATGCCTAGATGATAATTGCCGATGATTCACGAACAGGACTCACTGAACAAATTCTTCCTTTGAGGAAGAAGAATTTTGAAATTCTAACCAATTTTATTTTGGGTTAGTAACTAGAACACTAGACATAGACGTAATGTTAACAAGCTAAATTCCCCCAACAATAAATAAAATAACCTTGTGCTAACGGCAGTATATATCTATCAGCTAATGTGATGTTATTTTGTTTATTGTTGCCAGCCCTATATCAGGGCATTGCTTGTCGCAGGACTTTTTAAACCGCCCTCTTACAATACTACTATTTCCTATCATCAATATTTATAGCCCTCATTTTCATTATCGGCGTTCTCTGCAAGCTGCAAGTGCGATAAATCGCAACTAACGAATATTTTGCCAAATTCTGGTTTCCACTTTCCTTCGTGATTTTGTCTTGCTTTTTTTTCGTCTGCTTAAATAATAAATAATATCACGCCAGTGCGATTTTGTTGCTTTTCTTAATTTCTTTCTATTTATTTGTATGTCCACTTATATGCTACTTTCTACTTTTTATTGTAGTGTTCCTTTGTTAAACAATAACAACTATTAACAACTATCACCACATTCTCATACATATATGTATGTTCGAGTACATGCGTATGTACAGTTGCGGTCAAAATAATAGCAGCGCACCACAGCTTAATATACATTTTCATATATGTATGTATTCGTGTGATATTTTTTTATTGCTACTTCTGCATTAAGTGCTGCGTTATGAGGTTACAAACACAAAATAATTGTTTATTTGGCGATATGATTTTAATTACTTAAGAAATTTCACATTTTTTTTTGATTATTCGACATTTTGGACTGGTCAAAATAATAGCAGTGTTCAAAAAATCTCAAGAAAAAGGAATTTTATCTACTTATCTTATCGATTTGATTGTTATAAGTAAGATATTATGGAATGTACACTACTTCTGAAATGTTATTGTATTATTTTTCTTCATAAGTAGGGCGAGGAGAGCATTGTGGAGATGAAAATCGATAAAAAGGTTGAAATCTGAGGGAAAATCAATTCGATGTCGGGCGTAAGTGGGTTTTTTTGTACTAGACATTATTATTGGGCGAATGGTTGTAGGTGATATAAACGGATTTTTTTCATGTGTTTTTGATTTTTCTTCTTATAATATAGAATTTCTGATAATTTTAATAGAATACTGGAATAAATGTCGAAATTCGCCGAATAATAATGTCTAGTACCAAAAAACCCACTTACGCCCGACATCGAAATAAAACGCAATGTCTGCCCAACTTTCAGAGTTTAAAATGTTCGTAGAATAATAAGAAAACATAATCTGTAAGTCAGAAGTCCGAAAAAGGTCCCACTTAAAATAAAAGACGTGGCACAAAAAATTGCAATTCGCAAAAATACACCTGCTGCAGTAGCCAACCAAAAAGTGGGTGCATGTTTTATTGTCAGTTGAATCAAAAATTGTTTTGTTAGGTGGGACAGTCCCTCGACAGTATTTAAGACGTCCACAGAACACGGAATACATCTCCAGATTAGGGTTTGCATCCCGGGATTTCCCGCGGGAAAATTCCCGGGAATTCGCACATTTTTCATTTCCCGTATCCCGGGAAATTCGTACGGGAATCCCGCGGGAATTCAGTAGAAAATTTTAAATATTTCTTCGCATATTTTTGTCCATCATTTCCACAATAAAATTAAAAATGTTGTATAAAAATTTAGATCACATAGATTTTAGGTATGTCTAATATTGCAGTTGAATGACAAAATATTTTTAGGCTGCGTTCGGATGTAGACTCAAAATCAACTTTTTCGGATTTTTCCTGTCAAGCTCCATATGAAAAAATTAAAATCTGGGAAAAATAGATTTTGGGCGAGTATCCGAACACCAAAAATAAAGAATTTAAAGTTTTCGAAGAACAAACATTTCATTTAATGCTCTACTTACTATTAATGTGAACGATCGTTCTCCGTCGCGTACACATTATCCAATATAATAAGAAATATCTGATCTTTAATTAATTTTGAAACTTGAAAAGATGTTTGGATTGATTTCACATTGCGCTTTATTATATGATTTCTGCAATAGGTTCGTGGTGAAATATATATTTATTTTACTTTAATAAAATGTGAATGTTTCATTGAAAAAAATAACCATGAGTTAGGTAAACAGTATGTTGACGATTTCCCGTGCTATCCCGGGATCCCGGGAAATTGAAAAAATAATTCCCGTTTCGGGAAATAAAAAGTACGGGAAAATGCAAACCCTACTCCAGATATAGTACCAAAACTGTCAAATAGGGAGGATCAAGCGTAATGGCTTGGGCTTGTTTTTCACATTATGGAGTTAGGCCAATACATTGGCCCAGAACTACTATGGACTCTGTCCAGTACATCAAAATACTGCCTAATATTATGCTTACGTATGCAGAATACGGAATGTCCCTTAAATGGGTCTTCTAGCATGGCAGGTTTTCAGTTATCCCGAAAACACCAGCCGACTCGCAAAAAGGTGTTTTGAAGTCAATAATATCGATGTTGTGGAATGGTTCGGGCAGACGCCGCACCTAAATAAATTCAAAAATTTTAAGTGTGATGACTAAACTGAGGTCTCACTAGCAATACTGAAAAACAATAACGATGTTTGACACGTAATTATAGAGGCATAGTCAAAAATACCGCATGAAAGGTGCAAAATACTAGTCAACTTCAATCAACGACGGTATGAAGCAGTAAAAAGCAATAAAGTCAGTGCAACTAAATGTTAAATTCAAGAAAATATCGTTATTTAAATAACTATTCAAAAAAGTTTTCAATTAAAGTGAATTGAAACAAAATATTTTTAGTTTTTATTAGCGCTGCTATTTTTTGACTGGTCTAAGTTTTGACTAAAATGGTTCTAAAGGCCTAATCTCAAAATTACAAAAACTGAAGTATTGAACATTATTGACGTTCCCACTGAGAAGAGAATGAATTACAAAACAGACAAAACAGAGAATTGCGCGAAAGCTTATCGACATGTAATACAAAAATACAGCCGACAAAGAGAGACTTTTAGTTGACAACAATGTGTGCAAACAACAGGACGACGTCTATTAAGTTTTAACGTAATTATTATTGAATTTTTCGTGATATTGATTTGTTGTTATAAATTTTATATATCTTTGTTTAGTGTTTATCCCCTGATGCTGGTTGACGAAGGCAACCGAAATATTGGGAAAATAAAATAGAAATAAATAATAAACAACACCACCAGTTTTTCATGGCCCCAAGCTGAACCAATCAATAAGAAAATTTAAAAACTGAATTTTTTATATAAAGCCAAATTAAGAATGGAACAATACCACCTTTCAATCACCGTAAAAACTTTTAGGATTTTCGAAGTCAAACTGATATTTTTCTTTGTCGACGTTTTTTTATCTCGTCGCTGCTATTTTTTTCATCGCAGCTGTATGTGTTTAGGAAATTATGAAAAAATTGCGTTCGTTAACATTTGCGTGCGTCTCGTCGTACATAACAGCAGATCCCACACTCTGCCATGATGGCATTGACATATTGCCGGGTGGGGGTTATGCAAAGTCATCTTGGGTGTGCAAAACAAATAAAGAGCGACAACTGAGAGCTAGACATGTGTGCAAGTATGTGATGATTTAACCGCTCTGCCGGTGTGAGGGAGAGAAGAGCAAATACAAGTGGGTTGGGTATCAGCTGATTTTTTTTTCTAATGTGCCTTTTTAAGATAATGAAATGACTTGATTCCTGGATATGAGTGGTGGGTTGATTAGGAGAGCAATTTAATAAAAAAAATAATTCTAGAATAATACAGACGTTTGTTATTTGTATAAACACATAAGCGCATACAATTGTATATATGTACATAAGTTAACAGAATCTTGTTTAATCATATGAAACCAGTTTAAAACTGTATTTTGGAATAATTATTCATAAAGTACAAAATCCCTGAAAAATATCAATTATATTTATTTAAAAATGGAGAAAGGAACATTTGAAACTTGTGTATTCTGTTTGAATTCGTTTTTTGTTGATTACAGCTTTTTCCATGGTCCTTTATATATGTACATTAGGCTGGGTCGCGGTTCATACAAATGAAAAACAATTTCTAATTTTCACGAAAATTATATTTTTCTGAAGTAATAGACCCTTTAAATATAAATTTTGATTCTTCTCTAAGAGTAACTTATTGGTCGAGTTATGGGACGTTTATAGTATTTTTTGTGTTTTTTTCATAGTGACAAGTGACAACTTATTCGTATTTGGTGGTATTATTTTGTATAAAAATACCTTTCGAATGATGTGTAAATGATGAACATCGGAAGGAAATTCATGCCGCACAGTGGTTTAGAATCAATTTCCATCATCCAAAATTCAGTAACTTTTTTCTAGTAGACATTTTTGAGTTCTGTAAAAAAACCAAAATTAGACCAACACAACTTGTTTCCTTCAAAAGCATTTAACGAAATATATGCATATTTGGAAAGATTGAAGGGTTTCCCATTTTTCAGGGTAACTTTTGCCCGCACGAAATTGCCCCCTTGGAAGATAAGTTACATTTAGTGCAAAAGGTGAGATTTGTTGTCCAAAATTCAGTAATTTTTTCCTAGTAGACATTTTTGAGTTCTGTAAAAAAACAAAATTAGACCAACAGAACTTGTTTCCTTCAAAAGCCTTTAACGAAATATATACATATTTGGAAAGATTGAAGGGTTTCCCATTTTTTCTGTGTAAAAGGTGGGATTTGTTAGTTCCAAAACGCCACTTCTGAAAAGTAGGTATAAGAAGATGAGTAAATTTCCTTTTTTCCCATGTTAATTTTATAACAATCGGAGTTCTTTTGAAGGAAACAAATGGTGTGTTGGTCCAAAGACAGACATTTGTTCAAAAAGGATATTTTTTTAAATATTTATTACAAACAAACTATGTTTGGCACAAACATAAAAATAATATAGCTAAGAAACCACAATTTCTAATAAAAAAATTGAGTGCAAAATCTCTTAAAATGTGTGAGAAACAGTTCGACAAAGTCAAAAAAAGAAATTACGTTTTTCAATTTGAAAATCTGAAAAAGGTGAAAATCTGTTATAAAAAAGGACACAAGTTGTGTTGGTCCAAAGTCAGACATTTGTTCAAAAAGGATTTATTTTTTAAAATATTTATTACAAACAAACTATGTTTGGCACAAACATAGATGTCGTAATAAAGCTTAGAAACCACAATTTCTAATAAAACAAAATTGAGTGCAAAATCTCTTAAAATGTGTGAGAAACAGTTCGACAAAGTCAAAAAAAGAAATTACGTAAAAAACGTTAAAAAAATAACAACAACAAAATAAATAATCGATGGATTTTGATTCATTTCTGTAAAGAGTTTTAAAATTGGCTCTGAAATAAAATTATTTCACAAAATGGAACCTTTTACAAAATGTTTCCAAGAAATATGAGTTTTTAGCTGTCACTTTGAAAAACTGTCTAATACTACGACTACTGATGGTATATTTATCCAAAATCTGTGATAATATTAGTTAATTTTCATGACATAATCCTAAGGTCCTTGTCTAATTTTTGTTTTTTCCAGAACTCAAAAATGTCTACGAGAACAAAAGTTTCTGAATTTTGAACCACTGTGCGCCGCAGAGCACATTTTTGTAGAGTTTGAAAAATTGCTCTGAAATTAAATTTTTTCCAAGAAATATGAGTTTTTAGCTGTCACTTTGAAAAACTGTCTAATAATACAACTTCTGATGGTCTATTAACCAGAATCTGTGAACTAAACTCTCATGAAAACAGTCCCAAAAATCATGTTTTTGCTAGACGCAGGGATGAAATATTTTGCGAAGAAATTTTATGCCTGGGCCGTGAAAATATTAGTTATTTTTCATGACCCAGGCTAATGTATAGATATAAACCTCAAACCAAAAATTCACACAAAATTTAACGGAATTGTACGTGGCTGCGCGAATCTTGTCATTGAAAGTCAACCAACGTTGACGTTGCAGCAACGAAATTGCCTTTAAAAAGTCAACGACATTATTTCATTGATGTAATGACATTATTCCGTTGCTGTAATGAAATTGTTTCGTTTCAACGTATGACATTTTTTCATTTATACAATGATTTTTTATTGTTACAACATGATAATTATTTCGTGTTTTCAACGACGTCGTTTCGTTAATGCAATGGAAATCATTTGTTAATTCAATGATAGAGTTTCTTTGAAACAAGTACGTAATGTTAATGTAATGAACATGTTTTTTTATTGCTGGAACGAATTTTAACGTTCGTAGCAACAACGAAATTGCATGTAATTAAAAGTCAACGTCATTATTTCGTTGCTGCAATTAAATTGTTTCGTTTTAGGCGATGACATTTTTTCATTTCTGGAATGATTTTTTATTATTACTTCATTGCTACAACGATCGATTCGTTAATAATGAAACCATGACGCACTGCTTATTTGTGTTAGAATGTTAGCTATTAAAAATAAAATAAAATAATTTTTCCGACTTTTTTATTTTTTATGATTTTATGCCAGCAGAAATAGATTTTTTCGAAAAAAAAATTCCAAAATTTTGAAGTGTGATCCTACCCCCTTTTCTATGTGATTTTTGTAATTTTTTGCGGCTTTTTTTATTTTGTATGATTTTTTCATGCCAGCAGAAATAGATTATTTCGAAAAACAAAAAATCCCAAAAATTTAAAGACTGATCCTAACCCCCTTTTTCTTTGTGAGAATGTGTAATGCGCAATAGTTGTAGCCACAATGAGTACCTTTAATTTAACATATAACCGGGTGTTATCGGACATATATTTCCATTACATTTTTAAGGTACCTTCGCCAAAATTTGGAATTTTAGTATTTTTATTTTTAATTTAATTTATCAATTATTAATGTATACAATGTAGATGTCGGTATTTAAGCCAATACATGCTAATTCGTGAATACCCCAATTGCGATTATCTTTAACACAACTTGAGATCTCTAATAAGATTTCGTTGTTGTCAGTGTTCAGTCGGCAGCCAAGTATCACATTTAACAACAATTAACAAATCATTGTGGTCATGTATGTAATCTATTACCCATAGAAATTTTTAGAAATTCTATACGAAAATTGCGGAGCATTAGAGTAGATTTCGATTAGAGCACAATTGTCAATTGTGTTTGCAGTGAACCAAAAGTAAATATGTACATAAATACTATGTACATACTTATTTACCTTTTATCTGGCAGTATACGCGACAAAAGTGAGATAAGATGAAACTGGGTGGTGATAGTGGTGGTAGTAATCGGGCTATGTGCGGTTAGACTTGATATGGTCACCTTACGCGCACTTGTTTAACCCAACTTCTCCGCAATGATTTGCAAGTTTGTAATGAATATTCGCATATCATTAAATTTAGCTGCTTAAATTTCAATTCAATTCGTTTTCGATTTCGACTTTTAACTTAACTTAATTAGTTATGTATGTATGAATTGAAGAAATGCATAATTTTTCGAAGCTGAATTACTTAAAAAGCGAAATGAAGGTGATTTGCATTTCACCTTTGTATCTTAATTCTTTTTCTTCTTCAAAGTTTCGCCAAGTGTTGCTTTCTCACCGATTTTATGAATTACAAAATCAATAAATTTGAGACAAGGAGAAATTAGCATAGGAAAATATGCTCAAAGCGTAGCACAATAAGACATGTATGTATGGATGTATGTTTGTGCATATGAATATAAAAAAATAATGAAAACGATAAAAACGCCGCATACAGTGAAGACCTCAAAAAGGGGTTCGCACTACCACCACCATCACACCAATGTATTGTTGCAAATGCTCTTTGGACTGCTCTTTTGTACACAAGAGGAGATAGAGACAGAGCGGCAACAACAACAACAATGGATAAAACACCTAAAATTGCACATATTTGCAGTAGCAACTCTCTTGCTCTCTCTCTCTCCTCTTGTTTAGTTGAGAAGAGAAAGTTTACTTTTATTTTGCATTCACTACCATTTTATTCTTTATAAATCATTCGGAATTATTCGAATACATTTTGCGCAATAATTATTTAGCCGAAAATTATAGTTAGGCGACTCACCTTTTGTATTTAAAAAAAAGTTCTTTACACTGGGTTTAAATTACGAAAACAAAATATATTTGGGGACACTGGAAAAAGGCACAACCACTCCCAAAGACACACGACAGAAGAATGATTGAGGCGAACAACTTGTTTAGGAGAAAACTAAAGAACTGTTAGAGATAGCCAGCCAGCCAGTCAGCCAGCCGCTAAAAAGCGTATGAGAAAATAGAAGAAATAACAAAAAACATAATAAAACAGCTTTAGTCGCAACAACAAACATTTATAATTGGTATTCGCTCGCAGTCGCGGGCACACACAAACGTACACAGATACACGTTGCCATAAACATCTGAAGGGTTAAGGTGACCATCATAGATATTTTTTTTTGTCAAACAATGCACACTGGTCCCAAATCCATTTTTATGGCATAAAGTCGAAAAATAAACATACAGTCTTGTAATTTTGCACATTTGCTAGACATATCATACGCAAAAAATAAAAATAAAATTGGGCCGATCGGACCACGCCCACTACCACCTCCCATATAAACTCAATATATAACCAACATAATTATCACCCTATATTGGTACAGGGTGACCAAAAACAAAATTTTTTGAAAGCTTAAAAGAATGAAGAGTTATTTATTTTGACGAAATGTGTTTTTCTAAACATTATTACAAAAGCAAAATATGGCATAAAAATAGTATACTTTAAACTGCAATTTAAATAATTATTTCAAGAAATAAAGTAAAATGTATACATGTGTACAAAAATGTGAATGATGTTGTATACCATTTTAAAGGTACTTTCAATACCTTTTAAATAAAATATTGATGGGCCTCGTACACAAAACTACTTTAGAGATATAATCATATATATGTCTATGGCTAATCAAAAACTGTGCTAAAATAAAATGACAATTTTTGGAGTTTGCCGAAAAATGCTGACGAGATATTAATTCCACCATAAATTACAACCTCAGACGAACACTTTCACATTTACACTTTGAGTCAAGTTGGGTCATACATATAACTTTTGGTCCACGACATTTATAGATTATGTTCTCTACAAATTACAAAATTGCAATACCTATGAATACTTACAAAACCACAATAATCATAAAATGTTAAATATAATTTTTCAACTACTAACTCTTGCCGTCAATTTTCATAATATAGTAACTTTATTATTTTTTTTAAGTCTTGATTTTAAGAAATTTGTAAAACTGCTTTATATCAAAATTAATCCCACTTTTTTGAACCGCAAAGTTTAAGTACCATTCATGCTTGTGGTGTTGCCACCTAATTTTCTCCAGTATATTTTCTTGATTGCTTGGAGTGCTGCCATAAAGAAAATATATACACATTTACCACTTTCCAATTTTAATTTTTTTGAATTTGTGCCAAAAAAAAAAATGGATTTGGGACCATAGTGCACTGGGTCAAGGCAACTTGGTGATTCCACGTAAAGTGACCCTTTTTTCGACAAAATTTCAAAATAAATTTATAATTTATAAAAATACCGATAAACATTCGTAATATTTACACTTCTCATAATACATATTTTTGATTATATTTCAAAAAATAATGACAACAATACGTCTGATCATTTCCTTTCACAGATATAGACTGGTCACGCCCGTTACAATTTAAATATCCTATATTTCCTATATTCATGAAGAGATGTCGGTAACGTATACTTTAGAAGAAAGTGTATGAACTACTCCTTTGATTAGCAAAAATGAATAAAGGCATGTAATGGAAGAACATTACCGAATTCAAGAAAATATGTAAAACTCAAGATTTTCTTCAAAGCTAAGGTCACACCCGTGACGCTCTTGTTTGTTGTATATCTCCAATATTTAAAACGCTAAGACATATTTATACATATTTGCAATAGTATTCCGCTTAACCTGACGTTTTCAATTGACAGTATTGTAAAAATCTCATTCAATGAAGAAGAGAGATATTTAAACATATTTAAGCAAAAATGTCACACCCGTTCATGTTGCATTTTTGTAAAAATTTTTTCTGAATAGAGTCCTGGAAGAACTGTAAAAAAAAATGTTTATTCTTGTCTTAGAATAACTCATTGGTCGTATTATTGGGCGTAATTTTTGCGGGATTTCAAGGTTAAAACTCATATTTCTTGCACACATTTTGTAAATGGTGTAATGAAAAACAAGTAGGAGGAATCAATACCTTTCAAATGATGCCTAAATGTCACTGACTCCATTTTTGGGAAATAATTTAATACAGGAGATGGTTTTTCAGAGCCATAATGTTCAAACACTCTTTACAAAAATGAGCTCTGCGGCGTCAATTTCATTCCGATGTTCATCTTTTTAAAATACTAACAACAAATACGAAAATATATTCATTTATCACTATGAAAAAACACCAAAAATTACTATAAGGGTCTAATAATTGCACCAATAAGTTACTCTAAGACAAAAATCAAGTACATATAATGGAATTACTTACTTGAAAACCGATATTGAATTATTAAATTAAATCAATGCTTTAAAATTGGTTAATATCGATCGAATATACAACAAATGATAGAAATTTGAAAACAAACTACGTCGATTAAGTTGATTTTAGGTCCATTTCCTTTTCCGGAAAGTCACATAGATAAACGTATGAGTAATATGGGCACCCAATAAATAAAACTCATACGCCACCAATATAGTTACCAGATGTACCTTTAGTGTCTGGACTGTAATTTTTACAGTATATTTATTTTAGGACAGTGCAAAATAATTGTGTTGCATTTTTGTACAATTTTTGACGTCGCAGCGCTCACAAAAATAGTTTGAGAATTTTGCTTCTGAAAAACCATCATTTGAATTAAAATGGAATCGGTGACGATATTTTTTTCCTCAATCATACATTCAAGATAATTCATTCTAAATAGCTCCTCAAATGTGAATAAATAAATTAGAATTTTCTCTTTCAATAGAATTAAGTTTAGTTTTTCATTTAATATCTTCATTATAGAAAATGTAGAAAATCAAATATCGAAAAAATTAATTTTGTTGTGTTTTATGTTAAATGACTAACTGTGGTTTGTGTAATCGATTTTAATATGGATCTTATGGGTAGGATAAAAATATTTATTTGTTCAATTTTGATCTCAAATATTTTTTTATTAGATAATGTTGGAGCGTCATATGAAGAAGGAGAAGATTGAGATTTTTACATTTTTAACAAAAAAATTGAACATTTTAAATATGTTAATTTTTGAAGTTTGGGCTAAACACGGAGAAGGATAACTGAAAAGTATTTTAAATCGGAGAGAGGACTTTTGGATTGCGAAGAATTCGGTAAGAGAGACAAAAACTGTCGCAGATCAGAATTTTTCAGATAGACTTCTCTCAAAGAAAATACAGAATGTATTCAAAAAACTAACTTAAAACTAAATATATTTCTAAAAATATTTCTGTTGTTTTTAAAATGTGATAAAAAATAAATATTGTCAAATACGCTCATAAAAGTGGATTTTATTAAAATTAAACCGAAGTAATGCAAAACCTGTTTTAAGAAAGTTTCAGTGTATTCTCATTAATTCAGAGATATGATTCATAAGAACACTCAAAATGTATCCGAGAGTGCATAACCATCGAACATACAGTGCTTCTAAGCACTCATTCGAACGAAGTGACTGGGATCTGTAAATGAACCAATTTCTCAACTATGAAAACTTTTACTTTGCGTAGCCGGTTTTGGACATATCCCATAGGAGAAAATCTCTAAACTCAGACGTACGTAGGCCGTCTACCTGGGAATCTTGAGGGTTTTAGGTTGTCGAAAATTTGGGTTTTATGACGGTTATTTGGTCGTTAGAGAATTGGGTGTTGTTGCCTAGAAATAATCTCACAATGCCCAAACGCATCGACATATTGCCCAAAAAATCGATAAATTTTACAACAACACAATCAATGCATCGTTTTTGGCTTTGTGACATTTTCAATTTGAGTGTTATGAGCTTGGGCGTTATGACCGTACGCCTAAGAGAATAAATATATCAAAACTTGGAGTTTCTGCGTGGTCAAACCTAAATCTTAAAATTTTGCTTCAATGATGTCTTATGACAAAATATTTGTTACAACAATAACCAACGCGAATAATATGAAAGAATAGGAAATAAAGGTCTGTTTAGTGCAATATTTAGATTTGCTTTCGTTAACCGTTCTAGTGTTTCATGCCCTATAACATATAGAAATATGTCACATCACGTAACGTTCCACATTATAGGTTGTAAAAACGTAAAAAAAAGTTCCATTAAGTTGCCAAATTGTTAAACAAACAAAAAATAATCCAAATTTATTGAAAAATGTTTTATCAAAAAATCCGACACAATTAGCACTACTGTGCGTTTTTGTAAAGAATGAAAACAAACTGACTTCTATTTTTGTTACGCCACCGTCTTTAGTAGCTAATATTTTCAGACAATGGAGTTCAATTGTTTTTTCTTTTTGGTAACTAGAGCTTCTTACGTTGTACACAAATATATACAGAAGTAAAATATATATAAGAAGTTCAAAATTTTGAAGCGTACGACACACAGTGGTTAAGAATCAAAATCCACCGGCCAAAATTCAATAACTTTTGTTCTAGTAGACATTTTTGAGTTCTGTAAAAAACCAAAATTAGACAAGGACCCAAGGATTATTTTGAGATATTAACATTAAAAATGGGGAATGGGATATATTTTAGAAATCGGTCCAATTTTGACAACTTTTCGTATTTTTCGATTTTAAAGAAAATTAAAATTTTTATTTTTTAACATATTTTTACGTATAAAAAATATTTTTTTGTATTACAGATTTTGACGTTTTTCAGATTTTGAAAAATTGAAAAAATAATGTAATTTCTTTTTTGACTTTGTCTCTCTCACATTTTAAGAGATTTTGCATTCATTTTTTTATTAGAAATTGTGGTTTCTTGTATAATTTTGGGGTTTTACAGAACTCAAAAATGCTACATAAATCCACCGCGTCTAAATTTGAAGCAGCAAATTCATCGTCATTATTAACTTATAGTTAAATGTTTATATTATTATTTATTAATTAATAACCTATTTTAGTTTCTTTTAGAAAATTGAGAAATTCCAATGTAAATACAAATACAGGATTTTAAAACCACAGTCCCGATCGACTTCCCTATTTGTAGTATATTGAATGAAAACTTTACATATAAACTTTTGCTGGGCATGGGACTAATTTGTTTATTATTTCAGATAATATTTCTAACGCACACTTATGGCAACCCTTTTTAAAGCGAATTCACATTAATTTTGAAAACAGCCTAAATGTAGGCAACAAAAAATTTTACTAAAGATAGCTATGGAGTGCTGCGAAATTTATTATGGTATATTATGGAAAAGGTATCTTTTTAACGAAAAGTGTAGAATATGTTGATTTGAATTTTTCCTTTGCTTTCGCCTTAATAATTTTTTCATAACACAGATAGTAAATTCTTTTTATATTGTTCGCTATACCCTCACAGCAGATAGACAGCAGCGATATTAACCGAAATATTTGATGTGATTAGTTGATAAAAATCTATTATTCTTAAATGTTATAATAAATAAAAACATCTTTTTAGCAATGTTGATTTAGTAAGTCAAATCACAATAGTCAACATTTTACAAATAAACAACATTTCACGTTTTAATGAAAACGAACTGTTGAAAATCTATTAAAAAGCTTCTTTAATAATGTATTACATTTTAACATATGGGCATTTCCATCACATATGTAAAAACTTATTTGTTACTTCTGTATGTTTTGTCTACAGCGTAACACAAAAAGTAGAAATGCATGTTCCTAAAATATTGGCAACTAAAGAGGGCGACGTGACAAAAATAGAGTATATTTTGCAACCCATAACGATGTCCGAATCGATCGGAATTTTTTGATAATGATTTGGAAATGTTTTTAATTTGTTTGATCGTTAGCCGAGGCTTCTTTCTGGAATACTATAGGGTGGGCCATGTAACACTTTAAATTTGAACTACCGATTACTTTGAATTTGAAGGGTAGAATAAAATTAATATTTATTTTTATTTTCAGGTTTATGGGATGCTATACGTACGAACAAAATTGGGAAATATTAAAAACTTAATTCCAAAGTAGTGAATCTTTAACGAAAACTGTAAGAAATGTACGGGACAATTTTCGTGTTTTCAGATGCAGCTCATATTCATCTCGGTGGCTATGCCAATAAGCAAAATTGCCGCATATGGGGTTCAGAGAAACCACACGTGACTATAGAGAAACGAATCGAGTCACTGTATGGGCTGGCGGCATTATTGTGTCATATATTGAAAAATTGGGTTTAGGTACTGCCGAGCCTGTCATGGTAGTCATATGAATGATATTATGTTCCAATGCCAAAGTTCAACCTTTCCAATAAAACCAGAAATATGAAAAAATATTCAGTACTCTCTAATTGAAATTTTTAAATGGCTTACCCTATATAAATACTATTCTAAACAATCACTGCCCCAACAAGCAAAGTAATACGAAAACGATTCAAAATCGTAAAATGCAGCTTCTCTTTTACTTATAACGTGTTAGTTCATCATTTTGCAATGTGAAACGAAACACGAATTTCCATTACAAAACATTCTTCCTTTATTTTATTTATTTCCGAAACATTTATACGAAATATGGCAACAAAAACAATTTTTTGACAATATCGCCAATATTTCTTCAAAATGATAAAAGGGTGATATGACAAAAATTGTTTTGATGAATTTCTTCAAAATGATAAATGGTGATATATCATCCAAATGTTTATAGGGGCGAATGTTATAGCCTACTTATACGTAGACGGTATAGCCCAAATTAGTTCATGTTGTAATAATTTAATATTATTAATTTAATATTTAATATTAGTTTTGCATATTATGAAACAAAATCCTTTATTAGGAGTATTGGGAAGTATTTTAAAACAATTGGACATGTTTGTGGTTTACTTTTCCCTTATATCCAGTAAAATTTACAAATATACTTGGTTTGAAAAAAATTATACAATTTTTAAAAACAAAAATATCATAAAAGGTAACTTCTAAAGGATTTATTCATTTACTCACCCTTTTTTACAAAAACAAATATTTGCAAAACTACTTTTATTTGGAAAATACAGTCTTACGGTTTCTTCTATAACTATAGATTCGTATGAGATCCCATAAATTAGTTTTTTTGCAATTGAAACATTGGATTATTTCAAGAGAAAAAGTAAAATCCAACGTTCATAAAATTCCAGTTCATAAAAATTAAATGTATTATTTTTATGTAAATCCAAAAGAAAAAAGCTTTAAAAATCCTCCTCGGGCGTCAAAAAAATCTCAGCTATGTTAGAAGTTAAGAATTCTCTATCACTCACCCCCAACTTCCCCCACCGTCTTGCATGAACCCACGGTACCTAACAAAATAAAGATAAATCACCACTCCGAAGTGCCTAATTGATATCGCCGAGATGGCTAATAACACGATTATTCAAATACAGTCGAACCTGGATAAATGGAAGATCAAGGCACTGGGCGTTTATTCCCACTTATCGAGGTTTCTCACTAACCTAGTCATAAAAATGTAAAGCTAGCAACTTTCCTTATAAAAATATAAATTTAATATTTATATATATGTATAGTTTGGGAGTATATGGGCTAATTATGAGGACTACACTTTTATGTAGAAACACTCGTTTAGGAACAATCGGCAAAAAATTGAGAATTTTTTAATTAATATTTTGCTGTTACAAAATAACCCCTAAAATAGAAAAAGTAATATAAATACAAATAAATAACTTTTTAAATATTGTAAGAACTTAATTAAAATATATGCTATTTTATTGCAAATATTTTATTTTTAAATACAGAAAATAAAAGTCAGACTGGCTAGCATCAAATAGTTTAGCACAATATGATTTATGCCAAGATCTTTGACTATTTATGGCACTATCTACGACAGCATTATCATGTTATCGCAATAATTTCACTTTTAACATGAATGTAAACCAATTCCAATTCTTTGTATTCCATCGCCAAAAAAAGAAAAACAATCAGTTATCAAAACTCTATGCCATCGATCACCGAGCACCGCTGTTTTGTTACTTCTTCGCCAAGAAGAACTGCAAAGAAACAACTTTTTCTTTCAAACAAATTAATCGAAACGATATATGTGTGTCTGATGTTTCGTCGTCTAATTTCTTTGTGGGCCTTCATTGTCTGATACTTGAATTTCCAAACAATTTGAGAGAAAAAACAACACAACACCGGGAGAATAGCACCTCGTCTCCGGCCAAATTCCATCAAATAAATCGTTAAATTCTCATAAATTTGACTTTCATCATTAATCACGACAATTAAGTCAAAAACGAAGTAGCGTTTGATCGGCCATAACCAGCAACAGAAACAACAACTGGAAGAAGACCCGGCTAGCCAGTTAGCCACCCCAGTTGCTGAGTGATAGTGTCGTTCGTTTGACGTAGCATTTGACGGCAGACTAAACTAAATTGTTTTCGAAGTAGAGAACTGTTGTTAACCCATAAACCAAAACTTGAAGTTGTCGAGTGTAACAGTAAACAGTAAATCTGAACAAATTTTATGGTTCGAAATGGAGCAAATAGATATTCGACCGGGTGGTCGAATGCTGGATACCCTTTAGATAGATATGAGCTCTCCAATAGTTAAAACGGATAATACTAGACACAATAATAGAGACATATTTGCTGCAAATGTTTTTTGATGATATATTATTGACCGAAGCTAATCTCTATCATTGTTGCTGTTTCTACGTAATATAGGAAATTTGAACGAAATTGCTTTCTATAGTGGGAAAAGTCAAATCGGAAGCGATATTTTTATGGGCGCATCTCTGAATCTGAAACGATGCGGCCTACTTCCAATACAGATTCAACAAATTAGAAGGACCGTTTGACACAAACGTTTTCTGTTACTTCTAAATGTTTTTGGGTGTTTGTGATGACCATAAAACTATTGCGACAAACAAAGAGAACTACTTGACATAATAATTATAATAATGTCACAATAGATGTGACATGTTTGCTACAAACAAAAAACTTTAGTCACTAATGAAACTCACAAACGAAGTTCATTTGTTAAAAATTTCGTTTATGCGTACTAACGGAACAGAAACGATGCAGCTTACTTTCTCTAAATTTTCTTTTAATTTTTCTGTTAATTCTAATTGTTTTTGGGAGATTGTGATGACTATAAAAACTTTGCGTTAGAGGAAGAAAAAAGCTTGACATAAACATATATCTCTTCTCATAACAATTTGCTACAAATGAAATAACGTTAGCCACAAACGAAGATCAATTGTCTAATGCTTACGGAATAAAGGAAATTTCAATCCTCGTTGTCTGAGCCGATTTCGGTTATATGCAACAGCTATTCAACAGTAATTCTTTTCGAATTTTTGGTCTGGCGCATTTGAGGATTGATTTGGAATTTTATATTCCGCATTTTTTTATGGAAATAAAGGAATGTAATTGAAAATTAAATTCCTTCCATTTTACGGATCAACAAAAATACCAAAATTCCCAAAGTGGGGAAAATGTGTTCCAAAATTTGATATTTTTACTAAAATGGTTACCTTACCATTTTTTATCACAAGGTAATATTTTCTGATAAGAAGTCGACATTTAATTGGTTCTTTGCCATTTGAGAATTTTTAAAAAAATATTTATTGTACTGAGAAATTGCCAATTTTGGAAACTGGGCGAAAATTATTCAGGGAGGGCGTCTAAATGTTGTCGTCTTTGCGATAATTAAATAAACTTAAACAAAAAGTTTTGTTAGTTTTTGTGAACTTTGACATCTATAACTCTTGGTTAACTCTAACGGAGCTACATGGAAACGGGCGTAAGTATTATAGGAATACATTTAACGACATTTGGTAAGATATTGAATATTTTGCCAACGAAAATCACGTTCCATCGAAGCCTATAAGACTTTCAAAGATACATAGAAAAAAGTAAGAAAACGTCAGTCGGCTGAACCGACTTATATATAACTTCACTCTCAGAGAACATGTGTATGGAAGGACTTAAGGAAGGAGTATGTTTGTGGGAGGTACTAGAAGTTTGTGACAATTGGACCCAGCTTACACATATGTTAATAATTGTAAAAACATGATCAAATATGGATTCATAATGGATTTCAGGCATCGGCAAAGGATTTATAAGCATTTAATTGTACCTAGGATTGAGACAATTGTGTGGGACGCATATGAAGGGGCGTGGCTAAGACATAAATATTTTTTATGTTTAAAGTGATTATAAAAAACCTTTTCAAATATTAAATTGCAAATGATTTTGACTACCCGTATCGATGTTATATCGGTTTTATTGTAACCAAAGTTTATGCCACTTTGTGTGGGAGGTACCAGAAGAGGTGTGCCAATATCGCCCATATTCCACACGAATGTAACCTCTATAAAAGCACTGCCAAATATCAAATTGCACTGTATTCCGATGATCCGTATAGAAGTTATACAGGTTTAATTTTACGTAGTTTAGAGTGATTTGTGTGGGAGATACTGGAAGGGGCGTGTTAAAACCCGCCATATTTAGTACACTTAAAGTGATTATAAAAGCATTATAAAATACCAAAATAGAGCTGATTCTGAATATCCGTGTGGAAGTTACATTCGTTTTTATTTGATATAGGAAAATGGGTCGTTTGTTTGGCAGGTACCAGAAGGGACGTGGCAATTTCGCCCATATTCGAACTTAAACTAAGTTTGGGAAAAATATTACCATGTGCAAAGTGTGAATGGATTCCTTAGCTCCTTTCGAGAGTTATCGTGTACACCAGCCAGCCAGACGGACGGGCGGATTTGGTCCAAACATACTTAGGGTCTTAAGTCACTCCTTCAATAATGATATATACCCTCCTACTCTGTAGAGTGAGGGTATAAAAAGCGCACTAACCGAGAGTTTTTGTAGTAATACAAGGATTCGCCTGATGATGAATGAATACTGGAAAGTAATTCATAATATCGGAGCACAGATTAAAAAGCAGCTTGATTTAAATTAAGCTCCTGATTTTATTTATACATTTTAAGCTATTATACAATTTGATAATGAGTCGCTGGCAGTGGAAAATATCGTGTTAGAAAATGTCCATAAGCGAACCAATTTAAATACAAGGTGACGCAAAAGTAATCCTCCTATAAGAAAATGCTATAAATTTTGCGATTGGCCCCTAATGTCAGTTCTGTTTTGACATTTGTGTAGTAAACACATGCGAAATAAACGTTAATAAACAATGTTACGCTACACTGCTCCAGAACGCGGAATATTGGTGACTATTTATTTGAATAATAATCAGTCGGTGACTTTGGCACAACGTGAATTTCGTCGCAGATTTCCTAGCCGTCCAACGCCTACTGGTGAAACACTGCGACGTTTAGCCGCTCGCCTCGAAGAGACTGGCACAACACGAGATGCTGCCAGGCGTGGCAGACCCCGGAGTAGCCGTTCTGCAGAGAATATTGCTGCTGTAGCCGCGGATGTCATGGAAGCGCCGTCGACATCGACCAAACGACGTGCCACGCAAATGGGTATCAGTCGACGTTATATACAGCGAATTTTGGTACAAGATTTGAAGATGTTTCCGTACAAAGTCCAGACGGTGCATCAGCTGTTAGCTGCTGACCGCCAATCGCGTCTAACATACGCTCAAGCCATCCTTAATCACCACCAACAGGAAGATGATTTTTCATCAAAAATAATCATGAGTGATGAGGCCCATTTCCATCTTAGCGGGTACGTAAATAAGCAAAATTTACGCTTCTGGAGCTCTGAAAATCCGCGTGTAACCCACGAAGAGCCATTACACCCGCTCAAAGTCACTGTATGGTGTGCTGTTTTCGCTGGAGGAGTCATCGGACCTTTTTTCTTCGAAGACGTCGCGGGCCAAACGGTTACTGTGAATGGTGAGCGCTACAGAGCAATGATCAACAAGTTCTTTTTGCCGCAACTTGATGAATTGGGATTGGAAAACATGTGGTTCCAACAGGACGGTGCAACGGCACACACTGCACGTGCCACAACCGATATGCTGAAGGATGCATTTCCCGGGCGCCTATACTAGTACAATTTCTGATGATATTCTTAATGTTTTTTAAACGAGTAGAATAATTAATAATTATTCAATTTGCCCTGTACCATAGGTTGGGGGTATACTAAGTTTGTCATTTCGTTTGTAGCACCTTGAAATATTTACCTAAGACCCTATAAGGTACATATTCCCTGGTCACATACATGACAGTCGTACGTTCCAAAAGGGTGAAAAACAAGGAGAAACATAAAATTATTACAAAAAACAGGGGGAAACAATTGAACTGCAATGCCCTAAAATATTGGGCACTAAAGACAGTGAATAGAAGTTAATTTTATCATTCTTTACAAAAACGCACAGTAGTGCGAATTATGTCGGACTCTTTTGATAAAACATTTTTATGTGATTTGGAATGTTGATCAATGAAAGCAAAACAAAAGATTGCACTAAACTGATCTTTGTGATCTATTCCTTCATATCATAGGCGTTGGTTATTGTTGTAACAAGTATTTTGTCATAAGGGAGCTCTGGCATCATTGCTCCATGAAGCAGAATTTTAAGAAAAAATGGTATTAAAATAAACAAGTAGAAGGCCGTTAAGTTCGGCCGGGCCGATTCTTCTATACCCTCCACAACGGAGTGCATTCCATAGCATTACCGATAGATTAGATGCTGTCGACTTTATAATGAAGTCAAGTAACATATTTTAAAAAATTGTGATATTTTTAATGCGCCTTACTACATTTGTTTACTATTTCAAACTATAAGGCATACTTATGCGTACTGTTTTAAATAAATTTCATTGTTTCATTATTATAATCACCCGGTATTTTGGTAGCTGTCACTTTTGAAGCTTTTATTCCTTGACATTTGACAAGTAGAAACTACGCCATTACTAAAAATGGAACAATACACGCATCAACAACGCATTGAAATTATTAAAATTCATGAATGAAAATGATCCGGAATTCCATCGAAAAATCATCTTGACTGATGAGGCCCATTTCCACATCGCTGGCTACGTCAACTAGCAAAATTGTCGCATCTGGGGCTCGGAAACCCAAGAGTTATTGTTGAGAAGCCTCTCCATCCTCATCGTGTTACTGTTTGGTTCGGTTTATGGTCCAACGGGGTCAATGGACCTTACTTTTTCGAAAATGAGGTTGGATCAACAGTTACGGTGAATGGATTGCGCTATCGAGAGATGATTAATGATTTTTTATGGTCGGAGTTAGATGGTATTGATCTGGACAACATATACTTTCAATAAGACGGCGCTACGTGCCACACAAGCAATGAAACCATTGCTATTTTACGGGAAAAGTTTCCGGACCGTGTTATCTCTCGAAGAGGTGATCACAATTGGCCACCGAGATCTCTTGATTTAACACCTTGCGACTTCTTCCTTTGGGGCCACGTGAAAGATAAGGTCTATGCCAACAGCCCAACGTCGATTCAATACCTCAAAGATAGAATTCGTGAGGCTATCGAGGACGTAGGGCAGCCACTTTTCGATTTGGTTATGGAAAATTTCATGAAAAGGATATGGTCCTGTAAGCGTGGCCGTGGTGGCCATTTGGCTGATGTTGTTTTTCATTATTAACGGCATACCTTCCTCTTTATTATGAAATAAAGATCCGATCATTTATCTCAAAAAATGACATTTTTCTTTGAATACCAAAATAACACCTATTGTTGGAAAACCCTGTATTAATAGTCTACAACTATATATATATATATAATACAGCATTTTAATTTTAGTTTTTTTTTTTTTTTTGATTAACCATAAAAAATGGTTGTGTTGATTTAATGAGTTAGTATACCTCAATGCACACAAAAAAAATATTTTTTTTCGGCTTCGACACAATTTTTTTCTTTTTTTATTGCATAGGGGAAATCATTTCAAAATTTGACTTGACCGAGGTAACCAACCTTGGAAGGTCGCACAGTTGCCCCCATATCCACTAGGGATGCAAAATTTGGCAACACATCTGATCTAAGTATTAATCAGTACATTTTATAGTTATAGAATTAATTTACGACACATAAAAGTCGGTCCTATTAAACTCCTGGTCCGGGCTGAGTATCTCTAATATATATAGTCGACAGGAGCAGAAAGCAAATTTAAATTTAAAATACATCGATGATGTCGCGGTTCTATAAATGGAAAAAGTTTGGAATGTTTAGTGATGTTTGCAAAATATTTCGTTTCTAGGTCAAGTCAAACACTCCTGAAAATACTCCTAAAAATCATGTGTTTTTTTGCTGCATTTTTTCTGAAATAATAGATCCTTGAAAGCACTTTAAATATAAATTTTGATTCTTGTCTTATAGAAACTTATTTGTCGAATTATTGGACTGAACAATTTTTCGTATTTGGTGTTAGTATTTTATAGAAAATAAATAGCATCAGTCAATACCTTTCGAATGAAGCATATATGATGAACATCGGGAGGAAATTGACGCCGCATCGTTTTTTTGTAAAAAGAGTTTGACAATTTTGGCATTAAATTCGAATTAAATTATTTTAAAAACATGGAGTCATAACACCTCTTGCAAAATATGTCCAATAAATGAGAGTTTTAGCTGTTACCTTGAAAACCACAAAACCAATGAGTTACTCTAAGACAAAAAAGTATTTAAAGTGCTTCCATGGGTCTATTAATTCTGAAAAAAAAAATTAGACATAAATACAACATAAAAAATTACGCTGGAAAAACATGATTCTAAGAGGTGTTATCAGGTGGCTTGACCCAATAACGAAACATTTCGCAAACAAACCAATCTTCATTTCTGGGGGTGACCGCTGCAATTTATTTTCGTAACCCAACCTAATGTACAGGCCGTTATCTTTTTTATTAGAAACAATTTCGCTTTTACTAACTTTGTGTTAAAAATATTTCAATTTACTGTTTCAATTCACATTTAACAAAATATTTCTTTTTTGCATTTGGAAACTTTAGTAAGACGCTAATTATTATTCTCGACAACTTTCTTCGTTGAAATTTTCAACATGTCTATTTTCTATGCATTGTCGTTTTATCCAATAAATCAAGGTGTTGCAAACGCAATGACAAACTTAATATGCTCTACCTCCCCATGATGGAGGGTATGAATAAGGTGGTAAATTTGAGGCATGTCCGCACATTTGGTGGAACATACAAAGCTATCTACATGCATACCTAACTTGGAATTAGCATAACATTTTCGTTTTCATTTCGAGCATATTCGAAACATAACGTAAATGTGTGGAGAGGAGAGGAGAAAGAAAGAAAAACAAACTCACAGTTTGGCAAACCAAACGAAATTGACCGAGTGAACTTTCTTGTTGTTAATTTGTTAAGATATCGCACAAAAACGTAGCGTAAAACATAGATAGTTATTTACATATGCAAAAATGTCTGAGATGTGTGAGATGATCTGATGATGATTGGTTTTAATTTCTATGTTAGATCGAACATAAAACCAGTTAAAAATATCATAAAAACAAAACATACAGAAGTAAAAGTATTGAATGGAAATACGTTGACAATTGTTAACTTTCTGATACCCTACACTGATAGAATTTTAGAAATATTTTAACGAAACTTGTTATTGAAAAAAGTCCCAATTGTTGTGATTTGAAATAACTATAAAAGACAAAAAAAATTAAGTTACTCCCAGTGATATAAACACCAAAATTATGAAATAACTTGTTCAGGGAAATTAAATTGTATGAAGTTAGTCGCAAAGAATAAATTAAATAACTACCAAAAGAAAGGACATTATTCCCAATAATTGGGAATTTATTTCGTGTGAGTTAACTCCCAAATGAGGACTTATTTCATTAGGAAGTTACCTATAGTTCCGACAAATTATCCAACCTTCTTGGGAAATGAAAAATTAAACTTAAATAACTTCCAAAAGATATGAAATAATTCCCAATAATTTGAAAGTTATTTAATGCGAATTAACTCTCTCTAACGGAGAACTTTTTTCTATGAAAAAGTTCACGGAGAACTTTTTTCTATGAAAAAGTTCACGGAGAACTTTTTTCTATGAAAAAGTTCACGGAGAACTTTTTTCTATGAAAAAGTTCACGGAGAACTTTTTTCTATGAAAAAGTTCACGGAGAACTTTTTTCTATGAAAAAGTTCACGGAGAACTTTTTTCTATGAAAAAGTTCACGGAGAACTTTTTTCTATGAAAAAGTTCACGGAGAACTTTTTTCTATGAAAAAGTTCACGGAGAACTTTTTTCTATGAAAAAGTTCACGGAGAACTTTTTTCTATGAAAAAGTTCACGGAGAACTTTTTTCTATGAAAAAGTTCACGGAGAACTTTTATCTATGAAAAAGTTCACGGAGAACTTTTATCTATGAAAAAGTTCACGGAGAACTTTTATCTATGAAAAAGTTCACGGAGAACTTTTATCTATGAAAAAGTTCACGGAGAACTTTTTTCTATGAAAAAGTTCACGGAGAACTTTTTTCTATGAAAAAGTTCACGGAGAACTTTTTTCTATGAAAAAGTTCACGGAGAACTTTTTTCTATGAAAAAGTTCACGGAGAACTTTTTTCTATGAAAAAGTTCACGGAGAACTTTTTTCTATGAAAAAGTTCACGGAGAACTTTTTTCTATGAAAAAGTTCACGGAGAACTTTTTTCTATGAAAAAGTTCACGGAGAACTTTTTTCTATGAAAAAGTTCACGGAGAACTTTTTTCTATGAAAAAGTTCACGGAGAACTTTTTTCTATGAAAAAGTTCACGGAGAACTTTTTTCTATGAAAAAGTTCACGGAGAACTTTTTTCTATGAAAAAGTTCACGGAGAACTTTTTTCTATGAAAAAGTTCTCGGAGAACTTTTTTCTATGAAAAAGTTCACGGAGAACTTTTTTCTATGAAAAAGTTCACGGAGAACTTTTTGCTATGAAAAAGTTCACGGAGAACTTTTTTCTATGAAAAAGTTCACGGAGAACTTTTTTCTATGAAAAAGTTCACGGAGAACTTTTTTCTATGAAAAAGTTCACGGAGAACTTTTTTCTATGAAAAAGTTCACGGGGAACTTTTTTCTATGAAAAAGTTCACGGGGAACTTTTTTCTATGAAAATGTTCACGGGGAACTTTTTTCTATGAAAATGTTCACGGGGAACTTTTTCTATGAAAAATTTCACGGGGAACTTTTTCTATGAAAAATTTCACGGGGAACTTTTTTCTATGAAAAAGTTCACGGGGAACTTTTTTCTATGAAAAAGTTCACGGGGAACTTTTTTCTATGAAAAAGTTCACGGGGAACTTTTTTCTATGAAAAATTTCACGGGTGAATTTTTTCTGGGATAAAGTTCACGGGTGATATTTTTATGTGAAAATGTTCACTGATGAATTTTTTTCTATGAAAAAGTTTTGTAAAAATAACATTAAGAAATTAATTGATTCTTTTCAGATATTCTTTTCACATTAGAATTTATTTATTACATTTAAAATATTTCGATTTATAAGATAAGGATAACTCATCAGTGGCGCTTCTGTGTAGAGTGTTTGCATTACCATTCTATTGCCACCTAAGGCTGAGATATTGACATTTTAATCTCATAGTAGCTGGCATAGCACAACGAATTATGTAGAGACTGGCTTCATTCACTTTCCGCACCGAAAAAAACCATACCACTGTGCCAGCCGCCAGTAGGGTGAATGCCGATACTAGCGTACATTTTTAACGAATCCATTCATAGAAAAAAGAAAAGTGATGGATTAACTTCACGATCGACGAGAAAAAGAAGCTTTCTTGATTACAAAACATGGCAGAATCGCCGACAATGTATGCCGAATAATGCCATTGTCCAGAAAGTTGAAATGAAGAGATGAAATGGAAAAGAAATGTGGCGCAGAAAAAATGCACATGATTAATATGCGCACGCCGAATGATAGATTGGAATTTAAATAACACAATAAATGTGATAATGAAGAAGATAAGGAAAACGCCGAACAATCGATCTTGCTCGCTTTTGATTTTAACTAGGAAGTCTCGGTCTGGGACGCATACTCGGTCGATCGGTGATAGATCGATGGTGGCGAGGCAAGTTCAACGAAAGTGAACTCGATTAAAACAGCAACAAAGAGCGGCAGCAGCAGCAGCAGCAGCAGCAGCGGCGTATTCAATATTTATTTGTTTAGATGAATGGGAATGCGCGAATATTCACCACCATTCGAATCAATGGATGGCATGGGATGGGTATGAATACATATGGTGACCATTGTGGCTGAAAATCTCATAGCAAGCTAGACAGCAGCAACACCGTCCGACAACGACATCGATACCGACACCGGCAACGCAGATAGATAATAAAACGTAGCTAACAACAACAATTGTAAATTGTGAATACGTTGAAATGTAACGAATTTTACAGAGGAACTAAAATGATTTGGACTTTCTCTCAATAAACAATATTAATGTTTCCATTCTGTTTTTTTTTTGGCTTTGGCTTTGACCGTGGTCTTGGTTTCGGACTGTGTCGTACATATGAGCAATTTCACCTGCGAAGTCGGATATCAATTTCATGTAAAGTCGTCGATAACATATATTGGAATATAATCAATTCAATGTTATATAAAAAAGCTTGGAAATTTTCGAAAAATTTAAAAGTAGTACACTGAAAGAAAATACAAAGTGTCAATTAATCCATTCGTCGATTACAGCCGCTCGTTACGTGCAAAGCTTTGAACTCCATCCCGCAGAAGTCACTTCTACGGCACGTCTGGAAGATAATTGAACGAAATTTCATGGGGAAATTTTTCTCATCGGGAACTTTTTCCATGAAATAGTTTGCGGGGAACATTTTTCCATGAAAAAGTTCACGGGGAACTTTTCTCTATGGAAAAGTTCACGGGGAACTTTTCTCTATGGTAAAGTTCACGGGGAACTTTTCTCTATGGTAAAGTTCACGGGGAACTTTTCTCTATGGTAAAGTTCACGGGGAACTTTTCTCTATGGTAAAGTTCACGGGTAACTTTTCTCTATATGGTAAAGATCACGGGGAACTTTTCTCTATGGTAAAGTTCACGGGGAACTTTTCTCTATGGTAAAGTTCACGGGGAACTTTTCTCTATGGTAAAGTTCACGGGGAACTTTTCTCTATGGTAAAGTTCACGGGGAACTTTTCTCTATGGTAAAGTTCACGGGTAACTTTTCTCTATGGTAAAGTTCACGGGGAACTTTTCTCTATGGTAAAGTTCACGGAGAACTTTTCTCTATGGTAAAGTTCACGGGGAACTTTTCTCTATGGTAAAGTTCACGGGGAACTTTTCTCTATGGTAAAGTTCACGGGGAACTTTTCTCTATGGTAAAGTTCACGGGGAACTTTTCTCTATGGTAAAGTTCGCGGGGAACTTTTCTCTATGGTAAAGTTCACGGGGAACTTTTCTCTATGGAAATGTTCACGGGGAACATTTCTCTATGGAAATGTTCACGGGGAACATTTCTCTATGGAAATGTTCACGGGGAACATTTCTCTATGGAAATGTTCACGGGGAACATTTCTCTATGGAAATGTTCACGGGGAACATTTCTCTATGGAAATGTTCACGGGGAACATTTCTCTATGGAAATGTTCACGGGGAACATTTCTCTATGGAAATGTTCACGGGGAACATTTCTCTATGGAAATGTTCACGGGGAACATTTCTCTATGGAAATGTTCACGGGGAACTTTTCTCTATGGAAATGTTCACGGGGAACTTTTTTCTATGAGAAAGTTCATGGGGACCTTTTTTGTATGAAAAAGTTCATGGGGACCTTTTTTGTATGGAAAAGTTCACGGGGAACTTTTCTCTATGGAAAAGTTCACGGGGAACTTTTCTCTATGGAAAAGTTCACGGGGAACTTTTCTCTATGGAAAAGTTCACGGGGAACTTTTCTCTATGGAAAAGTTCATATTATTGGCATTGAAAAAGTTCATTGAAAACTTTTTTCTATAAAAAAAAAGACAATTTTTTCAGGATTTGAGAAAAAATCAGTGCGTTGACTTGTTATGGAATAGCTCATGTCTCTATAATTTTTTGTCCACGTATGTTCGTTATGATATGTGTGTACGTATATTTGTCTATTGCTTGTATGCGCAGAGAGAAAGATTATTTTCATTAAGATATTTTTGCATCTGTACCAATCAACAACAAACTACAAACAGCAACGGCAACAATAAAAATAAAAATAATAATAAAAAATTAACTACCTACCTCTCTAGCTGCCTACACACAAACACATGCTGCGGAGTCTGTGCAAAAGTCAGTCCACTCTAATTGTCGGTCAGTGGGGAATTGTGCATGAATGGATGCGGGGAATGGGGACGACGAGTGCCAGCCATGAGAGCTTTTCCAACATTTCAGGCAGCAGGAAAAAGAAGACAACTTTACAACTCATTTCCATTGGAATGCAACAATTAGATTTAGTTCGACACACATAAGTACACACACTCAAACACACACGGGCCAATACGGACCAATGTCGGAAAATCCAAATAAATTGAGGACAATTTTCGTTTTGGCGTCGATACTAGTTTCATCGTTCGATGGACATGGACAAGTTTCGGGAAATCATAAAAGTGAGGAGATTGACCAATCTGTCATTCATTCATTTAAAAGCACTTAGAGTGAGGAGATAGCCAATCTGTCGTTGTGATTGACCAATGCCAAATTTGTGTGATGATTTGGAATTTTCTTGGTATTTTGACTTGAGTAAATCATTTCCCTCAGCATATTCGTGTTCGGTAAATACGTTGAAGTTCAAACGATTTGAAAAGTGCGGATGAAATGTGCTACTGGACGAATGAATAAAGGCGTAGATGAAAACAACATTTTGTAAAGTGGCGTAAAAAATGCCAACAATTCTTATGCAAATAGGTAAAATGTCAAAGGCTCAGCTTCAGTTGGTTAAACCGGCTTACTTGGGGGGAACCTTGATTTAAAATATGTCTTCTTTAGGAAACAAAAAAGAAATTCCCATCCTTAAGAAGAAAAAATACAAACGAAATAATGCTGTATTTTTGTTGAAGAAAAATATGATAAAAGTGAGACCTTTTCGGAAGTTTTATCTTTGGAGTGCATATATTTTCTGATTGAAGTAACATATTTGCATCAATATTTATTTTCGGACCTCCCCAATAGTTACTTTCCCAAATTGACTATTTTTTGTTACTGAAAAATTTCCATTGAATAGCAACACGATATTTATTATTATTAGTTTATATATTTTATAATTATCCTTACATTTCTTAATTTATGGTCTTTAAAGTTATTTTTCTCTTCAAAGAAATTATATATTCAGCTAGATTGAAGATATGGTAATACTTATTAATATGATCACACATAAGAATATGTTAATGTTGAACAACAGTAGGGATATCATTAAAACTACGGTAAAAAGAATATCATATAATAAGGTAGAGAATAGGTCAATGTGACTACCTTGTGGAACTCAAAAAAAAAACTATTATGTTTTTAGGAATAGCATTTCTGAATTTAAATCGCTGGAATCGTCCAATCGTACATACGGTCTTTAAAGCCTTGTACTAATGAAGTTTGCCCAAAATGTTTGCAATTGTCTACTATTAATAAGTTTGCCTCAATAGTCTATTACACCGTGGGGCAGTACTTTTTGGACCTGAACAAGACACACGAAACTAGAGATAATATATAGAAAATCTGTGTACTCAGTTTCTCATTTGGTGATATTTTTTCCTTTTTACATGACTTTTAATTTTCAAAGGATATGTTTGTTTTAATAATTTATGTTCATACTTTTGGGCGATATAGGTATCAAACGAAAGATAAGAATGTCTGTTAAAAATACAAAAATGTCATATCTCTATCTGTATTAGGTTAGCATTACCAACCATTCCAAGTTTTCCTCCTTATATAGTAAAAGATGTATACACTAAATAAATAAGGGGAAAGTTTGAAATTGCTGTTAATACTAAACTAATGTAGATAGAGGTATTATATTTAAAGTATTTTTAACAGATGTTCTTCTCTTTTATTTGATGCCCATATCGCCTTTGTATAGTTCGTTAAAGTATGAAAATAAACTATTTAAACATCTACATCCTTTGGATATTAAAAGTCATGTAAAAAGGAGAAAAAGATCACAAAATGAAAAAATGAGTACACAGCTTTTCTATATACGATCTGTAGTGTCATTTGTACATGGTCTTGTTCAGCTCCAATAAAAAATGTGAAATTTGATTTGAACTGGGATATTGTCCTGGCTCAAGACCATGTTGCTTCTATATTTAATAGAATGCAAATTTATTTACAAATGGCATGGTGACATTTATTACTTGGCTGCAGACTACCACGAACATGATTTCGACCATGTCAAAAGTCTTTTCAAGTGGCTTCGCAGCGACTTTTCAACATCAAACCCGGCCTCTATAAGGAAATGATTCTCACAAACGAACGAGAAGCACAACTCACTTGCTGAATTTGCGTTTAAAAATCGCAACAAATAATAAAGTACACATGCCGTCTTACAAGCATCTCATTGAGTTGCATATGTAAGTATGTGTATATGCAGGAAAACTTTATGGATAATTTTTTTTTTAATTTTTAATATATATGTTTTTACTATATACTATTTATATTATCATTTTGGCAAACAAATGAGAAGGTGTGATTATTTATAAAACGTTTTTGTGGTCATGAAAAAAAAACCCAAAAAAGCAGAAAAATCTGAAAAAAATATTTTGTTCCATTTTTTTTTGAGTTACTTTTACTTTTATTCATAGACTTGTTATCAACCTGGACTTGTTATCTTCGCTAGGAAGGTAGCTTAAAGAAAAATGGCCCTATTATTTTGCAGATGTATATCAGTTGTAAGCACAAGAGGTGTGACTGTCTAACACTAAAATATAATATATATATAATATATTTGGTAATTTAAAAAGTTTTTTAATACAAAAAATAAATGAGAAATTTATCTACTTTTTCACCATTTCAGTAATTAAGTGGATGTGTGCAGCAATAAGCGGAATTTTCTTTTTTAATTGAATAAATAAGACACTAGCTTATCAATATTTGTAAATGCCGAGGCATCAAAATTAACCATACTAAATAAACCACTGTCTCAAAAGAAAGGGGAAAACATAATTAAGTACACCTCAAGAGCTCCGGTTTTCCATGGACTAAACGAAACGATATATGATTTCCGAGATGCATCCCAATAAAATAGCCTTTAATATGATGAGCGAGTAATTTCACAAAATTCCGTCCCAGTTCGGATTTTGAGCTTCTTCGATTTTGATGATATAGGGGGGTTTTTGTGAAGAGATGGCTTCCTTATCGATATCATAACTTTGGATCGCATAATCAAATTTTGATTTTGATATTGGTATCATTGTAAAGGTTGTCTGTATGAATATTTTGTGGTTCAAGGATTAAAAATAATCTTAATCCTTGAATATCCAGAACATTTTTTTTTCGTACACTCAGAAAAATAGCATTCCTAAATTTGAGTAAAATCCATACTACAATTAATTCAACAATTTTACTCCAGTTCAGTAAAAATTTCCAAGAAGGTTGGAAAATTAACTAAATATGAGTAAAGCTTCCCTCTTGCAAAGCCATAGTAAATTTACTTAAAAACATTTCTTTGGATTTAATAAAAAATTCTTAAAATTGAGTAAATTCATACTTATGTGGAAGTATATTTCCAAGGTTTTAAGTAAGAAAAAACTCAGAATTTTTTCTATGGAAAAAATTCCATTTAGGTAATTTTTGAATTACTGAAATTCATGTCGAGTTCTTCATACATTTAAGTATTAATGAAGTTATAAAAAATCATCTGAAATTATTTAGAAAATTCTGGAATATTAACCTAAGAAGCAATTCTCGTTCTTTTGCAGAGACTTATTTCTTAAATACTTCAAGTATTATTCTAAACAACGACTACGAAGGCGCCTATCTTGCCTTCACAGCAATCATGGAGTAATAGCTCAGCTCTTTATGGCAGAGGTATCATGTAACTTTTGAGAAATATTTCTTGTTGTCAATTTTTGTATCAGTTTTGCATACTCTGAAGCAAAATCAATTGCTTGAATTATTTTTAGATACGTTGAACTTAGTTTAAGATCATTTGTTTCCTTGTATCAAGTAAAATTTTCCTCAGTTTAAGTAAATATTTACTTGATTTGAGTTAAAATTTACTCAATTTTAGGAAAATTTCTGTAAAATTTTACTAAGATTTAGTAAAAATGTACTGGATTTTAGAAACAATTTACTTGAATTTAATAAAAATGTACTTGGTTTCATGAAAAAATTACTTAGATTTAGGAAAATTTCACTTAGATTTAGTAAAAATGTAGTTGGTTTGAGGAAAAACTTACTGACATTTTCCTTAGTTTGAGTAAATATTTACTTGGTTTGGGGAAAATTGAACTAGAATCAAGTTCAAAGCATGTACTACTTCCAAGGAAAAATTTAAACTTGATATGAGGAAATATTGCTTTAGCGCAAAGTTCAATTTTCCTAATTTTAGTTCATTTTAACTTATTAAAGGGTTCACTTTTTTCTGAGTGTATTTTAGCTTATTTTATTGTCTACAAAATATAAAAAGTTCAAAGTAACAATTGACTACACTGAAAGTAAAACGTACGTAGCCGGAACGAAATTGTACGTTGCAGCAACGAAAAAAAATTGTTGATGCAACGAATCTTGATTTAATGGATATTACACAACGAATATTTTCGATGTTCCAACAACTGTTTCGTTGCTGCGACAATTTTGTTTCGTTGATGCAACAACTCTATTTCGTTGCATTAAAAGAAACATTTTCATTGCAGCAATGCAACTTTATCATTGCAGCAACGAAGACCGAAGTTAGTTGGTTTTCAAAGACAAATTTCGTCCCGGCCTCGAACATTTTTCTTTAAGTATAGAGAATATAGTTCCATGATAACCACCGACAACATCTCTAAAAACATACACTAAAAAAAAAAACAAAATGTATGTGTCACGATATCAGTTTCGTTGCTGCTGAGTTGTTGATTTTGCGAAATTAAAATACTGGATTTGTATAAAAACAAAGATTATCAGAAATTTATAGATTTTTTGTATCAATTAATATTTTTCCATGTGAAAAACAAAAGACGATATTTGTGTTGCATCAACGAATATTGAATGTTTGCAAGAAACTACGAAAAACCGGTTTCAACAGCAAAGTTGCGGTTTGTTGTGGGAGCGTAATATGTCGTTGCTGCAACGAAATGACAATAATGAATCTGATTCGTTGATGCAACGAACGATTTTTCTTTCAAGAACACCATCACCATTAAACCATCGCACAGTGGTTCAGAATCAAAATCCATCGGCAAAAATTCAATAACTTATGTTCTAGTAGACAAGGTCCCAAGGATTATTTCGAGATATTAATTTTAAAAAATCGGGAAATCAGATATATTTTAGAAATCGGCCCAAAGTTGACTACATTTCATATTTTTCGATTTTAAAGAAAATTAAAATTTTTATTTTTATGTTTTTTTTAACATATTTTTACGTATTTGTTCATGATGCAAAGAAAAAAATGTTAATTTTTTTCTATTACAGATTTTCATGTTTTTCAGATTTTGAAAATTGAAAAAACGTAATTTCGTATTTTTGACTTTGTCGAACTGTTTCTCACACATTTAAAGTGATTTTGCACTCAAATTTTCTTCATTAGAAATTGTGGTTTCTTAGCTTTATTATGACGCCAAAACTATATTTGATTCTGAACCACTGTGCGTCGATGAGATCCAGCCCGACGTATGCAACAGAGACACTCTGATAAAGGTTTGTCATCGAAAGAGGCCATATACACGATATCATTTTCAAAATATGAATGAATTGAGTATAATTTGAATCCAGATAATCTTCTGGTTCAAAGCCATGCTGCATCTATAGCCTATACAAATGCAAATTATTTATAAATAGCGAAGATATTTATTAAATGGCTGCTCACTGCTTATATCATTATATCTGTTCTCTACTAATCGTCTCTTAAGTCAGAAGTTCCCCCAACGAACGAGAACCAAATGAGGTATTGAATATACGAAATTACTCGATTTTTCCATCCTATTTGCATCACACTGATAACTGATTAGAATACCAAACTTAAGCAGGTTCTATTCCAAGATATTCCAAAATTTTCTAAATATCAATGGAGATTATTTAAAAAATGCATGTTTAACACCAATTTGTATTTAAATCTTAAACTTCCACTAAAAATTCCAGTAATGGGAAAATTAACAGAAAGTAATTCCCCTCTCCCAAAAAAGAAGAGTTTTAAGAAACAAAATGAAAATCGTAAGAACTACAAATTGGAAAATAATTAAATTTTAATAATTCTCCAATTTGCTTTGATTTACAATGGAAAAGATCAAAAGACTGAATTGATTCTGTCCGTGCTACCATATGTCCGATCGTCTGTCCGTCCATCCATTTGTGGTGTGATTGTTCGGAAGGCACGAAGAGCCGCTTAAAAGTTACACCTGATATGCTTAACTTTTGCTGCCAAATATCAAAGACCACTGAAAAACTGACACACAGGCCTGGTCGAACGACAGACAGACAGATGGACAAACAAACAAGCAAACGTGAATAAATACATATGAATGTATTTTAATAGCCGTATTTGAGCAGATGAAAAGAAAAGAACACTAAATGGCTAAAATCTATTGAATGAATGACTGAACGAACGTCCAAACTTTGAATGTCTTCGAAATTGTATTGACCGATCGAGCGTCCGTCCGTCCGACCATAGGTATGGCTGACGAAGCTCAAGCTGATGGCAATGGCAATGATGACCAACGACCAATGCTGATGATGATATCTGGAGCAAATAACGTTTTTTTGTTCGGGGTCTGAAAAGAAAAGGCGAGGAGGGAGAGAAAGAAAAGAAACATTTTGTATTGGAATCCAATAATACGCTTTGATGGTGCATTAATCGCGTTTAGTGTAAAATAGAAAGAGCAACAATTCAAAGACTAAAACGAAATTATTTTCAAAAAATAAAAAAACGAGTATTGAGTTTATTAATCTTTTCATTGTTATTTGTTTGTTGGTTTTCTGTTTCATTTCATATCGACAGAAAGTTATTTAAAAGCGATTCTTCACCCTTTTGAACTAGAAACGGAGAAAACACCGAGCAGCTTACATTTCAACGATATCTTCAGGAATTTTGAAATGAAAACGAAAGAAATGTTAACAATTACATTTCCCTGTCAGTCCACAGACCGCATTAGTATAGAATTCTTTCCAAAAAGAATGTGTTGTTTTCATAGAAATCCAAGGTGAAGGTTAGTCCAGATCCGTAGACAGAATCTAGACTAGAAAGACAATAAATAAAATTCATTCAATCATTTTGTATATGGTTGTTAACTATGGTTCAGGGTCACCGGATGTCTTAGAATGAATAGTGTTTTTAATATCAGAACGTCTTTACGAGGGACGAACTTGCAATCTTTTTAGTGTATCTGTGGTGGAGCAATAAAACTAAATATATGGGCATCTCGCAAAAAAGGTCCACGAAAAAATTTATAATGGACTACACTAATGCTTATAACTTTATTATACCCTCCACCTCCAGGATGGAGGTATACTAAGTTTGTCATCCCTTTTGTAACACCTTGAAATATTGATCTGAGATCCTATAAAGTATATATATATATTTTTTTTGATCGTCATACTTAATTAAAGGGATGTACACTAGGGCGTACCTAAAAAAAAAAGTTCGCCGTACACCTTCGAATATGAAGTATTATTGAAAGGAAGTTTCAAAAATTTTTTTTTTATTTTTTTTTGCCGAACGTAGGGGTCGCGCTTTTACATTTTAAATTGTACTAACCTAATGCCCGATTTGTTTGTCTTTGAAGTCATTGAGCTCAAGCACCCCCTTCTGGTACTTACCCATCATATCTCAGTTGCTACTACCCTAATGTACCACTCTAATATCAGAAAATTAAAGCTCGCATAAAATCGTCGAGACAAAAACATCGATGTATCACACTTTAAAATCCGTTTATAAATGCAGAAGTTATATAAAAAATGTAAAAGCGCGACCCCTACGTTCGGCATAAAAAAATAAAAAAAAAATTTTTGAAACTACCTTTCAATAATACTTCATATTCGAAGGTGTACGGCGAACTTTTTTTTACTTGTAACCTGGTACGCTCTAATGTACACATCGAATTTCATCATTCTAGCTGAAGTCGGTTAGTTGGTACCATTTGTATCCCTCTGTTCCCATTGTATCACTTGGAAAAACGGAATTTGGAAAAACTTTTTATTTTTCGTGTCTACGCAGTCGCAGAAATGTATACACCGAATTTCACGATTCTAGCTGCGGGCATTAGGTTGGTACAATTTTTATCCCCTTTTTCATTTTACCCCCACTAAAAAAATCCCCTTAATTTTACGTGCCTATGGAATGTATACACCGAATTTTATTATTCTAGGTGCAGCCGTTTGGTTGGTACCATTTTATCCCTTTATTCTCATTTTACCCCTTAAAAGTACGAATTTGGAAAAAAACTTTTATATTATGTATCTACTCAAGTATTAAGTATCTACTTTTTTAGCGTATAAAATAAAACAAATATATGGACATCTCCCAAAAAAGGTTCATCAAAAAATGTATAATGTTTTAAACTTTGTTATACCCTCCACCACTGGATGGGGGTATACCACACCTTTGCCATTCCGTTTGAAACAACTTGAAATTTCGACCTCAGACCCTGTAAAGTGCAGTGAAAGCTCTCATAAGCGGTCACTCACCGTTGGCGAAGTTTTAGTCTGTAAAATGGAGATGTCCGTTTAGTAGAGCGGAATGGGCCTTTGAAAACAAAATTTGTCTGCACAAGGGAGATGTCCGCTCACGGAAGCTGTCCACAAGCAGAGCTTTCTCGATCGTCATAACATTCTGAGACGATCTAGCCATGTCCATATGTTGAAAACACTCTAGCATCTAAACGAAAGGAGCAAAGAGGTAACAATTTTCCATAAATGCATCTTATAGTCGTAGATCGGTAGGGGTTGGGGACGAAATCGGTCCAAAGCAAAAATGTTTCCCTTACAAGGACTGAATATACTCCTAATACTTAGAGTATTTCATCATGTTTTGTCTGCTTATATTTGTTTGATATTTGGTATGCGCATTCCACTTATAGTAAAAACGTGCACAATAAAGTGATTTTTATTCGTAGGGGGTGAAATGGGTAAAAAGGGATAAAAATGGTACCTATCAAACGGGTACCTATCAAAGGGATAAAAATGGTACCTAGAAACGCTATATTCGGCACTCTTAAGGGGTAAAATGGGAAAAGAGGGATAAAAATGGTACCAACCAAACGGCTGCAGCTAAAATAATGAAATTCGGTGTATACATTCCTCTGACACGTAAAATAGAGGGATTTTTCAAAATTCGCACTTTTAGGGGGTAAAATGAAAAAGGCCATAAAAATTGTAACAACCGTAGATAAAGTCTTGAAATTCGGTGTAGACATTTTTCCGAATGCAGACTCGCAAAATAAAAAGGTTTTTCCAAATTCGAACTTTTAAGGGGTAAAGTGGGAATAGAGGGATAAAAATGTTACCAAAAAAATGTTACCAAACTGCTGCACCTAGAATAATTAAATTCGATGTATATATTCCTCTAATTGCGTAGACACGTAAAATAAACGAATTTTTCGAAATTCGTACTGTTTTGTGTTAAAATGAAAAAAGGGGATAAAAATAGTACCAACCAAATAACTGCAGCTAGAGTCATGAAATTCGGAGTATACATTTCTCTGACTGCGTAGACACAACAAATAAAAAGTTTTTTTTTTCCAAATTCGTACTTTCAAGAGATACAATGGGTACAGAGGGATAAAAATAGTACCAACTAAACGACTACAGCTAGAAAGATGAAATTCGGTGTGTATATCCCTCTAATTGCTTAGATACTTAAAATAAAGAAATTTTCTAAAGTCGTACTTTTAAAAGGGTAAAATGGGAAAAAGGTGATACAAATAGTACCAATCAAATGGTCGCAGCTAGAATCATGGAATTCGGTGCAAACATTCCTATGACTGCGTAGACACGCAAAATAAACAAAATTTTCTAAATTCCTACTTTTACGGCAAAAATTGGTTGAATCATGAAGTTAGGTTATTTGGAACTATGTACGTGATGTAATGGATTTTCAAAATTTTTTACTTTTGGAATTAAAATAGAATGTAAGTACAACCAACTGTAGCACCCGCTATGTACTAATATTTACGGTATTTAAGCTTTTTGAAAATATAAATATAAGAATATTTATTTTTTGAATTGACTTGAAGCATTATTTCAATATGTAAACGTATTGGTAGCCTTGCCTTATAAGCGTGGTTTGAAATAATAAAAATATTATATTTATTTTTAAAATGTTTTTTTTTTTCAATACTTGTATTTGTTTTAGTTCGGCTTTTTTATATTTTTCTGTAATATTACTGCTCTTCTACGAAAATCGACTACAATGGGAACATATGGATAAAATGGTATCATTGATGAAATTCGCTGTGTACATTCCTCTAATTGCGTAGATACGTAAAATAAAGAGATTTTCGAATGTTGTACTTTTAACGGGGTACAATGGAAAAAAAGGGGATAAAAATGGTACCAATCAAACGATCGGAGCTAGAATCATAGAATTCGGTGTATACATTCTTCTGATTGCATAGACTCGCAAAATAAAAAGATTTTACCAAATTCGTACTTTTTACTTTTACGGCAAAAATTGGCAGAATCATGAAGTTAGGTTATGTTGCACTGTGCACATGGGTGATAATGCATTTTCAAAATTTGTACTTTTGGAATTAAAATGGAATGGGAATACATCCAATCAAATGGATGTAGCTAAAAATGCATCCTCTATCCCCCCAATATTTAGGTTATTTAATATTAGGTTATATAGCTGCCTTATAAAGGGTGATTTTTTAGCTATTATATTTTTGGCAACACTGGTTTAAACAGCTGACGCACGTTTCGTGTTTTGTTTCACTGTCAAACATCTTCAGTTTGGTCTATAATTTAACCATAAATCGTCTTACAAACGAACAACGATTGCAAATTATTGAATTTTATTATCAAAATGCGTGCTCTGTTAAGAAAGTTCCATTCCTTCCATTTTATGCTTCCATTTTATGCTTCCATTTTATGGTCAGTTTAATCGACCCACTGAAGTGGCTATTCGGGCTATTGTGAATAAATTTCGCACCAAATTTACATTGTTGGACATTAAATCACCAACACGCTTACGTAGAGTGCAAACTGAAGAAAATATCGCAGCTGTATCGGCCAGTGTTAATGATGACCATCAATTAACGATTCGTCGCCGTTCGCAGCAATTGGGCCTCTGTTACTCAAAAACGTGGAAATGCCAAAATTGGACTAAGCGGATGGACCATTTGAGGCGCAGTCAAGGTCAACATTTGCATGAAATAATCTTCAATCATTAAATTATATGGGCCGTACTATCGATTCAAATAAAGATTTCATCATTTTTCTGAATTTTATGTGTTCTTTGAAAAACTTTCCTATAGCTTTTAGAAAATCACCCTTTATTTACTTTGCAAATTGATTTGAAGTATTATTTTGGTATATATAAAGGGTGGTTAAATTGTAAGGGCCGATGTTGAATGTGAACCACACCTAATCTTCAATTTTTTTCTGGATTTCATTTGACATTTTCTCAATTTCAGACTAACTCAATTTGAACCATGGAAAGATACACAATCGAGCAACTCGTTAAAGTTATTCAGGCTTATTATGAAAATGGGCGTTCAAATACAAATGCATATCGTGCACTTCGTGATTTTTTCGGTCAATTTGATGAGGCACATTTTATGCTCAGTGGATTCGTCAATAAGCAGAATTGGCGCATTTGGGCGAAAGATAATCCAAGCGTCATTGTCGAAAAACCAATGCACCCACAAAGAGTGACTGTTTGGTGCGGTTTATGGGCTGGCGGCATCATCGGGCCGTATTTTTTCCAAAATGAGGCCGGTTAAGCAGTTACTGTGAATGGTCTTCGCTGTCGTGAGATGATAACGAACTTTTTATGGCCCGAATTAGAAGAAATGGATGTGGACGCTATGTGGTTTCAAAGGACGGTGCCACTTGTCACACAGCTAACGGAACAATGGATCTTTTGCGCGACAAACACAATGACCGTGTTATCTCACGTGGAGCTCTCAAGAGCTAAAGGATGAGATAATTCGGCACATTAACGACATAGAACCTCAATTATGCCTCAGAGTCATCGAAAATTTGGACCATCGGATGGAGGTGTGCCGCCGAGGTGTGAGCCATACCAATATTATCATAATAAAAGAAATGGCAATAATTTTCTATATAATTTGTGTTTTATTCAAAATCAACATCGGCCCTTAAAATGTAACCACCCTTTAGTGGTTTCAAATAATTAAAATTATATATTTATTTATAAAATAATTTTTTCAATATTTTTATTTCTGTTGGTTTGGATATTATAAAAATTAACATTTGCCTGCAATGATACAGCATTTCTATGAAAAATCGACAGCCTCTGTCGAATACAATCCATTGTTTTTTTACTTGTTTGCTTTCCTAATTTCGATTACTATTAATATTTTGTAACTTGAAGTTACACACATTATAATGAAAAAACCTTATAAATCTTGCCTAAAAAATATATTTCAGTCAGTATAAGATTATATCGCATACATATCATTCGTTACGCAAGCTCCCCCTTTGTACCTGGGATGTGACCCAGATGATGTATATGAAACACTTTAATAAGCTCAACAGAATATTGTCAGAATCACTGTTCCACTTGATATAGAACGTCCCATACATGTTATCTTTCTAAAACTGTTGTTCTTTTTGTCCTCTGTAGAGTATCTGTATGTCAAGACTGAATTGAAAGTGATTGATGAATTGCTTTCATCGCCCAAGATTTCTGTCGTTAGTTTGAGATTAGGAAAAACACCCTGAAATTATGCCCTTAAATAAATCTCAAATAGCCTTGGTAGTGATGCAGAACATAACAAAAAATATTGCATATATAGTTTGTTTGATTCTTCCTCTTCTAATGTTTGTTTTCCCTGAAAATGGTGAATTTAATTACAAAAGGCGTTTGCCATTTTACCAAGCTACAAACAGAAATTCCCATTGTCAAACCGCGAAATGCGGATATACTTATGTTCGACTTCAAACCATGGCTGAATTGAATTTAGCTGGCAGGAAGATATTGAACATGCAACCGTACAGATGAGAAAAAAAAAACAAACATAGAATGCAGTGTCGGAGATAGGTGACGTAAAGGGCCTTCTAAGGGCCGACATGAAAATGATTTCAGAGTAAACTTTCGTGAGCCATGTTTTCTTGTCAAAATTAGGCTTCAGATAATAATGTTTGTTCGGGACATAGCCGACATCCAGAAGCCATTTGTATTTTTTTCATTGAGTTTGTCCAAACCTGGTAAAAATATTCTGTGTAATAGACTAAAAATTTAGGATTTTCTCTTCTGGTTATGTCCAAAGCCGATTCACTACAAGGAACATTTGCAAAACATCGATATATACATTGCACAGTGGTTCAGAATCAAAATCCATCGGCCAAAATTCAATATCTTCGGTTCTAGTATACATTTTTAAGTTCTGTAAAAAATTGAAATTAGACAAGGACCCAAGGATTATTTTGAGTTATTGATATTCATGTATACGAACATTACAACAACGTCAATTTATGAAATGAAATCCGAGTGGCATAAAATTTAGCTTGAGGAAATTTGCTCATATTTTTAGCTGTGTACTTACTTTTTAACAAGTTAATGAGAAGAAATGAAGAATTTGATTTTTGGAACTAAAAATCTGACTTTTTGCACTAAATGTATCCTATCTTCCAAGGGTGCAGAAGTGCATGCAAAAATTTGTTTTTTTATGCTTCAAAGGCTTTCAAAGGAAAGAAGTTATGTCGGTCCAAAGTCATAAATTGTTTTCAAAAAAATACTTTTTTTAAATATTTATTGCAAACTATCTTTATTTGGAACAAACACATTTTTTGCGCCATAATAAAGCTAAGAATCCACTATTACTAATACGGTACAAAACTGTTTATAAAGAGTGATTTTTTTGAGGTTAGGATTTTCATGCATTAGTATTTGACAGATCACGTGGGATTTCAGACATGGTGTCAAAGAGAAAGATGCTCAGTATGCTTTGACATTTCATCATGAATAGACTTACTAACGAGCAACGCTTGCAAATCATTGAATTTTATTATCAAAATGCGTGCTCTGTTAAGAAAGTTCAGAAAGAAAGAAATTGTGTTCAGCGACGAAGCTCATTTTTGGCTCAATGGGTACGTAAATAGGCAGAATTGTCGATTTTGGAGTGAATATCAGCCAGAAGCATTGCAAGAGCTACCAATGCATCCAGAAAAAGTCACAGTTTGGTGCGGTTTATGGGCTGGTGGCATCATTGGACCGTACTTCTTCAAAGATGATGCGAATCGTAACGTAACTGTGAATGGTGAGCGCTACCGTGAGATGATATCCAACTTTTTTTTGCCCAAAATGGAAGAACTGAACTTGGTTGACATGTGGTTTCAACAAGATGGCGCTACATGCCACACAGCTCGCGATTCTATGGCCATTTTGAGGGAAAACTTCGGAGAACAACTCATCTCAAGAAATGGACCGGTAAGTTGGCCACCAAGATCATGCGATTTGACGCCTTTAGACTATTTTTTGTGGGGCTACGTCAAGTCTAAAGTCTACAGAAATAAGCCAGCAACTATTCCAGCTTTGGAAGACAACATTTCCGAAGAAATTCGGGCTATTCCGGCCGAAATGCTCGAAAAAGTTGCCCAAAATTGGACTTTCCGAATGGACCACCTAAGACGCAGCCGCGGTCAACATTTAAATGAAATTATCTTCAAAAAGTAAATGTCATGGACCAATCTAATGTTTCAAATAAAGAACCGATGAGATTTTGCAAATTTTATGCGTTTTTTTAAAAAAAAAAGTTATCAAGCTCTTAAAAAATCACCCTTTACTATATATCTATATATCTATATATATAAAAGAGTTGCGTTACTGACTGACTGACTGACTTATCATTGACCAGCCCCCAGACCAAACGGCTGAAGCCAGGATCATGAAATTTTCAGGGTAGTTCCCAAATATGACGTAGACGTCGACTAAGAAAGGGTTTTACGAAATTCGTACTTTTAGGGGATAAAATGGCCCAAGAAGGGATAAACATCGAACCTTCGTCCTGACTAAACGGCAGTAGCTATAAACATGAAATTCGGTGAGTTCCTTGCAATGGCCATGCAGACGAGCTACAAATAGGGATTTTTCGAAATTTGTACTTTTAAGGGGAGAGCGGGACAAAAAGGGATAAAAATGGTACCAACTGAAGTATTACAGCTAGAATCGTGAAATTTGGTATGTAAATTCCTCTGACCATATAGAAATGAAGTCAAATTGGATTTTTCGAAATTTGTACTTTTAAGGGGCGAGAGGGACAAAAAGGTATAAAAATAGTACCAACTAAGGTATTACAGCTAGAAACGTGAAATTTGGTATGTAAATTCCTCTCACCACATAGAAACAAAGTAAAATTAAATTTTTTCGAAATTTGTACTTTTAAGGGAAGAGAGGGACAAAAAGGGATAAAAATGGTACCAACTAAAGTATTGCAGATAGAATCGTGAAATGTGGTATGTAAATTCCTCTCACCATGTAGAAACGAAGTAAAAATAGATTTTTTCGAAATTTGTATTTTTAGAGGGCGAGAGGGACAAAAAGGGATAAAAATGGTACCAACTAAAGTATTACAGCTAGAATCGTGAAATTTGGTATGTAAATTCCTCTGACCATGTAGAAGCGCAGTATAATTGAATTGTTCGAAATTTTTACTTTTTTGGGGGTAGGCGGGACAAAAAGGGATTTAATTTAAGAATTGCAGCTTTGGACGGCAAATTTGGAGTGTAAACTGTGTGTAAAGCGCAATCTAAATGGATTTTTTGAAATTTTCTTATAGGGGGTGAGCAACAAGGGATAAAAGTAGTACCAACTAAAGTATTGGAGCTATAGTCGTGAAATGTGGTGTGTAAGTTCCACTGACAACGAGAAGCGCAAATCTAAACGATTTTTTCTAATTTTGTAATTTTTGTATTTTCGCGGGAAATATGGCTAAAATGATTTTCATTCAGGACATTTTTGTTTTTTTATTTTCTCGCGATCTAGCCAACGAATCCGGCTGAATTTTTGTTTGTTTATTAAGAACCAATATTGCTTATAACATATACATATGTAGTCAGTCGCGGAAATCGCTGCAATTTTTGGAAAATCCAAAATTCGCGGTTGCAATTCCTTATGTTTTAACTATCTTCTTCCAGGATTCGGAAACTTTTCTGACACAAATATTCCCTATGAAGTCAGCAATCACATGCCAAAGAAATATTTTGGTATTCTCAATATAGTAAAAAGCTACGCGGGTTTTTCTAAAGATACTTTTCACAATTTTTGACTTTAAAGCCACCATTTATCTTATTTTAGCGTAATAGCTTGGGAAGCAAAATGCTATTAACTGCGAAATGATGGAATTTGATAGTACGATATACCCTAAATCTATAAAAATGTTTTAAACAAAATCGTTATAGCGAATTACTACCTTCGGTTATATGTTGCTCCATTTTTGAACTACATATATTATTTATAATATTTTTATGTTCATAGCCACTTATGCAGGCACAAAATACCGTGTGAGTGGATAGCCAAATCAGAAAAAATTGAAAAAATGGCTTTAGAAAAAAATTTCTTCTCCAAATTTATATGACAGATGACATCCAAATCTGAGAATAGTTGGGCATCAAAAACTCATTTTCGAGAAAATGGTTCACAGCCACTTTTGAATATAAGCCCTCGATATACTTTATAGGGTTTCAGGTCGATATTTCAAGGTTTTACAAACGGAATGACAAACCCCCATCCTGGAGGTAGAGGGTATAAAAATAGAAATTTTACTTAATTGACTACTTAAGAAAAATTTTTATTTTTGGGCTTTGAACTAATTTCTAAAATATAAATAATTGGGTCATTGTTTAATTTCAATTTTTACAATATTCAAAAATGTTTACTAGAACAAAATTTATTGAGTTTTGGCCGATGGATTTTGATTCTGAACCACTGTGCATTAAGGATATATTATCTAGGTTTTCATAAACAATCAAGGTGTCTAATTCCTGGCTGGTGATATCACGATAGAATACAGAAGCAACCAGCATCTTTTAGAAGGTAAACAAAGCTTTCGAGAAATCATTTAATGTGTAGGCCTTGCTTATTCCGTCACTGAGGAAACATACCATACATACATACATGCATAAGTATGTATGTCTCACATGAATGTAGGTGGTATTTTTTCTCTTTGGCATTAACCGTCTGTCTGTCTGTCTGTCTATACATGACTGCCAAATACGAGTAACACGCCAAATACCAAAAGCAACGGCAGCAGCACAGAGGCAGTATGAACAGTAGGCAGTAGCAGCAGCACCAGCACTACTAGCTAGCAGCTAGCTACTCCATAACAACCAACAGCAACAACAACGGCAGCAACAATCCAATGATAGATGCTTTCGCACATAATAATGTGCAATTGTGTGCCGCCTCACCTGAGTTGACTTGAATACCGGTGGCACGGTGGCATTCGCCTTCCACCGTCACCAAATGCAGTCAATTCCTCCTTCAAAGAAATGCGTTTTTGGTGGTCAATTGTGGCGGCCAAGTACTCTTCCACTGCTTCCATTGCTAATGTAATGTCTGCCCGTGTGTGTATGTGTGTGGGGTGTATGTGTACTCCCCAAAGAAGAGACCATCGGAATTGTGAAAGCTAAATATCTATTGTGGGCAGATCCCAAAAAAAAACTCAAACAAACAAAGCCAAACTAGCGAAAATTTCTATCGATGCCGGTCTATGTTGTCTATTATCTTTTTCTAGAAAGAAAAAAAAAATACCTACAATTACAACAACAGCAGCAGCCGTCAAGAAGACGGCAATAGACACGTTCGTTCGTTATGCTAAATAACCGCCCAGCGCTAGAATGGAAACGGGGGAGAGCTATGCCGGCGGTGGTGGTGGCAGCTGTCTGCCAAATATCGTTTGGGAGGGGGTGGGAACAACCACAAACCAATGCGGCGGCTGCCCTTTTACGTTCGATAAACACAACATTTCGGAATCGTTTTAATTTCGATCGTTTGGCATTAATTATTCCAAGACTGATTTAGAAAACAAACAAGTAAGAGTGAATGGCTTTTCGGTCGCTATCACCGAACACTGTGCACCATACAGGCCAACGCCGTAATTGGATGATATCACATTCACATCCGGGACAGGGTGGCTTTAAGGGCTAATAATCTCATGCAGAGGCAACGTGAAGTGATCACCAAAATTGCGGTATTTGGCCCCATTGTGGGATTTTAATTTTTTTGGCTGCTGATGTAGGTGAAGCTTTGAATAGACCCCTACTGTTTTTGGGCGTATTTCGGATTCTTACGAATAAAACCAACTCCATCGTCATCGCCAGGCCCCACGAAATTCGAGATATTACATCGAATGGTGCGAGGATCTCTATCTCTAAATACTTCGGAGTTCTTCGTCTTTGCTCTTCTTGCAACATTTCAAATGGATGATCTTCATCCACATCCAGGATAGTATGTCTTTAAGTCCCATAATGGATATTATGCACAAACTATTTGAGGGCTAGTAATCTCATGCAGAGGAACTGATCACCAAAGATGCGGAATTTGGTCCTCCTAACTTTGTCATTCCGTTTGTAACACCATGAAATATCGACCTGGGGCCCTATAAAGTATATCGATGGCTTATATTATTCATAAGTGGCTATGAACCATTTTCTCGAAAATGAGTTTTTGATGCCAGATTTGGATGTCATCTGTCATATAAATTTGGAGAAGAAATTTTTTCTAAAGCCTTTTTTCAAAATTTTCTGATTTGACTATCTATTCACACGTTAAATTGTGGCTATGAACATAAAATAATATAAATCAAATATAATTAATAATATAAATCAATAATTCAGTTGTAATTCGCTACAACGATTTTGTTTAAAGCATTTTTCTAGATTTAGGGCATATCGCATTATTAAATTCCATCATTTCGCGGTTAAATAGGATAAATAGTGGCTGTAAAGTCAAAAATTGTGAAAAGAATCTTTAGAAAAACTAAATATTGAGGGAGAGAGAATCCTGAACAGAGAAAGTTTAAATATTAGCAACTGCATGCGCGAATTTTGGATTTTTCAACAATTGCAGCGATTTTCGTGACTGGCTACATACATATATGTTTCAAGCGACATTGGTTCTTAATAGACAAACAAAAATTCAGTCGGATCCGTAGGCTAGATCGCGAGAAAATCATAAAACAAAAATGTCATGTGTGCAAATCATTTTAGCCATATTTGCCGCGAAATTAAAATTTTCCAAAAATATCCAATTTGAATTTTTTGTTTACCATGTCCTACAGCAATATCCACTTTTTGTAAAAAATTGGAAAAAGGGATAAAAATGGTACCAATCTTACCGATGAAGCTGGAATCTTTAAATTCGCTGTATACATCCCAGAAAATGCGTTTTCTATACAACATTTCCAACATTTCATAAAAAAACGTTATCGAGTTTACAACAAGTCTTATATATATATTTGAGCATTAATTAATGGCTATGTGCTTATTTCAAAATTCAAAGTGCTCAATTTTAAACGTGCAATAGTGGCTATGAACCATAAAACCGCGAATAATAAGAAATTTGGAAAACTTTTTAATCATAGCAATTAGTAATCCTCTTTAGATTAAACTGTAGAAGAATGATTCATAATTACTCTTAAAATTAGGGAGAAAATCAGTTTTTTCGCTCTCCTGAAAATTTGTGTTTTTGTTCATAGCCACTTTTGAATATAAGCCCTCGATATACATATATTCTTGATCGTCATAAAATTCTAAGACGATCTAGTCATGTCCGTCCGTCTGTTGAAAGCATTTGACATAAATGTGTCTTATAGTTGTAAGTCGGTTGAGATTGCAACTGGGCGATATCGGCCCAAAGGGAAAACAATTTCCCTCACAAGGACTGAAAATGCCCATATTAACCCCTAATATTTTAGAGTATTTAAGCATGTTTTTTCAATATGTCTGCTTGCCTATAACAAAAACGTGCACCATAAAGTGATTCTTATTTGTAGGGGGGTGAAATATGGCAAAAAGGGATCAAAATGGTACCTATCAAACGACAAAAGCTAGAGACACGAAATTCGGTTTGTACATTCATCTAATTGAGTAAATACATAATATAAAAGGATTTTACACAACTAGTACTTTTAAGGGGTAAAATGTACATAGAGGGATAAAAATAGTACCAACAAAATGACCGCAACTAGAGTCATATACGAAAAATAAAAAAGGTTTCTCCAAATTCTTACTTCCAAGGGATACACTGAGAACAGAGGGATAAAAATGGTACCAGCATCCCTATAATTGCGTAGACACGTAAAATAAAGAGATTTTTTCGAAAGTCGAACTTTTAAGGGGGTAAAATGGGAAAAAGGGGATAAAAATGGTACCAACCAAATGGCCGTAGCTAGAGTCATGGAATTTGGTGTATACATATGTTCGGTATATACACGCAGAAAAAAACTTGTGTTAAAAAATACCTAATTCGACTTTGTAAAACTTTTTTTATATTGAGTTGACAGAAGTCATTGAAGTAAATGTTAAATTTCCTTCGTACATGTGTAAACTACACATGTGCTGCTTTTGTATAAATAACTAAGTTTACTTGGTAGGAGTTCAGTGCTTATGTACCTATATTCCACCATGTTCTTTTTCCCAATTTAGAAATTTGTAGCTTTTACACAAGTTTTTTTTGTTAAAATTAATTAGTTAGTTGTATAATGGTGTAAGTGTGAATATGTGTGTTGCCATTTTCATGAATTTTGTAGCAAAAATTTACAACTGTGAGTATGATTTTTCAAGACAATCTGGCAACAACAGAACAACATTTTATTAAATTTTTCATATTCAACAAGGTAAGTCGTCCAAATATACAAAATATTTATAAATATATTATTTTTAAGCATTTTAGACAAAAAAGACACAACAAAGGACTTTAGTCGAATAAATTATAAGATAAGTCTGTGTTTTGTGGCTTTTTGATGCTGAACACGAAACTTCCAATAAGCAATATGGTCCACTTTGTACGTTTTTTCACAAAGGCGACAAAATTATATCGCTTGTAACAGCAGTCAGACGTTCGTGATTTTAGAAATTGAAAAGAAACTATTGATCGGTGTGTTTGTACCTGGGTCTGTGACGTCTTTTTAATATGGATGTTGTAGTGGAAAATTCTTTAAATCTCTTCTTTGATAAGCCTTGCTTTTTTAATGTAAGCCTTTTAGTGAAAAACGATTTTGATTAAATCCACCAGCGTTTTTATTTGGGAGGGAGAGAATACTAATTAAGTGATTTTTGGTCATTTATTTTAATCAATTTAGTATTATAGATTGCAAAAATGAATCCTGGAAAATGGTAACAATTTCCAATACTAATTAAATTTCCAGAATACTAAATTAATGATTTTTTGTCATTTATTTTATTCACTTTATTAAAACGGCATTAAAATGAATAAAGAAAGAAACGTGAAAAATGGTAAAAGTTTGCAATTGCTTGGGTTTTTTATTGTGGCAATTAGTTGATTTATTTCTTCATTTGTATGCTAGAGCTAGAGCCATGGAAGTCAGTCTATATATTCCTCTGGCTGCATAGACACTCAAAATAAAAATATTTTTCCAAATTCGTACTTTTTTATTTTTACGGCAGAAATTGGTTGAATAATGAAGTTAGGTTATCTTGCACTGCGTGCAGCGTAATGTGTGTGTAAATTTCGCAAAAGTTGACTCTGGCAGTTGATGGTTTTTGTTTTCTTTTCTTTCCTATATTGGAAACCCCTATATAATGGCTTAGCTCTCAATGAAGTTATCAAGGACCTACATCTTTGAAGTCGAATTCATTGACCACTGTTACAAATGCAAACATAAACCTAATATGCCACCAAATAATTCTCGCTTTATAAATAGAGTGGAATTTTAACGATCATTTCGGTTAGAGCAGAGCTTCAGATTATTTGCGGAATCAATGAACCACAGCCGCACACACAGACACATATGTATGGAAGATATGCGGTGCGATGCGCGGTGATACATTCGACCAAGAAAACAAACCTCGAAAATAATTTATCATGCAGGGCATGGATTTATACCGCCGCCGCCGCAGTAGGACTGTGAGCAGAGAGTGTGTGCTGGTGGTGGCAACAATGACCACAGACTTTTCATCTTCCCTTCTTCTTCTTTGTCGTCTTCTTGTGTATGTGTTGTACGAGGTTTTTGAAAAAAAAGAAAAAATAAAATTGTTGAACTTTCGATTTCATTTTGGAAATTTCATTTTTTAATCGTTATTTTTTCACTTTTTTCCATCGTAAATTATTTTGTATTTTTTTTTTTGTTTTACTTACTTACTTACGACTACACATGTAAATGGTCACTATGGTATGGCAGTAAAGTTTACGCTTTTTTTGGCCGATGGATGCCCAACAACTGTATGCCCGTCCAAGTCGATGGAAGTGATGATGTACTTTTGAACTTGGGCCAGAATAATGACGCTCGCTGACAACAACAACAACGGCGGCGGCATCGAGACATCGGCAACGGCGGCGGTTGGATTGAGCGGCTGCCAAAGTGTATTTAAGTAATTTGTATCCGTCATTTATACAATTAACCGTTTTGTTGTTGTTTTACGTTCATTGAACATTGAAAAATATTACGACAAGTAGTCGTTTGTAAATTTGTGCACTGGTAGCACTAAAAATCATATGTAATAGTTCCCCCTAAAAGTAATAATTTCTAAAAATTATTTAATTTTACGATTCACGATTTTAACTTCAGCCGGTCGTATTGTCGTACCATTTTATCCTTTTCCCCTCCTTAAAAGTACGAATTTCGAAATATCCACTTATTTTACAAGTCTAGGCAATTAGAAGCACGTATAAACCGAATTTCATGTTTCTACTTGTCGTCGTAATCTTTCTCTCTCTGATTGGTATCATTTCTATTTCACTCAAAATATTTTTTTAAATTGTCGCCAACAACAACAGTATCAATGTGTATGAAAACAAAATTTTGAAAAAATAATTCTATATTAAAAATATTGGACTTTTCGTAATTATCTAGTGTAAGTCAAATTTGTGGTTATCGAGGCTAAGTCCAAAAAAGCCGACATAAAATATTTTTTGGTCGTAAACAAACATCAAAAATAAAATATTTTAATAACTTTTTATTTTGGGTAAAGAATTAACTCTTTATTAAAATTTTGTTTAACACAACCCTAATGTATATGAGGATTGAAATGGTCGCCGATAAAGCTAAACAACTATATTATTTATTGCTTGGCCTACGACTTGGCGGTAGGCCAATTATTACACTATGCAACAAAAAATTTAAATTTTGTGCCTGGGACTTTAATTTTTTTTTTGTGTGAATTGAGGCATACTTATCGTGTCTAAAATTTCGTTTCTACGAAATGCATTTTTTCTCTGCGTGTAGGTCTCTATTTTAAAATCTACTTTAAAGTTGCAAAACAATAAGAAATGAGTTTTAACTTACTAATATTTTTGTTATATTTATCACTTATGTCAAATATTTTTCAAAGTAAGTATTTTTTGTACGTATGTAACAAGTATTATTCAAAAGAGAAACAACAAATTCAGTAACTTGGATCTACATAAGTGATAAATATGTCTTCTTCAGTCCCGCATTTTTTCTATGATTGGTTATGCTTTTTGACAAAGTATGGGTCTAAATAGAATGTCTAAAGAGTTTTGGGGTTTTTAATTTATATAGGACATGAGTAACAGGATGTTTACTCAAAATCTTTATATCGAGGGCTTATGAACCATTTTCTCGAAAATGAGTTTTTGATGTCAAACTATTCTCAAATTTGGATGTCATCTGTCATAAAAATTTGGAAAAGATTTTTTTCTAAAGCCATTTTTTTAATTTTCTGATTTGGCTATCCCCTCGCACGTAAGTTTGTGACTGCATAAGTGGCTATGAACATAAAAATAATAGAAATACAATAGTTCAACAATGGAGCAGCATAAAACCGAAGGTTATAATTCGCTACAACGATTTTGTTTAAAACATTTTTCTAGATTTAGGGCATATCGTACTATCAAATTCCATCATTTCGCGTTAATAGCATTTTGATTCCCCAGTTATCAGGCTAAAATAGGAAAAATGGTGGCTGTAGAGTCAAAAATTGTGAAAAGTATATTTAGAAACACCGGCGTAACTTTTTATTATATTGAGAATACCAAAATAATTCTATGGCATGTGATTGCTGACTTCACGGGGAATATTTGTGTATGAAAAGTTTCAGAATTATGAATGAAGAAAGTTAAAATATAAGGAATTGCAACGGCGAATTTTGGATTTTTCATCAATTGCAGCGATGTTCGCGACTGGCTACATATATGTTACAAGCGACCAATCTGACAGATGGAGCTGGAATCTTTAAATTCGCTGTGTACATCACAGAAAATGCGTTTTCTATACAACATTGCCAAGTCATGAAAAAAGTTATGGAGTTTACAACAAATCTTATTCTTATTTCAACATTCATGGTGCTCAATTTTAAGCATACAAAAGTGGCTATGAACCATGAAACCCCGAATACAAGGACATTTCGAAAACCTCTTAATCGTAGCAATTAGTAATCCTTTTTAGATTAAACTGTAGAAGAATGATTAATAATATCTCTTCAAATTAAGGAGAAAATCTGTTTTTTCGCTCTCCTGAAAAGTTATGTTTTTATTCATAGCCACTTATGAATATGAGCCCTCGATATAATGTATGTAATTTCAAGCAACTATAGGGTCCGCCATCTAACGTTTTTTTTTCAACTATTCAACCGTTGGACTATTATTTGTGGGGTGCCCGAGGCAGCCATTTGAATGAAATTATTATCCACTATTAACCGGAAGGATGAAAAAAGTTATTTGGCGGACCCTATATTTAAAAAAAGTTCTACACTTAGAGAACAAGTCTGTTAATAAAAGCGATTGACTGCTGCCTATCAGCAGACACTTTTCTGCTATTACAGCTGTTTATTTGACATAACAGCAGTTTTCTCCTGCTAAAGAGTTTGCAGTCTGCTAAAATTGGCTGTTGTTAATTAAAATATAAAAATAGATAAGCGTTCACAAGCGAGTTTAGCTCGAATTGTCTTTTGTATTAGCTTAGGAAAATATGCGTATCACATATTTTGCTAAAAACAGCAAACAGCTGTTTACCATATCATCAGATACAAATCTGCTGTCTCTTTTTTAACAGCAGAAAATCTGCTCTTTCAGTAGACTTTCTGCTTTCTTTTACTGACATATTCCTTTGAGTGTATTGATACTGAAATGCAATTTTGCCGACAATGTCTGTCGGACGAATGTATCAAAATATTTCTCGAAGATCCTGGCAATAAAATATGAGTGGTTTCCAAACGCTCCAGTAAAAATTTCCTAAAAAGTTGGAAAATTAACTAAGTATGAGTAAAGTTTCCTTTTTTCAAAGGCATAGTAAATAGTTCATTTACTAGAAAAAGGGTAGTAGATTTACTTAAAAAATTCTTACAATTGAGTAAATTCAAACTTATGTTTTAAGTTTAAAGTGAGAATAAAAATCTGAAATATATTGTATGGAAAAAATTCCATTTAGGAAATGTTAACTTAAAAATGAGTTTTTTCTAAAATGAAGTTAAAATGTTTACTGAAATTTATGCCGAGTTCTTCATAGATTTAAGTATTAATGAACTTATAAAAAACATTTGAAATTGTTTAAAAAAATAGTGAGTATTAATCAAAGAAGCAATTCTCGTTTGTTTGCAGAGACTTATTTCTTAAATACTTTATGAATTATTCTAAACAACCACTGCGAAGGCGCCTATCTTGCCTTCGCAACAATCATGGAGTAATAGTTCAACTCCTTATGGCAGAGGTATCATGAAACTTTTGAGAAATATTTCATGTTGTCAAAACATGTTGAAAATTTTGCTTAAATTTAGTAAAATAATACTAGGTTTTAGGAAAAATTTACTTAGATTTAGGAAAATTTCAGAAAAAATTCTACTTATATTTAGTAAAAATGTACTTGGTTTCCTAAATTTTAGTTAATTTTAACTCATTATAGGGTTATTTTTTTATGAGTGTAGATGAAAACCCCCAAGGGGAAAATCCTGCACACGGGCCTGTTTTGCATATTTGTACTATAATTTTGGAACGGATACCACTGAATCTGAGTACATCCTACTCTTTATTTTCCTTTAGCCAACGCATTTATAGGACATCCTCTGCGAGTTCATATCTCATGCCGTTCAAAAGTCAAAGCAAGGTAGCGATTGTTTATATGTTCAATTAAAGGTAATTATGATGCTTCGATTTGCACTTTCACATAGAAACAGTGGTTTGGAACACATGCAAAAAATCAGCAGGAGAGGAGAGGAAGAATGAAATTTTTTAAAAAAAATTCAATTTGTTTTTTTTTTTTTAAAAAATTTCATTCTTCCTCTCCTCTCCTGCTGATTTTTTGCATGTGTTCCATGTGTTAGCCCTTTTGAAAGTATTCCGAGCAGTTACATGCATCAGCTGGAAAGTCACTCTCTCACTCACTTTCCGCTTTAATTCATTCATGTTGTCCCCTTTTTTCTTCCTCTTCTTGTTCAAGTAGCATTAAAGTTAGCACTGGTGGCTAGATATGCAACGACCTTTGATGGAATTTAACACCTCCACCTCTCTACCTTTCACTTAGCGTCAAATTAATATGTATTACAAATCGTCCAATTTAATGGTAAATTGGAAATTTTCCACTATGTTTTCCACAGCGTTTAACATTCTTGTCTACATTTCGGTAAAGCGTGCATGCATCTGGAACGTGTTTTGGGCTAATGCATGAAGAGGAATACATACGCCTTTTGAGGTCTTTTGTAATTCGATTCGTCACGATATTAGTCAAATTGTTTCATTGAATATAATTCTCAATTAAAATCATTTCATTTAAATTTGAAGTAAAAAGTTGCCGGAAGATGCTAAGTTTGTCAAAATGTGATAAAGAAACCTATTTCCTTTCAGTGAATAGGAAATTGGTATATATCTTTTGGGATTTATATTTGTTTCGAAAATTTTGTATTACATTGAATTAGACTCTAAAGAATTTTGAATTCCAAATCTCCGTCCATTTTCTACATTCTTCTTCTCCTCCTCCTGCTGCTGCTGCTCAACCAGGTCTCACTATATCTACTGACCTCCCCGGTGGGCCCATACAGTGTCTTTCTTTCTCTTCGACTTGAATGGATTCATAAATTCATTCTGAACAATTTTTTAAAAGCAAATTATTTAAATGACTTTTCAAAAATCTATTTCACATCTTGTAGTTGCTGTTGCCAAGCCACAGTCGGCATGCAGAAAAAAGCAATATCCGTTAATTTGAAAACTCCACACATGGGAGTACATAGTGCTACACGGTGATATGAATGAATGGACGATTATCTTCATAAATATTTTCTCAAAGATTTTACTTTCTTTTGTTTGTGAAACGCTCATCATCAGCTCAATTACGCAGCATTATTTTTTTGGTGTATTTCTCGGCATTCTCCGATGACTGTCTATCCTTGCCTCCCACAGTGGTTACGAAGACGAAAAAGTAGTAGTCAAATTATATCAGGAGATGAGTCAGGATTTAGAAAAAATATTAAAACAAAATGAGAGAATACTTTAAAAATGCACACAATCTCCCACTGAACACAAAAACCTAAAAATGGAGTTTTTCACAAATTAGGATGTATTTTTTGTTAATGAATGTTTACAACAACATTACAGTCGACCTAATGGAATTCAATTTATTAGTAATAATAATTTTTATACCCTCCACCTCCAGGATGGGGGTATACTAACTTTGTCATTCCGTTTGTAACACCTTGAAATATCGACCTGAGACCCTATAAAGTATATATATTCTTGATCGTTATAAAATTCTAAGACGATCTAGCCATGTCCGTCCGTCCGTCTGTCCGTCTGTTGAAAGCACGCTAGCATCTAAACGAAAGGAGCTAGAACGTTCAAATTTTCCATAAATGCGTCTTATAGTCGTAGATCGGTTGGGATTGAAACGGAGCGAAATCGGTCCAAAGGGAAAATTTTTTCCCTCACAAGGACTAAAAATACCCATAATAATCCCTAATATTTTAGCGTATTTAAGCATGTTTTTTGAATATGTCTGTTTATATTTGCTTGATATTTGGTATGCGCATTCCCCTTATAGCAAAAACGTGCACCATAAAGTGATTCTTATTTGTAGGGGGTGAAATGGGGCAAAAAAGGGATAAAAATGGCACATATTAAACGACAACAGCTAGAAACACGAATTGTGTACAATCCTCTAATTGAGTAGATACATAATATAAAAGTATTTTTTCCAAATTCGAACTTTCAAGGGATACAATGGGTACGGAGGGATAAAAATGGTACCAACAAAACGGCTACACCTAGAATAACGAAATTCGGTGTATACATTCTTCTAATAACATAACAACTTAAAATAAACAGATTTTTCGAAATTCGTACTTTTTGGGGTTCAAATGAAAAAGGGGATAGAAATAGTACCAATCAAATTACCGCAGCTATTTTCATGAAATTAGGAGTATACATTCCTCTGACTGTGTAGACACGGAAAATAAACGGATTTTTCGAAATTCGTACTTTCAAGGGATACAATGGTACAGAGGGATAAAAATGGTACCAACTAAACAACTACATCTATAATGAAACATCAAGGGGGTAAAATGGTACCATCCAAATGGGCGCAGCTAGAATCATGGAATCGTGTCTGACTGCATAGACACACAAAATAAAAAATTTTTTTTTCCAAATTCGTACTTTTTCTTTTACGGCAAAAATTGGTTGAATCATGAAGTTAGGCTATTTTGCAGTATGTACGTCTGATAATGGATTTTCAAAATTTGTACTTTTGGAATTAAAATAGAATTGAAATACAAACAACTGTAGCACCCACTATCCACCAATATTAGAGGTATTTAAGCTTTTTGAAAATACAAATATAAGAACATTTATTTTTTCAATTGACGTATTGGTAGCCTTGCCTTATAAGCGTGGTTTGAAATAATTAATATATTACATTTATATATAAAATTATTTTTTCACTATTTGTAGTTGTTTTGATTTGGCTATATAAAAAAAATTATATTTTCCTGTAATATTACTGCACTTCTACGAAAATCGACATCCTCTGTGGAATGCAATCCATGGTGGAGGGTATACAAAGTTCGGCTCGGCCGAACTTAACGCCGTTTTTACTTGTTTTTTTATTAATCCGGCTTAGGCCATTGCCCACAAAGTAGGAAGGCATATGAGTCATTTCATGTCAAGCTGTACGATTTTTGACCACTCTAGCTTGGACTGTTTCGAAAGTTTTTAAATTTTATACGTATTTTTAGAAAAAATCATGTTTATATTACGATTTATTCATAAATTGCCTGTACTATACCTTATTTTAAAATATTGAATTGATGTGTCATCGCCCTGTTAATGTTTTTGTTACAATTTTATTACTTTCAATACGATTTTCGAAATGATTACGAGTTTTCGAATGACTAATAGAGTTTATCGAAATAGTTCTTAGATGTCTTCTTCAGCGTCTGGTACATACATTGTTCAGTTCGTTTATAGAACGAGATAAATGCGCCATTCACATGTCTGTTTATACAATTTTCCGTCTGACAAATTATCTTGCTCGGTCGACCACCTCGGCGTACAACTGAAATTTCTGTTTTTTTTTTAATTAGCAGTATTGCGAAATATTGAAATTTTTTGAACATTATATTTCTGGACAATGTCTTAGTGCAATATTCTACAAGAATAAGCAGTCACAATTCGTTGTCTGAGCTAAGATCCAAATTCATCGCATACCATTTCAAAACAAACTCTTCAGTAGAAAAAATAACAAAATAAAATTGAATTTTCATAAAAATGTCTATTCACAGACTTTTTAATTACTGTTCGTATTAGTACGACAGATCAAAAGACATTTCAAATATGCCATTATTTAAGCAAAAGTATCGAATTGCATATGTTTTGTCCACACCGATTTTAATATTTATTGATAAAAATGCCGATAACAAATAAATTTAAACAAAATCTGTGAATTCTGATAATTATGTGAAATCTTAATGTTGTATTAATATTTATTTAAACATTATTGATTTCTCTGTGATTCACATTTACAAACTTATAGAACCTATTAATGTAAGCCACCCTTAATTGCATATGTTTTGGTCATGTGAAATATTTATATGAGAAGAATACATACACCAACTTTCGAAACAATCCTAGCTTGAGGTCAAAAATCGTACCGTAAAATCCCAGCAAAAATTCCTGTTCCATTTTCAGCAGGTTAGTAAGGGAGAGATGCAGTATGTCTCCCTTACTAACCTACCGATTAAGCGCTGATTTTTTTGGGGTATGTCCCGAATTAGAACAATTATTTGACCGCTGCCAGGATTTGAACATGGGACTCTTTTCATTCAAGTAGCACAACAAGAGATGCAATATGTTCGCCATTTGCTTGTTAAAGGCATGACGGGGATGTATGTGTAATTTTTCCATTTTGCTTCTTTTATTGCAACCGAATCATTCAGCTCTATCCGAATTTTCGGTCTCTGCACGACTCTTTTGCACCCGAGTCATTTCAGCATTGCATCCTCTATTTGAACCGATTAACTTCAGTTTCAAATTTATGTGTTGTATTTTACATTAAAAATCAAACCTCACGATGAATCATCCTATACATTAGGGTCAAAACTTCTACATTTATTCATAGATTTTCTATAAATGGACCTCAGGATGGGGGTATATTCACTTTGTCATTCCGTTTGTAACACCTTGAAATATTCATCGGAGACCCCATAAAGTATATGTATTCTGTATCCTGGTAAAATTCTAAGACGATTTAGCCATGTCCGTCTGTTGAAAGCACGATAGCGGTCGAACGAAATGAGGGTGAAATTTTCCATAAATGTGTCTTATGGTTGCAGATCGGTTGGGATTGAAAGTGGGCGAAATCGGCCCAGAGGGAAACATTTTTCCATAACAAGGACTGAAAATACCCCTAATATTTAGACTATCTAAGCATTTTATTTGAAAATTTCTGATTTTTATACACTTGAAGTGTGTTTCGTACCTTCATCTAGTAACGTGTAATCACCAAAAAGTTAAAAAAATATTTAACGGGTGAAATGGGACAAAAGGGATAAAAATGGTACAAATGATACGACAACAGCTAGAAACATGAAATTCGGTGTGTACATCCCTATAATCACGTAGACACGTAAAATAGACAGATTTTTCGAAATTTGTACTTTTAAGGGATACAATTGGAAAAGAGGGATAAAAATGGTACCAACCAAACTGCTGAAGTTAAAATCATGAAATTCGCTGTATGCATTTATCTGACTGTGTAGACGCGAAACATAAAGATTTTTTTAGAAATTTTTACTTTTAGGCGGAAAATGGGGCGAAAGGGTAAAAATGGTACCAATCAAAGGGTTGTAGTTAGAATAGTGAAATTCGGTGTGTACAATGCTGTGACTGCGTAGACACGAAAAATAAAGATATCTTTCGATATTCTTACCTTTAGGATCAAAACGGGAAAAATGGGTACCAAGCAAACAAATGTACCTAGAATCATGAAATTAAATGCGTTCATTCCAATATGGGAGAAATCGGGCCTGAGGAAAAATGTTTTCCCCTAAGGACGACTGACAATACACCTAATATTTAGAGTTTGCTTCCTCATGTTCGCTTTGTGATTACTATTGCAGTATTATAAAGGGTCCGCCAAATAACTTTTTTTTGAAAATTCTATAAAAAACTAATGAATATTTTCTCAAATTTTTTTTTTATTTGAAAGTACAATCCTTCCGGTTAATAATGGAAAATAATTTCATTTAAACGGCTGCCTCGGGCACCCCACAAATAATAGTCCAACGGTTGAATAGTTGAAAAGAAAAAAAAACAAACGTTAAATGGCGGACCCTTTATATAACTCCCATACCAAGGAGACATTTACTTTTTCCGCTCTAGAAACCACATATTTCAACAATTAACTTTTTTTTTTGAAAATTCTATAAAAAAAACTACTGAATATTTTCTCAAATCTCTTTTTTATTTGAAAGCACAATCCTTCCGGTTAATAATGGAAAATAATTTCATTCAAATTGCTGATGAGGGCATCCCACAAATAAATTTCTTTAAACAGTGTGCATATGCCTTATAGTTTGAAATAGTAAACAAATATAGTAATTCGCATTAAAAATATCAGAATTTTCAAAATATGTCATTTCACCTCTTTGTAAAGTCGAAAGCCTCCAATCTACCGGTAATACTGAGGAATGCACTCCGTGGTGGAGGGTATATAAGATTCGGCCCGGCCGAACTTAACTCCATTTTACTTGTTTCTTCTTAAAGGGATTAGAAAATAAAACAAAATTATTGTTATTATATATTTGCTAAAGGTCAAGAGGGTAATAACTTCCATAGATCTTCTACAAGTAGACAAAGTTTTATTCGTGGGAATACTAGCTTTTAAAATAAACTCCAATTTTTATACCTACCACTTAAGGATGCTAACACCTTGAAATATTCATCGGAGACTCCATAAAGTAAAGAGTGATTTTTTTGAGGTTAGGATTTTCATGCATTAGTATTTGACAGATCACGTGGGATTTCAGACATGGTGTCAAAGAGAAAGATGCTCAGTATGCTTTGACATTTCATCATGAATAGACTTACTAACGAGCAACGCTTGCAAATCATTGAATTTTATTATCAAAATGCGTGCTCTGTTAAGAAAGTTCAGAAAGAAAGAAATTGTGTTCAGCGACGAAGCTCATTTTTGGCTCAATGGGTACGTAAATAGGCAGAATTTTCGATTTTGGAGTGAATATCAGCCAGAAGCATTGCAAGAGCTACCAATGCATCCAGAAAAAGTCACAGTTTGGTGCGGTTTATGGGCTGGTGGCATCATTGGACCGTACTTCTTCAAAGATGATGCGAATCGTAACGTAACTGTGAATGGTGAGCGCTACCGTGAGATGATATCCATTTTTTTTTTGCCCAAAATGGAAGAACTGAACTTGGTTGACATGTGGTTTCAACAAGATGGCGCTACATGCCACACAGCTCGCGATTCTATGGCCATTTTGAGGGAAAACTTCGGAGAACAATTCATCTCAAGAAATGGACCGGTAAGTTGGCCACCAAGATCATGCGATTTGACGCCTTTAGACTATTTTTTGTGGGGCTACGTCAAGTCTAAAGTCTACAGAAATAAGCCAGCAACTATTCCAGCTTTGGAAGACAACATTTCCGAAGAAATTCGGGCTATTCCGGCCGAAATGCTCGAAAAAGTTGCCCAAAATTGGACTTTCCGAATGGACCACCTAAGACGCAGCCGCGGTCAACATTTAAATGAAATTATCTTCAAAAAGTAAATGTCATGGACCAATCTAACGTTTCAAATAAAGAACCGATGAGATTTTGCAAATTTTATGCGTTTTTTTTTTAAAAAAAGTTATCAAGCTCTTAAAAAATCACCCTTTATATATATTCTGGGTCGAGGTAAAATTCTAAGACGATCCGTCTGTCTGTTGAAAACACACTAGCCAGCGTATAAAATGAGCTAGGAGGTTCAAATATTCTCTAAATGTGTCTTGTGGTTGTAGATCGGTTGGGAATGGAAGTGAGCGAAATCGGCCCAGAGTGAATTTTTTTCCAAATGGGACAAAGAGGGATAAAAATGGTACCAATGACACGACAATGTCTAGAAACATGAAATTTTGAATACACATCCCTCTAAGTTCGTAAATACGTAAAATTGAGGGATTTTTCAAAATTGGTACTTTTAAGGGATTCAAGTGCAAAAGAGGGTTAAAATATACCAAAATAGAAATCATGTAATTCGTTGTCTACATGCATCGGATTTTTTCGAAATTTATACTTTTATGCGGAAAATGGGGCGAATGGGGATACAAATTGTACCAACCAAACGGCTGCAGCTATAATAATGAAATTCGTTGTGTACATTTCTCTGACTGCGGTGACGCGAAGAATAAAGAGATCTTTCGATATTCATACCTTTCAGTGTGGCATTAAATTTGGCAACAATCAAACGACTGTAGCTAGAATCATGATATTCAGTATTTGCTTCTGTCAACGTACAAGCAGAAAATAAGAGGAACGATTTTTTCTAAATTCATACTTTTAGGGTCAAAATAGATAAAGGAGTGAAACTGGTACCAATCAAACGACTGTAGCTAAAATCATGAAATTAGGTGTGCATATTCCACTCTGTAACATATTGGATCTTCAATATTATAACGTTTACTATCAAAATGGTACAGCCATTTAGGCTGTAGGTGGAATCAAGAAATTGCAAATGGGGAAACTCGGGCTTGAGGAAAATTGTTTCTATCTAATAGTATTTAGGACACAGATTGTTTTCTATATGAACATATAGAACCTTAGAAATAAGATTGTTTTAAAACGTTTTATTTATCATCTGCAATGAATTTGTGTTCATCTTTCCCCATACAATCCCAGCGGGAAAAGTTGGAAGGCCTCCCCTTGGAAGGCATTCTAAAATGCCTTCTCTTTGGATCAGAAACACATTCCTGTATGACTTCTGAAAATAGGCATTCCACAAGGCCTTCTTCGACGACGCACACTCTCACCTCGCTTCTCTAAGAAGGCCTACCAGAATGGGTAGTCATCAGCATTTAGAAATCCTATACTCATTCTTGACTTCCTTCTTTGAGAAAGTCAAGAATCATTTCCTATTAGATAGATCATTGTCTTCCTTTAGAAGGCCTGCTAGCATGGGGAATGAAGGCACTACTAAAATAGGCAATATAATACAGATCGACAAATGTCTGTCTGTGCATCTATTCTTGTAATCAAATAGCAGGTCGCAATTCTTCTCCGATTCAAATGAAACGCTCTTTAATATTAAGTAAATCGGTTGAAATGTAGATATAGCCTTTATACTAAGGTCACTTCCGGTGTGTCGTCATATTTTAACCGATTGGGTTCCAAATTAGCATCATTTTTCATCCGTCCATGTTTTCATATAGATTTCATACAAATACTCAATATTATTTATTTATGCTCTAGAAGATAGGTATATGTGATATTTTCACGGTGTTACAAAGTGTAGAATTAGTTATAAACAGTGGAAGTAGGGAACACCTTTCACGACCCTATATTCATCGGCTACTCCTATTTTTGTACTGTGTACAAATCCAATACTTATATGGGATGGAACTACAAAAATATTTAACTTCTCTTACTTTTTTACCAAAATATTTATCGTATCCTTCATAATTTCTTCAGAAATTGTTAATCTTACACATCCGACACACATTGCTGAAGGCCTTCTACGAAAAGGAATTTAAGAAGGCCTTGCCATTAGCGAGAGAAGACAGCGCGGAAGGTGTTCGATTTATCGATGGGTATTTTCTACACACTTTTTGTTGTAAACGCATAACTAAATTTTTTGACTCATTCCTACTTCCCTTCTTTAGCTAGGCATGCTAGAAGGCCTGCCAAAGGAAGGCATCGACGAAAGTCTTCGCTTAATCGAAGGGTCGTGTGTTTCTATAAATTTGTTGACGTAAACATACAATAAAGTTCTGCGATGTAGAAGGTAGAACGTCCGTTTAACAATGTGAAGACCGAGAGTTCAAATTCCAGCCGAGGCAAATAAAAATGTCGAATGGTTTAAATTGAAAATTAATATACTGTCAATAACAAGGCCAGAAATATTAAAAAATGCTGCTCCATTGATTCGTCATATTTTTTTATTTTGCGCCTTATTTTTGGACCTTCCAGAAGACCTTCTGAAATGCCTTTTTTGCAGGCCTTCCAGAAGGTCATTGGTGGGAGACCTTCTAGATGGCCTTTTGTCAGAGCCCTTCTAGAAAGCTTGCGAATAGAAGCGAGAGGGAAGGCCTTGCTCTCCAATCTTACCCTATGTTAATTTTAAATGAGTATAGAATGCAACAAGCATGCCTTGTGCTTCCCTGAGAAGGCCTTTCGTACGCCATCTTTTTCCCGCTGGAATATGTTAAGAATATATTATATTTAAAGCACTTTGTTTTAACCCCAACACTACTGTGCGTTCGTCTTCTGACCAACGTTCCAAAGATCTTAAGTACATGTATATGAATGTACACACATGTATGACCATTTCTAAGCCACCAATAATTAGAGTTCTTCCATGTGTTCCAACCACCGCATGACAGCTGTGCTAAATTGCTATTATTTCACATTTTTGTTAATCTTCTTCTCCAGCGGTGCTGGAGCTGATGTTCGTTCGTTCGTTAGTTCGGGAACAACAGCACCGCCTCGCCGCCACCCGACGCGAAAACAGGCCAAGGAGAGCTGCGGCAGCGCAGCACGCGTAAAGGCGATGCGGTATTGCCATCTTCTCGTTAACGAAACAATTAATCTTTTGCTTTTCTTACACAAGTTCTGCTGATCTTCTATGATTTACGGCCATTTTTTCGCACGAGCTCAGCTCCAGCTGAAAAAACAGCTCCAAACGGACGTACAATGTATCTGCAAGCTGAAATCATTTCCATTTTGCTTAATACAATTTAATTGAAAGTGTTATAATTACAAAAAAAATGTATGTATGTATGTATGTACAGCTCACATGTATCTACATAAAGAAAACAGTTGTACCTCATCAATGTTGAATGTACAGACGAATATGGTTTTTGAGTTAATTCCCGTAAAGAAGTCCCACGAAAAATATATGTTAGAAAAAACTTTCACTTACCAGAAACAAAATGTAAAGATTTCTACAAAAGCAGTAGATTTCTTCATTAATTCCTCTGCCGACCAAACAACAAAAAAATGGAACATTTATTTTAATGGCCTCATTATAATTGATTTTGCACAATAATCGAAATTTCCCTTTATTCGAAATCGAAAGCATTTAACATCACAAATACCCACATTTTTCAAACAAATCTGATTGATGACTGGCTGGCTGTGTGCTGAGAAAAAGAATTAAATTAGTTTTCAAAAAAAAAAACAACACAATTTATTCTGCTTTTACGAAAATTGTAAACAAAAATATACAAAGTTTGTTGTCTGATTACTGGTAAATATACAATTAAAGAAATTTTTAACTGGCCTTTAAATAGACAAATTGTAGAATTGTCTCACAATTTTTATACTCTACACCTCCAGGATGGCGGTATACTAAGTTTGTCATTCGGTTTGCAACACCTTGAAATATCGACCTCAGATCCTATAAAGTATATATATATTAGGATGGGTCAGGAAAATAAACTGCAACGGTCAACCCCCAGAAATGAAGATTGGATTGTTTAATGATCTGCAAAATATTTCGTCGCTGGGCCAAGTCATCTGTGAGCTAAACGCTCCTGAAAACACCTCTAAAGCCCATGTTTTTCCCGAGTAATTTTTTTAATGTTGCATTTTTGTCAATTTTTTCTGAATTAATAGACCTTTGGAAGCATTTTAAATAAAAAAAATATTTTTGAATTTATTACATTCGAATTCCAGCTATTCGATCAAGTAATTTCTTCTTTCGAAGGAAATCTTTGTTTTTGGTAATGGAAAGAAGGAGAACCACACTCAACCATACACACATTGTCCTGTGTAGGGACAAACATGCTGTCATCGGTTCTTGTCTTAGAGTAACTATATATAAATCTAAGCTATATATAAATCTAAACCGATCTGACCCACTTTCACCAAAGGTGTTTCTAGTGCAAATATAATATAAGATTTGAAGACAGTCTGATAAAATATGTGGTTTCTAGAGCAGAAAAAGTCAAATCGGGAGTGAAATTTGTGTGGGCGCTATATGTATATAAATCTAAACCGATCTGACCCACTTTCACCAAAAGTGTTTCTAGTGGGAATATAAGATATTTTGCCGAATTTGACGAAGATCTGCTAAAAGATGTGATTTTTAGAGTAGAAAAAGTCAAATTGGTGGGCGTTATTTGAATGGGAGCTATATATAAATCTGAACCGATCTGAACTATTTTCACCATAGGTGTTTCTAGTTTTAATATGAGATGATTTTCCAAATTTGAAGGCAATCTGATGAAATATGTGGTTTCTAGAGCAGAGATATTCAAATTAGGAGCGAAATTTGTATGGGAGCTATATATAAATCTAAACCGATCTGACCTATTTTCACCATGGTTTTTTTTCTAGTGGAAATATAATATGTTTTGCCTATTTTGAAAAAAATCCGTTAAAATATGTGGTATCTAGAGTGAAAAGTGACAAATCGGGAGAGAAATTCGTATATGAACCAAATCTGAACCGATTTTCTTCAAATTAAATAGCGTTCGTCCTTATCTCGAAAAACTTTGTTGTGCAAAGTTTTATTTAGTTCTGGAGACAATTACGACCTGTACTCTGATTACATGATAGATGGACAGACGGACATTGCTAAATCGATTCAAAACTTATCTCTATCTCGCTTCCTTTTTTCCCTTACAAGGACTGAAAATACCCCTAATATTTGTAGTATTTCAGCATGTGTTTTGAATATGTCTGTTTATATTTACTTGATATTTGGAGTTCGCATAACCCTTATAGCATTAACGAGCACCGTAAAGTGACTTTTATTTGTAGGGGTGAAATGGGGCAAAAAGGGATAAAAGTGGTACCTATCAAACGACAACAGCTAGAAACGTGAAAATCGGTGTGTATAAAAGATTTTTTTCCAAATTCGTACTTTTAAAATGGGTTAAATGGGCTTTTCTATTCTAAAAATGGTACCAACCAAACGGCTGCGTAGACATAAATAAAGGGATTTTTCGAAATTCGTACTTTTAGGGAGTAAAATGGAAAAAAGGATTTTTATCCCCTTTTTCAAGGGATACTATGGGAACGGAGGAATAAAAATGGTACCATATAAACGGCTACAGCGAGAGATTTTTAAATGTTGTACTTTCAAGGGGTAAACTGGGGGAAATGGGATAAAAATTTTACCACACAAATGGCCGCAGCTAGAATCATGAATGATTCCTCTGACTGCATTGACACGAACAATTAAATGGTTTTTCCAAATTCGTACTTTCAATGGATATAAAGGGAACAGAGGGGTAAAAATGGTACCAATTAAACGGCTACAGCTAGAATGATAAAACTGGGTGTATATATCCCTCTTATTCCTTAGACCCGTAAAATAAAGAGTTTTTCAAAAGTTGTACTTTCAAGGGGTAAAATGGAAAAAGGGGATAAAAATTGTACCACCCAAATGGCCGCAACTAGAATCATGAAATTCGGCATATACAGAGGACTGCATAGTTACGAAAAAATAAAAAGGTTTTTCAAAATTCGAGCTTTCAAAGGATACTATGGAAACGGAGGAATAATAATGGTACCAACTAAGCGACTACAGCTAGAATGATTACACTGGGTGTATATATCCTTCTTATTGTGTAGACACGTAAAATAAAGAGAAAGGAAGAAAGTTCGTGTGTGAACTTGAGAAATTGTTGTCTATTATAAGAAACCCTCAAGCATTGTTAAAAACTCGTTGTGAATTCACTATTTTTATAACATTGTTCTGAAGTTGTATTGCGGTTTTATTCCTATTTTGTATGTTGGGTTATTACTTGGATGCAGACTGCCACTGCCAATATCCCAGTTCAAATCAAATATTGATTACAGACCAAAAAAATACGAACGAAAAAAACTAAAATAAATGAGTGTTGACACGGCAGAAGTATTGCTGGGTAACTATACCTGCATATACACATACTTACATATGCAACTCAATGAGATGCTTGTAAGGTGGCATGCGTACTCTATTACTTGTTGCGATTTTTTAAACGCAAATTCGGCAAGCGAGTTATGCTTCTTGTTCGTTTGTGAGAATCGTTTCTTTAAAGAGGCCGGATTTGATATTGAAAAGTCGCTGCGAAGCCACTTGACAAAACCGTTGACATGGTCGAAATCATGATCGTGGTAGTCTGCAGCCAAGTATAAATGTGACCATGCCATTTGTAAATAAATTTGCATTTTATTAAATATAAAGAGTGATTTTTTTGAGGTTAGGATTTTCATGCATTAGTATTTGACAGATCACGTGGGATTTCAGACATGGTGTCAAAGAGAAAGATGCTCAGTATGCTTTGACATTTCATCATGAATCGTCTTACAAACGAACAACGCTTGCAAATTATTGAATTTTATTATCAAAATGCGTGCTCTGTTAAGAAAGTTCATTGCTCGCTTCCATTTTATGGTCAGTTTAATCGACCCACTGAAGCGGCTATTCGGGCTATTGTGACTAAATTTCGCACCAAATTTACATTGTTGGACATTAAACCACCAACACGCTTACGTAGAGTGCGAACTGAAGAAAATATCGCAGCTGTATCGGCCAGTGTTAATGATGACCACCAATTTTCGATTCGTCGCCGTTCGCACCAATTGGGTCTGTTACTCAAAAACGTGGAAATGCCAAAATTGGACTAAGCGGATGGACCACCTAAGACGCAGCCGCGGTCAACATTTAAATGAAATTATCTTCAAAAAGTAAATGTCATGGACCAATCTAACGTTTCAAATAAAGAACCGATGAGATTTTGCAAATTTTATGCGTTTTTTCAAAATCACCCTTTAGATGCAAAATGGTCTTGAGCCAGGATAATATCCCAGTTCAAATCAAATTTTATATTTATTTATATACGATTTTTTCAATATTTTTATTTGTTTTATTTATTTATGATTTTTTCAATATTTTATTTGTTTGTTTTATTTATTTATAAAAGCGAGTTTTTCATCGTTTGAGTATTTTTTTCTTAAATATATCAGCAGGAATAGCATCTAGGATTGAGTTAACACTTTTGTGGAATCACTCATATACTTGTTCCCGACAATAGTTGTCTTTGTGTTGTAAGTAGGCACGGAAATAGTTGGCTTAAAAAGTTCATGTTTAATTAACGGTCTCAACTTTCTTCCATGCGCTCGTTCAGTTCTCGTTCACGACTACTCATTATTTTGCTTGGATTTATATTTGCGCTTGTTGTTGTCGTTGTTAACCCTTGGGGATGCATTTAAATGAGTCTGAGATGCGGTGAGTAGGTGTGTGTGTTCTAACTTGGCTCAGAAGCATTTCGACACATGGCAAAGGAGGTAAGGAGTGTGTTGTTAGATGGACATGTTGTTAAAAGTAAACATGAGTAATAAAAGAATTATTACTCAAATAAATACATATGTATGTTAAGTGGTTTATGGGTGTTATGTATGGGAAAATATGTCGACGTGAAGGAATCCCAAGTCGATATCTCTTCAGATGAAAATAGAATAGAAGCAGAGATGAATACTCCAGCACTGGAATGCAATGAAAAAGAGAATAAATTGAAAGAAGTGCCCTTTGGACTTGTCATTTCTAACAACAAATTTAATTTTTGGAAAAATTTCTGAAAAAAAAATAAAAATATATAAAAGATATCCGATAATCTTGGAATGGGACAAATTTTTAAAAGAAACAAAATATATACGACTCTCTTGGAATTTTGACCCTTAGTTGGAAAAACAAACAAATTTAACTATTTTCTTAAAAAATGTAGGGTTCTGCAGCTATTAATTAATTAATTAACATCAGAATTTTTCCAAAATCCCCCATTGTTACCGATAATTTAAATCCAATGAACGGAACGCCAACAATTGGCAGTAATTGAAATGTTAAGATGTTGTTTTGCTGGAGATAGCCACCACGGTAGTCACGATGATGCTGATTATTATTTGCGATGGATGTTTGACTTAAAAGATGAATGATTGTATGCGTTGAATGAGAAATTCTTCTTTGAATTTCTAAGAATTTTATTGGTCTGCAATATGTGTTCCCTAGTTAATTAGCTACAATAACTAAGGAACACCTGGTTACAAATGAGACATTGGGTGAAGAATTAAGAAACGAAAGTAAATATGGGGTTTAATAACATCAAACTTTAAAAATATTAAAATAATCAACAATTGATTTTGTTTATATAACCGAGGAAAATGTTCTCAGGCTGTCCTTTTGATGTCGATTGTTAGCCAAGAATTAACTAGAGGAGACACAAATTAACAGTGGACTTTTAACGGATTAACAGAGCTATGTGAATTATAGACGTATAACTTATAACATACTGCTTTTGACAATATACATATATAATTCAAATTTATGAATTATGCCCAACAAATTAAGACTTTTTAATTGGAACAGAATAGCATTTTTGCAGAGTAAACCTATAGTCAATTTTTGGTCAAAGGGAACATTATACTAAGTCAACAAATGTTGTAAGATAATATCTGAGACAATTATTATTGAAAGAACTATATTGTGAAATTTGATGAGGATTATTTTTGCGGAAGATGTTACCTATCTGGCTACTCTCTTTATGGGTCAATTTGAGCCCTTTTTAGAGAAAATCGAAAAATGCCACTTTAAAGTGGCATTTAAAGATTAAAATGTTTTACAAAAAAATTGCCGGAAAATTTCACTGAGGGTAACCAAAGACCCAAAGCTCTAAATAAATAGCTAATAGCAAAATTGCACGAAAACTTATACAAAAAATACTAGTGTTAAAATTCGACCATGTTTTTTGGAAGATCGATCTTTTTCGACAAACGTTTTGGATATTTCGGTAGTGCACGGTAAACAAAAAATACAAAATTGTTTTTTTTTTTTCAAAATTTCCATTATCGCGGGAGACATGGCTTAATTTGTATTTCTCTACCGAAATACCCAAATTTTTGTCGAAAAAGATTGATCTTCCAAAAAACATGAACGAATTTTAACCCTAGTACTTATTTTGTATATGTTGGCTTTTAATTTTGGTATTTATGCGTGAAGAGCTTTATTTACAACTGTGGTGATCCCCACTGAAATTTTCCGGCAAATTTTGTCGTAGAACATTTTTAATTACTAAATGGCCTTTTTAGAAAGATTCTTTTTAATTCTCGGAGAAAGGGTCAAATTAACCCATAAAGGAAGGAGCTATAGGGTAAATAATAGGGTGATTTATTTAAAGCTATAGGAAAGATTTTCAAAAAAAAAAGCACATAAAATTCAGAAAAATGCATGAACTCTTTATTTGAATCGATAGTACGGTCCATATAATTTAATGTTTGAAGATTATTTCATGCAAATGTTGACCTTGACTGCCCTTCAAATGGTCTATCCGCTTAGTCCAATTTTGGCATTTCCACGTTTTTGAGTAACAGAGGCCTAATTACTGCGAACTGTGACGAATCGATAATTGATGGTCATCATTAACACTGGCCGATACAGCTGCGATATTTTCTTCAGTTCGCACTCTACGTAAGCCTGTTGGTGGTTTAATGTCCAACAATGTAAATTTGGTGCGAAATTTAGTCACAATAGCCCGAATAGCCGCTTCAGTGGGTCGATTAAACTGACCATAAAATGAAAGCGCGCGATGAACTTTCTTAACGATTCATGGTTAAATTATAGACCAAACTGAAGATGTTTGACAGTGAAACAAAACACAAAACGTGAGTCAGCTGTTTAAAGCAGTGTTGCCAAAAAGATAATAGCAAAAAATAACCCTTTATCATCCATAAAAATAATCCTGATAAAATTCCACATTATAGTTCTGATAATAAGAATTTTTTCAGACATTAAGTTACAACACTTTTTATACCCTCCACCTCCAGGATGGGGGTATACTAACTTTGTCATTCCGTTTGTAACACCTTGAAATATCGACCTGAGACCCTATAAAGTATATATATTATTGATCGTCATAAAATTCTAAGACGATCTAGCCATGTCCGTCCGTCTGTTGAAAGCACGCTAGCATCTAAACCAAAGGAGGTAGAACGTTCAAATTTTCCATAAATGCGTCTTATAGTCGTAGATCGGTTGGGATTGAAATGGGGCGAAATCGGCCCAAAGGGAAAACATTTTCCCTCACAAGGACTAAAAATACCCATAATAATCCCTAATATTTTAGCGTATTTAGGCATGTTTTTTGAATATGTATGTTTATATTTGCTCGATGGTATGCGCATTTCCCTTATAGAAAAAACGTGCACCATAAAGTGATTCTTATTTGTAGGGGGTGAAATGGGGCAAAAAAGATAAAAATGGTACATATTAAACGACAACAGCTAGAAACACGAAATTCGGTGTGTACATTCCTCTAATTGAATCGATACATAATATAAAAGTATTTTTTCCAAATTCGTACTTTTAAGGGGTAAAATAGGAATATAGGGATAAAAATGGTACCAACCAAACGGCTGTACCTACAATAATGAAATTCGGTGTATACATTCCTCTGATTGCATAGATAAGTAAAATACACGGATTTTTCAAAATTCGTACTTTTTGGGGTTAAAATTAAAAAAGGGGATAAAAATAGTACCAATCTAATGACCGCAGCTAGAGTCATGAAATTCGGAGTATACATTCCTCTGAGTGTGTAGACACGGAAAATAAACTGATTTTTCGAAATTCGTACTTTTTGGGGTTAAAATGAAAAAAAGGGGATAAAAATAGTACCAATCAAATGACGCAGCTAGAGTCATGAAATTCGGAGTATACCGTTCCTCTGACTGCGTAGACACGGAAAATAGACGAATTTTTCGAAATTAGTACTTTCAAGTGATACAATGGTACAGAGGGATAAAAATAGTACCAACTAAAGACTACAGCTAGAATGATAAAATTCTAATTGCGTAGATACGTTAAGGGGGAAAAATGGTACCAACCAAATGGACTCAGCTGGAATCATGGAAGTCGGTGTATACATTCCTCTGACTGTATAGACACGCAAAATTATTTTTTTTTTCCAAATTCGTAATTTTTCTTTTACGGCAAAAATTGGTTGAAACATGAAGTTAGGTTATTTTGCACTATGTACGTCTGATAATGGATTTTCAAAATTTGTACTTTTGGAATTCAAATAGAATGGAAATACAATCAACTGTAGCACCCACTATCTACCAATATTTATGGCCTTGAAAATATTTTTGAAAATATAAATATAGGAATATTTATTTTTTGAATTGACGTATTGGTAGCATTACCTTATAAGCGTGGTTTGAAATAATAAAAATATTATATTTATTTTGAAAATGGTAAATAAATTTGCATTCTATTATTGGTCTTGAGCCAGGACAATATCCCAGTTCAAATCAAATATTGATTACAGACCAAAAAAATACAAACGAAAAAACTAAAATATTATATTTATTTATAAAATTATTTTTTCAATATTTGTATTTGGTTTGGCTATATTAAAAAAATTATATTTTCATGTAATATTACTGCACTTCTACGAAAACCGACAACATCTGTGGAATGCAATCCATGGTGGAGGATATATAAAGTTCGGCCCGGCCGAACTTAACGCCGCTTTTACTTGTTTCACTTAGTATTTTGACCCACTGTAAAAAGAAAAAAAATTATCTAGAGTCTCTACTCTGCTCAAAAAATGCTGTTGGACAGTGTTGGACAAAACTTTTTTCAAAGATTTACGTTCACTATGAGCCGGATGAACAATTCTGTTATACATATACAGCTGCTGTCAAAAAATAGCAGCTTTAGTTTCTCAAGTATTTTTACGTCTTTAAAATTCGGCGTGTGCCCTGTCAGAGTACAGTGGCTCTATTGGCCTGTCAGTAGCTGTTTGGTCCGATTTATGTGAGGAAAGTCTAGTTTTAAGTTTGGTCTTGGTAGTGCCAACATATACCTTTTGGCATATGTTGGACTTGTCTCCATTACATGATATCTTATAAACAACATTAGATTTGTCCTCATGCTTTATCTTAGACTTAGTCCTACTGAATAACTTATTTACTGAACTATTTGTCTTAAGTGCTAATTGAAATTTGTCATTGTTATAAACGTCAGCATTTTTGAACCTTTCTGAGAATCCTTGTATATATGTCAGTGGTTTATATATCTTCCCCTCTTTTTCATTGTTATGTTCAATTGGTTTCCTTTTAGTATATTTTATAAGGTCGTTGATTGTTTATTTTGGGAAGTCATTAGATCTTAGAATTTTCTTAATTTTGATATCGTTGTCTGTGTGAAATGACTGGTCACTTATATTAAATACCCTATTTATAAAATTCGTCGCTGTATTGATAATTATTCGTCTATGGTGATTGGAATAGAAGTTGATCAGTCTTCCGTTTTTGGATTTTTTAAGATGTTTATGTTACAAAAGGTTTATCCACAAAGACAAATTAGAACCATAAAATAAATTTGTTTAGAATGATTGTTAAAATGACAGTATAAGAACGATGTCTGCAGTCGTGTAGTGTGAGCAAGTGATCTGTTATGCTTAACGTTCGGGCTTAAAAAACACAAAATGTGTAGATCGACTGTCTTGCCATTGGTTTTTATTTCCTGCAAATATTTTATTGATTTTCAAAATTAACAGAAAAGTAACGACTTAAAATTAACTACTAGACCACCAGATCAGGTTGATAAAAAACGTTATTTGTTATTTTATACAGAGATGTGAAATTTTGTGAATAACTCTAAGCTGGCAGGCCCAACATTTTCCCTGCCACATCTAAGACAGAAATCATCACATGAACCGCAACCTGAAAGCCTGAGAACTCGGAGGAATAACAAATAAGAAAGAAGGCGTGGTCCTTCTGATGTTAGATGCCACCGTAAAAATGATTTACACATTTCAAGCAATTCATGACTGGCTGACAGCTAGACAGACAGACAGAGTGAGAGACAGAGGAAGGGGGAGGGGATGGCCAAACAAACAGAATGAAACTGCTAACGTCTGCATGTGGCAACATATCTTTCATGCCGCTCCATTCTCACATACATTTCGTACATAGTTTGGTTGGTTGCTTGGTCTAATGCTAACTGCACTTCTTTTTGCCAACTTTTGGAGTTTTGATTTCATACAAACCGAAGAACAAGAAGAAGAAGCAGAAGAAGTTAAACCAAAATACACGCTCGTCGCCTTATCCATGCCTCATCCTCAGGTACATATCTGGCGAAACCATCTATCCTTTCTTAAATGAATTGTATGCTATGACAGCGGCGGATTATTGTTATTGCTGTTGTTGTTCTTCTTGGCTTTGGGTATATTTTCACCATAAAAAGCTCTCTAACAATTGGACAGACAGGAGGGAGGGACGAACGAACAGACGGTCGGTCGGTCGGTCGGACAAGACTTGTACGTTAATGAGAAAAATGAATGTGATTTCGGTTGAGAAGCAAAAAAAAAAATAGAAATGTGCACATTACGACTGTGCATGTGCACTTGATCGGGCGTTCCTTTAGGTGGAAAGTGAGCCTGCCGTACGTCCGCCACCATTCCCCGGTTAGCTAGATAGTTAGCAAGACACACAGAGAAATTGGGCACTTAATTACACAAAATAGAAAATGTTGAAATTATGTATTTACAGAAATTTGACCAAAGACGTATCCACATAAAATTAGACCATATAGGTCGTTTGTTCTGGGTAATCCGGGAATACTTGGGAAATTAGATTGACCTTGTAAAATACAAGCTATGCTAGTGGTGTAGAGAAACGTAGACATTCAAAACGACTTAGACTTCTTTTTGTAGTTTGAAACCTAATTGAAGGAAATTAAGGAAAATATATTTGGATCTAAATATAAAAATGCTTTCAAAGTTCTTTTATTTTCTGAGTGCAGTTAACCAAACAACGAGCATCCATTCTGCCACACACACACTACACCGCACAGTGGGGGATATGAAAAGGGAAACAATTATGACATTCCTAGATGGCATCACCGATTTTGATGAAATTACGCACTTACAAAGTATCAGTGACGTTGCGTCCTTTAGGTGGAATAGGCGCTACACGAGTTTAAATTGCGGTTCCTCTGAAAACAATATTTTTATTGTATTGCCAAAATTGAATTTGTCCATTATTTGCTGCAAAATATATGAGGATTAGTCTTTCGAAACCTGCAAAAACATGTTTACATCTCCACTTTATCGCTTGCAACTTAGGAGATACGAGCTTTAGCCACATTTGTTTCAGCTAATTGTCGAATATGCTGAAAACCCAATGGATCCATAGATCAACTACACCATTTCCAATTGAAATTGGGAAAAGTCCACTTATTTATTTCAATTGGAATTTTCTCAATTTAAAATGTAAATTCTCAATTTCAATTGCAATTTTCTCAATATGGAATGGATATTGTCAATTTCAATTTTAACTGTAAATTCTCATTTTCAATTAGAATTTTCTTAATATGAAATGGAAATTCTTAATATCAATTGGAATTTTCGCAATTTGAAATGGAAGTTCTCAATTTTAGTGGGAATTTTCTCAATATGGAGAGTAAGTTTTCAATTTCAATTGGAATTTTCGCCATTTGAAGTAGAAATCTTCAAGCTCAATTGGAATTTTCTCAATTATAAATGGGAATTCTCAGTTCAATTACATTTTTCACAAATGAAAATTCCGAATTTCAACTGGTATTTTCTCAAATTCAAATGGAAAGTCTTAATTTTAATTGAAATTTTCTGAAAGTCTAAAGGAAAATCTCAAATTCAATTTAAATTTTCGCAAATAGGAATAGAAAACACTCAATTTCAAATGGTATTTTCCAATTTCAATTGGAATTGATGTAAAGGGTGATTTTTTAAGAGCTTGATAACTTTTTTTTAAAAAAAAACGCATAAAATTTGCAAAATCTCATCGGTTCTTTATTTGAAACGTTAGATTGGTCCATGACATTTACTTTTTGAAGATAATTTCATTTAAATGTTGACCGCGGCTGCGTCTTAGGTGGTCCATCCGCTTAGTCCAATTTTGGCATTTCCACGTTTTTGAGTAACAGAGACCCAATTGGTGCGAACGGCGACGAATCGAAAATTGGTGGTCATCATTAACACTGGCCGATACAGCTGCGATATTTTCTTCAGTTCGCACTCTACGTAAGCGTGTTGGTGGTTTAATGTCCAACAATGTAAATTTGGTGCGAAATTTAGTCACAATAGCCCGAATAGCCGCTTCAGTGGGTCGATTAAACTGACCATAAAATGGAAGCGCGCAATGAACTTTCTTAACAGAGCACGCATTTTGATAATAAAATTCAATAATTTGCAAGCGTTGTTCGTTTGTAAGACGATTCATGATGAAATGTCAAAGCAAATACTAATGCATGAAAATCCTAACCTCAAAAAAATCACTCTATATTATCAAAATGCGTGCTCTGTTAAGAAAGTTCATCGCGCGCTTCCATTTTATGGTCAGTTTAATCGACCCACTGAAGCGGCTATTCGGGCTATTGTGCCTAAATTTCGCACCAAATTTACATTGTTGGACATTAAACCACAAACACACTTACGTAGTGTGCGAACTGAAGAAAATATCGCAGCTGTATCGGCCAGTGTTAATGATGATCATCAATTATCAATTCGTCGCCATTCGCAGCAATTGGGCCTCTGTTACTCAAAAACGTGGAAATGCCAAAATTGGACTAAGCGGATGGACCATTTGAGGAGCAGTCAAAGTCAACATTTGCATGAAATAATCTTCAAACATTAAATTATATGGACCGTACAATCGATTAAAATAAAGATTTCATGCATTTTTCTGAATTTTATGTGTTTTTTTTGAAAAACTTCTTTATAGCTTTTAAAAAATCACCCTTTACAACTTTCATGCCTTTGGTGACCCCCACTGAAATTTTCCGGCATTTTTAAGAACATTTTAATCTTTAAATGTCGTTTTCCAAGGACTTTCTTTGATTTTCTCGAAAAGAGGGTCAAATTGACCCATAAAGAGAGGAGCTAGAGGGTTAAGATCTTCATAGAATTCCACAATATACTTCTGACAATGAGAATTTTCTCAGATTCTAACTGACAACATTACACTTAATTCCCTTCAGCCAAAAAATGAAAACTTTGCCCTGTAAAAAGAAACTCAACCTGTTGGAATGTAAGTTTATTCTGAAAAAAAAAAAATGGTCTACTCAGCATGCCTTTTCAGAATTATGGGGTTGCTACTCTGTTAAAAAATGGCGTTGGACAGTGTTAATAAAGAGTGATTTTTTTGAGGTTAGGATTTTCATGCATTAGTATTTGACAGATCACGTGGGATTTCAGACATGGTGTCAAAGAGAAAGTTGCTCAGTATGCTTTGACATTTCATCATGAATCGTCTTACAAACGAACAACGCTTGCAAATTATTGAATTTTATTATCAAAATGCGTGCTCTGTTAAGAAAGTTCATTGCGCGCTTCCATTTTATGGTCAGTTTAATCGACCCACTGAAGCGGCTATTCGGGCTATTGTGACTAAATTTCGCACCAAATTTACATTGTTGGACATTAAACCACCAACACGCTTACGTAGAGTGCGAACTGAAGAAAATATCGCAGCTGTATCGGCCAGTGTTAATGATGACCACCAATTTTCGATTCGTCGCCGTTCGCACCAATTGGGTCTCTGTTACTCAAAAACGTGGAAATTCCAAAATTGGACTAAGCGGATGGACCAACTAAGACGCAGCCGCGGTCAACATTTAAATGAAATTATCTTCAAAAAGTAAATGTCATGGACCAATCTAACGTTTCAAATAAAGAACCGATGAGATTTTGCAAATTTTATGCGTTTTTTTAAAAAAAAAAGTTATCAAGCTCTTAAAAAATCACCCTTTATAAAACATTAAATCCCAATTTTGGGAATTTTTGTATTAATTTCGGGAATTGTGTGGTTGTTTGCATAAGTCTATTTTAAACATATTTGCAGAGTTTGGCCACACCGTTGTGGTAAATTTAATTTTTTGGGGATTTTTGGTTATCTTTTTAGGAATTGTGGGATTGTAAATTGTAAAAATCCCCTTTAAGGGGATTTTAGTTTTATTTTCGGTAATTATGGTCTCATATGTATAAGTGTGTTTAAAACATATTTGCATTCACAAATAAAAATACATTGCAGTTTGAGAAAAATCTAATTTTTGGGGTTTTTCATTTTGTTTTGGGAATTAAAGTATGTTTTGAACATATTTGCAGGGTTTGTCCAACCATTTCGCCCCTTTGTAAAAAGTCAATTTTTTGGGGATTTTTGTTTTTTTTTTTTTGGCATTGTTTAAAAAGTCTGTTTTAAACTTATTCGCCGAGTTTATCCACTAATTATTCACAAACGACGAAAATACACCGTATATTTTAAAAATCTCATTTTAAGGGATTTTTGTTTCAGTTTTGGGAATTGTGGTCTTGTATGTATATGTTTGTTTTAGACATATTTGCATTCATAAATGACGAAAATAAATCGTAGTTTGGGAAAAATCTCTTTTCTTGGGAATCTTCGTTTTGTTTTTGGAATTGAGGGTTTGTTTTAAACATATTTGCAGAGTTTGTCCATCTATTTCACCCCTTTGTGAAAAATCGGCGTTTTAGGTTTTCTCTTTGGAAGCTGTGATTTGTTTCCATGCGTTTGTTTTAAACATATTCACAGGGTTTGTCAATCTCCTATCCATAAACGTATTTTGTACGAAATACTAATTTATGACAATTTTTCTTTGGTAGATTTGATTTGTAGATTTGACCATACTTCAGCCATAAAATTGTGGGATTTTATGTGTAAGTAAGAATATATATATATATTTGGGTAAAGTCTCGGATTTGGAAATTTAAGTTTTATTTTGTCAATGTTTTTCTTAATTAATACATTTTATTTCAATCGAAATCTACACTAAAAATTTTCTATTGTGTTATATTTACGAAAATGTCGGGTTTTCAAAATTTAATTGCGATTTTATCCCAAACTTTGTAAACAATTCAAAATTCAACACTAACATTCATTCCGTTTCATAATATTTTTATTTTTTATTATCAATTTAAGGCGGGAAATCAGAGCAACCCCCAATTCACTGTGCAGATCCTATTACATCTGACCATATCTCCGAAATTCCATCAATATTGATCTTAGAGTGTCTTAATTATTTCCCGTTTTTTTCTTCCTTTCATTTCTCCCACTGTACACCATGCCACACAGTCAAACTGTTGTAAGTGGCATGTGGTACTTTAGTACTTGTCGTGTATGGCTGTGATGCCTGAAACTGGCACTGATACCAAATGGTACTTGAAGCAATTTTCTTTATTTATCTTTTTCGGTTACCTGGCGACTTAATTACGATGTACGAGTGGAGTCTGTTATGATCTCTTCTTAGTTTTGGGTTTGTGGAGAGTTGTAAAAGTGACAGCCAGTGGCCGTTCAATAATTGAAAATAGTAAAATTCTCTTTGAATTTTGAGCTGTCTTTATGTGGCTATTCAATTTTGCTGAGACCAAGCTTTGGGCGTTAGTTAGACATTCCACATACCAGAGGGCAACTATTTTTTGGACGAAAGAAAGATCAAATAAAATAAAGGAAATGTGTAAACAATACGACAAAAGGTCGGACAATAGGGATTGGGAAATATTATTTTGCTGCATATGGGGACTTAAGCTTAAAACGGAAATACACACATGTAAAAAAATACATAAGCTGTAAGATTAGTAAGGCGATCTGAAACATTTTAGAAATTATTTGGTTTAACCCTAATTTACAGGGTGGCGCAGAATGAGCTATATGGTTTGAATTCTTTATAACTTTTTTTAATTATTATTCTTTCTTTGTTTTTTTTTCTTTCTCAGCATTTTGTGAAGGAGACTTGGGGAATTAATTATGAATCATTACACGATCGAACATAGTACACAAATAATTTGGTAATAATTTCACAATTTGGTAATTAGCGATGAAGCCTATTTCCTATTAAATTGGGAATGTCAACAAGCAAAGCTGCAGGATTTGGGCTACGGAGCAGTTCATCAAGCAACAATCACACCCACTTAAGTGTACTGTTTGGTGCGGGGTAGCCTTCGAAAGAATAATTGACCCATATTTTTTTTAATAAAAGTGGTGTCTAAATCTATGTTATGGAAAATATGCTAAAAAGAGCACGTATGTGCAAAACAGAAAATTGACATCACTTACAGGATATCATTTTTCAAAGGTAATTGCAAAAAATCCCCAATAACGTACTGTATTTAAAAAAAATAATTAACCATTTCAACCTTATAGCTCATTCTGAGCCACCCTGTACTAAGAAGATGTATTGTTATTTTTTACACACTGGCCATAAAATATTGTCTCACTGGTTCCGCTGGACCCACATGTACCTTTGAGGATTAAGCGAAATTTGAATGCATTTCCCTTGAAAGTTTGATTCATCTGCGTTGAGTCTACTATAGAATCTCAACTAAAGGGTGATTTTTTAAGAGCTTGATAACTTTAAAAAAAAAAAACGCATAAAATTTGCAAAATCTCATCGGTTCTTGAAACGTTAGATTGGTCCATGACATTTACTTTTTGAAGATAATTTCATTTAAATGTTGACCGCGGCTGCGTCTTAGGTGGTCCATCCGCTTAGTCCAATTTTGGCATTTCCACGTTTTTGAGTATCAGAGACCCAATTGGTGCGAACGGCGACGAATCGAAAATTGGTGGTCATCATTAACACTGGCCGATACAGCTGCGATATTTTCTTCAGTTCGCACTCTACGTAAGCGTGTTGGTGGTTTAATGTCCAACAATGTAAATTTGGTGCGAAATTTAGTCACAATAGCCCGAATAGCCGCTTCAGTGGGTCGATTAAACTGACCATAAAATGGAAGCGCGCAATGAACTTTCTTAACAGAGCACGCATTTTGATAATAAAATTCAATAATTTGCAAGCGTTGTTCGTTTGTAAGACGATTCATGATGAAATGTCAAAGCATACTGAGCATCTTTCTCTTTGACACCATGTCTGAAATCCCACGTGATCTGTCAAATACTAATGCATGAAAATCCTAACCTCAAAAAAATCACTCTTTACTTAGAAAGCTAAACAGATAAAATCAGGCTAAATAGTAAGAAAGTAGTTACGAATGTTTTAAATATATTTGCAAAGTTTAGCCATCTCCTATTTATAAACGATAAAAATACGTCGTAATTTGTGAAAAATCAAATTTTTTGGGGAGTTTTATTCAATTTTTGGGAATTGGGGGATTGTCTGCTTGAGTTTGTTTTGCAAAATTTTGCCATCTCTTAAACCACGAAAATACGTCGTAAATTGTGAGAAATCGTATTTTGGGAATTTGTATTTTATTTATGGAAATTGAAGGATTGTTTGTTGTGAAATAACTAATATTGGGAATTTTTATTTTATTTTTAGGAATTGGGGGAATATTTTCATGGGCTTGTTTTAAACATATTTGAACGAAAATGTGAAAATACGTTGTAATTTGTGAAAAATCGAATTTTGGGGATTTTTTTAGAGAATTGGGGGATTGTTTGCTTGAGTTTGTTTTAAACATCCCCTATCCATAAACGAGGAAAATACAACGTAATTTGTGAAAAATCAATTTTTGGTGATTTTTATTTTATTTTTGGGAATTGGGGGATTGTCTGCTTGAGTTTGTTTTGCAAAATTTAGCCATCTCCTATTTATAACTCACGAAAATTGTGAGAAATCGTATTTTAGGGTATTTGTATTTTATTTTTGGGAATTGAAGGATTTTTTGTTGTGAAATATCTAATTTTCGGAATTGGGGGAATATTTTCATGGACTTGTTTTAAACATATATGAACGAAAATGCCAAAATATGTTGTAATTTGTGAAAAATATTTTTGTTGGGATTTTTTATTTTATTTTTGAGAATTGAAGGTTTGATTGCTTGAGTTTGATTTAAACATCCCCTATTTATAAACGGGGAAATACAACGTAATTTGTGAAAAATCAATTTTTTTGAGATTTTTTATTTTATTTTTGAGAATTGGGGAATTGTCTGCTTGAGTTTGTTTTAAACATCCCCTATCCATAAACGGGGAAAATACAACATAATTTGTAAAAAATAAAATTTTTGGAAATTTTTATTTTATTTTTGGGAATTGGTGGAATATTTGCATGAGCTTGTTTTAAACATAATTGAACGAAAATGCGAAAATACGTTGTAATTTGCGAAAAATCGAATTTTGGGGAATTTTCATTTTATTTTTGGGAATTGGTAGAATATTTGCATGAGCTTGTTTTAACCATAATTGAACGAAAGTGTGAAAATACGTTGTAATTTGAGAAAAATGGAATTTTGGGTTTGTTTGAATTGTTTGTTTGAGCTTGTTTTAAACATCCCTTATCAATAAACGGGGAAAATACATCGGAATTAATGAAAAATACAATTTTTGAGCATTTCTGCATTATTTTTGGGAAGCTGGGAATATTTGCATAAGCTTGTTTTAAACATATTTGAACAAGAACGCGAAAATACGTTGAGATTTGTGAAAAAAAAAAATAATTTTTGAAAAAGTTTTATTTTATTTTTGGGAATTGGGGGATTTTGCTAGCGTTTGTTTTAAGTCCATAAACTGGGAAAATGCATCTTAAGTTGTGAAAAATCTATTTTTGGGGATTTTTGCTTTTTGAGAATTTTTATTTTATTTATGGGAATTGGGGGATTGTTTGCTTGCGTTTGTTTTAAGCATACCCTATCCATAAACTGCAAAAATGCATCGTAATTTGTGAAAAATCTTTTTTTGGGGATTTTTGATTTATTGTTGGGAATTGTGGGATTTTTTGCTTGAGTTTGTTTTAAACATTCCCTGTCCAGAAAAGGAGAAAATTCATCGTAATTTGTAAAAAATTCAAATTTTTGGGAATTTTTTGAGAATGTGGGGAATATTTACATGAGCTTGTTATAAAAATATTTGGACAAAATATTTTTGAAAATATCAATTTTTGGGAATTTTTGCATTATTTTTGGGAATTGTGGAAATATTTGCATGAGCTTGTTGTAAACATATTTAAACGAAGATGCGAAAATACGTTGTAAAATTATTTTTTGGGTTTTTTTATTTTTTTTTTGAGGGAATTGGGGATTTTTTATTTTATTTTTGGTAATTGGGGGAATATTTTCATGGGCTTGTTTTAAATATATTTGAACGAAAATGCGACAATATGTTGTAATTTGTGAAAAATCATTTTTTGGGATTTTTTATTTTATTTTTGCGAATTGGGGATTGTTTGCTTGAGTTTGATTTAAACATCCCCTATCCATAAACGAGGAAAATACAACGTAATTTGTGAAAAATCATTTTTTTGGGGATTTTTGTTTTATTTTTGGAAATAGTGGGCATATTTGCATGAGCTTGCAAAGATGCATCGAAATTTGTAGAAAATCTCATACCCATATATTCCTATACGTTACAATCTGCTCTTGGTGATATTTCCGGGAGCTCTCCCAATCCACGAATTTCGTTATTTACCCTTGACCCATGGCATCCCTATTCTAGCGAAGGATCATCGGCTGCATGGAAACAGCAAAAGTACACTGCGCACACACAAGCAAGTGCGAGTCTGTCAGTGTTTAGCAGCGGCAGCAGTGACAGCAGCAGCATTTGCTTTAAACCGGAGATGATTTATAACGCGTTCTTTTATTTTGACAATAAAACTCTGGCTAACAACAGCAGCAGCAACAACGAAACAAAAAACTGGAGGTGAAGTTTATGACCACGCAAGTTGTACTCTCTCGTCAGAAGTAGTAAAATGTTGTAAATTCTTTGGCTTTTTTTATGTGTGTGTGTGCGTGTGTGTGAGTGCTTTCTTTCCTTTTGGCCGACCATTTGGCAGTTGCAACTGCAGTGGCCCGTTGAGAAAGAAATGCAAAAATAAACAACAACAACAACGACAAAAAAACAAACATACCAATAATAATAACAATAATAAAGTGGCGAACTAGGTGATGGAGGGCGGGACGGTGCACGGAGGGAGGAGCAGGATGAGACAAAGAAGAAGAAGAGGGAGAAAAAACAACAGCAACAGTGCAAGCAAAACAATTGGCATCGACACGCTAAACCAAACAAAAGTCAAACATGCAAAGTCCACATTTACCGGATAAAGTTGTGGTCTCCCGATATTGCTGCTGTTGCTGTTGTTGGTGGTTGTGATGCAGCATTGACCGGTTGTTATTGTTGTTGGTTAAATGGCTTGAATGCATTCATATGACATTAGCTGTCATAGAATTGTAAAAATACAATAACAACAACTGCAGGAACTACAATAGCAACAAAAAACTGAAAGAGAAAATTGTTCCTTTTTCTTTCGTCTTTGATATGCGACGACGGTAGAGGGGGTGAATAAAAGCTAGGATAACAAATTCGATTCGATTCGTGATATACAAAACCGGGAAAGATGGTGATTCAATTTTTCAACAGGAAAGAAAAGCCTAAAGACGATCGGGCCGACTACATGAAATCTATCCCATTATATAGTCGCGCAGCAGAGCAAAAACAAATTCGGCAACAACAAAATACAAGTAATTTTTTGAATGGTGAGCCATACTGTCAAAGCAAAATATATGGGATTTGACAGTTTCGGTTACTTTTGAATGAAAAAAATTCAATCAGCTGGGCTCCTGCTATCACCTTTGTAAATACGCCTTGATAAAGCTGATACTTTCATAACATAATGATGAGTCTCGCAATTGGTGCCTATAGTCAAAAAATTTGAAAATAAAAATCCACAATATTTTATATTGTCGTCGTGGCGGCAAAAGTGTAACTTTTCGAAAAAATTATTCTTGCATTTGAAATCTCTTTTCTTGTATTGTAAAATTGTACCAATTTGAAAAATGCATTGAGCTAAGTATCATTACAATCGGTACATAATTGTACTTTTGGCAATCATTTCAAAATTTGGCATGGTAGAGGTTACCAATTTTGGAAGGTCACCCCAACCATTACGGATCCAAAATTTTGCAACTAATCTGAAAAATACTTCTGCTCCAAGCATCTGTGAAGTCTTTTTCATCGAGAAATATTTTTCCATTCAAAAGTTACAGAGTTAATTTCAAAAAAATCGATTTGGCACACACAGTGCCTGCTTTCTTCTCATGTCTCATATCAAAACTTCGGCCTAAGATGTATGGGGGTACATACCTGTCCGTTCCACTTTTACTGTAGGTGTTCGTTATGTGAAATGTAACATGATACAGAAAAATTGATCAATATCTAATGTGAAATGAGGATGCTGTAGCTGTAATAGAATACACCGAAAGAATATTTTTATTGACGACATAACTTTGAAAGTGGAAAAATAGGCTGTGTGAAAATTAAGTGAACAGATTGCAGCGTGTGACAATTTTAATTTTTTTCATTGGAGCTGAACAAGACCATATACATATGAAACTAGAGGTCGTATATAAAGGGTGATTTTTTAAAAGCTATAGGAAAGTTTTTCAAAAAAACACATAAAATTCAGAAAAATTCATGTAATCTTTATTTGAATCCATAGTCCATATAATTTAAAGTTTGAAGATTATTTCATGCAAATGTTGACCTTGACTGAGCCTCAAATGGTCCATCCGCTTAGTCCAATTTTGGCATACTCTTTCCAACATTTCGGCCGGTATCTCACGAATAAATGTTTCAATGTTGTCTTTCAATGCGTCAATTGAAGCGGGCTTGTCTTATAGACATGAGCTTTAACATAGCCCCACAAGAAATAGTCTAAAGGGGTTAAATCGCACGGCCAATTGACACGTCCCGAACGTGAAATAAAATGTTTACCGAACTCGCCTCTCAATAAGTCCATTGTTGCGCGTGCTGTGTATCATGTGGCACCGTCTTGTTGAAACCACATGTCATGCAAGAGCATTTTGGGCAAAAAAAAAATTGGATATCATCTCACGGATGCCCTCACCATTCACAGCTACGTTACGATTCGCATCATCTTTGAAGAAGTACGGTCCAATGATGCCACCAGCCCATAAACCGCACCAAACTGTGACTGTTTTCTGGATGCATTGGTAGCTCTTGCAATGGTTCTGGCTGATATTCACTCCAAAATCGACAATTCTGCCTATTTACGTACCCATTGAGCCAAAAATGAGCTTCGTCTCTGAATGAGAACGTCGCGCGATGAACTTTCTTAACAGAGCACGCATTTTGATAATAAAATTCAATAATTTGTTCGTTTGTAAGACGATTCATGGTTAAATTATAGACTAAACTGAAGATGTTTGACAGTGAAACAAAACACGAAACGTGCGTCAGCTGTTTAAACCAGTGTTGCCAAAAAGATAATAGATAAAAAATCACCCTTTAGTAAAGTTGTGTTTCCTTTTTACAGGACTTGTAATTTCTATCGAATATCGAAGTTTTAATAATTAATATTCGTACTTTTGCGAGTCATACAAAGACGATATGGGTATCAAATGAATGAGAAGGATATCTTTTAAAAATACTTCGAATTGCATGCATGTAACTGTATTAACATTTTCCGCTTTAAGAAGTTAATATTTAATTTATTTTTATTTTTAGGGGGAAATTTGAAATGGTTCAAATTTAAATTTCTTTTTTATAGTTATATTTATTTATTTATTATGAATTACAATACAAAGTAAATTTATATTCTAATGATTTGTCCATGGATTGAGCCGGGGTGACTGAGACCATTGTAGCTAGTTATATATATCTGTATATAATGACAATTATTTCTGTATCTGTATATAATATAATCCCCATTTTTTGAATGATGCCTAAATGAAAAATATGACGTCACTAAACCCATTTTTGAGAAATAATTTAATACAGGAGCTGGATTTTAAGAGCCAAAATTCATTTTTAAAAAAAGCGCTGCGGTATATATTTCTTTCCGATCGGGAGCTATACAATTTTTATAAAATACTAACACCAAATACGAAAAAATTTTCAGTTGTCACTATGAAAAACTATGAAAAAGGTCCAATAATTCGACCAATAGTTACTCTAAGACAAGAATCAATATTTATATTTAAAGTGCTGTCAAGGGTCTATTAAATCAATTTGGACAAAAATGCAACATAAAAAATATTACACGGGAAAACATGACTTTTGGGGGTGTTTTCAGGAGGATGGCTGGAAATTGTTTTTCCATTTGTATGGAACTCAACCCAGTCTAATGTATGTAGTCATCTTAATATAGTGTGTCTTGGTTTTTTACTTCGAATCATATAGGGTGTAAAGATGCATTATGTAAAAGGGAAATTTGGATTATACGCTGTTATAAAGGGTGATTTTTGAAAGCTATAGGAAAGTTAAAAAAAAACACATAAAATTCAGAAAAATTCATGTAATCTTTATTTGAATCGATAGTCCATATAATTTAAAGTTTGAAGATTATTTCATGCAAATGTTGACCTTGACTGCGCCTCAAATGGTCCATCCGCTTAGTGCAATTTTGGCATTTCCACGTTGTTGAGTAACAGAGGCCCGATTGCTGCGAACGGCGACGAATCGATAATTGATGGTCATCATTAACACTGGCCGACACAGCTGCGATATTTTCTTCAGTTCGCACTCTACGTAAGCGTGTTGGTGGATCAATGTCCAACAATGTAAATTTGGTGCGAAATTTAGTCACAATAGCCCGAATAGCCGCTTCAGTGGGTCGATTAAACTGACCATAAAATGGAAGAAGCGCGCGATGAACTTTCTTAACAGAGCAAGCATTTTGATAATAAAATTCAATAATTTGCAAGCGTTGTTCGTCTGTAAGACGATTCATGGTTAAATTATAGACCAAACTGAAGATGTTTGACAGTGAAACAAAACACGAAACGTGCGTCAGCTGTTTAAACCAGTGTTGCCAAAAGATAATAGCAAAAAATCACCCTTTATATACCCGAAGCACCTTATTCGCCTGTATCAGCCATATTGCATGTCAGTAATTTAAAATTTTCTCTCTTCTCTCCGATTTTGATAAAAATTTCCAATTATGTTCTTTCCTATATGGAGAATAAAGCTGAATTTCTCGATTTCTAAAAGATAAGAAATCGAAGACACTAGGCAATTTAAAAAACTATAATTTTTTTGTGGTTTGAGATATACAATACAAATATTCTATTCTAATTTCAATCAAATTTCGTCTAGTTTTACAGAAAATTGTGAAATCTTAATTTTAATCTTATTTTTTTTATTTATTTTATAAACAAAAAATATACCTTAGAGAAGAACCATGAAATTACTCATGTGGTAAAGTGTCTGTACTTCTCGATTCCCGATCAACTATTTTTGAATCCGATTCTTAGAATCGGACCTGAGAATCGATTCTTAATCGGAATCGGTAGAAATGTTTAACCATAAAAATCAAGAAGTATAATTTTAACTAACTAGTACAGAAAATGCGCACAATAACAAAGTTAGGGCACTTAAGAACGATATACACGCTGTCCAAATGTTTTGATAGCCTCTCCCTACAAGCGAGAGTGGACTTTAAATTTATTTAAATTTGCGTAAAAATATCTCCAATCCATGGTGGAGAGTATATACGAATCGCCATGGCCGAACTTTAGGCCTTTTTAATAGTTTTACACTAAGGTGCTCTTCCTTAAACGACTATTCTGAATAATATATAATATATATAGTTTTTGGAAAACGTTCTTCTTATAGATTTTTCCCGATCTATTGGATGATACCATTTCAAAAATATATATTTTAATGTTCACCTTTACTTTTAGGAATTAAAAATAAATGTAACATTTAGAAATCTGCGGACACTTTTATTTTTTTAATATTTTTAGAAGAAAGTTGCCTACAAGTTTATCAAATTCCAAACTATTGCTTTTCATCGTTTTTGAGATATTGAATTTTAAAGTTAGTTTCTTATTTTTTTCGCCTAGACTATGTTTTGACATTTGTCATTTATTTCGAGGTCCTTTAAGTACTGATGAATTAGATCATGTTTTGTGTAATATTTCATCAAAACTAACACTTTCTAATTAACACTAACATGAAAACAACTACAAAAAGTTGTTCTAATGATAGTTTCATTAGTCAAATGCGATTTTAGCGACGACCGATGTGGTATGAATATATCAGATTTTCTCGAAGATCTTGATATTAAAATGTAAATTATATCCAAAAGTTCAGGAAATTGTATTGTTGGTAGTGAGCAATGATAAAGAAAAAATCGACTGAACTATTTCACCGTATTTTCAGTATATGTTAGATTTTTTATTGGTGTTACTAACAATTCTTGTTTATCTAACATATAATACTTTATTTCACGAAATATAAATAATATTTTAATAGAAAACTATCTTGGTTTATATGTCCGCTCTCACCATTTTGAATAAAACTTTCTACATGGATCAATTCTGTATAAATAATAAGCACTTAAAAATACTTTTCCATCGGCAGTTTTATCTATGCATATTTTGTATAATATGTTAAATCATTATCGTCTATTACTTTATCCGATATTTGCATTACAAACATTGGGATTATTACGCAATAATTTAATTTTTCCAAATGCTTGGACTGTTTGGAGGTACGAAAACCCCAGTGTTTGGTACATATTAAGCTCCTAACCTTTATACCACTGTAAATTTTTTATATCAATTCCACATTTAGTGTCATTTCCTTTTGTTTAATTAATAAAATTGCAGCTTTTAAATTTCACAACTTGTTACCACCAAAAGTACGAACAAAGTTTTTCATTAAATTAAATTTCGATTCCCAAGCATCGATAATCGATTCCAGTATAAAGTTGGACACATGTAATCGATTCCAAAAGAATCGTTTTTGAGCCCTCAGAATCGATTCTCGATTAGAATCGGAATCGATTTACCATTCACTACTCCAAATATCAATTTTTAATTGTTTGCAAGCAACGAACTCAAAAGGTGCCACCAAATATGTTCTTACATATTGACCGAGTTTACCTTGACATGGTGAACTTCGGAAGAATTTTAAATGTCAATTTTCGTTATCTCAACCTCAAAATTCTTGTTTCGTAGACAAAGTTCCGTTTAGTGACACACAGAGCTGCCACGCAATGAAAGTTTGTTATATTTTCACGTAACCGAATGTGAAAACCGAACGGATTTCATAATCCCAGCCAATAATTTCTTTCGTGGATGTTATAAATCATAATTATGCAAAAACGCGTTAAACATAAAAACTATTTGTATTGCGGGACATAATATAACTGTTATGGTTATTTTTAGCTTTAATTTGAAGCTGCTGAATTCAAGATAAATAGCCAACCAAAAATAATCAACGCAACGTAACGAAAGAAAGACTTTCTTCTTGGGGCTACAGCTACAGCCGCTGTAATGGGTCAACTTTTCATCGGTTGAACGTTTTCTTTTTTCTTCTTTTTTGTTTCAAAAAGTGTGTACGTATGTACTGTCATTATCTCATTGACGGTGGCAATTGATTTCATAATTTTAAAACATATATGTATGTATAAATGTACATAAGTGAGGCTGTATGTACACACATATTATTTTAAGCATATGTTAGTACCTGTCTTCGTACCTGGTCTAAGATTATTTGTTTTAATGAAAATGTACACTAGCGTGCATAAATATTGATACAGTTAGTATTTTTCACTCTACACTCGATGACAGCAATCTATGTAGATAAATAAAGCTGCTGCATGGACGACTAAGTGATCACCGGAAATTGAAATTTGGAGCGTACATTCGAACGAAGTACAAAATTCATACTTTTAAGGGGAAAACATGTCATTGTCCTGTAATCGTCTTGAAATTATATAGGTACGCTCCTTTCACATCACGAAAAGGACCAAAAAGAGTTTTGCGAAAACTTTACTTTTTCAAGGAAATTCTTTACCCTCCACCATTGATTGCATTCCACAGAGGATTTCGATTTCCGTAGAAGTGCAGTAATATCAAACATATACAATATTAAAAAAAATAATTTTATAAATAAATATAATATTTTAACCATACATTAATATTTTACCAATACGATAATTCAAAAAATAAATATTCTTATATTTATATTTTCACAAAGCTTAAATACCATAAATATTGGCAGATAGTGGGTGCTCTAGTTGGTTGTATTTCCATTCTATTTTAATTCCAAAAGTACAAATTTTGATAATCCATTATCAGACGTACATAGTGCAAATTAACTTAACTTCATGATTCAACCAATTTTTGCCGTAAAAGAAAGAAGTACGAATTTGGAAAAAACTTTTTATTTTGCGTGTCTATACAGTCTTAGGAATGTATACACCGAATTCCATGATTTCAGCTGCGGCCATTTGGTTGGTACCATTTTTACCCCCTTAAGAGCACAACTATCGAAAAATCTCTTTATTTGACGCTTCTTTCTACCCATTTAGAATTTCATCATTCTAGCTGTAGCTATTTAGTTAGTACTATTTTTATTCCTCTGTACCATTGTATCTCTTGCAAGTACGAATTTTGAAAATCCGTGTCTACGCAGTCAGAGGAATGTATACTCCGACTCTAGCTGTGGTCATTTGGTTGGTACTATTTGTACCCCCTTTTTCATTTTAACCCCAAGAAGAACGAATATCGAAAAATCCGTTTATTTTACGTGTCTACGCAATCAGAGGAATGTATATACCGAATTTCATTATTCTAGGTGTAGCCGTTTGGTTGGTACCATTTTTATCCCTCTGTACCCATTGTAGTACGAATTTGGAAAACACCTTTTATTTTCCATGTCTACGTAGTCAGAGGAACGTATACTCAGAATTTCATGACTCTAGCTGTGTTCATTTGGTTGGTACTATTTTTAACCCCTTTTTCCATTTGGTTGGTACCATTTTTATTCCTCTATTCCCATTTTACCCCTTAAAAGTACTAATTTGGAAAAAATACTTTTATATTATGTATCTACTCTATTAGAGGAATCTACACACTGAATTTCATGTTTCTAGCTGTTGTCGTTTAATATGTACCATTTTTATCCCTTTTTTGCCCCATTCACAAAAAGAATCACTTTATGGTGCACTTTTTTGTTATCGGGGGAATGTGCATACCCAATATCAAGTAAGTACAAGCAGATATATTGAAAAAATATGCTTAAATACTCTAAAATATTAGTGATTATTATGGGTATTTTTAGTCTTTGTGAGGGAAAATTTTTTCCCTTTGGTCCGATTTCGCCCCGTTTCAATCCCAACCAATCTACGACTATAAGACGCATTTATGGAAAATATGAACATTCTAGCTCCTTTCGTTTAGATGCTAGCGCGCTTTCAACAGATGAACGGACGGACATGGCTAGATCGTCTTAGAATTTTATGACGATCAAGAATATATATACTTTATAGGGTCTCAGGTCGATATTTCAAGGTGTTACAAACGGAATGACAAAGTTAGTATACCTCCATCCTAGATGTGGAGGGTATAATGATATTAATTAAAGGGGTATAATCGGTATGTACATTCCGTAAATGGCGGAGACGCGAAAAAATTCAGAGATTTCTTTGAAATTCATATTATTTTTTTTGGCGCCATATTCTTTACAATAAACATAGCTTTTTTATTTATATTAATTGTGGAACACAAAAAATAACGAGATCCTGAGAACGGATTTTGGTAGAAGACACGTAAGAACATACGTGTATTGGCGTTTTGAAAGTGTACGTACGGTGCACAGTGGTTCAAAATCAAAATCAATCGATAACTTTTGTTCTAGTTAACATTTTTGAGTTCTGTAAAAAATTAAAATTAGACAAGGTCCCAAGGTGTATTTTTCTATACAACATTGAAAATCGAGCAATCTGATATATTTTAGAAATTAGCCTAAAGTTGACTACTTTTCTATTTTAAAGAAAAGTAAAATTGTTATTTTTTTCAAAAAGGAATTTTTTTAAATATTCATTACAGGCAAACTTTATTCGGCAAAATATAGCTAAAATATCACAATTTTGTATAGAATAAATTTGAGTGCAAAATCTCTTATAATGTGTGAAAAACAGTTCGAAAATGTCGATTTTTTTCAATTTTTGAAATCTGAAAAAAACTGAAAATCTATAATACGAAAAAAATATTTTTTCTGTGAATTATGAACAAATGCCTAAAATATTATTAAGAAAATAAATATTTTACTTTTCATTAAAATCGTAAAATCGAAAACTAGTTGACTTTGGGCTAAATTCTAAAATCTATCGGATATATTTTTCATTTTTATATATCAAAATAATCCTTGGGTCCTTGCCTAATTTCAATTTTGTACAGAACTCAAAAATGTTTACTAGAACAAAAGTTATTGAATTTTGATACAGAACTGGTGGTCATTTTAGAGTGGGGGTCTATATTTCCCCTTTTGCACATTCATACAACGAATCGGTATGTGAAACCTCGTGATCCTTACATTTCATTTATAGGATGTGTTCATCAATATTACTTAAGATATAGGGTGGGCCATTTAAAATTTTAAATTAGAATCGGCTTTAAAAAAAAGTACTGATTATTTTTTCAAATTTCTGGAAAGGTTGAGCTTTGTCATTAAATAGCACCGTAAGACAATTTAAAAAAAAAAAAAAAAAGTTACACTTGATCCGGATGATAAACGTATGAAACTATAGGCAAAATGGAGGTACTTGGCGTTTTTTTATTTCATCCTTTTGCGCTTTCACAGGACTACAAAGTTCCGAAGGATAGAATTTTTCAAAAAAAAAATATTTTATAACTTGTTCGCAATCTACGGTAACGGTATTAGTGTCAAATTAAAGAGGAGAATATCTATTAAAAATACTTCAAATGTCGTGTTTCTATCTGTATTAGTTAGCATTACCACCTATTTCGAGTTTAACCCTCAGTTTTTCTAGTTTATTAATATCGCACTTTTTACGACACAACATTTTTTATGGTTGTTAATACTAAAGTAATACTGATAAAACTTAAAGTATTTATGGCACATATTCTCTTCTTTGATTTAGAATTTATACATTTGTCATAGGGTGCGAATAAGTATTAAGATAATTTTTGAAAAATGGTATCCTTTGGAACTTTGGAAAATGAAAATCTAAAAACGTCAATTAACTCTATTTCACCTATAGCTTCAGATGTAAAGGGTGGTTTTTTAGCTATTATCTTTTTGGCAACACTGGTTTAAACAGCTGACACACGTTCGTGTTTTGTTTCACTGTCAGATATCTTCAGTTTGGTCTATAATTTAACCATGAATCGTCTTACAACGAACAACGCTTGCAAATTATTGAATTTTATTATCAAAATACGTTAACAAAATGTTAAGAAAGTTCATCGCGCGCTTCCATTTTATGGTCAGTTTAATCGACCCACTGAAGCGGCTATTCGGGCTATTGTGACTAAATGTCACACCAAATTTACATTGTTGGACATTAAACCACCAACACGCTTACGTAGAGTGCGAACTGAAGAAAATATCGCAGCTGTATCGGCCAGTGTTAATGATGACCATCAATTATCGATTCGTCGCCGTTCGAAGCAATTGGGCCTCTGTTACTCAACATCGTGAAAATGCCAAAATTGGACTAAGCGGATGGACCATTTGAGGAGCAGTCCAGGTCAACATTTGCGTGAAATAATCTTCAAACATTAAGTGTAATATAGACTGGACTTTGAAAGTAATCGGTGGTTCAAATTAAAAGTTAACAAAAAACATACAAAAAAATAAATACAAATTTTGACTTTCTTTAAAATCCAAAAATACTGAAATTGCAAATTATACCTGATTACCAAAATTTCAATGTTAATATCTCAAAATAATCCTTGCGTCCTTGTCTAATTGTTTTTTACAGAACTCATTTTTTAAAGAAACCACTGTGCAACGTAGATATGAGATAGGAAACGATTTTGCGAAATTCGTACTTTGAAGGGGTAAAATGGGAAAATAATAAAAATATTTCGTTCCTAGATCAAGCCATCTGTGAGCTAAACATCCTTAAAATCATGTGTATTTTTTTGTGTTAAATTTTTTATCAATTTTTTTTCTGAAATAATAAACCCTTGAAAGCACTTTATATATAAATTTTGATTCTTGTCTTAGAGCAATGAATTGGTCGAATTAGTGGACGTTTATACTAATATTTTGTGGATGTTATGATGTGTATAGTTGACCTGTTTGATTTTAATGTTTTGTATTATTGTCCGGCTTAAGGTCTCAAGTAAATAAAAACAAGATGTTGTTTGTTTATTATTTTATTTTTCAATTTTGTTCCCGATATTTCGAACGACTTCGCCGATCATCCTCAGGGGCGTTACACTAAACAAATATACATAAGAATAACAATCAATATACAAACCATTTTTAAACAATTAATATAATTACATTTTAACAAACAAAACGATCCTTCAACTTTCACAAGTTTTTGTCAACTACTGTCCGTCTTTCCTATTCTTGTGTATGATATTTCTGTATATGTCTGTGTCTGTCTTGTAATTTAGTCTCTTTTCAGTAGGAACGTCCGTAATGTAGAGCATTTCTCGCGTCTTTGACATTGTATATAGAGTCCTTCGTAAAGTTCTTGAGTACGTCAACAATATATCTGCATAGTCCATAAGCAGGTGAGTTAATTGAGGAGCAGATTGGTCTCAGAGGAGTACCTTCCTTGTGAATTTTGGGGAGTCCGTATATTCTTGGGGCAGTAGCAATTTTATTCGTCAATTTGTTCTTTTCCATGAGGCTTATCAAGTTTTTATTAAATAGTTTATCTACAAATCTGTTGTTTTTTGTTTGTAGACTCGAAGTCGGATCTCTTTTTAAGCGTCTGTATGTACATATGTCCCTCAAAATTACTTTCATCTTTGATTGATATTCGTCCTTGTACATTGCCACTGTTTTACCCCCTCTGTCCGCGTTCAATATAAGGATGTCATTATTTTCATTCAAAAACTTTCTCGATTGTCCCACTGTGTCAAGTATAAGTTTGTCTCTCCTGTTAAGTTTGTGTTTGTGTAAGTGGATTTTCACAGTGATTACTGAAAACTTCTTCGTGTTTGGTGGTAGTATTTGATAAAAACTATATTGCTGCAGTCAATACCTTTCGAATGATGGCTAAATGATAAACATCGGAATGAAATTGACGCCGCAGCGCTCATTTTTGTAAAAAGTGTTTGAACATTTTGGCTGTGAAAAGCATCGTCTGCTTTTAATTATTTCACATAAATGGAGTCAGTGACGTCCGTTTTTAGTAATTTTGTCATCATTCGACATGTATTAATTCCTCCTATTTATTTTTCATTACAACTCTTACAAAATGTTTCCAAGAAATATGAGTTTTTAGCTGTCACTTTGAAAACGTGCAAAAAAATAAATATAAACGCCCATTCATACTACCAATGATACTAAGACAAGAATAACAATTTATATTTAAAGTTTGGACAAAACAAATTTTGGGCAAAAATGCAATATAAAACATGATATTTAGAGCAGTTTCAGGAGCGTTTATTTATTTATTTATAAAATGCAAGTCTATGGAAATAGCATTTTCCTGGGGGTGACCGCTGCAATTTATTTGCGTAACCCATCCTAATGTATATTAGGATAGGTCGCGAAAATAAAATGTATATGGATGGGTTACGAAAATAAATAGCAGCGGTCACCCTCCAGAAATGAAGATTGGATTGTTTAATGATGATCTGCAAAATATTTCGTTGCTGGCTTAAGCCTTCTTTGAGCTAAACGCTCCTCAAAACACCTCTAAAAATCATGTTTTTCCCGTGTATTTTTTTTATTACACGTCCAATTTTTTCAGAATCAATAGACCTTTGTAAGCACCTTAAATATACTTTTTCCTTGCATTAGACCAATAAGTTACTACAAGAATCAAAATTGATATTTCAAGTGCTTTTAATGGCCTATAATTTCAGAAAATGTCAAAAACATAATTTTTAGTGGTGTTTTCAAGAGCGTTTAACTCACACACGGCTTGCAAACCGTCATTAAACAATCTAAACATTATTTTCGTGGGGTGGCTGGAGATTGTTTTTCCGTTTGTATGAACCGAGACCCATCCTAATGTATTTAGCCTGATTGCAGAAATAAATCCATGAATAAATGTATAAGTTATACACCTTCTTTTAAAAAAAATAAAGTCATGCCCGAAGAATTTTTAAAAGTTTTCAGGATTTTCGTTCTAACAATTATGCCTGCCAGTGTAGTGCGGACATAGAAACCATTGAACATCATGTATATAGCACTCGTACTTGAGCATTAATACAATTAATTAAAACACTGGAACAGTATGTACCAACGATGAATATCTACATATGTGCAAGTGTATGTACATACATGCGAGTATGTACATATGTATGTACTCATATGTAATGCTACAATTTAAGTCATTTTAATGCCGTCGCCGTCGTCGTTGTTGCCGTTGAAAACTTTACGACCGCAAATCACGCGTGAAAGTTATACTAAAAGATTCATTTTGTTACTGTTGTTGTTGTTGTTACTCTTACCTTCTTTTCTTCGGCGGTTTTTTGTTTTTTGATTATACCATTCGGTGTTGTTGTGCCTATTTGTATTATGCATGTTACGCTGCGCTGTTGTTGTAGAGATGTTGTCTGCCCCAGCCAACAGACTGGCAGTTTATTATTTTTTGTGGTAACACTCGTCGTACTTTCGACAACAACTGTTACCATTTAATGAATGAAATGAGCCATTAGTTCAATGTTTCTAGGGAGTAGTCAGCAGTTAGATAGATAGGAGCAGTTCATCAAGTACATGTGGAAGTATTACGAAAATTGTGCATTTTTGAATTAAGAAGGGGTACCCCCCCTATGAAGAAAGATTTTAATTGAAATTGGAGGCAAACGATTGCTGCAATCACGTGTGGTGGTGGTGTTGGAGGTTGTTATCATCATCACAAAATTGGATAAACAATTTGACGAATCGCTGAACAAGATAAAGTCAAAATTTGTCTGTAAGAAGATGCCGCCGTCTTGAACTGCCAGCGAACAGTGAATTGGTTATGCTGGGCCAAAAGAATTTCACAATTTGCCAATTACCAAAATATCTAAAAGTTTTTTGTTAGTCAATCTTGTCAAACAAACAAATTTAAATGTCTTGTAAATAATTAATAGTTTTAATTATAATTTTAATTCATAATTTCATATAAAAAACAAGTAAGGAAAGGCTGAAGTAGGGAAGAGCTGAATATATGATACCATCCACTCTCAATCTAATTACAAGGTTTTATTATCAAATCTGAATGACTAAAACTGTTAGTGAAAATATAACCACAGCACTGTAGCCAAAATATGAATAAGTTCTAGGTGTCCAGAAGTCAAATTGGAAAGGACATTTTTATGGGGCTATATCAACATATTCACGGTAAATGTTTCTTTCAAAATATAACGAGATTTGGCAAATTTAAACAAAATCGGTCAATATGCGGTTTCTAGAGCGGAGAGTTGTAATCGTTGAAAAGTGCACTCAGAAAAAAAGCATTCCTAAATCTGAGTAAAGTCCATGCTACAATTTAGTTCAACAATTTTACTCCAGTTCAGTAACAATTTCCTAAAAGGTTGGAAAATGAACTAAATATGAGTAAAGTTTAACTCTTTCAAAGCCATAATAAGTAGTTCATTTACTAGAAATAGGGTAGTGAATTTACTTAAAATCGTTTCTTTGGATCTAATAAAAAGTTCTTACAATTGAGTAAATTCATATTTATGTGGAAGAGTATTTACAAGGTTTTAAGTAAGAAAAAAAACTGAATTTTCTTATGGAAAAAATTCCATTTAGGAAATTTTAACTTAAAAATGTATTTAAGTTAAATAATATGTTTACTGAAATTTATGTCGAGTTCTTCATACATTTAAGTGTTAATGAACTAATAAAAAATCACTTGGAATTGTTTAGAAAATTCTTGAATATTAATATAAGAAGCAATTCTCGTTCGTTTACAGAGACTTATTTCTTAAATACTTCAAGTATTAATCTAAACAACCACTGCGATGGCGCCTCTCTTGCCTTCGCAGCAATTATGGAGTAATAGCTCAACTCTTTATGGCAGAGCAACTTTTGAGAAATATTTCATGTTGTCATTTTTTTAATCAGTTTTGCATACTCTGAAGCAAAATCATTTGTTTGATTTTTCAGTTAAATTGAACTTATTTTAAGTTCACTATTTTCCTTGTATCAAGTCAAATTTTCCTCACTTTAAGTAAACCAGTAAGGAAAGGCTAAAGTCGGGCGGGGCCGACTTTATGATACATACCACTTTCAATCCGAATACAATTCAATTCGGTGAAAAAGTGAAAACGGGAAGGTTTTTTATATCCTGTAAAAGTATGTGTTTGACAAAAAATTTTATATCGAAAAGGACATTTGTATGAGGATATATTGAAACCTGGAACGAAATAGGTGAAATATAAAATGTATAGTTTGGCCAAAATCGGTTAAACTTATGGGAGCAATATTTGAATGTGGGCTATATTTAAATCTGAACCGATCTTTCCCACTTTCACCATAGTTTTGTTTAGTTAGATTATAAGATGTTGTGCCAAATTTAAAGAAAATCGAGTATAATATGTGGTTTCTAGAGAGGAAAATGTCAAATCGGGAGCGACATTTGTATGGGGACTATATCTAAATCTGAACCGATCTTACCCAATTACTGCATAGTGTTTCTAGTTGGATTATAAGATGTTGTCCCAAATTTAAAAAAAATCGGGTACAATATATGGTTTTTAGAGCGCAAAATTCAAATCGGGAGCGACATTTGTATGGGGCCTATATCTAAATCTGAACCGATCTAGCGCGCTTTAGTCACATGTGTTTCTAGTTAGATTATAAGATGTTGTGCCAAATTTAAAGAAAATCGATTAGAATATGTGGCAGTTAAAGCGGAAAAAGTCAAATCGGGAGCGACATTTATATGGGGGCTATATCTAAATCTGAACCGATCTTACCCAATTTCTGCATAGGTGTTTCTAGTAAGATTATAAGATGTTGTGCCAAATTTAAAGAAAATCGAGTACAATATGTGGTTTCTACAGAGGAAAATGTCAAATAGGGAACGACATTTGTATGGGGGCTATATCTAAATCTGAACCGATTTGACCTATTTTCACCATAGATGTTCTTAGTTTAAATATAAGATGTTTTGCCAAATCTGAAGACAATCTGATACAATATGTGGTTTCTAGAGCGAAAAAAGTCTATTCGGGAGCGAAATTTGTATGGGATCTATATATAAATCTGAACCGATCTGACCGATATTCACTATGGGTGTTTCTAGTGGAAATATAAGATGTTTTACCAAATCTGAAGACAATCTGATACATTATGTGGTTTCCAGAGCAGAAAAAGTCAAATCGGGAGCGAAATTTGTATGGGAGCTATATATAAATCTGAACCGATCTGTCCGATATTCACCATGGGAGTTTCTAGTGGGAATATAAGATGTTTTACCAAATCTGAGGACAATCTGATACAATATGTGGTTTCTAGAGCGGAAAAAGTAAAATCGGGAGAGAAATTTGTATGGGAGCTATATATAAATCTGAACCGATCTAACACATTTTTACCACAGGTGTTTCTAGTTACAATATAAGATGTTTTGCCAATTTTAAAGAAAATCGGGAGTGAAATTCGTATGGGGGCAATATCTAAATCTGAACCGATTTTCTTCAAATTAAATAGTGTTCGTCCTTATCCCGAAAAACATCGTTGTGCAGAGTTTCATTTGGTTCTGTCTACAATTGCGACCTGTATCGTGATTACAAGAATAGATGGACGGACGGACGGACGGACAGACAGACAGACGGACATTGCTAAATCGACTCAGAAAGTGATTCTAAGACGATCGGTATAATTAACAATGGGTCTATCTCGTTTCCTTTTGGGTGTTACAAACAAATGCACAAAGACATAATACTCTCGTGGAGTGTATAAAAATTACTTGTTTTAAGGAAAAAATCTGCAAAATTGTGTTCAGTTTAAGTAAATATTTACTTGATTTTAGTAAAAAAGTACTTACTTTTAGGAAAATTTTACTAAGATTTAGTAAAATTTTTCTTTTTTAAATTTACTAAAAATTTTCTTGGTTTTAGGAAAAATTTACTTAGATTTAGGAAATTTTAAGAAAAAATTTACTTAGATTTAGAAAAATGTACTTGGTTTGAGGAAAACCTTACTGGAATTTTCCTCAATTTGTGTAAATAATTACTTGGTTTGAGGATTATTGAACTAGAATCAAGTTCAAAGCATATACTACTTTCCAGGAAAAGTTTGAACTGTATATGAGGAAATATTGCTGTAGCGCTATTCAATTTTCCTAAATTTTAGTTCATTTACTTCATGTCTAAATCGATTCAGAAAGTGATTCTACATCGATCGATATACTAAATGGGTCTATCCTCTTCCTTTGGAGAAGAAACAAATGCAAAAAGGCATAATACCCTAGTGGAGGGTATGATGAATTAACTATAAGGATAGCGCTACAAAGCAGATTTTTACCAATAAAACAAGTAAGGAAAGTCCAAAGTCGACAAAGTTCTTTTGATTGTTACAAACAAATTTACAAAGATATAATACCCTAGTGACAATTTCCCGTAGTTCCTCAATGTTACTTCCAATTACTGAACATTACATTAGGACCTTTGAATTGGAGTGTAAATTTCCTCTAAACTGTGCATACTCGATTTTTCGAAAATTTCGCTTACATGGCCCATCCTATACTAAGTTGAAATTACAATTATTCATTTTTGTCCATTATTTTTTAAAAGTAAAAAAATCGGATAGATCTTATGCAGAATCAATTCTAGATAGCGGTGTATGCTATGTTCCTTGTTCATCCCTTTTCGGTCTTCGCTGGAACATAGCTATAGCGCAATCTAGAATTGATACTGCATAGGGTCTATCCGATTTTTTTTACTTTTAAAAAATAATGGACAAAAATGAATAATTGTAATTTCAACTTTGTAAAGGATGGGCCATGTAACATTTCAAATTAGAATCGGCTTTAAAAAAAATACTGATTATTTTTTCAAATTTCTGGTTTTATTAATTTGGCGAACGTACCAAAATTGCCAATTTTTTAATAAAAAAAATTATTTGAAAAAATTCTCAAATCGCAGAGCACCGATTAGTAAACGTATACTTTTTTACTATATATTTTTTAGCCCCATATGTTGACTTCCTACTGAAAAAGTATTACCATATACCTATCCCTATTAATATTATAAAACTAATAGTGTAAGTCTGTCTGTTTGTTCCGCAATCACGTGTAAACGGCTGAACCGATGTTGTTGACATTTTCAGTACAGATAGATGCAGGTCTGGATATAGGCTATAGAATTTTTAAAAATTTGCTCTGTGGGCGGAGGGGGCGTGGCAATAGTGTTTTTGAGAGATAGAAGGCTGAAAATTGGTACATATATATTACTGACCACGAGAATGATAAATGTGATGCCGAAATTTGGATTTTCATTTTGTGGACGGAGTGGGCGTGGCAATAGTGTTTTTGATAGCTAGAAGGCTGAAAAGTGGTACAAATATATTTCTGACCACGAGAATGATAAATATGATGCCGAAATTTGGATTTTCGTTTTTTGGGCGGAGTGGGCGTGGCAATGGTGTTATTTGAGCTAGAAGACTGAAAAGTGGAATGTATATATTACTGACCACGAGAAAGATCAATTTCATGGCGAAATTAGGATTTGCGTTTTGTGGGCGGAGTGGGCGGAGCAAAAGTGTTTCTGAGAGGTAGTGGGCTGAAAATTGGTACATGTATATTACTGACCACGATAAAGATAAATATGATGCTGGATTTTGAATTTTCGTTTGGTGGGCAGTGGGGCGTGGCAATAGTGTTTTTGAGAGGTAGTAGACTGAAAATTGGTACATATATATTACTGACCACGAGAAAGATAAATATGATGCTGGGTTTTGAATTTTCGTTTGGTGGGCAGTGGGGCGTGGCAATAGTGTTTTTGAGAGGTAGTAGACTGAAAATTGGTACATATATATTACCGACCACGAGAAAGATAAATATGATGCTGGGTTTTGAATTTTCGTTTGGTGGGCAGTGGGGCGTGGCAAAAGTGTTTTTGAGAGCTAGAAGGCTGAAAATTGGTACATATATATTACTGACCATGATAAAGATAAATATGATGCTGGATTTTGAATTTTCGTTTGGTGGGCAGTGGGGCGTGGCAATAGTGTTTTTTTAAGTTTTTGGAACGTATATATTACTGTCCACGAGAAAGATAAATATGATGCCGGATTTTGTATTTTAGTTTCGTGGGCGGTGGGGGCGTGGCAAAAGTGTTTTTTTAACTAGAAGGCTGAAAATTGGAACGTATACATTACTGACCACGATAATATCAGTTTGATAAGATCAATATGAAAACTGATTTTAATTTTATCATTTCTTTTTTTTTGCCTGGCGAAGCGGGCGGGGTTCAGCAGTCAAAGAAATGGCGATCGACCATTTCAGTAAAAAAATCCCAAATTTTGGGACATATTTTCCCCTTTTTGGGAATTTGGGTATTGTTTCGGAAAAAGTTCAAAACTTGTTAGACATCATATTCGGATACATTGTTTCTACAATTTTCCAAAATTTCTTTATGATATCTTAATTTTTGTAGACTTTGCGTGATATAATGTTCGATGTTTCTTTAAAAAATACATTTTTATGAAATTTTTATAAAACTCGTATTTTGTGCTTCATACTTATAAAATTAATTGATTTAATCATATTTTACTTTTTAAGGGAGAAACTTGGAATGGTTGTTAATGATAAACTAATACCGATAGAATCATGAAATTTAATGTATTTTTAACAGATATTCATCCACCTTGATTTGGCACATGTATTGATAGGGTTGGGTGTCAATAAGCATTTAAAATAGTTTTTGAAAAATCTTATCCCTTGAAAGTTTGTAGTCCTTTTAAGGGGCAACATGTCCATTTCAACTCAATTTTGCCTATATTTTCAGACGTATAGCAAGTGTAATGATTTAAATTGTCGTTATACTAGACAAGAAACGCCAGGGGAAGAAATGAGTGGAATTGTGACAATTTTCAATGCCATAAGTTTTGTATTTTCCGAATATTGTTTAAATATTCAAACAAACTCAACAGAAGCTCTAAAAAATTCCTCACATACCTGAGGCGTTTATCGATTTCTATTTCGGAAGAATTTTCAAATTTGAATTTGGGTTAAAAAAATCTCCCTAATAGTCATAATTATCGAAACAAATCGACAATTGAAACCAACAAACAACGAAGATCTTCTCAAAACAACAAACAAACAAAAAACACTTTGCCACATGTCGACAAACATACATACCAGGGCCTGGTATTAATGATGGATATGTAACAAGTGAATTTTTGATGGATATGTTCCAAAACGCGTTTCACTACAGAAATCATCATCATCATTTTCAGGCGTTTCGTTGTTTCGTTACTTTTCAGTTCGGACGGGGGGCTGAATGAATTAATAAAAAAAAGTGAAAACGCGCAAAACGTGCACAAACGTTTACAAAGGGTCTAGCCCCGGTGTGTTTGACGTGTTTGTTGAACTACATACAAACATACAACGGCAGCAGCAACATAAAGAAAACCCACAAAAATGCCATGAAAAGAAAGAAAACGAAGACGACCAGAAGAAAGACGCGCTCACACACACACAGCCTCAAACAGACACAGAAAACAATTAAAACCATTTAAACGGGGAAATGCTTTACAAATCGTCAATAATCAACCAAGAAGTGAACAAAAAAATACGACTAGCATCGCCACACATGCGCACATGCGTGCATGCATACCTCACCAACTTACCGAAGGTATGTGTGTACATCATACAAATGTGTCCAACTATTCAGCCATTTAGCCAAACAAACGAGGCGCGTTCAAATAGGTTTGGGCAAAATAAAATAATGTTATTTTTTCTGGCAAACTAGATGTCCCAGTTCAAATCAGTTAGATCTGTTTCATTTGAAGTCTAGTGCAGCATTTTAATGGAATTTAGAAGTTTGGTGATGTAGTGCTAATGGAAATTTATATTTCTGTCTCAAGGCAGTAAGGGACGATTTATTTATATATATTTTTAAGATTTTAGGAAATTTATAGCAGATCAAACAATCATAATTCGGAAAATACCTTTATTTTTCGTGTCTACGAAATCAGAGGAATGCATACACAGAACTTCATTATTCCAGGTGCAGCCGTTTGGTTAGTACCACTTTTATCCCTCTATTCCCATATTACCCCTTCCAATTACTAATATGGAAAAAATACTTTTATATTATGTAATTACTCAATTAGGGGAATTTCGGGTTTCTAGCTGTTGTCGTTTGATAGGTACCATTTGTATCGCTTTTTGCCCCATTTCAGCCCCTACGAATAAGAATTACTTTATGGTGCACGCGTCTGCCATAAGGGAGATGCACATACCCAATATCAAATAAATAAAGGAAACAAATTGAAAAAAACATGCTGAAATACTCTAAATATTAAGGATAATACCCAGTCTTTGTGAGTGAAAATTTTCCCTGTTGATCGATTTCGACCAGTTGCAATCCCAAACGATCTATGACTATTAGAAACAATTATAGAAAAATTGGACCTCCTAGCTTCTTTCGTTTAGATACTAGCGTGCTTTAACCAGACGGACAGGCATAAAGGCTAAATCGTCTTATAATTTTATGATGATCAAGAATATATATAATTTGTAGGGTATCATGACGATATTTCAAGGTGTTTCAAGCGGAATGACAAAGTTAGTATACCCCTATACTGTGGTGGAGGGTGTAAAAATCAATCTAATTTGTTTTCAGAATACAGACCGTAGTACACAAAAAACTATATTTTTATTTTGTTTCAGGGATATGGAGATGTTGATAACTCAGCCTTAACAGTTTATATAATTTAAGAATACAAAATGGGATGTATGACAAGAAGATGGAGATCCGCAGCTTGAGTTACAATTTCTCTGATTATGAAATGAACTCGTGTATAGATGTCTTACAAACTTCATGTCAGCTTTACGCTCAGAGAAAATTGAAAGGAAGGAAAATAAATATATGAGTCATTCCATATCAAGCGGTACCTCGATTTTGACCTTGATAGCTGCAATTGTTTTGGAATTTTGGGTACGCGTTCTTCTCATAAAAATATTGTATACATATTTTAAAAAAAAAAGAAATTTTTACGAGTTATGACCGATTTAACTGAGAAAAAATAAAAGTTTTTCAATCGCCTGTAACTTCTGAAACATTGAACCGATTGTAATATGTTATACCTGTTTTGAAGGATATTTCAAATACTTCTAAAATATTAGGTTTTTACAATTTCATTTTGATCTTCGAAATGATTACCTTAATACATTTTTTTGAAAATTTAAAGTAGTGTTCTTAGATGTCTTTTTAGCGACTGTGTGAGTTTGGAAGTGGTGAAATGATGACTTCTATTTTTATGATTTTTTTTATTTTTGCAAAATCAAACAGAATTTCAGTGAAAAATTATCAGAATGACAATTGTTCATTAGTTTATGAAAACAAGGTATTAAAAAAAAGACAACTCCGAGACTCTCTCAACAGATTCAGTTATTGCAAGGTATTATCAAGAAACAGGTGGAAATTGAACAAGGAGTTGTTATAGAGGACGAACTGCAAAAAATCAGTTTAGTACGTGATTACTTGTATGAAATATATAACGGTTCTCCACTGATCGAAAATATGCGCGACATTGAGAGGTGGATTTTAAGGAGCATTCTTCCTCGACTAATGGAGCGGACATTTTTAACTTTGGCAATGTTTTCGCACATTATTTTGTTTGATAACCTTACCTTTTGTAAATTTATTTAATTAGCATATTTATTAGGTAGTAAATGCAGCTTTGCTTTTAAAAATCTGTTAGTGATTGAAGTTTTTATTAATGCTAAATTTGTTGCAAAAATACAAGTTTTGGTCATTTAAAATAAAAATAAAAATAAAAATAAAAATAAAAATAAAAATAAAAATAAAAATAAAAATAAAAATAAAAATAAAAATAAAAATAAAAATAAAAATAAAAATAAAAATAAAAATAAAAATAAAAATAAAAATAAAAATAAAAATAAAAATAAAAATAAAAATAAAAATAAAAATAAAAATAAAAATAAAAATAAAAATAAAAATAAAAATAAAAATAAAAATAAAAATAAAAATAAAAATAAAAATAAAAATAAAAATAAAAATAAAAATAAAAATAAAAATAAAAATAAAAATAAAAATAAAAATAAAAATAAAAATAAAAATAAAAATAAAAATAAAAATAAAAATAAAAATAAAAATAAAAATAAAAATAAAAATAAAAATAAAAATAAAAATAAAAATAAAAATAAAAATAAAAATAAAAATAAAAATAAAAATAAAAATAAAAATAAAAATAAAAATAAAAATAAAAATAAAAATAAAAATAAAAATAAAAATAAAAATAAAAATAAAAATAAAAATAAAAATAAAAATAAAAATAAAAATAAAAATAAAAATAAAAATAAAAATAAAAATAAAAATAAAAATAAAAATAAAAATAAAAATAAAAATAAAAATAAAAATAAAAATAAAAATAAAAATAAAAATAAAAATAAAAATAAAAATAAAAATAAAAATAAAAATAAAAATAAAAATAAAAATAAAAATAAAAATAAAAATAAAAATAAAAATAAAAATAAAAATAAAAATAAAAATAAAAATAAAAATAAAAATAAAAATAAAAATAAAAATAAAAATAAAAATAAAAATAAAAATAAAAATAAAAATAAAAATAAAAATAAAAATAAAAATAAAAATAAAAATAAAAATAAAAATAAAAATAAAAATAAAAATAAAAATAAAAATAAAAATAAAAATAAAAATAAAAATAAAAATAAAAATAAAAATAAAAATAAAAATAAAAATAAAAATAAAAATAAAAATAAAAATAAAAATAAAAATAAAAATAAAAATAAAAATAAAAATAAAAATAAAAATAAAAATAAAAATAAAAATAAAAATAAAAATAAAAATAAAAATAAAAATAAAAATAAAAATAAAAATAAAAATAAAAATAAAAATAAAAATAAAAATAAAAATAAAAATAAAAATAAAAATAAAAATAAAAATAAAAATAAAAATAAAAATAAAAAAATAAAAATAAATAATAATAAATAAATAAATAAAAATACGTAAAATTGAAAAAAAAACATGTCTATCATTTGAATAAAAATCCCCAATTTTGGAACATATTTTCCCCACTTTGGAAATTCGGGTATTTTTTTTAAAGGGAAAAATCTACATAGTAATTTGTCATCGTTTTAAGCACTTTGAGGAATTTTAAGTATTTTTATCGTAACTCGTAAAATTATGAGAGATGTGATCTGGGTTTAGGAAGTGTCATTCAGTAGTGGATGTACTCATAACATTGCTTAGTGATGTTATTACGACTTTAAAAAGAAAGGAAAGTGTTGCTTGTAAAACTATAACCGACTTAACGCATGGCCCTCGTACATCATCGCGTATGATGAGCAATTTGTTTGAAACATACGCGCATGCGTGCTTTTCATTTCAACCTGTTTCATGGAGAGTAATTGAAAACCTCGGCACAAGTAACATCATTAGTTCACTTAAAATTTGTTAGTGCCGGAGTCGGTGCCGGGCTGATGATGGTGTTGGTGGTGCTGCTGGAGCTAGTGCCATTGCCAGTAACAGCGTTTGGATGCACTGCCACAAATGCCGCGCAGAGAACGTTCGATGTTGACGACAACGTCGTCGATGATGACTTCGACGTTGTTATGCCCTCCATTCAATACATGCATGCATGTATGTAGATATGTATGTATTTACATACTTACAAACAATGTAATGTAATATGGTTTGGTGTGCCCTGGTGTGGCTTCATGTTGGAGCATCTGGTCTGGAATTCACAATGAATTTCAAATTGAAACAAAACATTGGCACTTGTTGGATATGAAATTCTTCTCTACGAACGAGTATTAACTGTAACGGCAGAAGCAACAGCGGCAGCAGCAACAACATCCAACTCAATAAGCCTTATCCACATCAGCCAGTCATTGAGCCAAATGTGTGATATGAAAGTATAACAATTAAAATGTTCAAATTGACGTCTATTACCGGTATTGCAGTGGATTATGGCGAGAGAATTTCAATGGTGGATGTGCTGTTACGCACGAGCGGTGCGGAGTGCAGCGCAGCACAGCACAACTGAGCACAAAAATGTCCATAAAATATTCATAGAAATGGAAAACTTTGTAATTTGTTTATTACGCTTTTTTGGGCTCGCCTTTTCTATTTTGGCATTGAAAATCTGGTTGAACCGGAAAAAGGAAATGGAAATTTTATCGCAAGTTATTAAGGCTATTTTTGTAATATTTATTTTTAGAGAAACTACTTGAACGCGATTTACATGCGGCCTAAACATATGACTGCAAGAGGTGTTGATGGTGAGGCTTAGAGTGAAGGAAAGAAAAAAGAAAATATGTGTAGGCTGGCTGGCGTAGCACAGGATATGAAAACAAAGAAAAACGGCATATAATTATGGGCACTCCTAAACGGTTTGACCCTATTTGATAAACGCAGACACAGTTGAAGTGTTGAAAAGTCTTCCAGGTGTAATAGGAGATGCATAGTGGGGATCTTAAGTTAGCTGTGTGGGAAAATATCCTTAAGGTGTTGCCAACATTAACTTGATTATGATATGACTATTATAGTATTTGATTATGAAAAAAAGCTTATTCGTATGAATTGCTTGGTCTTAAAAACAACTAAAGGGTGATTTTTTAAGAGCTTGATAACTTTTTTTTTTTTAAAAACGCATAAAATTTGCAAAATCTCATGGGTTCTTTATTTGAAACGTTAGATTGGTCCATGACATTTACTTTTTGAAGATAATTTCATTTAAATGTTGACCGCGGCTGCGTCTTAGGTGGTCCATCCGCTTAGTCCAATTTTGGCATTTCCACGTTTTTGAGTAACAGAGACCCAATTGGTGCGAACGGCGACGAATCGAAAATTGGTGGTCATCATTAACACTGGCCGATACAGCTGCGATATTTTCTTCAGTTCGCACTCTACGTAAGCGTGTTGGTGGTTTAATGTCCAACAATGTAAATTTGGTGCGAAATTTAGTCACAATAGCCCGAATAGCCGCTTCAGTGGGTCGATTAAACTGACCATAAAATGGAAGCGCGCAATGAACTTTCTTAACAGAGCACGCATTTTGATAATAAAATTCAATAATTTGCAAGCGTTGTTCGTTTGTAAGACGATTCATGATGAAATGTCAAAGCATACTGAGCATCTTTCTCTTTGACACCATGTCTGAAATCCCACGTGATCTGTCAAATACTAATGCGTGAAAATCCTAACCTCAAAAAAATCACTCTTTACAAACATGACATGTTGATATTAACACTTTTAGTTTGTAAATCGGCGCTAATTGAATTATTAACACTAATTCAATTTTTATACTAAGAAACAGCAAACTGATGGTCTATTTAGTCTGAAACTGCCAATAGACTTATAGATGATATATTAAAATTTATACAAAACATATCAAAATGATAAAGATATAAATACAAAACTTTCGAATATAACCCATTTTTCAGTTTCATGGAGAAAATGTATAAAATGCACTAATCAATTTTTTATTATTTTAGCATATGACTAATTCCATTTGAAACGGAACTTAAATGATTCTTGAGTCCTCCAGGATTTACTGACCATTTCCGAATGGGGTCATGTTAATAGAGTAGATTTTAATGCACGTAGGACCCAGTGCTCCCAATGTTGTCTCACAAGCGATTCACTGATTCAACGGTGTCGTCGATTTCAATGAACGGTGTGAATATTGAACAATCAGATACTCTTGATGTTCTAGGCATGAAAATACAATGCGAAAATCGTCTCTCCAGGAACTCTCACCCATTTATTATCGATTGGACAATCGACAGCACCACACATTACAAAATGAATTCGTTCTTCGTCCGCTCTATCCGTATGTGGAATTGACTTCCGACAGACATCTTCCCAGCTAATTATTATATTCAGAAGTTTAAAACAAGAGTCAACAAACACTACTCCCTCTTTCCTCCTTCAATAACGTATCATCCTTCCGCCATCCCCTGAGTGTTGGTTCAGTGAAAAAAACTGTATTTCCCAAATTTCAAAAATATAGGTTGGGCCATTTAAAAGAATCTATATATATAAAAGAGTTGCGTGATTGAGTGACTGACTGATCACTCCCCAGACCAAACGGCTAGAGCTAGAATCATGAAATTTGGTGTGTACATTTCTCTTACAGTGTAGATGTGTGATAAGACGGGGTTTTTCGAAATTCGTACTTTTAAGGGGTAAAACGGGGTAAAAAGGTATAAAAATGGTACCACCGCAATGACCAAACGGCTGGGCCTAGAAATTTGGTATGGGCATTCCTCTTGCGACATGAAGGCATCCCGAAAAGTCGATTTTGAATGGGGCAAAAAGGGACAAAAATGGTACAAACAACACGACTGAAGCTACATCAGATATGAAGTGAGTTTTTCGAAATTCGTACTGTTAAAGGATAAAATGGGGCCGAAAGGGATAAAAATGGTACCACAGCAATGACCAAACGGTTGGGCCTAGAATCTTGAACTTTGGTACGCAAATTCATCTTTTAGCTTTAACGCGCCCAAGAAAATATTTTTCAAAATTTTTACTTTTTGGGGGTGAAATCGGGTAAAAAGGGATAAAATAGGTACCAACAACACGGATGACGCTACAATAATGAAATTCGGTGTGTATATTCGTTTTACAGCACAGATCACTGATAAGAAGGAATTTTTCAACATTTGTACTTTTAAGGGATGAAATGGGATAAAAATTGTACCACCGCCCTGACCAAACGGCTGGGCCTAGAATCTTGAAATTTGGAATGGGCATTACTCTTATAACACGAATGCGACCAAGATAATATTATTCAAAATCCGTACTTTTTGTGGGTGAAATCGGGTAAAAAGGGATAAAAATGGTACTAATTAAACGGATGGAGCTGGAATCATAATGGCATTACTTTTACAACACGAATGTGGCTAAGAAAATAGTTTCCAAAATATAAAAATAATATATAATATAAAAATCGTTTTATGGTGCACGTTTTTGTTATCGGGGGAATGCGCATACCCAATATCAAGTAAGTACAAGCAGACATATTGAAAAAATATGCTTAAATACTCTAAAATATTAGGGGTTATTATGGGTTTTTTCAGTCCTTGTGAGAGAAAATTTTTTCCCTTTGTGCCGATTTCGCCCAGTTCCCAATCCCAACCGAACTACGACTATAAGACGTATTTATGCAAAATTTGGACCTCCTAGCTCGTTTCGTTTAGATGCTAGCGTGCTTTCAACAGACGGACGGACATGGCTAGATTTTATGACGATCAAAAATATATATACTTTATAGGGTCTCAGGTCGATATTTCAAGGAATGACAAAGTTAGTTTACCCCCATCCTGGAGGTGGAGGGTATAAAAATGTAAACAAAACTTGTTAAGAAAAATATACATTTATTGCTGAAAATTTAGATATTTGTATTTCAAATGATGTCTTTTGAATTTCAAATGGTGTCTTTTGAATGAAACATGATAAGTGATAGTGTGGGGTCAAGTAATAAACGTCACCATGCTATTTGTAAATAAATTTGCATTCTATAAAATATAGATGCAAAATGGTCTTGAAACAGGAAAATGACAAAGTTAGTATACCCCCATCCTGGAGGTGGAGGGTATAAAAACGTCATTTTTTAATGTTAATAAAAATATAGCTATTTGTTAATATTTTTACAAAAAGACTGTACATAATCAAAAATCTCTCAACAAGGTGGACAAATTTAAAATAAAAATGAAAAATTTTTTTTAGCTTGTGATTAAAATGACTAATTTTGGAAATAGAGAAAAATCGCCAAAAAATCGAAACTTTTTGATTTATATTATATTTTAAACACGGGCGTGGAATAATACCGCTCAAGGTTTCATTGACACCATAAAATAAAGACGAAAATTCCCAATAAAATTGTCCAACAAATTAAGACTTTTTGATCATAACACGCTTACGAGTTGTAAAATAAGTGGCCTCAGGAATGTACAAAATAAGTCATTATTGATAACTAGTCAAATAATGTATTATCAATAAAGTGCTTAATAAGTGATGGAAACAACATTTTTATTAAATTATTTATTATAAGGAAGTAATTATTTCATACTTCAAAATAATGCAGGTAGTAATGACGAGCTGTCATTACTAGGTAATGCTAAAAATAATGAGATGTCATTACCAAGTTTTTGATGGGAAGCTCTAATAAAGCGCTTAAATTACACGCCAACTTATACAACAAAATTACTAGCGTCTATGCTTTTTGGAAGATCGACCTTTTTCGAAAAAAAAAAATAGGTATTTCTGTAGAGCATGGTCAACAAAAAATGTAAATTGGATATTTTTGCAAAATATGCATTTCGGCGGGAGATATGGCTAAAGTGATTTGTATGCATCACATTTTTGTTTTGTAATTTTCTAGCGATATATCCAACGGATACGGCTGATTTTTTTCATGTGTATTAAGTACCAATTTTGCATGTAACACTAGCAGTCAATCGCGGAAAAACTGCAATTGCATTTTTTTCCAACTTTCTCTATCTGGATTTCTGAAACAATTCTGTCACAAATATTGCGTATTTGGATGTGGTTTATAAATGTTCTAAACGTAGTTCAATAATACGTTTAGTAGTAGGGTTTGCATTTTCCCGTACTTTTTATTTCCCGGGACACGGGAATTATTTTTTCGATTTCCCGGGATCCCGGGACAGGACGGGAAATCATCAACATATTGTTTTCTATATAAAAACTTATTTTTTCCGAATAAAACATTCGAACTTTAATAAAGTAAATTATTTTATTTCTGTATTAGAAACATTTGGCGTGAAGCAAACTTATAATGCCCTATTCAACGAAGTGATGTAGAGTATGAAATGTGTGCATATTTTTTAAATTAAGAGGTTTTTTGAAATATAAACATTTTTAAAGCATTTAAAGACTCATAAGATAGTCTATTTCCAATTTTATTGGAGAAAGTGAGCGCGATAGAGAACGAAATATTTTTTTTTCACTGAACCAACACTCAGTTGTTACTATTGATTATATATATTTTTAATTTATTATATTATTATATATTTTTCTAATTTATTAGTAAAATTGTGTACGTACACCTGTACGATTTCTCCACAGATATTAGCATATCAAGACTTTTTTCATAAAGATATCAAAAATTTTGAAATTGAATTATCTCAAAATATTAATAACGTTTTTCATAAAGATATCAAAAATTTTGAAATTGAATTATCTCAAAATATTAATAACGTTATTGTAGCCTTCTATTCTGTTATATTCAGTTTATATTAATTATATTGTATTACCATATTCAAGATAGAAGATTTATATCGCCTAGCTGACACATATCTAATTAAAAGTGATCTTTTTTAAATTATTTTGTAACTTTTACAATTTTATTGTGAAAACGTGGTGAAAAAATGTGCGAGAAATATGTAAAACTTGCTGCTGAATTCCCGCGGGAATCCCGTACAAATTTCCCGGGATACGGGAAGCTGAAAATGTTCAAATTCCCGGGATTTTTCCCGCAGGAAATCAAATGCAAACCCTATTCAGTAGATTAATTACATTGGGCAAAAATTTAGAGAAATAAACTATTTTTTTTCATTAGAATGATATTTCTTCGCCACCATGTTTCCGTAATTTAATTTCGTGAGCTAGAAATCTGGACATTAACTTTAAACTTACATCTTTTATTCTTATCACCCAGTCGTAATAAGCATGAAGTTGAATGGGAACTTTTCACCAACGTTGTCAAAGAGGTAACGCTTAAAATATATGGATATGGATGACTTAAAATCACTTATTTAAAATTTCTTTTGATATTTATCTTACAATGTTTACCCCTTTAATATCGTCGAAGTTAGTATCTGCGTCTGTAATGGACACCAAAAAATCCCGATCATTCACCTCGGACTATGGAATCAACTGCCGGGGTTTTCTTCCGTGTCCCATTAAATCTTAGCAATTTATTTCTTCCTCCTTCATATGAAAATTCCCAAAGACATTAATTTTGTGTGTGAGTGTGTGTATGTGTTTACTTTTTATTTTTAATTTAGTTGACCCATTTCCTTGGCACAAGATTTATTGTTTCATATCAGTTTCGGGTTTTATTTACGAGTTTCTCGAAAAAAGGAGAAAAGAACATTTTGCTGCTGCTGATCATTATCATCAAAGGAGAAACTACCAACTTTCTCTACGTCAAACACAACAAAAAAATTGAACAAGAACGAGAATCTTTAACACGCAACATAAAATAAAGGTTAAGATCTCATTATTAATGAAATAACACAGGATTCCCAAAGTGAAAAAACGCGCGCACACACACTCATACATCCGTAACCAATGAAACGTAAATATTTCTTAACTGAATTTCGTTGTTGAAATTGCATTAAGGCAGACCCATAAAACATACCATGAAATATACTCGTAAAGGTATAACTAAAGCTTAACATTTATGTGCGGACCTTTCATTTCATTTATGGAGAGGGGATCTTATTTTTCGACTGAAATTATGAAAGGACACATTTTTTTGGAGTGATTGAGGTGGATAGAGGATGTATATATATATGAACTATCAAATGAATATAATTTCAATTGTAATTGATATTGTAATATCATTGCAAACAGTAGACGACCCTCAAGAGATAGTTCAACTGACAACCGAAGTTAAATAAAGTTTGTTAAGGGGTTACATCACTCTGAAAGCCCAAAAAACAGACTTTAAAAGGAAGTTTTTGTGCGGCAATTATAAAACTTAGGAAAAAATACATATACACTTTGGACAATATTTAAAAGTAAATAAAATTGGAAAGTTACAAAATGGCCATCAAGTGTGACCATGCTTTGAAAACCTCTGCTGATGGATGCATGTTTCCTCCTTAGGAATTTTCATTGCATTTTGGACAAAAAATTGCATAACTTTTGAACAGGAACTTAAATCAAAAAAAAACCCTACAATGAACTATAGACAATACGAATAAATATAAACAAATTGAGCCAAATCAGTTTAGTAGATTCGGAGATGTTCTGCACACCAGTTTAAAAAAAAACGATATTATATTTCTAAAAACAAACCTTTTAAAATTTGCTATGTCGCTATTCGTTATTTTTAACACGAAACACAAACTTTTTGTGAAGATATTTGCCCAATCTTTATTGTGAGAATATCATTTTGACAATACTATGGCTGACATAGTGTCAATACTTAACCACTTTAACTTTACATTTCTCGTTTTACCAGACAAATTAATCTTCTAAATTAAAGACTTTATAACATTGAGTCTAGTGTAGGTGTCAGTCATTTGTGCCTATGATTTAAATATCCAATATTATGACTCCTTCTATTCTGACGATTTGTCTATAAAATTTGTAAAATAAAAAATAATTTCTAAAATATTTTGAGTTTTTAACCCAATTACTCCAAATGTTAATTTAATTTATTAAATTTCTTTTCAATTATTTTCGTTATAACTACTACAATAATAAAAAATATTTATTTTTAGATTATTATTATTTTGTTTTATTCTTCTCGATCACTTGTGTTATAAAGGTTAATAATCACGAGTTGCATTCACATTGAAAAGTACGAAAACCTTGAAATAGTAGTGCTGTTTTCTTTAAGCCGGGATAACAAGCTGCGATAACAAAAACTTTAATACAAATTATTTTTTCTTCATTGTCGCAAACTACAATATAAATATTTGTATCAAACAAACAATATTTTGTGTTGACTTGTTTGGACTTAGCCTCAATAAGCATGATTTTGACTTACACTGGATAATTATCGAGGCTTCAAGTCCATATTTTATTCCATAACATTATTTTTTCAAATTTTTTTTCAGACGACAATTTTAAAAAAGACGACAATTATTAAAAAGGCGACAATTTTAAAAAAGAATTTTTTATTATGAGTAAAATTTTAACTTTTTATTTTTTTGTTATCGCAGCTTAGTTATCCAGCCATAGTGTCTGTGACGTGTATGGTGGTCGTTAATGGGCTAAAAAAGCACAACAGTTACTAAATGTTGATATTTTAAACCATATTGGACGAGCCTAAAATAAATTATTTTTTACCGGGAATTCCCGGGATTCCCAGGAAATGAAAAAAGTCCGGGAAACCCCAAACCCGAATAGTGACCCACTTGCACAATAGGTTCTTCTAGTTCAAGTATAACGTGTTTTGCTCAATTTGAAGAAATTCGATGAAAATAAGTGGTTTCTGGGGCGGAAAAGTCAAGCCGGAAGCGAAATTTGTATGAGAGCTATATATAAATCTGAACCGATCTGACCTATTTTCACCACAGGTCTTTCTAGTTTAAATATAAGATGTTTTGCCAAATTTGAAGACAATCTTAAATAATATGTGGTTTCTGGGGCGGAAAAGTCAAGCCGGGAGCGAAATTTGTGGGGGAGCTATATATAAATCTGAACCGCTCTAAGACATTTTTACCACAGGTGCTTCTCGTTTAAATATAAGATGTTTTGCCAAAATCTGTTAAAATATGTGGTATCTACAGCGAAAAGAGTCAAATCGGGAGTGAAATTCGTATGGGGGCTATATCTAAATCTGAACCGATTTTCTTCAAATTAAATAGCGTTCGTCCTTATCCCGAAAAAATTTGTTGTTCAAAGTTTCATTTGGTTCTAGCTACAATTGCGGTCTGTACTTTGATTACAAGAATAGATGGACGGACGGACGGAAATACAGACAGACGGACATTGCTCATTCGACAAGTGATTCTAAGTCGATCAGTATCATTAACAATGGGTCTACCTCGCTTCCTTTTGGGTGTTACAAACAAATGCACAAAGACATAATACCCTCGTGGAGTGTATAAAAATATACTGCTTTGTACCAACTCTGAAGCGCTGTAACTTCGGAAATAACTTGAACTTCGTTATGTGAATACGCTACAAATATACTTTAAAGAATACTTTTATATATAAGATTTTAGAGAAAACAAAAAAATTAAAAAAAAATTTTAATACTATCTCTTAGTATGCTACATTGTCTGATCAATATATCATTAATTTTGTTAAGCCCTCAAGACAGACCCTGTAGACATTTTAAAATTGATTTACGTTATATTTTTATAAGATTTTTCTAACATTATAGAATAGTTATATATCTATGCATATATATAAAAATGAATCTGTGTTTGTTTATTTGTTCTTTATAGCAGCCTAAACTACTAAACCGATCTTCTTGAAATTTTCACAGACCATTTTGCATCTAAATTTAATAGAATGCTAATTTAATTACAAATGGCATGTTGTCATTTATTACTTGGCTGCAGACTACCACTATCATGATTTTCACCCTGTCAAAGGACTCGTTCAGGTGGATTCGTTGTGGATTATGGGCTAGTGGCATCATTGGGCCATGTACTGAAAAATTGGTTTGATCGGATGAGGTACTGCCGAGCCAGACGTGGAAGCCATATGAATGATATTGTGTTCCATTATTAAATAACAGAGTTCAACCTTTCCAATAAAATCAGAAATTTGAAAAAATAATCAGTACTTTTTATAGCTGATTCTAATTTAAAATTTCAAATGGCTCACCCTATAACTGCATAGCATAAATATATTTTTCGAAATTTGGGACCAAAAAGGGGATACAAATTGTAAAAACCAAAATATTGCAGTTAGAAGCGTGAAATTCCATGAATACATTCCTGAACAAGTAGTTGTGCAACATAAGTGATTTTTTTCGAAATTGGTACTTTTAAGGGAAAACGGGGCAAAAAGGTATGCAAATGGCAACAAAAGTGTTTTAGAACCCTGCAATTTGGTGTGTATATTCCTTTGACTATGTATACGTGCATAAATATAAATGATTCTACATTTGTACTATTAATGGTGTTACAGCTAGAATCGTAAATCGGTATCGTGGGCTAACTTTTACATGTGAAAAGGTCTGTTATGAAAATTGAGCATGGCGCAGTTTTCATATTTTGCAGCAAAAATAACATTTTTAAACATTACATTAAAAAATTGGTTTATGGCGTTCAATTCTCAATGTAGTGAAAAGAAACTAAAAACTAATTATGAAAGTTGGCGACGCTGTTTATATCTATGTAAACTGTCGTTCATATTCACATTTTTTATTTATAATACGTTTTATTAGTAGTGGAACAATATTTTTTTTTAATTGTAAGATTTCTTCATCAAAATAAATTTTCTTACAACAATTTATATATATATAGATAACACTGTCTAACCAGTTTTTAATTTTCTCATCCTGTTGCCACTTCACAGGACTACAAAGTTCCAAAGTATTCAAATTTTTCAAAAATAATTTTATATATTTACGCACGCCTTATGATACTGGTATAAGTGTCAAACTAATGAAAAGAATAATGCTAAACTAATACATATAGAATCATGATATTTGAATTATTTTTAACAGATATTGTCCTCTTCAATTTGTCACTTATAACATTATCATAGGGAACAAAAAAGTATTTAAAATATAATAGTCCTCTGAAGGGGCAACAGGATGAGGAAATGAAACGACAATTAACTCAATTTTGCCTATATTTGCATACGTATATCATCTGGTTAAATGTAACGACTTTTTTTAAAAATAGTCGTACGGTGTTATAGTACGAAATCAAATAAAAAATTTTCATGCAACTGAGTAGTTCTATGTCGCTTTTATTGACCTTATTTTTAATAAAAAAGAAAATATGCAAATATTTAGTTTGATCAGATCTCTAATTTAATTCAAGTGTAACGACTTTTTTTAAAATATGGTGTATACTTTAAGCAGTTGTAAGTAAGCAGATTTTGTTGAAAATATGTATTTACTGCGATATTTTTAATTGGCCATGTTTTTTGTGAAAATGTGAATAGTTTTATCATCTATAGTTTTCATTTAACAACTGTTTAAGAAGCTGAGGTCTAATACCTGTAAATGTAATATTTTTTTGGATACAATCAAGTTCAAATATTCTACTTGTTTTGGTTTCTGTCATAATTGTGATACAGACATAAGCATGGAATTTGATATACACCTCTTCAATTTAACAATTATATCGATAAACCGGCAATAGAATGAGACAATTAATAACTGAAAACTCTAATTAACTCCATTTTGTGTATAGTTTCAGACGTATATCATCCAGATCAAGTATAATGTTGACTGACCGACTGATACTGACAATAGCTTATAGTCGTTGGATGTAATAGAAGCGGATGAAACCGACAGAACTGGATATTACATTTAATATTAGATTTGTATTAAAATTTAATTTGTATCCCTGGACCACAATTTTTTTCTGAAGATAAGGCAGAGGATATCGGCATACTATGTTTGCTGAAGCTATCTTGTCGGTAAATACTTGTTGCAGCAAACTGCGAGTGTCGACGATTTGTTATTAAATTTTGAGAATCGTCTTCAAAGAGGAAGCTTGAAGTTTATGCTATATTTTCTCTGTTTATACCCTCACTCTAGGGTATATATCATTTGGGACAGAAAAAAGTGTAACGCATTGAAGGAGTGACTAAGACCCTAAGTATGTTTGGACCAAATTCGTTTCACGACTTTTTAAGGTGTTTGAGTCATGTGCGTCCGTCCGTCTGGCTGGTGTACACGATAACTCTTGAAAGGATTTAAGGAATCGATTCAAACTTTGCACATGGTAATATTTTTCCCAAACTTAGTTTAGGTTCGAAGTTAAAGTTTGAAATTGCCACGCCCCTTCTGGTACCTCCCACACAAATAGTCCATATTCCAATGTTAAAATAAAACCCTATAACTATATTTTGGTATTTGATAATGATAATTACTTTAAGTGTACTAAATATGATGGGGTTTGCCACGCCCCTTCCAGTACCTCCCACACAAATCACGCAAAACTAAGCAAAGTTAAAGCTGTTATAAGTTCTATAATGATGATCGGAATACTGTGAAATTTGATATTTAACATCGCTTTTATAGTGGTTACTTTCGCATGGCATATGGGCGATATTGCTACACTCCTGGTACCTCCCACACATAGTGGCATAAACTTTGGTTACAATAAAACCGACATAACATCCACACGGGTAGTCAAAATCATTTGCAATTTGATATTTAAAAATGTTTATATAATTATATTAAACCAAAAATTATTTACGCTTTAGCCACGCCCCTTCTTGTACCTCCCACACAATCGTCTCTATCCTAGGTAATAATAAATCCTTCATAACTTCTATACTGGTGCATGGGATCCACTGTGACTTGATATTTGATCATGTTTTTACAATTGTTTTATAAATGTGGAAGCTGGTATCATGAGATACGAACCTCCTAGTACCTTCCACACAAATTATCCTGACCTACTTTAAATTTAATTCCTTATAACTTCCGTATATATGTTCTCTGAGAGTGGGTCTATATAAATATAAGTCGGTTTAGTCGACTGAAACTTAATTACATGTTTATAATGTAAATAGTACTTTTAATTTCTAGGATAACCGATTTAAACTAAGTGTGAAAGAATGTAGCACAACTACATTTAAATTGAACCGAATCTGTATCCTAATTCCAGTGACAAGTATGCACTTTATTTAAGGGAACAAGTTTTTAGAGGTCAATAAATTTCAAATTTCATCTTTTTAATATGTTTTTACTAAATTCGGAATTTATGCTACTCTAAAACATCCTGCCTTCATATCCACATAAACATACATCAACCCGTCTTTCCAAAATAACACCACCCTTTTCGTACAGGCGTTGTTTTTGCCGGCTTTTGTGTTTTCCTTTTTTGTCCTCTGGCCATGGTTGATTGACCTATGGGCAGATCTAACCCAATTTAAAACGGCAGACTCTATACAGCCCCCCTTAAAAACGTATGGCATGAATTCGCGAAATGCAAGTGGCGAAAGGCGAAATTAAAAGTTGAACTCCCGACCAGCGGCAGAAGAAAAAAATCACATTTATGCTCTGCGCCGCAGTCAATTGGACCGGGCTGAATGACTCCACAAAAAACAACACACACACAAACACAGTTGAAATGGTGGCTTGTTTTTTGTTTCGTTTGGTTTCTGAAATTCTATTGCATGTATGGGTCGAATGGTTGTTCACTTGGGCTGGGGATAAATGGCATTTTGTTGCGAGCATTTGACTTTGATACAAGGTCAGTGTACAACAAACAGCCAACCAAACAAAAAAAAACAACAAAAGACGCAAACTGCAAGCCAAGATGAAGAAGAAGAAAGATGGCGAAAGTCGCCCAAACCGAAAGGTTTCGTTGCAACATCCAGGGGCAAGAAGAAGAAGAAGAATCGTCATTACGTGCAATGACTTTACGGTTGATTCCAAAGGCTCAGCGAGGGCAGAGAGCGGTATTCCATTCAAATTTATTACGGTTCAATTTTTAGGAGTTCTGGAAAATATTCCGCTTCCCAGATACGAATGAGCCTTTCGCCTTTCTTTGCCGCAGATGCATCTTCTTTGATTTGGTTTTGTGTGAATTCTCGTTTTTTTTTGGAAACTTGACAAGTTGTCGGCGGCAGTGGCGGCGATCATGATGAAGATCATCATCTGCCATGTGATCACCGGTGCGATGATGTTATTTTGCCGGCGTAGCGGCTGACTGCCGGACTGGCTGTTGCCCGACAATTGTCATTATTATGTATGTGGAGTACTTGCTTCATTTGTTCGGAGTACGTGTGGAAAACGAGCAGAATGCCAATCTACCAGTCCCGTCTCGTACTCGTCGTACTTCATTTGAATATTTGGTTTGTCTACTTCATTTGTTTCATTTGCTTTTGGTTTCATTGTTACGCGGAGCATTATTGCTGTGTTTGGCCGACGCGACACGGCCCGGCCCCATCGCCAACCACCAACTGTTTGGTCGGCCTGGTATTTCTTTCTTCTGTTTTATATTTGCACTTTCATTTCATTTCAAATAAGCCCGCGCACTTAAATAAAATAGTTGTAGTAGAAGAAGAAGAAGAAGAAGAGGGGGGAAAACAACGATATAAACGAAAGTTTGAACTTTGTGACTCAAATTGTAACGAATGCATAATAAAGTTGAATTGACCAGTGACAGAGACGCAATAAAAGCATTCGGAATATGTGAAATTTTATGAATTGAAGTTCTTTTAAGCCAATAGAGTTCTTGTTCTGAGCAATGTAGTTAGAAATATTGAATTCGTATTAAAATCGAGAAATTACACCTTCTAATAAAGAAATAATAGCTGCGAACAATTGTATGAGATATTGACGTCGAAAAATAAATCAGTTTTTCGATTTTCAATATTTGGGTAACGAAAATTTGTAAATATATACTGAAAGAAAAATCATCATTCCCCCAATGAAATCTCACATTGCATCAATGAAGTCTGTCATTGTTTTTGCACCAACTTAGAGCTTCATTGATACAACGTAAAATGTTTCATTAAATTAACAATCAATGAACAATGTTACATGAGTTTCAATGAAACATTGTCATTATAATCCAGCCAAATATTTTGCATCGATTTATACAAAAATTAGATTTCATTGGTATTTGGTATTACAGAAGAGCCAATTATTTGCTATCAGTTTTATTCACCTCTGTTTTTGGATAGTATTTATTACTTTCTTTTGGTGGATATAGGTTAGTCTAGCTGAACCCCGCCCGCTTCGCCAGGCAAAAAAAGGTAAAATTAAAATCATGTTGTAAAATCAGGTATGTATCAGTTTTATCATTTTCTACCCAGTTGTGAACAAAAAATTACAACCGCAGAGCCTTCTATATCCTCGATTTCATGTTTCTAAATGAAGCCGGTCATTTTATAACTTCTTACACCTCTTTCCCAAAAAGTACACATTTTTAAATTGGTGGAAATTGTTATAAACGTATCTATTCTGAAATAGGTCGATAGGGATATCTCAGAACTGGGCCCAAGTGTGAATAAATTGTCAATTCTTTCGAGATATGACCCAAGTCATATCCTTTGAAACCAGTTCTAAGACTGATAATATATGTGGGACGGACAGCGGACATGTCCAAATTACAGCACAGGGCGTTAATTTAACCCTCCAATGACAAACCCATGCAAATGGGACCAGTCCCCTTGAATTTTGAAACATACCTTCCCCACTTTGGGAATCTGGTTTTTTTAATTCCTGTAGATTTTACGTAAGGTTCCATTTGATTTTTTTCAACCAGAAAATTACTTTCGTACGATCCAAAATCAATCAATTATTACGAGAAAGGAATAACTAAATGAAATTTGTTGTTCTATAGAAAGATATAAGACATTTCTTATCTATATATGTATTTCATAAGTCACTACGATTTTGCGTTTCCTTTTTTATGAATCAGCTACTACTACAAACTTCCCACTATTTCCACTTCCAGACATACTGAAAGTGGAAAATTCTCTCTTAGCATGTTAGTTTCCAAGCAACATCAGTACAACAGCGATGTTAACGAGTTTGATAAAAATCAATAATTTTGGATTTTGAAGCGAATAAAATAATTAAAAATCAAATAAAAATTAAAAAAAATCAAAAATTTTACAAATAAACAAAATTTTACGTTTTAATGAAAACGAACTGTTAACAATATAATGTTGCTTCAAATGATTTAGCAGGCTAAGGAAGAAATTTCGGCTCTCAGCATGTATAAGCTCTCTGATTCTTATATCGTTCATTCCATATCAAACCGAACGATTTTTCGCAGACATATTCTACTCTTAAAAATATTTTACACGTATTTAAAAAAAACCTATATTTTTCAAAAGATAGGACCATTTGAAAATTAGAAAAATCAAGAAAAACGTGCCGAGGTATAAACATTGAATATGGTGTAGTGACAAAATGCGTGGGCACAATTCAAAGAATGATGGCTTATTTTAAAGTTAATTACATGTACTTTTCGCCAGCATTATTGGCCATTGACTGCTACTGACAACAATTTTGTGTATTTCTGATTTTTTTGTATTTTTCTCTATGAAAACAAAAACATAAAAATTCAGAAAAAATATAGGCATATTTCCTGATCGATTCTAAACAAACCCTGAAAATTTCAGCTTGGAGAAATAACGGGTTGTATTAAAAAAAGTAAAAACGGCGTTAATATACCCTCCACCATGGATTGCATTCCATAGTAATATTACAGGAAAGTATAATTTTTTTAATATAGCCAAACCAAAACAAATAAAAATATTAAAAAATAATTTTATACATAAATATAATATTTTAATTATTTCAAACCACGCTTATAAGGCAAGGCTACCAATACGTCAATTGAAAAAGTAAATTTTCACAAAGCTTAAATACGATAAATATTGGTAGATAGTGGGTGCTACAGTTGGTCCATTCTATTTTAATTCCAAAAGTACAAATTTTGAAAATCCATTATCAGACGTACATAATGCAAAATAACCTAACTTCATGATTCAACCAATTTTTGTCGTAAAAGAAAAATTACGAATTTGAAAAAAAAAACTTTTTATTTTGCGTGTCAATGCAGTCAGAGGAATGTATACACCGAATTCCATGATTCCCAGCCTTGACGTTTCTACGCAATTAAAATTTCATAATTCTAGCTGTAGTTGTTTAGTTGGTACTATTTTTATCCCTCTGTACCATTGTATCATTTATTTTCCGTGTCTACGCAGTTAGAGGAATGTATACTCTGAATTTCCTGACTTTAGCTGCGGTCATAGGTTGGTACTATTTTTATACCCTTTTTCCATTTTAACCCCAAAAAGTACGAATTTCGAAAAATATATATTATATATTTTACTTGTCTATACAATCAGAGGAATGTATACGCCGAATTTCATTATTCTAGGTACATCCGTTTGGTTGGTACCATTTGTATCCTCTATTCCCATTTTACCCCTTAACAGTACGAATTTGGAAAAAATACTTTTATATTATGTATCTACTCAATACAAGATTAATGTACACACTGAATTTCGTGTTTCTAGCTGTTATCGTTTAATATGTACCATTTTTATCCCTTTTTTGCCCCATTTCACCCCCTACAAATAAGAATCACTTTATGGTGCACGTTTTTGCTACAAGGGGAATGCGCATACCAAATATCAAGCAAATATAAACAGACATATTAAAAATATTTTATATTTTCATAGGCTGTCAAAAAATACTGCATGATTTTCTGATTTAAAAAATTCCACCATGAGAAAATTAACGTGAAGTGATACGTTGCGTCTTATATAATGCGATTGAAAATCTTAATTATCTGGTACATTAGCGAGAGCCTCATAAATATATATGTTTAACTTTTTGGTTGACTCACACTGAATTGTATTAAGCCTCATTCGAAACATTTTTTTTATTTTTTTTTTCAACCCTTCTGTACCCATAGGAGGATACCTGTTAAGTGCCAGACATTTGAACAACAACTTTTTCTGTGCGTTAATGGGTTAATGTTTAAATAGTAATGAGCATTGTCCATAAACATGAGTATTTCCTATTTTTGCTGATACATCACCAACTAATAAAAAGACCACTCTGAAATTTACAGAGTATAGCGTACCTTGAGCTCCAATCCAATAGATATTTATTTTTTAATTAATTTTAAAAATAATTTTTTTATGATTTAAATATAGATCAATATTAAATGCCCATATAATAAAATGGTAAAAAACTAAAAATAAAAATATATAAATATTCTTAACTCAGCTATTTTGATACAATAAAATAGCAGAATTTTTTAATTTTTTACGTTTTTGGATATATTTTCATGATCCAGGTTTCTTCCTACAAAATCCTCACAAATTCCCGCTTTTTTGAATTCGCACATCCAGCTTTTTATTCCAATAAATATGGTCATGTATGATATGTATGTATGCAGAACTTGGGCCTGTCATTTTCTTTCATTCCGAAAAGCATTGAAAACAATTAAGTCCCTTCGAAAATTATAGCGCACACAAACCCTTCAGACAGACTATCATGTCTTAAATGGCTGAAAGAGACATGAGAAGGATTTGGAATGAACATACCCCAGGGTCTTAACCCATTTTGACCAGTGTTCGACTAATCGAAACGGTAAGAAACAGCGAAAACTAATTTGGTTGGGCTTTAATAGGTTAAGTTACATCTTTCGTTGCCAACCCTGCATGGCGAACGAGGTGGTCCTTAAATTAAAATTATTGACATATCGAAATATTGAGTTTCCCAAGTTAGTAAACAACTTGTTGATACCCCTGTATGGGAGGCAGGGAACTTTTCTATTAGCCGTGTAATGACTTCATTTATGGCCGTCGCCAGTAAAACTTTTTCTGAGATCTTTGACAATACCGAGAGTAAAAGTGACTTTTCATATGTATTTGCATTTTTAACGCAACTGCATTTTGTGCAACCGCAGCAAGTACACACATACGCGCCTAGATATCTATTGACAACTGTAAGTATGTACACATGTGCAACAATACCTGTTCCATATGCATATTTATGATGACAACAAACAAAGGCAGCACAAACAGATGCCGGCACGTGTACCAAATTCATAATCACTCATAACACACATACATACATACATACGTACCACTGTACATATGTTTGCAAGTACATATCCCAATATTCCACACCAAAATGGAGAGTTTTGTTCACATTGTATCTATCGATCTTGGAGATATTTTGAATAAAAGAAACGAGCTTTCTTTTGCATTCCTTGGCCATTGTCTTCCCTGGAAATGGTACACACATCGTCATCATCATGATGATCATCGTCATCTGCCAGCAAGTATTCGAACGTTGGACGATTAGCAAGTACCATTCGGTCGTTCGTACTCTTTCCACGTCCCACGGCTGCAGAACTCCACCCACCGCCACCGACACCGCCTCCACCACCATCATCAACATCCCAAAACAAGCGGCCAACCAGCCAACAAAACGGACGAGTAAATATTTTTTCAATTATATTCAATTTCGTTTAATTGAAATGGTCAATTTTTTTTTGTAACAAAACTAACTCTCCGTTTTCATTTGGCTCAATTTGTAAAATTTATTGAAAGTGTTTTGCTTTTTTGCAAAATAATAATTTTTAATGACATTATCTTCGCCGCCGCCGTCGCCACTACCACACAGTATTTGGAAACTATACAGAGAGTGAAGATAAAAGTTTAAGAAATTCCAAAAATCACAATTAGAGATCAGTACCTTTCTAAGCCCTTTTACCCGGAAAAAATGCGTCGAAAATGGCTAGCTCACGAATGGACAGTAATATAACCGAACTCTTTTAGGACAACCCATAGAACAAACCAAAGATTAATATTAGTCGGAAACATCCACAAATCCTTTTGAAACCAAAATAAAGTAAGTTGTTTTTTCTCCTTATTTATATGGACAAATTTATTTTCTCGAATATATGTTACGGCAAGCGCTAAAAATATTCGTTTTAGTCCCAAAAAGCATAAAAAAAATTTGACAACGATTGGATAATTTTTAGCCGTGCCCCAAGCACCTTTCTGTTTTTATTATGAGATTAAGGCAAACATATATATATTTTTTATTTTATTTACATTTATTTGAAAATTAAGAATAAACTTAAATATTTTTATTAATTACATACTCATAGTAACATTAATATTATTTTAATTTAATAGTGAAGTCTTTTTAAAAGTGGGATAATTCATGTTATATTCTTTAACCACCTGAAAAAGGAATTGTTTCTCCTCTTCGTTGTGGGTTAATTTATTATTATAATCTGTAATGAATTTGGCGCCTCTTTCAGCTGCATCATTCACTACAGATAGGTTTTTACAAATTTGTGATCCGTGAGCGTAGTCAAATCTTTCATTCCAATCCGATGGATCGACTTGCAAAAATTCTTTTGAAATTTCTAAACGATCAAAGAATGCGTGTGTATTGGAATTTATAAAATCGCTTAAATCTTTTTGCGCAAATGTGCCGATATTTGTTGGATTAGTTATTATTCGCTTGCATTTTTCTGTATTTGCTTCAACATTAATTGCCTGAACCATTTTTTTTAATTGCAACACTTACATTAGGATCGAAGAATGAAAGACCGACTGCTTCTTCCGACAAATACCACAAATGATTGCTGATTTTTTGTAGCAAAGCAAGATCTATATCCCTTTCAGGATAAGCCATAATATTTTTAATTAAATTTAAGTCTTGATTTGGTGCTTCAATTGCTTTAGTGCATCCAAACCAGGCTTTTACATAAATACGAACTACGAACAGACAGACACTACGTATACCGTTTAACTCTTGGTTGGTCATATTGAATTCATTACGAAACAAATACATTTTAAGTGCATAAATACATTTTGACATCCATCGAGCATGAGAAGTTGCACCAGGTATACGAAAGGTGTTAAATTTCGGCACCGTACCACCAAGAAAAGTGAAAACTAATTGCAATAATTCTTTGTAGTCGCGTCTGCTATGAGCTTGTTTTAAGTTATCTAGACAGCAGTCAATACTGTAATAATGTGTTCATGTGTTCTAAACAACTCTTGTAATTTAATTTGTCAATATTACTCCAGTATTTGCTAAAGTGATTAAAAATTAGCACTTCTGGACCGGCTGTAGTAGCCACTCTAATTTCAAACACTTTACGGATCAACAACTCGTAAATATGGTGTCTGCAGGGAAAATATAATAAATCGCGACCTAGTTTTCCTTCAAGCAGAGCAGCAGCACCGCTTTGAACTCCTGTATTATGAGCAGTTGTGTCGAAGCAGATTATTTGAACTAGATCAAGCATTTCATATTCATTTATTGAATTAAACACGGCATCTGATATTTCTTTTCCACTCGAAGATTTTAACTTTGGAATGCCAAGTAGTTTATCGATACCTTGAGATGAGACTATGATTGGCAAGCGGTCAACTTTTTCCCTGCCACTAATTTCTGGTAACATTGTACCATCCCAGTGCAAAACAAAACTACGTGGAATCTGGAAATAAAAACTCAAGTTTCTTAATTTATACTCAAAACATAAAAAAGAAGCATAGGGAAAACCCACATTACAGTACTTACATCAAAGTTTGCTGCAATGTTTTGTGCTGTTGTTGCACGATGCTTCTGACGCATTCGACGAATTGATGATCTATTTAGTATAAGATCTTCGATATCATAGCCCAACGCGTCAGCAGTTGCGCTTAGGATATGAACTGCAGCACCATCAGTGATTTTCCACTTATCCAAAGTTGAAAGCAGTCTTGGTGTAAAAAAAATTGTTTTACCTCTGGAGATACCTGATATACCTGGATTTGGATTTGATACAGATGTTGATGTTGATGCTACAACTTCAATATCGTTTTCGTCGTCAATGTCAATCATACCTGTTTTACAACAATAATTCTGATTTGCTTAAAAGATAGAATATTTAATTGTATACCTCTTTGAATCTGTTGTTCATATAACTCTTTTCGTTCATCTTCTTTTATTCGACGCTGGTTTTCTTGTTCTTTCTGGACTGCCTTTCGCCTTTCTTTCTGCATTACAATTTTATCCGTTCCTAGCATACAACCTGGTCTTCCTTTTTCTCGTTGCTTTTTTAAGAACTCTTTGTCTTCTTGTATTTTAATTAATTCAAATGCGTTTGCATGTGCGATATCGAATAAATCATCTAATTTATCTTGAAATTCAGTTTCTTTCCTGTTTTGACATTCTGTTTTTCGACCATGATGCTTTGTAATATCTCTCCACTTGTTGTATAATTTTTCCAGCTTCTCAATGCAGTGTTTTTCATGGTGTGTTGGAATTCGTGCTTTTTGCCAAAACGTGCTGACCTCAGCAACAACTAATCTAGAACTTTCTCTTAAATTTAAGCCAACTATTCTTAAATTATAAAATAAAACTTGTAGCACTTGTTTTCTTCCTGGTAATTTAGCTCCAGTAATTTGGTGGTCCATAACGCCAATTAACATAATGTCATCATCCGATCGAAGTCTTGTGGTTGTCATCGCTTTAGATTTTAAATTTTAAAATGTATTTGTTCGTTTTGGATTTTCTATGAATTTAAAAAATAAAAATATTTATATTTTAGGCAAAAAATATTTATTTTCTTCATACATTTATTTTTACCGGCTAAACTGTTGATTATATAGAAAAACGCTATATATACACATTTTAAAGGAATTCTAATTCTTAATTATTTTTCAATTTATTTAAACAAAATCGGACTAGTGGTTCTCGAGTTATGTCAAAAAAAGAGCACCAAAGGTGATAATTTCCCCTATATGATAGTAACTAACTTTAATGACAAACAATTGTTGGCGGGGGCACGCCTAAAAATTGTCCAATCAAGCTCAAATTTTTTTTGTGTATTTTTAGGTTCACATAGAGAAGTTTTAGCGCTTGCCGTCATACGAATTCAAAAAAAAGAAATAAGGACCGGTCTAATATATATTATATGTATATATAATTATTTCAATTAAATATTTATGTTGATTTATTAATATAACTCATTGAATCTATATCAAATGTAATATTTTCAGAGAACATAAAGGATGGTTGATGGTGAATTAAGAAACTCAAATAACTATTTTTATTAAATGGTTTTCAAAATAATTTAAAAAATAAATAGTATTTACGTTCATTAATTACACGACATTAATTACACTGTGCCAATAACTCTGGGAATTGATATTATTTTTCTGGCAGGTATTGTCGAGTCGGACAATAATCTGAGCTTTAAATTTGTCAGACACCCCAAAAATATTGAGTTACATGTAGGGTTTGGGGTCCAGGAATTCCCGAATCGTTTTTCCCGGGAATTCCCGGAAAAATTTGGACGGGAAATTTCAATTTCCCGGGAATACGGGAAATATTAAAAAAATAATTTATTTATTATGTTCATATATGTATTTACATTACTGACAAATAATAAGTATTTGTTGAGTATTTGTTTATATTATATTACTACAAACAAAACTTTTTTATGCGAAACCCAGCTATGAGAATAAAAACTTTTTGTGAGGCTATTTGCAGGATGTTTATTGTGAAATAAAGATATAATGTCGACAATACTATGGCTTACATAATGTAAATTTTCTAGTTTTCCTGGAATAAACGAGGTCAACATATTCTTCAAGAACAATTTACTTTACTATGAGAAAGAAATGGTCTAAAAATAGGGATACAATAAAAATTGTTCGCCTGGAAACTTTCAAGAGAAATATAATAGGAATATAAATATATGCTACGGTGTATTTCATATTTTTATTTTTTATTTTTATTTCAATATTTTTATTTTTTATGAATTTATTAAATTAATATTAATTTGTTATGTTTCCATTGTTTTTACAGTTTAGAATATTCCCCCCTGTTTCTATAAAATATTTTTGTCTCCAGACGAATGAATATTCTAAATTAAATGTGTCCGTCATATGAGTTATTTGTTTCCTTAAACGTTTTCAATTTTGAATCTAGTGTAGGTGTCAGTCACTTCTACCTGCGATATAAATGTCCAATTCTGACGATTAGTCTACACCTTTTCAAGTTTATAATGAGAAAATGTAATTTATAATCAGAATATGTAAGTTCATGATGAGAAATGTAAATTCATAACAGGATCAGCACTCTAAATTCGTAATGTGAAATGTAAATTCATATTGAGAAATATAAAATCATAATAAGAACATACAAATTGATAATGAGATATATAAATACAAAATGAGAAAATTCAAATTGATAATGAGAAAATATTAATTCTTATTCAGGAATATATATTCATAAAATATAAATTCATAATCAGGAACTGTAAAATTTATAATGTTAACTATGTAAGTATGTAAGTACGTTTTTCTATGGATATTTTCGTAGACACACATATTTTATCAATGTTCTCATTATAAATTTACATTTTTTATGATTTTACATTTTTTCATTATGAATTCATATTTTCTGAATATGAAAACGTATTTTCTGATTATGAATTTGGATTTTCTGATTACAAACTTGTATATTTTATTATAAAATGGTATGTTCCTATTATGAATTAATTATTCTCAATATAAATTAACAATTTTCATTGTGAATTTATATTTCTCATTATGAATGTATATGTTCCTATTATAAATTTACATTACCCATTATGAATGTATATGTTCCTAATATAAATTTAAATTTCTCAATATAAATTGGTATGTTCCGAATATAATATTGAAAAGGTGTAGAGTACAATATTTGTAAAATGAAAAATAATTTGTAAAATATTTTGGCAATAACATTCGTTTTTAATTTTAATATGAAAGTATTGAAAAAACACACCAGTTATTAAATGTTGATATTGGACATACCTATAAATAAATTACTTTTTCCCGGGAATTCCCAGGAATGAAATTTTTCATTCCCGTTTTTTCGGGAAATGAAAAAAGTCCGGGAAACCCTAAACCCTAGTTACATGTAAAAACCTTTGCCTGTAACTTAGTTGGTTAAAAACCGATTTTCACTTTCTTATGGGATTTGAAGAAATCTGGAACTTACGATCGAGTTATAGCTTTTTTAAGAAAACTTAAGAAATCTCTTTGATTTTGTACAGAAAACACACTTTTTTTTAAAAAATTTGTTAGACATTTTTCAAATTTCGTAATGTTTTTGCAGGGAACCGCAACACTTATAATTTTATTTAAAAATACATTTATTAAGGAGTATAACGTTGTTTTTAAAAATAGATTTGTCATTTTTTCCAAAAAATACCGGAATTCCTAATGCGTGGAAAATGTGTTCCAAAATTGGGGATTTTTTTATTAAAATGTCATTCCGTTTGTAACACCTTGAAATATTCATCAAAGAACCCATAAAGTATATATATTCTGGGTCGTGGTAAAATTCTAAGACGATGAAGCCATGTTGAAAGCACGCTAGCTGCCGAACGAAATGAGCTAGGAGGTTCAAATTTTCCGTAAATGTGTCTGTGTTGTTGGGATTGAAATATTTGGATTATTTAAGCAAATTTTTTTGAAAATTTCTACTTTACATGCACATGAAATTTGTTACGGACATTCCTCTTGTAAATTTAAAGCACCAAAAAGTAAAAAAATAGGGGCAGAAATGGGACAAATAGGTATAAAAAATGTGCCTTTGATAAAACAACAGCTAGAAATATGAAATTCGGCGAGTACATCCATTTTACTAGAGGCATTTTTCAAAAATTGTCCTTTTTAGGGATACAATTGGAAAAGAGGAATAAAAATGGTACCAACCAAACCGTTAAAGTTGAAGTCATGGAACTCGGTGTATGCATTCATCTGAATGTGTAGACGCGAAACAAAAAAGAATTTTTCGAAATTTGTCCTTTAGGCCGGAAATTGTGCAACAAAGAGAATAGGAATAAAACTGGTACCAAGCAAACGGCTGTAGCTAGAATCATGAAATTAGGTTCATACATTCCACTGTGGCCGAGAAACATAATGGATCTTCAGTATTAGAACTTTTCGCATCAAAAAGGTACAGACATTTGGTCTGTAGCTGAAATCCGCTAGAGGGAATGAATGAATAGTAAATCATCACAATTTATTTAAAGCAATGGACATAATAAGTATGTCTTGTAGTTTGAAACAGTAAACAAATATGGTAATGTTCATAAAAAATATCAAAATTTTCCACACTTCGATGTAAAGTCGACAGTCTCTAATATGCCAGCAATACTGTGGAATACACTCCGTGGTGGAAGGTATATAAGATACGGCACGGTCGAACTTAGCGTTTTTTACTTGTTTGTATTGATGAGTTTAAGCGTTTTTATTGGACTTCAATTCGTAAAATAATGAGAGATTTTAAATGGAATGACCAAAACTTGCATTTTTGCAAAAAATGGAATTTTTGTAAAAAATATTTGAAAAAAAAAAATTTAAAAATCGAGACCAAAATAAAATAATGAATTGTTCGTATCTCGTAAACGGAAAATTAATAGATTATTTAACATGAATAACTCCTTTAAAACAAGACACAGAACTTTAATTGCGTAATACATGGATTGAAAATATTTTCAAGTTTATGTTGAAATTCAAATGCCTATAACTCTTCAAATAAAATTTTAAGACAAGCGTACAAATATTTTTATAATAAGAATATTTTCTGTGATTTTCAGAAATATCGGAGTTATGTGAAAATTTCGCTGTCTGGTTTGTCACGGAATGAATGATATTCCAAAGTGTTTTCAATATTTTCTTATTTTTATTTTATATTCAACTTCTTTCATTCACAATTTTTTTCAATGATATCTCAATTTTAACTATTTTTGTTGCTTACCCCATACAAGTTCGACCACTGTGCGTTGTAATCCTTTTTGTCACCTATTTTTATCCACATTTGGTATATTATTGCAGCAGCCATTTACTTCTTTTTTATCCACTTCCCCCAAAAGTACAATTTTTTAAATAGTTCCTCTATGACGCGAATCTACAAAAATATTCCACTGCTCTTCTATAAAAATATAGAAGAAATTTCAATGTAATAAGAGGAATGTAAACCACAATTTCATGACTCTATCTGCATTATTTTGGGTGGGTACATTTTTTTTATCCATTTCTGAGTCCCCGTAATCGGACGAACTTTGAGAACTTTATGCGGTGCAAAGAACATATAAAAGCGATATTGAACTAAATTTCATAACTCTAGCTGCGGTCCGTCTGGTTGGTTGTCCGTCTAAAACAGTAATTTCGAAAAATCTGCTTATAACCAATTTTAAATTTGTTTTCGATTTTTGTCTATGTAATTGAAGCACTGTGCGCCGCCTCCAACACCGCTATTATCACCACCGCAGCCGCCGCCATCATCATCATCATCGCCATGCTGATCGTGATCACGATCATGATCACAATGCGGGACCGACATCATCATTTCTGTCATGTTTTATTGAATTTAATAAAGAAAATTACTCTCCGGTTTGCTTTCGTTTAAAATCGCAACAGTTGCCAAAATACGAAATACGTACGAATTGTGTTGTTTATTGTGCCGTTTATCATTATATTCGTAAATTATCATAAAATTAAATTATTCGTAGCTCTTTTCTTCTTCTTCGTTTTTCTTCTTTTAAATTTCGCGCACATTTTGAAGTCGATGAAAGAAAAAAGAGTGGAACAACGATCAAGTTCAAGTTGCCGTTCGGTTGGGTTGTTTCTTTTGTGGGGGATATTGAAATTGATTGTAAGTCGAAAGACCAAGAGGATGTCTTAATAATGGCCAGAGTTAAGATATTTGCGCTGTTTCTGTTTTTCTGTATAAATTCAATTCAAGTGGTTTTTGGAAAGTGGCAGTGACCCCACCCACGCGTGCACACACACACTCGCCGAGATTTGCTGCTGATAAATAGACACACATAAATTGAAATGATGAGGTAGCGTATTGCGTACTAATGCCTTTTTAATACAATTAGAAGTTTATTGAAATGAGGAGGAGGAGGAGGAGCACGGGATTCGTGGACTCTTTAATATTTGAACAGAACAACCGGACGCATGTCTGTACTGACTTTGTTCTTTTAAGAAAAATGTTGATGGTTATTGGAGTTGTCCATAGAAAAGATAAATCTCTTCTATATAGATTATCACTTGTCCTGGACATGAAGAACAAGTCAAACTCTTTTTTGTAATAAACAGAAAATCCGGACAGAGTTATAAAAACAATTCCCTAACAGAAAATAAAAATTTCCAAAAGTGGAATTTTTCACTAATTACGTTGTATTATCGTCGCTTGAGGATAGGGTGCGGCAAAAATTGCAAATATGTATTGAACAAACTTAGCCAGCAACTAGCGCAGTGTTCCCAAAAAGAAAACAAAAATCCCCAAAAATGGAATTTTCACTAATTACACTGTATTATCGTCGTTTTCGGATGGAAGGTTTGGTCAAACCCTGCAAATAGATTAAAAGGAGACTTATGCAAACAAACCCACAATTTCCAAAAACAAAATGAAAATCCCCAAAAATGGGATTTTCAATAAATTATCGTTATCGTCGCTTGAGGATAGGGTGCGGCAAAAATTGCAAATATGTATTGAACAAACTTAGCCAGCAACTAGCGCAGTGTTCCCAAAAAGAAAACAAAAATCCCCAAAAATGGAATTTTCACAAATTATGGTGTGAAAATTCGTCGTTTTCGAATGGAAGGTTTGGCCAAACCCTGCAAATAGGTTAAAATGAGACTTATGCAAACAATCCCACAATTTCCAAAAACAAAATGAAAAATCCTCAAAAATGGGATTTTCGATAAACAGGCCCAAAATTCCCCAAAATGGAACAAATTTACCAAAAATTAAATTTTTCACAAATTATGGTGTGTATCGTCGTTTTCGGAAGCAAGGGGCGGACAAACTCTGCAAATAACTTAAAATAAACTTATGCAAACAATCCCACAATTCCCAAAAACAAAACAAAAATCCCCAAAAATGGGATTTTTCAATAAACATGGTGTTTTTTCGCTGTTTATGTATGAGGGCGGAAAAAATTGCAAAAATTTTAAAATACATACATGCAAACTATCCAACAATTCCCAAAAACAAAACAAAAGACCCCAAAAGTTGGATAATATTTAAATATTAACCTTAAATTAGTTTTCTTTTAAATGCCAGTAGCTTTTTGGAAGTCAGAGCTGGATAAAATGATTTCTATGTTAATATGAATGAATAATATACAAAAGTTGTATATTTCCTAACAACTTATTCCGTTATCGCTGATGGTGATTTTTTAACATTTTGCATTGTACCATTTTCAATAGACGATATTTTTGTATTAGCTCATCTATTTTTCAATTACACTAAGCAAAAATGAAAATTTTGTGTGCATACTGATTTTATGGATCAACATAAATACTTTTTTTTTGAATATTTTAAAATCTATTTGAAAACAAGTAAGGAAAAGTTAAAGTCGTGCGGAGCCGACTATATGATACACTGCACTCTAATTCCTACTACATCCAAATAAGGATGACTAAAAATGTCGCTAAAAATATAACACACAAATTTTACGCAAAATTATATGAAATATTTGAGTTTTAGGGGACATTCGTATGGGTATGTAGTAAAACATAGACTGGTGTGACCTACCTTCACTTTAAATCTTGAAGCCCTCATAGCAAGAAAAGGAAGCTTAAAAGGGAATTGCTTAAAACAGAAATATCACTCCCCAGCTCTGAGGAGTAGACCCAAGTATTGCCAGAAATGATGGACGTCTGTCCTTAAGACAAGCGAGGAGTCAGCCCTCAAAACCTATCTGCAAAAGTTGAATCCAACTGAGAGAACTTAATTCAATCTCTGGACTTGACCGTAAGATCAAGTCAATGGATTTCCCAACCACTTGGAAGAAATACTTACTTCAATTAGTGGCTCATCTGCTGTCTGTCGACCAGAGATAGACGAAGTGGTCGCTCGCTAATTACGTTTCAGGCATTAAATCATAATTTAATCTGTTAAAGACTTTGAATCGAAAAAAATCTCCTGGTAAAGATAGAATTGCATTTCCCAAGCATTTGACAAAGTTTGCCATGATGGACTCGCGCATAAAATAAATCGTTATTGATTATAAATTAACTCAAATAGGTCATTTAAATCTTTAAATTATAATCGGCTACAAGAAAGTACTGATTATTTTTTCAAATATCTGGTTGTATTGGAAATGTTGTCATTTAATGATGAAACACAATATCATTCACATGACTACCACGACTGGCTCGGCAGTACCTCGATCTCTTCTCGAAATTTGCGTTAAAGACTCACTGCTTTGGAAGAAAGTTTTTTATATTTCCCAATTTTGTTCGAGCGTATAGCGTCCCTTTTTGCAAATGCCAAACATAAACCTGAAAATAAAAATTAATGTTATTCTACCTTTCAAAGTCAAAGTAATCGGTAGTTCAAATTTTAAATTACCAACCCTATATACAGTGAAAGCTCTAAAGAGCGGACAGTCGGCAAAATTTGACACCCAAAATTTGTCCGCATGATGGAGGTGTCACTTATGGGAGGTAAAATAAGTGTCTGTTTAATGGAGGTTCATTATAATGGACATTTTAAAATTTTGATTAATTTAAAAAAAAAGTGTCCTCTTAAGAGAGGTGTCCGCTTGAGGGAGTATGCGCCCATGAGAGGTTTAACTGTATACAAATGTATTATAAAACCTATATGGACATATGGAATCCAGCCTGGTTCAGTCCGTGCATCTAGTGTGAATAAGCTACAGAGAAGCTCGTAGAAAATTTTACGATTGCTTACGGAAACATTCATAGAGATCTCAACATCCGAATGGTTAAAAAAGATTAATTATACCAAATATACCCGCTAGAAGACTGCTAAATTATGAAGGCCGTAGATGTCTGAGAAGAAGAAGTACACTAGATCTAATTTAGAAATTTGATTTGTAATTTAATTTAAATGAATGTATTTGTTATTACATCGTTTTTTGCAAACTCTTCTTAATTACGGATTGTAAATAGGTAACCATTAGACCTAGGATAGGTTAAGATTTTAATAATTATTGTTATACTGCACACCAAAAAAATTGTGTCCAAGACAAAAATATTATTTGCATTAAGGCATGCTGATTTATAAAATGAACACCAACTATTTTTTATTGATATTTTGTTTTTAAAATATTTTACTAAAATTAAAAATATTGGTCCGATCGTAACCGCTTATATGTTCAATTCAAGGTAATTATGATGTCTACAAATATTGCGAATTACACTTTCACATGGAAACAGTGGTTTAGGAAAAGCCTTCTAAAATTGAGGAAAAAATACTTTTTTCGAAAATAAAATATATTTTAGCTTGTACAAAAAAGAAATAGTAAACAATTATTTTGTTTTTTACGTAGAAACAATGTTGATATGTAAAAAATCTATAGATAAATGTAGATGTTATGATACTCTTTGTAGACGCAAAAGAATTAAAAATATGATTTTTTAATTTTTGCTTAAATAGCGCGACAAGTCACATTAAAAATTAATAAATAATTAAATAATATATTGTTTTATTTAGTAATAGTTGTAACTTCTTTATTTATCCAAAGATTTTCATTAACTAGGCCTTGTTTTCTTCGGTAATATAGTAAAATAAAATATTCTGCTATGCGTTTACAAATCATAACTTCTACATTTATCCATAGATTTTTTACATACAGGGTTTTCCAACAAGAGGTGTTATTTTGGTATTCAAAGAAAACTGTAATTTTTTGAGATAAATGATCGGATGTTATTTCATAGTAAAAAGGAAGGTATGCCGTTCATAATGAAAAACAACATCAGCCAAATGGCCACCACGACCACGCTTACAGGACCATATCCTTTTCATAAAATTTTCCATAACCAAATCGCAAAGTGGCTGCCCTATGTCCTTGATAGCCTCTCGATTTCTATCTTTGGGGTCTTGAATCGACGCTGGGCTTTTGGTGTAGACACGTGGCCCCAAAGGAAGAAGTCGCAAGGTTAAGGTTGTTAAATCACAAGATCTCGGTGGCCAATTGTGATCACCTCTTCGAAAGATAACATGGTCCGGAAACTTTTCCCGTAAAAGGGCAATGGTGTCGTTGCTTGTGTGGCACATAGCGCCGTCTTGTTGAAAGTAAGCGTTGTCCAGATCAATACCATCTAACTCCGACCATAAAAAATCATTAATCATCTCTCGATAGCGCAATCCATTCGCCGTAACTGTTGATCCAACCTCATTTTCGAAAAAGTAAGGTCCAATGACCCCGACGGACCATAAACCGCACCAAACAGTCACACGATGAGGATGGAGAGGCTTCTCAACAATAACTCTTGGGTTTTCCGAGCCCCAGATGCGACAATTTTGCTTGTTGACGTAGCCGCCGAGGTGGAAATGGGTCTCATCAGTCAAGATGATTTTTCGATGGAATTCCGGATCATTTTCATTCATGAATTTTAATAATTTCAATGCATTGTTGAAGCGTGTATCGTTCCATTTTTAGTAATGGCGTAGTTTTTACTTGCCAAATGTCAAAGAATAAAAGCTTCAAAAGTGACAGCTACCGAAATACCGGGTGATTCAAAATAACATCTCTTGTTGGAAACCCCTGTATAATCATTGTTTTTTGCGTTAGAATGTTGGCGATTAACTGCCTGGCCCACGATGTTGAACGTTAACGTTCGCTTGCCTCTCATGCGACAAACAGCTGATTTGGGACCCACTAACAGGCACCAGAACGACAAAGCGAACGAAAATCTATGCGAAAGAAAACGTAAGCATTTCAGTGTAAAATCGGGGCCCACTAACTTATTCTTCTGTCATCTAAGCGAATGAAAATGTCAAAATCACTCACTTCTGTTTTGTCTGTCGCAAGCATAAATAAATAAAACACAAAACAAATTTATTTTATTTTCTTCCATTATTATTGCTCTACTTCATACTTCTTCCTCGGCGTGCGATATAATATCGCCATAATATATAATATCAATTGAGTTGTTGCACATATTGTGCAGAACGAAGCTCGCATTTAACTTTCCGTTGCTCCTTGTTTTTGTTGTAGGTCTTTCAATTGCGTTCCTTGTATTTCTTTAGTAAGGATCTTCAGGAATGGCTTCAATTTGTGGCTCCTACCTCCTAAAACCCAAGCGTTTCGTTTTTCCCGGTCGAAGTCTTTTTGAAAACGTCGGTGTCCCTCAACTCGTCTATCAACATGGAAATTTCCTATATATCTGTAACAGAACTTACATATGCACATATTCATTTACATGTATATAAAATAAGTATAATCTGGTCATCTCAACAACATTAGAGATGACCAGTAGCTGCCTACGGGGATCTCGAAATTAGCATTCCTCCAAAAAATGTGCGCGTTGGAAAAATTTATATTTTTCTACAACACAGAAACAAACTCCAAATATTGATTGTTTACATTATTTTTTGAAATTTGTTTTCAGTTATTTCAGCTGATAAAAAGATGTGTCAACTTTTTTTTAGAATTTAGAATTTGGATATTTAACGCTTTTTTCTTGGCATATTTGCGATTATTTGATGATTTTTTGATCTGGCAACATTTTCATTCACTCACAACACGTAAGGCTATGCGAACGAAAAGTCAGAAGATAGTGGGTCGCTTTTTGATGCGAAAGTGAGTGACTGGCTTTCGTTCGCATAGATTTTCTTTCGACATCGTGGGTCAGGCAGTAAAAAATAAAAGAAAATACTTTTTTCGACATTTTCTCTTATTTTTTATATTTTTTTTTCATGCAGGAGTGGATTTTTTCGAAAAATATATAGCTGAATTAATCAATAAGAAAATTAAATAAACAAAAAGGTCAACGATACATAAGGAAATTATATTTTTTTCCCAAATTTTTGTCGTGAAAAAATAATTCAAAATACTTTTTTCCTTATTTTTTCGTTTTTTTTTTTGTCTTAGAATGTTAGTTTTTTAAAAAATAAAACAAAATATTTTTTCCAACTTTTTCCTATTTTTTATTATTTTTCGTTCTAGAAAAATATATTTAAAAAAAAAAATATATATATATATTTTAAACCACTGTTTCTATATGAAAGTGTAATTCGCAACATTCGTACCATGAGTACCTTTAATTTAAAATATAACTGGATGTTATCGAACTTATGTTTCCATAATGAGAGTACAAATCTTCAAAGTACATTCGACAAAAATTGGAATTTTAGCAAAAATACCATAGATTTTTTTAATATCGATTTTGAGTGTAGGAAGCCAAAATACATCAAAAGATGTTATACATTACCATTCGCCAAAATTTTTGCTGCATGGTGTTCTTGGTCTAGATTTCATCGGACAACATTAACAATAACTATTGATAAGTAAACAATTATGAGTTTTGTCATATTAACCTTGAAAATTAGCCCAAAGTTTACTACGCTTCTTATTTTTCGATTTAAAAGAAAAATATTTTTTTGCTTGACATATTTTTATTTATTTCATTATTCATAACACACAGAACGAATCATATTTTTCGTATTTAAATTTTTTTGTTTACTAGATCAAAAGTTATTGATTTTTGCACAATGAAATTTGATTTTATGCGCCGATCAATTGATCGATAGCGTCTTCACAAGCTGATGGAAAAACTTTAAGGTTTAAAAAAATTTGTTATGATGTGTATAGTTGACCTGTTTGATTTTAATGTTTTGTATTATTGTCCGGCTTAAGGTCTCAAGTAAATAAAAACAAGATGTTGTTTGTTTATTATTTTATTTTTCAATTTTGTTCCCGATATTTCGAACGACTTCGTCGATCATCCTCAGGGGTGTTACACTAAACAAATATACATAAGAATAACAATCAATATACAAACATTTTAAACAAGTAAGAAGGCGTTAAGTTCGGCCGGGCCGAATCTTATATACCCTCCACCACGGAGTGCATTCCATAGTATTACCAGCAGATTAAAGGAAGTCGACTTTACATAGAAGCACAGTACCATATTACGAAAATTGTGATATTTTTAAGCACATTACTATATTTGTTTACTATTTCAAACTATAATGCGCACTATTTGAAATCGACTACTATATATAAATAAAATGCTGAAATTGTAAAAGTGAACATGCCTAAATATTAGGCGATTGTCAGTCGCTATTAGAAAGAAGCATTTTCAGATACAGACAAAGTGATTAGAAAAGTATAAATTTTAAAGATATCCCCATTCGCCCCATACGTATTTCGAAAAATCCCTCTATTTTACGTGTCTATGCAATTAAAGGGATGTACACACCGAATTTTATGATTCTAGCTGTTGTCGTATCATTGGTACCATATTTTATCCCTTTTTGTCCCATTTATTTTCTTTGTAGTGCTTCCAAGCTACAAGAGGAAATAAACTGTATGAAAATAAGAACTTTAATTAATAAGCCAAGGCTACCAATATTTGTTATATATATATATGTAATGGATATGGGAAAATCTACAAAATAGTCCGATTTCAATTTTGAAAAATTAAAAATTTCAAATTAGAGGCACACGTTTTATTTTAGCGTCAACTTGTTAAAAATACATTAAATATAAATAATGTGCTCGCGTGCATCATTTTTTTCAAGTGCTGAAGAAGTTATAATCGGATTGTCCCTTTTGGTTCTATTGCAAGTTTAGCGTCACGTTTTATTTTAGCGTCAACTTGTTAAAAATACATTAAATATAAATAATGTGCTCGCGTGTATCATTTTTTTCAAGTGCTGAAGAAGTTATAATCGGATTGTCCCTTTTGGTTCTATTGCAAGTTAAGCCTGAAAACCCTATGAAAATCAACAAAATTTAACCTAAAATGGCTCTCGGTACCAAAATAATAATTCGATCTATTTAGCACTTACACACATTATTAGTAGTACCCATATTCACCGATCACACAGGGTTGCCACCAGTTATTTTTCAAACTGCGGATGTGCTCTTCAAAAAATATGAAATTTCATGATCTGCACGCATCGACCTGATGATGTTCGTACTGTCATAATCTCCTTGTCGCTGAAGGCACACCAAATCGTCCGGTCGCCTTTTGTTAGTATCTCTGTCGTTTATAATCCAATATTAAAAAATTTGCAATTACGTTCACGCTGAAAGCGCAAAAAAGAAAATTGTATCCATTTTCGTTTTATGCAAAAACAGAGTGACAGATTTTGAAGAGCTACCATTTATTCCTCAGTGATGGCACACGCCCTTTTCAACATATAGAAGATTCCGCAACATCATTACTATCATCCACAAAAAGATCAGAATGATTTTCTCTTATGCTGAAAAAGTTATAGCCAAAAGAGTTGAACAACTCCCGAAAGTTACAAGCAAAAATAGGGTAAATTAGGGTAGACCTTAGCTCAGTAGACTACATTAACAGCATAATTTTAAAACTTTAGGATGTTGGCGAGGTTAAACTCGTCGTTTTAAAAATTATGACACTCTCAGAAATATTATATATTGCTCTTAAAGCGGTTAGAAGCCTGAGTGACATGGAATCGTACTATACCGTAGATTTGCCCATATAATACTTCAATTCATAAAGTAAATTTTCAGCTACAGTCGTTTGGTTGGTTGTATTTCCATCCTATTTTAATTTCAAAAGTAAATTTTTTAAACTTCATGATTCTACCATTTTTTGTCGTAAAAACAACAAAATAAAGTACGACTTTGGAAGAAAAAATATTTTACGTGGCTTGCTATGTATACACCGAATTCCGTGATTCTATCAGCGGCCATTTTGTTGGTACCATTTTTATCCCCTTTTTCCAATTTGCCCCCTCAAGAGTACGATTATCTAAAATCACTTTATTTTACGTATCTACACAATTAGAGGGATGTACACACTGAATTTCATCATTCCAGCTGTATTCGTTTAGTAATGGTACTATTTTTATCCCCTGTAGCCATTGTATCCCTTGAAAGTACGAATTTTGGAAAAAAACGTTTTATTTTTCGGTCTACGCAGTCAGAGGAATGTATATTCCGAATTTCATGATTTCAGCTGCTGTCATTTGGTAGGTACTATTTTTATCCCCTTTTTCCATTTGAGCCCCAAAAAGTACGAATTTTAGAAAGTTTTTTTTTATTTTACGTGTCTACGCAATCAGAGGAATGTATATATCGAATTTCATTATTCTAGGTGTAGCCGTTTGGTTGGTACTATTTTTATCCCTCTGTCCCCATTTAACCCCTTAAAAGTACAAATTTAGAAAAAAAAAACACTTGTATATTATGTATCTACTCTATTAGAGGTATATATGGTGCCCTTTTATGCTATAAAGGGAATGCGAATTCCAAATATCAAGTAAATACAAGCTATTATGTTCAAAAAACATGCTGAAATACTCTAAATATTAGGGGTATTTTCAGTCCTTGTGAGGGAAAAATTTTCCCCTCTGGGCCGACTTCGCTCACTTACAATCCCAACCGATCTGCAACCATATGACACATTTAGGAAAATTTTGAACCTCCTAGCTCATTTCGTTCGGCTGCTATCGTGCTTTCAACAGACAGACAGACGGGGTCTCCGATGAATATTTTAAGGTGTTACAAACGGAATGACAAAGCAAATATACTCCCATCCTGGAGGTGGAGGGTATAAAAATATAATTAAAAAAATATGTTGGATATACAAAGAGTATCATAACTTCTATATTTATCCAAAGATTTTTTTATATATAAGCATATTTTTTTGCATTAAAATGTTATCTATTGAAAAATAAAATAATATACTATCATATACTATCGTGCAAGCCAAAAATATATATTTTTCAAAAAAAAATCCCAAAGTTTTGAATTCCATTAATCCATTTTTTCAGTTTGATAATGTAATTCGCAATATTTGTAGCCACAAAATATTTTTTCTATTTTTATGACATTTTTCGTGCCAGCAAATATATTTAAAAAATAATAATAATAATTTTTTCCCAAATATTTTAAGGCTATGTGAATATAGCTATTCCACTATTTCTATGTGAATATAAAATTCTCCATGTTTGTAGCCATCATGACACATATAACCGGATGTTATCGGACTTATATTTCCAAAATGAGAGTAAAAATATTTAAGGCACCTTCGCCGAAATTGGGAATTATAGTAAAAAATTAAAAAAAAATAGCAAAAAATTTAATTTAAAAATAGCATTTAAAATTTTAGAAATCTAAAATACACCAGAAAATGTTATACTTGATCCTTCAACAAAATTTTTGTTGCATAGTGTTATTGGCCTAGATTTCATCGGACGACATTCAATAACTATTTATCAGTAAACAGTTTTGAGTTTTGTCAAAAAATAAATGATTTTGAGATATAAACCTTGAAAATCGTGCAATCCGGTATATTTTTTTAAATTAGCCCAATGTTTATTACGATTCTTATTTTTTGATTTAAAAGAAAAGTAAGTTTTATTTTTTTAACATATTTTTATTTATTTTACTGTTCATAATGCACAGGGAGAATAATTTTTTTTTGTATTTCACATGTTTTATTTGCTAGATCAAAAGTTATTGAATTTTGCGCAATAAAATTTGATTATGTGCGCCGATCAATCGATCGATCGGTCTTCACAACCTGATGGAAACAATTTAAGGTTTTAACAAAAATGTAAAAAAACGAAACATCGTTTCGTCATCGTTTACTCATCGGATGGGTAACATTATTATTTCCGACATTAAATTTAACTATTTTCACCGCAATAAAATCACACTTAAAAGAGTTGATGAACTCTTCGTCAGGTTCCGAACATTATTTATCGTTTATTTCGTTAAATATGTACTCAGCTGCCAAGAAATTTTGAATTTGTCGACTAAAGCACGCTATCTGTCTGTGTAAATAAAGGGACAGAAATAAGAAAAGCAGGTTAACAATTTGAAAGATGAATTTCAAAGCAGACGTTGACACAAGCATGTAATAGAATATCACCTGCAAAGACTAAAACCTACTAAAAATTTATAAACTTATAAAAACGACAACCAATCGTAGCAGAAGTCCACTTTATATACACATACTTAACGAGATATATAGAATCAAAAGTGTGTGTATATCCCCGTTTAATTTACAGCTCATTATATATTAGAAGAAGTGATAAAAATCAGGTGAATTATATGCGGAGATAGATATGTACACGAAAGCGTGTTATATGCTGCTGCAGGAATGTCTCACCTGCATGCGACACCGCACAACACCACACCACGACATTCTAATAATCACCGGGAGATCGATCGTTCGATCGTTCTACAGAGAGAAGAAAGCAGAAACAACAACAAAATCTTTTAGTGTTAATCAAATATGTAAACAACATTTAATGTGACAATAAATACATATGTACACACACACCAGTACATATGCCACACCACAATGATCGCCAAGTGCACGAAAAAATCTAAAAGAAATTCAATTATCCAAAACAAACTGCACGCATGCGCAAAGCGCATCTTCATACACATGTGCACATGCAGACATGCTGCACGTATGCACGTGAGTGTGTGTGTAGTTAGATAGATGCAACGTCTGAGAAATGTAGGCGTAGTTCTCTGTGTACGACGACAAAGTTGGGGTCAGAAAACTGAAAACTTTTTCTTCTTCTTCCTCTTCTTTTGGACCGGCAACGGCTCCACCAAAAAGGGTTTTGTGCGCACCGAACGAAGCAAAACCAAACCAAAAAATCACAGGGCGATGCTCGTGATTATGACGATGTTAGTGATGCTAAGTGTGGTGTCTGTTGATGGTGGACACATGATGCGGAATATATGTGATCTGGTGGTATGCACCACCACCAGTACCTCCGGACAGACAGACATCATCTGTACCCACCACCCATACACTGACACAGATGGGGGAAAAATGCACAAGTTAAACAAAGTTTATTTAAGTAGATACTCAGGGAATATATACGAGTGGCACATACTTACAGACATGTGTACGGACGTAGCTAGAGACATACATACCTAGTTGTGAATAGGCAAACATACTCGCCGTCGAGTACCGATGAATTTTTGTAAACACAAAACCATAACCAGACATTAAAGTACAAACATTCATAGTTATTATAACAGCAACAGCAATAGGAAGAGCACCGACAACCGGCAAGAACACCAGCAATGCACAGTGGTGCGAAAAGATAGGTGCTTGCAATGATCATAAATAATCAGGTGTAACCCACACAGAATGTATGGATTATTTACAATTTTCCTGAATTTATTCGCAGTCGAGAATGTATATTTTTATAAAAATAAAGATTTGTTCTAATTTCGCAGTATAGTTAGAATCGATTGAAAAACTGAGTCAAAAAATATGTGAAGGCCACATTTTTTAATATAGCGAAACCAAAACAAATAAAAATATTGAAAAAATAATTGTATAAATAACAAGTAAGGAAAGGCTAAAGTCGGGCGTGGCCGTCTATATAATTGCTTTGAATACTAAACCCATTTGTTTCATGGGAGCAATTTTATGAAGATCATAAACTATAAATTCATCTTTAGTCAAATTTAACGAATATGTTAAATAATATGGTAACTAATCCAATTTTCCGGCAGATATGCATACATGATGTGGAAAAATTAATCAAGACCCAATGACAAATACAGATTATACAACGGTAATAGGATGAATCGAATGGACATGGGCCTATATGCTCTGCAAAGTTTGATCAAGATCCGATGTAAGATGTAGTTTCTAGTGCTGTAATAAACTATGGTATGGTATGTACACAAATATTTGACTTTCATAGTACTTTCTTAGTTGAAATATAATAAAATCTGCATAATTTGAAAAAAACTTTCGATGTAAAATGTGGGTCATAGAGGGGTAATAATAAAAAAGGGCGTTACATTTAAAAGTGGGCCCATATAGATCGCTTTCAAAGAAGATATTCTTAGTTGAAATATAACATGATCTGCAAAATTGTATCGAGATCCAATTCACGATGTGGGTTCTAGAGCCATAATAGAGTAGAAATTTGGACCCAATTTGTATGGGGGTTACACCAAAATATGGACCCGTATATTTGACCTTGATATTATGCATTCATAATTGAAATATAATATAATCTTCAAAATTTGATAAACTTCCGATGTAAAATGTGGGTCCCAGAGGGGTAATAATAAAAATTGGGGGCAAGCGTTGTTCGTTTGTAAGACGATTCATGATGAAATGTCAAAGCATACTGAGCATCTTTCTCTTTGACACCATGTCTGAAATCCCACGTGATCTGTCAAATACTAATGCATGAAAATCCTAACCTCAAAAAAATCACTCATGATTTGTACTTTGTTGGAAAGGTATTTTCTCAGCACGGGTTTTTAAAAAAATGGAAATTTGGATTTTCATTTTGTGGGCGGAGTGGGCGTGGCAATAGTGTTTTTGGGAGCTAGAAGGCTGAAAATTGGTACATATATACTGCTGACCACGAGAATGATAAATATGATGTAGAAATTTGGATTTTCATTTTGTGGGTGGAGTGGGCGTGGCAAAAGTGTTATTGAGAGCTATTTAACCATTTGTTTTTTTTTTTTTGCCTGGCGAAGCGGGCGGGGTTCAGCTAGTATATATATATATATATAAATAATACTTCATGATAGTGGATGCTACAGTTGGTTGTATTTCCGTCCTATTTTAATTACAAATTTTGAAAGTCAATCACGTACACAGCGCAAGATAACCTAACTCCTTGATTCTGCCCATTTCTGCCGTAAAAGTAAAAAAAGTACGAATTTGGAAAAATATATTATTTTTATTTTGCGAGTTTCTGCAATCACACCGAAATCCGTGATTCTAACTACGACCATTTGATTGGTACCATTTTTATCGCCTTTTTCCCATTAAATTTTCTCTCTTTAAAGTACGACTTTCGAACATCTCTTTATTTTGCGTGTCTACGTAACTAGAGGGATGTACACACCAAAGATCATCATTCTACCTGTAGTCGTTTAGTTGGTACCAATTTTAGCCCTCTGTTCCCAGTGTAACCCTTAAAAGTGCGTATTTGGAAAAACCTTTTTAGTTTTCGTGTCTACGCAGTCAGAGGAATGCATTCTCCTAATTTCCTGGCTCTAGTTGCGACCATTTGGTAGGTACAATTTGTATCCCCTTTTTCCACTTTACCCCCTTAAAATACGAATTGCGAAAAAATCCTTTATTTTAAGTGTCCAATCGTACACAATCAGAGGAATGTATACACCGAATTACATTCTAGGTGCAGCCGTTTAGTTGTTACCCTTTTTATCCCCCTATTCCCTTTTTACTTATACTTTTATATTATGTATCTCCTCAATTAGAGGATGTACACACCAAATATGTATCGTGTTTCTATTTGTTGTCGTTTGATAGGTACCATTTATATCCCTTTTTCTCTCATTTCACTATAATGGGAATGCGCATATCAAATATCAAACAAATATAAATATACAAATTGAAAAAATATACTGAAATAATCTAAATATTGTGGGTATTTTCTGTCCTTGTGAGGGAAAATCGTTTCCTTTTGGACCAATTTCGGCCACTTGCAATCCCAACCGATCTACAAATGCGTGATTTCAACAGACGGACGGACGGACGTGGCTAGATCTTAGAATTTTATGAGGACCTAGAATATATGTGCCAGTTAGAATGATAGTGGCCCAAGTCACACTTTATCCGCTATGAGATATGCAATGGTTTATGTTTGAGTCAATTGAAAAATATGTTTCCACCGAAGCACACATTTTTTGTCTTAGAATATCCTACTACTATATCGAACTTTTATAAAAAAAATCGACAACGTTGGTACCTCTAAGCGAACCACGAAAAATAAAAAATATATGAGTCATTCCATGTCAAGCGGTACGGTTTTTGACCTCGATAGCTATTATTGTTTTGAAAGTTTCTCATAAAAATATTGTATTAGTATTTTTGGAAAAAAAATTGAATTTTTTTCTCGAGTTATAACCAATTTAATGGTGAACAAAAATACTACTTTTTCAAAAACGTGTGTATATTCAATCGCCTGTATAAAAATAAAGAAAAAATTGGTTATGGAAAAAGTATTTTTTTTTTTTTGAATTTTTTGTACAGAAAAAGAGAGATTGCACCATTATAAAAAATTGAAAAAAATATATTTTTCCAGAACCAATTTTTGGTGGATTTTTCTTTGTTTATAATAGCTTGTGTTTTGAAATAATGAAAAATAATAATTTTTATGTTTTATTGTTATTTAATTTTCGAATAACTGTTAAGAGTTTCATTAGATATAGAAAAGTTTTAGAGCCACTGTGCATCAGTGTGAGCATCACACAATGACGACGATGCCGTCGTCGCCTTCACTGCACCATGGACCGTGTGGAGTATGTTTAGTTTAGTTACTATAATAAAGCCTTTTGTTGTAGTTGGTGGTCGTTGTGGTGGTGCAGTTGTTTAGTACGACCATAGTGGACAAGTGGATATTTAACCAAAGAACCGTTATGTATGACCAAGGCAAAGATGCATTCTGTTGGCCTTTTTGTTTTTGTTTTTTAGAAAATGAAATACTCGAACATGCCATCCATCCACATACCTTGTAAAAAAATAAAAGGTTCTTTAGAAAAAAATGCATTTTTTCAAAACGTTTTAAACTATCAATGGGGGACAGTTAATGGGGAACGGGGGGTGGGAAGACTAGTGATGACAGTCATTTGGCTTATTTATAACTCTATTTTATTTGACTAAAACCTCTGCAGCAGCATTCCTTGTGGTCATCTTTCACACATGGTGTGATGGTGGGGGGGGGGATAAACGAAACGAAATGTGAGAATAAGTAAGAGTGTTGATGTTTGTGGTGGGAAGAAGTCAGAAAAACATAGAAAATACTGTGATGACTATGAAGGCACAAGCTGCCCTTTACTAACCAATTTGCTCGTATATTTGCTAGATTTAATTAAAAAAATATTTGAAAAGTCTATTCTGAAAATTTCAGAGTATTTAGAACACAAACGTAGAAATATACTGTCTACAAAAGAAGTGGAAAAAATATATAAAAATATTTATTATTGAAATTTCAAGCTGGAGGCCAATATAAATAAATTAAAAAATATGCCGAATAAATTCTTTAATTCTTCTCTTTTACAAAATATGAAAAACTTCAACATTACATGGTTGCCGCAGTTTTCAATATTTTTAAATAAAATCGCCTAACATAATAGCACTGTTTGATGGGGCTTACTAGCTTACGATTAAGAGAATTGATAATGTGGCATCATTTTTGCCCATTGGTTTATCTTAAATGGATCAACAAGAAAAATCTGGCAGCAACGCTAAGAGAGTTGTAAGCTACTTTCTTGTTAAGTGAGTAAATTTCATAGTAAAGTAAGCCCAATCGAACAGGCCTAATATCTAGCAACACCAAATGCGTTCATCAAATTTTGAAAATTTTTGTTTGGTTTTACACGGAATTACTCAGTTCTGGTTTATTTGTTTGCAAAATTTATTCACAATTCATAAACACCGGCACACAGTGGTTCAGAATCAAAATACATTGGCCAAAATTCTTAACTTATGTTCTAGTCGACATGAGCTCTGTAAAAAATGGGACAAGGACCATTTGGAGATATTAACATTAAAAATCGGGCAATCGTCGGCCCAAAGTTGACTACTCTTCGTATTTTTCGATTTTAAAGAAAATTAAAATTTTAGTTTTTTTTCGTTTGTATTTTTTTAGTCTGTAATCTATATATACAGATATATTGGGATATTGTCCTGGTTCAAGACCATTTTGCATCTATATGTCATAGAATTCAACATTATTTGCAAATGGCACGGTGACATTTATTACTTGGCTGCAGACTACCACTATCATGTTTTCCACCCCGTCAAAGGTTTTCTCAAGTGGCTTCGCAGCGACTTTAAGGAAATGATTCTCACAAACGAACGAGAAGCACAACTAACTTGCCGAATATGCGTTTAAAAAATCGCACCATGTAATAAAGTACTTTTTGGACTGATTGTCTTAGTATTTATTTTAGACTTTTTATCTTTAAGGAGAGTAATGTTATCACTTGTCCCCAAACGGTCTTACTATTGCGATGCGATACAAGATTAAATGAGTCAGTAAAACGACGTTAGTAAACGGCGTTAACTTCGGCCGAGACGAACTTTATATACCCTCCACCATGGTTTGCATTCCACAGAGATTTTCGACGTGCTGTAACATTCCAGGAAAATGTTAATTTTTTAATATAACTAAACCAAACCAAATAGAAATATTGAAAAAATAATTTTATAAATATAAAATTGTAAGTATTTAAAAACACACTTATAAGGCAAGGCTACCAATATGTTTATACTATAAATGGACATCTCCCAGTGGCCCGGACGCGACATTCGCACGCCTTAAACTACGCCAAAAACAAGAAAGAAACTGAAAAAGTCGATCAGCCTTTTTAGTGTTCTAAAGCGCTTAAAGAGTTCCAAATTTTAAATATATATCGTCAGGATTTGGTACAAATTAGTACAAATGCATAAACAATTTTACATTGAAACGGACGTTACAAAAAACAGAAGTACTTTTGAAGCTCTTATAGAAATATAAAAAGTTCAGCGATTTTTTGAGAACTTTACATATATACATGTAAATGAAGGTCAGAGGATACATTTTCTTCGTAGATTTATGAAATATGACAATTATCTCTTAGATTTTTTTAATCAGCAGAAATACTGACGCTACAAATATTTCCACTCGTAGTAAAATTAGTAGTTATAACATTTCAACTTTTAATAAAAATAAAAGAGAACAACTTAACTTCAAGTTTCATAAAAAAAGAAGTTGTCGAAATAAGGAAAAAATAAAGTTAAAAGCTATTAGTGTGGTTTGATTTCATTTTTTTGATAGATATTTTTTGGGAGATGCCCATATATCGAAATAATATAGCAATTAAAAAAGCAAATAGAAGGCAGCAAACTTCAAAAGAGCTTACATATCGCAACTATTGGGGGATAGCCTGGTGAATTTTTAACTACCGGCGTTTGATTGTTTGTATTTCTATGTTATTTTATTTCTAAAATTATAAATATTGAAAATCCATTACATATTTCGTACACAGTGCAAGATAACCTAACTTCATGATTCCACCCATTCTTGCCGTAAAAGTACGAATTTGGAAAAATCTCACCGAATTTTATCATTCTATATCCTTTGAAAGAACGAATTTGGAAAAAAACTTTTTTATTTTTCATGTCCACGCAATCGGAGGAATCTATACTCCGAATATCATGATTATAACTGCGGTCCCATCATTGGTGGTACCATTTGTATCCCTCTGTTCTCATTGTATCCTTTGAAAGTACGAATTTGGAAAAACCTTTTTATTTTTCATGTATGCGCTTCCAGAGGAATGTATAGTCAGACTTACATGATTCTAGCTGCCGTCATTTGGTCAGTATAATATTTATCCCCTTTTTCCACTTCCCCCTAAAAATCCCTTTATTTTACTTCCCCCCTAAAATTCTCTTTATTTTACTTCCCCCCTAAAAATCCCTTTATCTACGCAATCAGTGGTTTGTATATACCAAATTTCATAATTCTAGGTGCAGCCCTTTTGGTTGATACTATTATTATCCTCATTCACATTTAACCCCTTAAAATTACGAGTTTGGAAAAAATACTTTTATATTATGTATCCACTCAATTAGAGGAAGGTACACTCCGATTTTCGCATTTCTAGCCCTTTTTGCCCCATCAAGAATCACCTTATTGTGCACGTTTTTGCTATATGGGGAGTGCGCATACCAAATATCAAGCAAATTTAAGCAGACATATTAAAAAACATTCTTAAATACTCGAAATTTTCGGGGTATTTTCAATCCTTGCGACCGATCTACAACTATTAGATGTATTCTAGGAAAATTTGGACGTCCTTGTTCCTTTCATTTAGATGCTTTCAACAGATGGACGGACAGAGATGGCTAGATCGTCTTAGAATTTTATGACGATCAAGGTGCTATGAACGGAATGACAAAGTTATTATACTCCCATTCTGGAGGTGCACTATGGTCCCAAATCCGATTTTTTTTTTGGCAGAAATTCAAAAAAATTAAAATTGGAAAGTGGTAAATGTGTATATATTTTCTTTCTGGCAACACTCCAAGCAATCAAGAAAATGTACTGGAGGAAATTAGGTTGCAACATCACAAGCCTGAATGGCACTTAAACTTTGCGGTTCAAAAAATTGGAATTAATTTTGATATAACGCAGTTTAACAAATTAATTAAAATCAAGACTTAAAAAGAAAATAATAAACCGACTTTATTATGAAAATTAACGGCAAGAGTTAGTAGTTGAAAATTATATTTAACATTTTATGATTATTGTGGTCTTGTCAGTATTCATAGGTATTGCTATTTTATGATTTGTAGAGAACATAATCTATAAATGTCATGGACTAAAAGTTATATGTAGGACTCAACTTGACTCAATGTGTAAATGTGAACGTGTTCGTCTGAGGTTGTAGTTTATGGTGGAATTAATATCTCGTCAGCATTTTTCGGCAAACTCCAACAATTGTCTTTTTATTTGAGCACAGCTTTAGATTAGCGATAGACATATATATGATTATATCTCTGAATCAGTTTTGTATACGAGACGCATCAATATTTTATTTAAAAGGTATTGAAAGTACCTTTAAAATGGTATACGACATCATTCACCTTTTTGTACATATGTAGACATTCTATTTTATATTTTGAAATAATTATTTAAATTGCAGTGACAAGTATAATATTCGTATGCCATATTTTGCTTTGTTAATAATGTTCAGAAAATTGAATTTCGTTAAAGTAAACAAATCTTCCTTCTTTTAAACTTTGATAAAATTTTGTTTTTGGTCTGATAATTAAGGTGGGCGTGGTCCGATCGGCCCAATTTTATTTTTATTTTTTACGTATGTTATGTCAAGCAAATCTGCAAAATTACAAGATTGTGTCTTTATTTTTCGACTTTATGCCAGAAAAAATGGATTTGGGACCAGTGTGAGGTGGAAGGTATAATAATGTAATCAATTGAAATAACAATTCCAAATTAATGAATTTTTAAATGAGGTAACTATTTTTAATTTATACTTGGTTCTATCTAAAAAACAAAACAATTGTTGTGAAAACCTCATTAAAAATATCTCTGAAAATTCCTGAAGATTTGAGACCCACCCTTTTGTTTCCCTTTGTTATTGCCAATTGTCCCCCTCTATTAATTTTAGATTACAACATAAATAGGTTAAGCGAAATTTGTCAAAGGATGCTGAACGATAAGAGAACGTTCGTTGACTACAGAGGAAAAGAGATATTCGGCAAATAATGCAATGTCTAACTTCACACACTCAAATTCTTCCATGGCACATATACATACATACATTTGCTCAAGAAAGAGGGCAAAATTCAAATTTGTAACAAGTGCACTTGTTAGAGAGTGTATTGTATGAGATGAGATACCTGCATTACAACTCTTTCTTGAGGATACTCAACAATTCAGCTCTTAGTTTCCTCCAACAACCTAATTATATGCACAACTACAGAAGCAGGCCGTCTAACTACAACAAGATCAGAACCCAGCCAAACACAAGTAGTAGCCAAGTGCTAAGAGCAGCAGCAACAAGTTGATCATCGTCATCGACATCCTCAACTGATGATGTTGAGACCGTGCGAGTGGTGAGTGCTGCAAGTACCAGCACTTGGCGGCACTCACTCGTCGGCTCTGATCATCATTGCGAACATACATGCTTCATACGAACGTACCTAGTACATACTCGTACACACACACTCATCGCACACCACACACGTACGAGTTTGAGCGGACATAACGTGGTTTAATCAATGATGATGTTCGTCGTTGTTGCTGTTACTGGTGTTGCCTGTAACACGTTCGACTTTGGCACTGACTTTAGTGTTTGGGGTTGCTTGTGTGTGACGACATTGTCGCCACCGTCGTCGTCTTCGTTGTCGTCGTACCTCCTCCTCGTCGACGAAGACCGAAGCTTTGCTGAGACACACAACAAGTCTACTCTTTGCCTTTTTTGTGTGTAGTGTGGTGGTGGCCGATGCTTTCTTTATGTGTATCTTCAGCCTTCAACGTCTTCGCTTTCGTCGACGTCGAGGCGACTGCGTGAACGCGATCTTTCTCGTGTATCTCGTGGCTGTGTGTGCCTACAATGTAAGTTTGATGGTGTGTAAGCTGTGCTTATGCTAAGCTGCTGCTGCGACTGCTGCTGTAGTTACTTCAGTCGCTGTCGCTTGACGTCGTCTGGCTCTTCTTCTTGGCTGCCGACTGCTGCCGTTGGCTTTGTGGCATTTCTCTGCTGCCGACTTTTCTGATATTTTTAACCATGACCGTGGCTTTTAGCTGATGTTCTTAAGTCCGTTGTAGGTCTGCTTCTCTTCAGTTAGTGGCTGACCATCGTTTCGTGCAGACGTGTTTTGGTGGCAACAAGAAAGTCCACAAAAAAAGAAGAAAATAAACAAAACAATTTCAAATTGTATCATCAATGAAATATAACTAAATACATTTTAAAAAAATATACGGTCCCCGCCATACGCTCGGATTTGCTGTTGTGTGAATTTCTGATTTTGTTTTTTGGACTTTTTCCCGTGTAAAAAGTTTACACTTTGTGTGCACTGTAATTCGACGAATGGTTCCTCAGGGAACCTGAACTTTAAACTATCTATTCTGTTTGTTTTGGAGAAAAAGCAGCAGCAGGCGAATAAATCGCAAGATACATACAACAACCTGTGTATGTGTGTGTGCAGTAAAGAACGAAAAACGAATGTTTAACGGATAAATAAAAGTAAATATCAACAAAAATTACCACGAATTGAAAAAAAAACAAAGAATATTTTAGCGAATGTTCTTGAAAACGAAAGAAAAGAAATGTGTTGACCGAAAAATGCAAAAAATAAAAAGAAACAAATTAATGTAAAATATTTAACAAAAGGATTTACAAACATACATACATACATGCTTCAAAAAGAATTAACAAAAAACACATGTGAAGGCGTTGCGCTTGTAACGCCAGGATTATTTTTTGTGTTTATAAAATATATCTGTCAAAGGATATTTGAACTCGATGAACAATTGTGTTTATATAAGATTTTAAAAGATATATTGGATTGCAAATATTTTGAAATACTTTACAAAGTAAAGTATAAAAACAAATATTTGTAAATAGTTTACACAGTAAAGGAGTACGGTTTGTATTAACTTTTGAAATAACGAAATGGCGAAAAACGAATGACAAAAATCGAGATGAAATATTGGATACCAAATCAAAGCTATATAGCGATATATAATTCATATATGAAAAAATAAATTTACTTAGATCATTTATGATTCCTTCCATGGAAATCATTCTAGCCCAGATTTTACCCATTTTAATTATATTCTAAACTTTAAGAGGAAAATGATCAGTAATTGCATTAAAATTACATAATTTTAATTTTATCTTGTACCTAAGCGACCGCAAAATTTTTTAGTTCAAATGTAAAATCCATTTTTTAATGTGTTATAGTTCTCGAGATATCAAAACAAAAAATATGTCTTTATGGAGATAATAAATCAGAAATAAAGAGCTACTAAACTTATTGGCTCAATTACAAATGTTAGGGACATATTGCTCTCATTAGAATTCATAAATAGTCGCTCATCATCATGCAGCCCTCAGGTTCCAAAAAGCCTTTCCAAAAAGCCGTTCTTAGCAGTAACATTTAATGATTTGCACAGTTGAATTGTCAGATATGGTATTCTGATTATTTTTTCAATTTGTATTGTACTGGGATATAGTCCTGGCCCAATACCTTTTTGCATCTATATTTTATGAAATCTAAAATTATTTACAAATGGTGACATGATAGCGGCATTTATTGCTGGGATTCTCACAACTTTTATCATGATTTCCAGTCCATTTCATTTAGAAAGTCTCTTCAAAACGCCTTTCAAATACATGCAAACCTCAAAAGATGTGTTCATAGGATATCGGCAGTTACTTTCCCGAGCAAAATGTTTTATTTTTTGTTAAAAGAAGGAAGGACAAAAAAAGAACGAGAACTCATAAATTAGAATCGGTATTAATAGAAACGAATTACAGATTCGTATTCAATGTCTACATCCAACTTTTGGAAAATATCAAAAACAGCAGCTCATAAAATGTTTCCAGCTACTTTCAACATTTTCGATACTTTTAGAACGAACCACAACTCATAAATCAGAATTAGTATTAGCAAACGAATTACAGATTCGTATACAATGTCCACATCCAAAATATTGGTTCAAAAAATATATAAATATTGGGAAAATTCTCCCTTTCAGCTCATAAAATTTTCAATATTTAAGAACGAACCTACAAGCTGGTGTGATTTACCGCTAATTTTGTAATAACAAAATCAAATTATATGCTTCGACCATTCCGAATGTCATATTATCACGCAATGTAGGCAGAAGTTCGAGTTCGTTTTCCAAGTCTTTTGTTTTAATCGTAATTTGTACTAACCGTTAAATGAAGGAGAAAACTGTCAAAATATTTTAAAATTGTTAATTTTTACTTTACTTTGAAGGAGTAGTAGTTTGGACTTATTGTCCAAAGTATTCATTTTAGATTTTTTTGTCTTTAAGGAGAGTAATGAGATCTTTAGGGAGAGTAATGAATCACTTACCTCCAAAGTGTCTTTCTGTTGCAATGCGAGTTGTCGTCCAAAGATACGCTCTACTTTGTTCATGTTTCAATCAATTTAACAAAAAAATTAATAAATTGAAATAACAATTTAATTTATTTAATTAATTTTGGTTATACTTAAACAAAAAAAATTATATTGTTGTGGAAATCCCAGTATAAATGCACTGAAAATTCCTGAAAATTTGAGAAAAAGGCTCTTCATTTCTTAACAGTTTCTCCTTCTGTTGCCATTTTCATTGCCAATTTTTCACTTCTATTTATTTAAATTAAATTTCTATTTGTCAATGGATAGGAGAACGAACGATGTTGACTACAGAGAAAAAGAGGTATTCGGCAAATAATGCAATATGTAACTTCGTACACTGTCCAATTCTTCCATGGCACATATACATTAGGATGGGTCACGAAAATAAATTGCAGCTGTCACCCCCAAGAAATGAAGATTGGATTGTTTACAAAATATTCCGTCACTGGGTCAAACCATCTGTGAACTAAACGCTCCTGACAACTCTTCTAAAAATCATGTTTTCCCGTGTAATTTTTTTATGTTGCATTTTTGCCCGACATTTTTTTCTGAATTAATAGACACTTTGAAGCACTTGTCTTAGAATAACTCATTGGTAGAATTATTTGGCGTTTATATTGAATTTTGGGAAAAAATTTAACACAAAAAAAATTATACCGGAATGATGATTTTGGGGGTTATTTTCAGGAGCGTTCAGCTCACAGATGGCTTGATCTACTAACGAAATATTTTGCAAATCATAATTAAACAATCCAAACTTTATTTTCGTGGGGTGACTGGAACTTGGTTTTCCATTTGTGTGGACGCGACCCAACCTAATATACATACATTTGCTCAAGAAAGAATGCTAAGATTGCAACAAAAATTCAGATTTGTAACAAGTGCAATTGTTGGAGAGTACTGTATGAGATACCTGCATTGCAACTCTTTCTTGGGGATACTTTAGAAATTTGCTAACATCATCTACAGAGAGACGTCATACTGTGCGAAGACACAAACTTACGTTGTCTATATTAAATTTGATTGTTTTTGATCATACATCTCCTTCCACATCCCTAAAACAATGTAAGAAATGTTTGACGAACATGGTTGGACAAACATCAAATCGAACACAAACACAATTTTGTACAAACATGTTAACTAGTTCGATGGGGTGCTTTAGAGAGAGAGACTACTCTCTTTCCACAAAGAGACAAATGGCGGAGAAAAAATTAGACAAATCAATACAAAAAGTTCTACGTAATCAAGTGTAAAGAAGATCGACGTACAGATCGTTTTGGACTAGTATTATTTGCAATTTTCACAAATTTTAATTGGAAAATTTCAATTACAATTGAAATGTTTCGAGTAACAAAAACTAATTGTAAAAGTCACAAATATCAAATGAAAAATTCTCAATTTTAAAAAGAAAATCTCAATATCAATTAAAGTTTTCTGAATAGTTTTCAATGTAGTGTAGGTTTTTTTGTGAGGCTTTTGTCGACATTTTATAAGGTCAATGATCGACTTTCAGATCGTTTCGAATTAATATCATTTGCATTTCACAAATTTTAATATTTTAAATTTCAAGTCAAATATTTTCAAAAACATTTAAAAAGTAGCAAATATCAGTTGAAAAATCTTAAATCCAAAAAGAAAATGTATATATAAATTAAAGTTTCTGAATACTTTTTAAGGCGGGGTACATTAGGGTGAGTTTTTATAAGGCCAATAAAAAACAATATCTTATCACCATTTTAACAATTTCTAGTTGGAGCTAACCAATAGTTATAGATGCCAAACTCCACATAAACTAACAACTATAACTGCCGGTTAGCTTTAACTTTAATTAAACCTGGTATTTTGAAAATGGGGGTAAAACTGATTTTAGAAAAGTATGACTTTCATTTGAAATTATGTACAGCTCTGAGTATAGATTTAGCATTGAAAATATTAAAAAAATATTTTCTTTTCATATCTATACCAATATATTAACCAGATGGTCAAACGAAACGATTTTTATATGAAATTGTAGGGACCTTATTGCAGTTTTCCCCCGAAATTTATTCAGTCTAAAAGTATGACTTTCATTTGAATCTATGAGTAGAGATTTGGCATTGAAAATATTAAATAAAATATATTCCTTTCATATCAATATATCAAGCATACGGTCAAACAATCTGATTTTTATATGAAATTGTAAGGACCTCAAGCCAGTTTTCTACCGAATTTTCTATTGCCTAATCAATTGTGCTAAAGCTCATTGACAATTTCAGAATTTTTGAGAAAAAAGTTACAGTAGGTTGAACTTTTTTCGCAGCAACTGTTGAAGTATTCATCTCCTCATAATTTTCATTTCCTTTTCCTCATCCACAAGAATATATTCAAAATGGAAAGGTAGTTTTGTCATTACTTCAAGTATTTACCTGCTGGAAGCTAAATTTGTTAGTCCACCCGTAAAAACTTCAATTCTGTCCATTCCACCTTTATTCAATTCCAACTTCTCGATATTCATTCATAGAAAGTGTCCAGTGATTGACAATTGGAAAAAATAAACATTTTATTATTATTTTATTCACGAAATGACGATTGATAACATTTACAATTGAATGTACAACAACCGCACAATCAATTCAATCGTGAATTTGTTTTTTCACCTCATTTGCGTTGTCACACGTTCCTGAGTGATATTCATGACACATACTTCCGCTACGCTAGAGAATACCAAATAAAGCACAAAATCGATGTAATTTCAATTTTTCAGTTATACATGTAGTTAAGTTTGTTTCTTAAATCTTTTGTTTTTTTTTTCAATTTACTTACTGCAACTTATAATGTAGGGCATAGTATTATCGGCACCGCCACAGTCAGCCTCAAAGATTTCATGCAGTGTTCGTCAATAGAGATGGATAGGTTTAAAATTACATCGTTCTGTAGGCCACTACGCCATTCCACAACCCAACTACAAATTCAAATCTGATTTAATCGAAACAGACAGCAGAAATTTATATATTTTTCAAATTTGTCCACTGCCGGTAATACATTCTAATGTTGCTCTAATAGGACTTATATATCGCTAGTAGTTAGATTCGGCCATCGAAGAATAACTAGTCAAGTCAAGTCATTTTATGAACATTTTCTTGGAAATCATATTTGAATAAATTGATATCTTTAATTTCCAATCTGGTTTTATGGTCTACTTTTCGAGTTTCGGCTGATTTCTTAGTTAAAGAATTAAAATCTATTTCCGAGATAGGTTCATAGAAAATTCCGCCTGAATAAATTTTCCTTTTATTCGCGATAACACATTAAAACTATAAATGTATGTAAACAAATTTATGATTTAAATATTTTGTTGTGATATGTAACAAAGCAAAAACTATTACTTTTTGAATCTCAATTACATGTTGGGTTTTTGAAAAATATAACACAACGAAAAAGTTGTCCATTCAGAACACGATTTCATTTTACTATGGCCAAAAACATACATTTTGGAAACTATCATCAAATAAGGCATGATTCATTGTTTGAATATCTGCATCATCAGCCCAGTCAGTATATTTTTCATTCATGGTACAACTTCCAAAAATACATACAAATGGCTTGTTGCTGTATCGATTTAACTTACCTACTTTCTATATTTCAAAAGAAATTATTCAAGACATGTTGTGATATATTTTGTTGAAATAAATTAACACATTTTATCCATAAAATTTGATTAAATAAAACAGAAAACTATACATTGGCAACAATTTTTTTGAACATTTACAGCTTAATTCCGGCTTTTGGGAAATGAATGCCATATTACGAGTAAAAATTATGAAAATAATTTTAAAATTAATAAGATAATTAGAAGACATTCGATTAGTTATCGATAAAAAAAATATAGTCGTTGAGATGAAACAAATTGCTATTTTTAACTAAATAAGGTGTATATGGAAAAAAATCACATAATAGGTCATAATAGCGAGGTTTTCATTAAAACAACCTGAATGTCATCTTAGCTTCGCAGGTTTCTTGCACAGAATTATAGATATTTCCAAAAATTATAGAAATTTTTTAAATTTGAATTTTTATTTTTTTTCATTTGTTTCATTTCGGTCTGTAACACCGTGTGACACTACTTTTTGGACCTTAGACCAAGACCATATACACATGAAACTAGAGATAATATGTAGAGTAACTGTCTACTCAGTTTTTCATTTGGTGATATTTTCTCATTTTTTCACGACTTTTAATTTCCAAAGGATATATTTGTATTAATAATTTATTTTCATACTTTCGAGAACCAGACACAGACGATATTGATATCAAATGAAAGAGAAGTATATCTGTTAAAAATACTAAAAATTGCATGCCTCTATCTGTATTAGTTTAGCATTAACAATCACTTTAAGTTTTCCTCCTTAAAAAGTAAACGATGAATATACTAAATAAATAAGAGGGAAAATTTGAAATTGTTGTTAATGCTAAATTAATACAGATAAAAGCATTATATTTAAAGTATATTTAAAAGACATTCTTCTCTTTCAATTGATACATATTTCACCACGTTAAAATGTGAAAATAAAATTTTTAAATTATTTACCCTTTGGCAATTAAAAGTCCTGTAAAAAAGGAGAAAAGAAAAATGAAAAACTGAGTTTTCCACATACTATCTCTAGTTTCATGTGCATATGCTCTTGCTCAGTAATCAATAAATTTGATTTGAACTGGGATATTGTCCTGGCTCAGGACCAATTTAAATCTATATTTTTTAAAATGTAAATTTATTTACAAATGACGTGATGATGATCATGATTTTTGACCCGTCACGACCGACTTTATTCATTCAATTCATGGAAATTGTTCACATACTAAGCCGTAATTTCGGGGTTTTCCATCGACTTTTCATTAAAACAACCTTATTATCATCTTTACCTAAAATAGGATTCATGAGTAGAATGAGATTCCTCAGAAATACTTGGAAATTCTGAAATTTTTTAATGTTCAATTAACGCTTGCTAAGCGTTTATAATTTCAATTGAATAAGGGTTGATAGTGGTTATTGTTAAAAAAGTGGGCTTGGGATTATAAAAGATTTTGGCATTATTAGGTTCTTCCATCTTATCTATGTCAGAATATGTGTCTTGTGGTAAAAAAAAAATAAATTTTATTTTATTAGTTTTTGTGTTGTTGATTAGTGATCAATTGATTGATTTTCTATGAGTTTTAGCTGGTATTCGAATGTATTACATTCAAAAAACTCATAGTAAATTTTATTTTGTTACTACCTTCGGGCAATGAGGTATATTTTATAAAGTAGGCCAAATTTGACTACTTTATTTTTCGGTTTAAAAGAAAATTATTTATTTCCATTTCTGACAAATTTTGACTATATGGCGCAGAAAGCAGCATTTCCCGATTCTAGGGTGGTGAAAACAAAAATAATTTATCATAAGACAAATTTTAAAAATATGTAGCTCAGTCTAAGACTATTTAGCTATGCCCATCATTCCGTCCATCTCTTGAAATCAAGATAGCAGTCTAAGATCGTTTAGATGTTCGAAACATAAATATGCCCATATAAATTTGGTATCCATAAAAGGAGCCTCTAAATTTTGTTATGTCTGTGGTATGTTTGTAGTTTGTGAGATACAAATATAGTTATTTTCCATATTTTTTTAAATGTCTACTAGTTCAAAGAAATTTGTCAAATCGTAAAAAATATTTTTAATTTTTCTATTTCTATTTTCTTTATTTTTCGATTTTTGTAAAACTAATTTTATTAATAGCTAATAGTGTCAATAAGACTCTCCAAAAGTTTCATGCTGGTGTTCCAGATACTTAGTCTAAAACAATTATAAACGTGATTGTTGTCGAAATAAAAAATATTATAGAGAAGTTCGTAATTGGAAAATTTCATCAAAATCGGAGAGAAGAGCCTAAATTCTTTCTTCGAATTTCTCGACTGTTTCTCAGGTATTTTAAAAGCATTTGCATTTTCTAACTTTGTTCTGGAGTGTTTTTTTTGACCAAATATAGTTTGTTTATAATAAATATTTTAATAAATAAATATACCCGATTTCTAATGCTCGAGTCCTTGCCTAATTTCATTTGTTTACAAAATGCAAAACTCTTTGCTAGATTTGAATTTTGGCTGATGGATTTTGATTCTGAACCACTGCGTGTCGGTACTGGCCAAATCACCTACGTTTTCATAGAAAGCCGAAAGCCCGCTTCTCAACCATGGCTGGACAGATATCGAGAAGGTGTTTGACAATCTCAACTTCCTCTTCGTCCTAATAGTACCTACAAAAGTGGTTTGACTCAATGAAAAGTCTTAATATCCTCTTTAAATTGTAGGCTTCATTTACAGACTTCAAAGCCCGATTTCTATTTATCGGAAAATTTCGGAATTTTTAAAAATGTATTTCTTTGTCTACAGTTCACTCATTGCATTTAAATTAACGATACAATTATTGAGATTTATTACTATTTTTTATTTATTTTTAATCCAGCAAAATAATAAAAGTCATCATGATATTTATAAATAAAGTTTGTATTCTAAAAAAATAAATGCAAAAAGGTCTTGATCCAGGACAATATTCCAGTTCAAATTCTTATTTGTTAAAATATTATCATATTATATATATATATTAACATTTTTGGCCTATACTCTTAAAGTACACAATCGATTGGGAATCCATATTCACGATATACTCTACGACCAGATCGTTTACTCATAGCTCCGCATATGGTTTTAAAAAAACCAACGACCTTCGAGCAAAAAAAAAAAAAAAAACAATTAAAAATTTGACCACAAAAATAAGTCTTGCCACTCTACTCAAAACTCTAGTATTATTATTGAAAATACACAAAACTTACAAAACTCACTGCTTAGCCCAGTGTTAATATTGAAAATACACAATCTTCGCCATAACTCAGCAACTATCAGTCATTCCTTTGATAGAACGAATCCTCCTCCTTTCAAATGACAGCCTTACAAGGGAAATTGTTTTTTTGTGTGATTACGACTACATCTACAATAAATCACCAGCAAGTTTGTTTCTTAAGCCTCGTCGTTTGACACATAATTTAAATGGAAATGGAAACAACTCTGGGAACAGGATAATTTTGAGTGCAGAACATATTTCAATAATAAACACAAATCGCAGACATCAACTATGGTATCCCTGTCCTCCCTCCTCCTCCTTCTTCACAACACATATAACATAACAACATATAAGACCCTTAGGCTAGTATCTTCCCTATAGGAATCTCAGGAATAGCCATAAAACAAGCCAGCAATTCCTCACATTGGCATTAAAAACCAATCAAGTTCTTTGCTTAAGTCTTTTGTTTGGCTCTATGCAAAAATGTGAATCTTCTTCAAACTGCAGTGATTGTTGCAGTCACTGCAGTTTGTTGAAATGACCAGCTGCCTTCAAATGGAAGTCTTATAAGGACGATAGCTGCCATCATTCACTCATTGTGACCGGTCCAGTCGAACAAGCTAAACGCAAGCAAGTTTGATTACCAACAGCAACACGACCACTAGCACCACCACCCTTTAGATTATAAATAGAACTGCTGCAAGTTATTTTTAACTTTAGCTAATAGATGTTTATGCCTGAAAGGAGAAACAAAGGCCATAACATAAATCTTGGCAGACATTAAGCGTCCGTCCGACCGACCGCTCGACCGACAACAGGAATAACAACAGCACAACCACATTAACCTGGCCAACCATTTAGAAGAAATGTAAACATCAATTTTTTTCTCTCCACCACAAACTGCCAGACATATGTATGCCCTCGGTTGGGATCATTTGCCTTATCTAGGCGCTGACAAACGACCCACCGACCGAAAGACCTATAGCAGCGGCAGCCACAATGCCTGGCAAACGGCAAACAAACAAAATGCATTATTGCAACAATTTATTATGTGGAAGTAGTGGCAAGAGTAAAACAAGAAACAAAAAAAAAACGAAAGAAAGAAGACCAGAGCAGAACAGAGCAGCAAAGGAAGACGCACTCACACTTGATTGGGGCAGTTCTTGTTGTGGGGACTGCTCCGCGTTGCCCCGATCATTTTCAAATTCATCGAGCGTAAGACAAACACCGTTCTTTTTTATGTTCAACATTATTTATCAAAATAAAAGAAAAACTATATATATTCCATACAGAAGAGATGAAGAAGAAGAAAATACACGTAATTGAGTTTAGTGTGCAGCACCACACAAATGAATGGTGTAACTTACACTCACCCAACCACTCACTCACCGCCAAGTACCGCACTCACTCACTTAATATTCCGCAGCGGTTGAATGCCTCTTCTCTTTCATATCTTTCCCTGCTGCGACTCCTGGTGCTGGGTGTTAGCTGGCTAGTTTAGTTTTTTACTATCAGTTCATGGTCGGTATATTAAGTTGTGTCGTTGGCAACACCTTCCTCAGTCTAAGACTATTTAGTTATGCCCCTCATTCCGTCTGTCTCTTGAAATCAAGATTGCAGTCTAAGATCGTTTAGCAGTTTGAACCATAAATATACCCATACAAATTTACTATTCCCCTTTGTAGCACTTTAATGTATTCATAGGAGTTGGCTCTAAAATGTTTTTATATCTGTGCGTCCATCTCAATTTAAATCAAGATATTATCCTATGGATTTCTTGAAGTTGGACAAGGAATACTCTTTCATATTGAACGTTATTTTATGATATTCCATTGACAGCATTGAACAATGCATTTATTGAAGTCTTGAGAAAGTGTTGATATTGCCATTCCACGGCTATTGCAGCCTTGTATGTTCCTCTGTTAGTCTATTGAAATTGTCCCCAAACAGCTGAATATTCCATGGTCTTATGTTCATATCAACTGAAATTGTCCTATATCGGCTCAAAAGGAAAACATCTTATAAAGGAATGAAAAAATTATCCAAAAATCTATATATTTTCCAAGTTCTTCTAGAAGACTTTGAAAAGACTGGGTATCAAAATCTAAAAAAATGTTGGTGTTGGTAAATATGAAAATTTTGATTTGCACTGGGATATTGCCTTGGCTCAAGATCTTTTTGCAATTATATTTTGTAGAATGCAATTTTATTTACAAATGGCATGGCGACATTTATTACCCGTCTATTGTATACATATTTTTTGACAAAAAAAATAGACGAATTATGACCAATTTAAGAGTGAAAAATAATTTTTTTCAAAAGGGTGTGTTCATTCAATCGGCTGCAACGCCTGAAATACTTGCAATACTACCTTTTGTTATATTTCTCATTTAAACCTTGTGTTAATAAACTACTGAAAAATAAATATTCAGCAGATTTTCAATTAAATTCTGGTTGTTTTGCAAAAAAAAATCATAAAAAATAGAAGCCATCATTTCACCACTTCCAAACTCACACAGTAGCTAAAAAAGACATCTAAGAACACTACTTTAAAATTTCCAAAAAATGTATTAAGGTAATCATTCGACTAAATGTATTAAGGTAATCATCGACTATGCAATGAGAACGTAATATTTTAGAAACAGGTTATAGCATATTAAATTCGGTCAAGTGTTTCAGAAGTTACAGGCGATTGAAAAAATCTTATTTTTTCTCAGTTAAATCGGTCATAAAATGGATTAAAGTAATCATTTCGAAAATCAAAATAATAGAAATAAAATTGTAAAAACTTTAAAAAATATAAGGCGGCTAAAAGATTTCACTTCAATATTCTAATTGAAGTTGTCTGCACAACAAGGTATAACACATTAAAATCGGTCAAGTATTTCAGAAGTTACAGGCGATTGAAAGAACACAACATTTTGAAAAAAAAATAGTTTTTGTTTACTCTAAAATGAGTCATAATTCGCGAAAAAAAATCTAATTTTTGTTCTAAAAAAACATACACAAACTTTCAAAACAATTGCAGCTATCGAGGTTAAAAACCGCATCGCTTGACATGGAATGACTCATTTTTTTAATCTTCGTTGTTTTCTTCATTAGGATCCCAGCTAATACAAAATAAAACAAAAAAATTTGTTACATAGTTTGTAAAACCGTTTTTCGCGCTATATAAACAAAAATTTAAAAAATCATAAATTTTTAAAATTATATATATATATAAAATTCTTGTTGCATAGCAATAACATAAACATTTCTTTTTCTATTTTTTCTTAAACTATTATCCCCACATTTGAAATATTTGTAGCCCATATAGTTGTCATGAAAATTTGCCTTTATAAGGCTTGCTAGAATTTTTCTGTCTCCAAATATAGGCGAATTAATAAAACTGCGTCTGATAGAAAATTACAATTGAAAAGAAATATTATTATATTTTTTTCTTTTGGATTTTATCGTAAATAAATGCAGAACAAAGTAAGAAAATAGTTTGAAACTTTCTCTCCAAATGCAGTTTTAGCTCTTAGACCATATGACGCCGTTAAAGCAAGAATGGTCTTACCAACATTAATTTCGAACTGAGACATATGATAATTAAATTTGGGTTATATTTCCTTCTATCCAGGGGAAGTTAGTTAGCCAACGATAGGTTTGTTTTCCCTCATCATCGACCTGAAATATAACTCAATTTACTATTAAATGTTTCTTCATTAATGCGACTTAGGCCACTGTTGCATCCCATATTTCTTAGGCTTCTGGTATGCCAACTACAAGACCATCTTGCGCCAATTTTTTTGTATTGTTAAGAATGATTAATTTTACGTATTTTTGTTGGAACTCAAATTCATAAAATTTGCAAAGATGTGAATTGGCCAACATTTGTTTTTTTTGTTTGCCAAAAAATAGTTTTACTGAAATAACTTAAATAACTCAGCCAATACCGATGGATTTTTAAAATCAAAATGTCGTTTTACTCTTTACTAAATATATTTTTTAAATAATATCACAAGGTTGGTTTATAAAATAATGTGTAGAAACTTTGTCAAATTTGAATAATGGTCCAAAAACACACAAATTATTACGGTTTCTTAAAGAGCCCCGAAAGATTAAAGTTTTTTCTTTCTAAATATGCAGAGAAACTAAAAATTAATTGAAAATCGAGTAATTTAAATGCGCAGAGGTACGCAAACCCGGTAACTCAAAATTGTGGGTGTGTTTGCAATATTTCAAAAACATATTCTTGTTTTACTCGACAACACCTAGCAGAAAAATTGCATCACTTCTCTGGTACTTCTGGACGCACCGCAATCAATTAATTTATAAAATACTAAAATAAATAGTTTGTTGTTTTTGTGAAATTATATTAGATAATTTTCGCTATTATTTAGTTTTCGATAGTTTTTTTTTAGATATGTTCTACCTATAGTTTCATTAAGGTAATGGAAAAATACTTATATTCGCAGAAATCCCTAATAAGAAGTAAAGAAAAATATGTATATTTTTTAAATTTTCATATTTCTATTTCAACCACATAACTTCAAGACAACTACTATGTTCTTTACAACAGCCCGTATATAGTTTTTTTAAATAGCAGTTAATTTACACCCAATAATAATAATCCAACAGTCACCTAAGAAGGAAATAAGGGGACTTCTTTCAGTGAGTGAACTATAAAGGATATATTTTTTTATTCCCTGAGTTTCAATTTATAAAATTTATATCTATATTTTTTTAGAGTTTTTAGTTCATCCATTTCATCATCTATTCCCTAATTCTTTTCAATGTGAAGTATTATTTTTTTTGTCGGCTGCCTTTCTATTTGAAAAATATAAAAATACTCAACCGAATGCTCGAGAAATATAGATTTAAATGGTAAAACTACCATTAAAAAGAAATGGTAAAACTACCATTAAAAAGTAGATATATATACATCTAAACATCACATAAACCATTTTTTTATTCTGAAAATGAGTTTATATTCCTTTCCTCTTTAAAAGTAAAATTTTCATAAAATCAAAAAAATCGAAATTTCGAAAAGGGATGTAAACACCGAATTTTAGTTGAGTACCATTTATATCACTTTTTTACCAATGTCTTCTTAAAAGTACAAATTTTGGAAAATCCGTGACGTGCCTAGCTAGTCAGAGGATGTTAAGAGCTAATATAGTTTTTTTTTTTTTAATTTATTTGTTGAAGGATATTACCAGTCGGCTTAGCTGAACTTAAAGCCCCGTTTACCTGTTCTAGCAGTTGATTGTTCTTCTTGTTCTTGTTGTTATCACCGTTGTTGCTTTCGAATTAAAAGACATCAATAAGTGTGGCAATATGAAAGAGTGGCGGCCATACAATTTATACTTCCTCTAAACGTTTACAAGCTATATTTCATATTTTTCTCTCGTTTTCTTGGCCATAGTTGACTGCCTTGCTTTGATCTTTTTTCACATTAACACCAACTCGAGCATATCAATACAACTCAGGGCGATGTTGCTGTATCTCTGCAGCAGCTGGTGTTACTACTGCCGTTGTTGCCAGTGTCAATTATGATGACGATGATCATCATTGGCAGAAATTTGTGAAATTGGTTTGCTAATTTTATTGGATAATTGCTGTGAACAGCGCTCTGTTCCCTGTTTAATAATAGTTGTTTTGAGTTATGACAATGGATTTTTAATAACAAAATAAACACTCGAGTGCAGGCTTTGAGCAGGAAGAAATCGAATAACTGATATTGCGGCTATTAACAAAGATGTTCGAGAAACTTGCAGAGGTTTCAAGAATGTCATAATACAGTTGTTGTGTCTATCGTACAAAGCTTCCTCTAATCACTCAGTTGTGGTATGCGGCAGATGAGGAATTTCTTTGAGTAGACAGTTTGTTTGGGAAAATTATGCAAATATTAGATTTGAAATATTGTTGTAAATTGAAATTTAAAACCAAACGAAATTATATAATTTTTAAATGTTGTTTTATGACCATTTTTTATTTCTTGTTCCTCAAAATCTGTTTAAAGATATCTCCGGCATATAGATAAGTTCTTACCATAAAATATAATATTTTATTCGGACCAAAAAGATCTTTATATTGAGGAGCTCTACAGTGTTTTAATGTTCCACAAAACGTTCCTCGTAGTATTTTAAGTAATATTGCTGAACACATGCTATACTTCCATAAGAATGTGATAAGGGAGGAAACTTTTCAAAACGCCTGTGCACTAGGCTGGGTCGCGGTCTATACAAATAGAAAGACAATTTCCAGTCATACCACGCAAAATATTTCGTTCCCAGATTCCGTCTGTCTGCTAAACGCTCCTGAAAATATCCCTAAAAATCATGTTTTCCCGTGTAGTTTTTTTTTGTGCTGCATTTTTGTCAAAAATGAAATAATAGACTCTTAAAAGCACTTTCAATATAAATTTTGATACTTCTCTTAGAGTAACTTATTGGTCGAATTATTGGACCTTTTTAGTATTTTTTGTGTTGTTTTAAAGTGACAACTGAAACATTTTTCGTATTTGGTATTAGTATTTTATAAAAAATAAAATGATGAACATCGGAAAGAAATTAACGCCGCACAGTGGTTCAGAATCTAAATCCATCGGCCTAAATTCAATAACTTTTGTTCTAGTAGAAATTTTTGAGTAAAAAACCAAAATTAGACAAGGACCCAAGGATTATTTTGATATTAACATTTTGGAACTAAAAAATCTGACTTTTTGCACTAAATGTATCCTATATGCCAAGGGTGCAATTTCGAGCAGGCAAAAGTTACCCTACAAAAACGGGGAGCCCTTCAACCTTTCCAAATATGTATACATTACGGTAAAGGCTTTTGAAGGAAATAAGTTGTGTTGGTCCAAAATCAGACATTTGTTCAAAAAGGATATTTTTTTTTAAATATTTATTAGAAACAAACTATATTTGGCACCAACATAGTTTTGACGTCATAATAAAGCTAAGAAACCACAATTTCTAATAGAAAAAATTGATTGCAAAATCTCTTCAAATGTGTGAGAAACAGTTCGACAAAGTCAAAAAAAAAAAAAGAAATTACGTTTTTTCAATTTTCAAAATCTGAAAAAATCCGTGAAAATCTGTAATACAAATATATATATATATATTTTTTTTTTCTTCGTTATATGAACAACTACGTATAAATATGTTAAAAAACCGTAAAAACAAAAAATAAAAATTTTAATTTTCTTTAAAATCGAAAAATTCGAAAAGTGGTAAACTTTGGGCCGATTTCTGAAATAAATGTGATTTCCCGTTTAATGTTAATATCTCAAAATAATCCTTGGGTCCTTGTCTAATTTTGGTTTTTTACAGAACTCAAAAATGTCAATTGGAACAAAAGTTATTGAATTTTGACCGAAAGAGTTTGAAAATTTTGGCTCTGAAAATCTATCTCCTATATTAAATTATTTTTTAGGCATTATTGGAAACATATTGATTCCTTCTATTTATTTTTTATAACACCTCTTACAAACTGTTTCCAAGAAATGTGTGTTTTTAGGTAAACCCCCACAAAATCAACATAAACGTCCAATAATAGACCAATAAGTTATTTTAAGACAAAAATATTGTTTTTTGTTTAAAGTGCTTCCAAGGGCCTATTAATTCAGAAAAATTGGACAAAAATGCAACATAAAAAATTACAGGAAAAAACATGATTTTCAGAGGTGTTTTCAGGAGTGGTTAGCTCACAGATGGCTTGACCCAGTCACGAAATATTTTGCAATAATAGACCAATGAGTTATTTTAAAACAAAAATATTTTTTTTTGTTTAAAGTGCTTCCAAGGGTCTATTAATTCAGAAAAAATGACAAAAAAAGCAACATTAAAAATTACAGGAGAAAAACATGATTTTTAGAGGTGTTTTCAGGAGTGATTAGCTCACGGATAGCTTGACTCAGTGACGAAATATTTTGCAGATCATCATTAAACAATCCAATCTTCATTTCTGCGGGGGGATGACCGCTGCAATTTATTTCCGGGACCCAACCTACTGTACACGTATATTCTTTTTTACCCCCTCTATCAGAATCCGTTGTCAGAACCTTATTATTTCTTCTGTTTCACAGTGTAATTGAAGGTCAAATAAACTTCCACTTAGTACTTCTAACTATCTAACTTCCTAGTTGACTAAACTTGTAGCACTTTAAAATATTTTAAACAATTGTAATAACACACGACAACAGCAATTATGATTCCCTATGCAAAATACAGCGAAACATGTCTACCTGTCTCATAATCAGGTTTGTGTCTTAAGTCTTTTGTTTTGCCCATGAACATGAACTTTCAAATTTGCTGCCCCACAGACAATAGTGCAGAATTCCGCAAATTCAAACACTCGCGAAATATCATAAAAAAAAATAATATTGCCATAAAAAAAATCTCCCCACATAAAAAATGATAGTTATCAGACATTCCTCGCAAATCATAAAACCATTACGAGAGTGAAATTCTTTGAACACATCTACGACAACCTAACTTAACCTAACCTATCTATCGCATCGACAATATGCCACTTTAAGCCACCACCCCGAAGCGCTGATATATATTCTTTCGTATTCGTATCTGGCGGAATGCTTTTCATCGTTTCGGGCATTAATTAAAAATATCCACATTTCTTTTAGGACTTTTCGTGCCAATCATAAATTTTCAATTTACAACTAGAACAACACAACATGGAAAATCATAAAAAAATAACAAAACTGAAAAACTATAACAGTTATTTACGGTTTTTGGCGCTCTATTGTGAGTTTTTTTGCTGCACCAATGTTTATGGGCGTCGTTATTGTAAACCGCGCTGAGAAATTCCGTTGAAAATTATGATTTTATTATTATTATTTTGAAGTGAGGTTAAATTTGAGTTTAAGTGGCTGTAAATGCACAAAAAATGGCAGATGAAATGATGTATTAGCGGTGTATTTGCAATAAAAGGATCTAACAAGTTTATGGCTGGTCTCGTAAAAATATGACTAATATGTTGTGGCGCAAAACGTATAGGAAGACTTGAGACACGTGCAATTCAATCCTCTAACAATTGCCGAAAACGTTAGCAATTAGAATGCTCAACGTCATGTCTGAGATATCAGAGCTTGGTTTGTTTGCAATGCGGATATAAAAAATACGATTTCATGGAAATGTATGAAATAAATCCTTTATGAAGAAAATTGGGAAAGAAAAATATGTTTTCCAAATATTTACGACTTCATATGAATCTAAACCAACTAATTGGTTTTTATTGAGAACATATAAAAGTTTACAGTGGAATGTTAGAAAAATCACACCACGTCTGTCGAAATCATTTTGTACATTTTACAGAGTGGTGGAAAATATATAGAAATATGCCCTAGCATTGGATAACTAATCTGAATATATGTGATTTATAGATTAATGAGATAGTTTCAACTCATTGATGATGACGACATTTATGAGTAACACGCCTGGTGAAAACTACCCAAAAATCATGTTACTCGTTCGGAAGGTCCCTTTCATTGAACATAAATTTTATTTTCATTGAATTGAAATTATTAAATCATTCCTACGGGACAGTTTTGGGGATGTTTTGATTCTGTTCAAACTGAGCGAATTGTGAACTATTTCGAGATAAACTTTTAAACCACATGAAATTGAATCAATCGACCACAATTTAATAACATTTCATACTTTTTAATAGTTTACATATCCATTCTGTAAGAAATCCCCAACGTAGATAAGAAATGATAAGATGATAATAAAAAAATGATAATTTTGATGTTAGCATAGACAATTTCAGAAGTAGTCTGTTTTCAGAAATTCCAGTTTTTATTATTTTTTGATAGTATAAGTTTTGGTCATTCCAGTTCAAATCTGTCATGATTTTACGAATTGACGTCCATTAAAAATACTTAGAATTCATCAAAACAGATAAAAGTGGTTAAAAAAGCATAGCGACAAGTTTAATAAAAAATGAAAGTCGGGTGATAACCCGGCTTTTTATCTATAACTCAAGATATTGGGGGTGTCTGGCAAATTTTAAATACAGATTCTTTTTAAGAAACTTGTATAGGGATATGTCAATCAAGTCTTTAAATATTTCGTAAATTTATTTTAAAAATGGATAAATATGTTTTTCTTTTGAAGTACTTACCCTACCACAATGTAGCTGCTATGTTCATACAAATACAACGAGTTTTGACATGGGTCAAAATTCAAAAATTTTTAAAAAATCTACTGTATAGGATAGGATGTATGATTACACCATGCGACAATGTTACGTTTATTTAATTGGACCTGAGCAAGACATGTGTAACTAGAGATCGTATGTAGAAAAACTGTGTATTCAATTTTTCATTTGGCGATCTTTTCTCCTTTGTACAGGACTTTTAATTTCCAAAGGATATATAGATAGATCGTATGTAGAAAAACTGTGTACTCAATTTTTCATTCGGTGATTCTTTCTACTTTTTACAAGACTTTTAAATTTCCAAAGGATATATATTTAAATAATTTCTATGAATACTCTAACAAGTCATACAAATGCGATATGGATATCAAATGAAAGAGAAGAATATCTGTTAAAAATATTTTAAATATCAAGTATTCTATGTTAGTTTTTTATTACCAACAATTTCAAGTTTCACCCCTTATTTATTTAGTTTATTCATCTTTTACTATTTAAGGACAAAACTTGAAATGGTTGTTAACGCTAATATATAATAGAAATAGAGACATGTAATTTTTAGTATTTTTAGCATATATTCTTCTCTTTCATTTCATACACACATCGCCTGTTTATGGCTCTCGAAAGTATATAAATAAATTAATAAGACAAATATATCCTTTGGAAATTAAAAGAATTAAACTGAGTACACAGTTTTTCTACATATTATATCTAGTTTCATATGTATATGGTCTTGTTCAGGTCAAAAAAGTACTGTCACAGGGTGTTACATTATGGCATTAATAAAGAATTATAGACGATTGCGGATATTCTAGAAATTTCTACTCGAATTGAATTCTATGTGATGCGAGTTCTTTGTTTAAGAAGTACGAGTTACTGTGTTTCACAAACATTTTCTAGTGCAGGTGTCTAATTTTATGATGCCTTTAATTCGACGATTCATTCGTCTAGAGACGCAAATATTTTACAATAACAGAGTTAGTCCACAGTTGAAAATAATAATTATTTTTGAATTTCCAAAAAAATATTTTTGATAATTTTCTTTTTTTTTAATTTTTTATATTAATTTCTTCTTTGTTTTATTTCGGTCTGTAATCAATATTTGATTTGAACTGGTATATTTTCCTGGCTCAAGACCATTTTGCATCTATTTAATATAGATGTATATTTTAGTTGTATATCATAAAACTATATATATATATATATATATTTTATTTTGGACTGTAACGTCGTACCACAATTAAAAAATCGTTATTCTTGAACCAGCTGATATACGTCTGAAACTATAGATAAAATTGAGTTAAATGAAATTTTTAGTTTTTCATTTCCTCATCTTGTCACCTCTAAGTTCCAAAGGAAAAAAAATTATTTTAAATACTTATTCACACCCTATGTGTCAATTTAAAGAGGGTAATATCTGCTAAAAATAATTCAAATATCTTGTTTCTATCTGCATTAGTTAAGCAGTACTAACCATTTCAAGTTTACCCTTAGTTTATTTAGTTAATTCATATTCAGATAGAAGCTTGCAATTTGAAGTAATTTATATACATGTCATCTTCTTTAATTTGACACTTATAACGGTATCATAGGGTGCGAATAAGTATTTAAAATAATTTTTAAATAATAAATATTCTTTTAAGGGGCAACAGGATGAGAAAATGAAAAACGCCAATTAACTCCATTTCACCTTTAGTTTCAGACGTAAATCATCTGGTTCAAGTGTAATATGGCCTGTCGGACTGTGTATTTTTTCTTTATACGAGGATTAAAATGTTTTGAACTTTTACATTTATCCATAGATATTTTTCAAATAGAAATTTTCGTTATAATGCTAGCTATTTGATGGAACGAATTTACTTTTTCTATTTTTATAAGTTTTTTATTTTTGTAACAACAAAAAACATTTTTTCAAAAAAGTTTCTCAATTCTTGGAGACTGTTCATAAACCACTGCTTCCACATGAAAATAAAATTCATAACATTAGTTCACCTCATAATTACCTTTACTTTATATATATATATATATTTGAGACTAATACTCCCATAATTATAGTAAAAATAATAAAAGTATCGTTGATACAAATTGGAATTTTTGAAAAACGAAAAATTAAAAAAAAATCCATTTTTGGTTCCGATTTTATTCAACAATATACAAAAAATCGATGCTTCGATTCGATTGCTAAGAAGCATTGCCGATACAAACATCATAGACATTTATCCTTAATAATTGCGTTTTTGCGTCGTACAATAAAAATAGAATAGATTGCTTTCATTAGTGAAACACGAACCTTCTGCTGCCCCCGTAATTTATTTATAATATATTTATATATATATATTTAGAGAATTTTTGGTACAAAAACTTTTTTCCAAAATTTAAAGATTAAAAAAATAGGGCATAGCGTTGCCCTATTTTTTCTCACTTCACTTACACCTAAAGTGATAATTAAGTGATACATTTTTGGTTTTATTCAACAATTTCTGTATTTTTTAATAATTTTGCAATTTTTATTAACAAACATTGACTGTGACAGCAATACAATTATTCATATAAAACTATTTAATTGTTAAACTATTTAAGTGTTAATACTCATTTAAATTAATTGACCATAACTTCCCCTGCAATGTATTTCAGGAATTGCATAAATGCATTCTCCGCACTGAAATAGAAAAGAGGGCAATTACAACCAAATTCCCTTTTTTGGAATTAACAACAGAAACCGAATATTTAGCATTGTTTCAAAATAATTCTACCTCCAATGCACACAAAACACGCATGTGTCTTAAGTCTTTTGTTTTGGTATGGGCCAGAGCGCATCACTTGCGCCACGCCGCCTGTCATTGTCAGAACAAAGTTTGCGGCTTAAGTCTTTTGAATTGCATGAAGCAATCACCACTACCATTTATCTACATATGTATGTCTGTATCATTAATCTTGTTTGCAACACATTTCTTATCATTTTGCATTAAGAATACAAAATACAAAAAAGTAAAACCATCCATGAATCTTTCGTTAAACTAATTAAAATAAAATTTATATGGTGTATTAATTATATGTTCTGTTCTGTTCTGTTCTCTTTTCCATCTACCAACCAACAGCAGCTGAAGTTAAAAGTTGAAGAAATCAAGAAGAAGGAAAAAAGTAGCAAACTCCATTAAAACATATAACGCGCGCGTGAGAGTGTGTGTGTTAAGAATATTTGTTTTGTTTGGCGTTTTTTCGGAACAAATTTGAACAGCATTTAAAGAGATCATGGAGTACAATATACAGCACAATATGCGGCAAAGGCATCACCATCTGCATCAGCTACCTACTACATGGCGGTTCTTAACGGTTAAATTCTACTTAGCGGTAAGTGTTTGATACTGCTTTATTTAGTTTTGTTTTTTTTTGTCTGCTTCTTTTCGCGCTATAAAACAATTTAATTTTGTAATTTTATAAACAGATGTACGATAATATGTAAACACAAATTACGTTTTTTTTTTTGTTGAGTGTAATTATTTATTTCTGTTTTTTTATCTTTTTAATTTTCGTTTGGGTTTCTCATTTTCTTGTTCTTTTTTCCATTGAGCAACAAAGCAATTGTTGCGTACAGCCGGATGATATGAATTTTATGCAAATTTTAAGTGATCATTAATCTGCTTTTTTAGCCATGTGTGTAACGCGAAGGAAGTACAATTTGGATTTCATAGGGATTTTTGTTAGAATATATTAGTTTTATAAAGAATTTATGGCTACTGTTGTTCGCACCTATCACAATCCACCCAACGGAGGTGTAATAAATAAAAGGCTTAAAAATCATGTAATTACGAATTACAATTCTATTTGTCGAGTATTACTAGGTAATATTTTTAAAGTCCCTTAGACCGTTTCTTACCAAGATTTAGGGTATTTCGAAAACGTCGAAAAGACAAATATCCTTACCTCTGCAACATACATATAGTGGAAATATCAAGATTTCTTAATAAATTTACAAAAAACTGCCACCAAAATTGCGAAAATGAGAAACAAATAGAAATTTTAACAATTCGGCATTTTCCATTATTAGCCATAGCGAAGCTAAAGTTCGTCAAAAACGGTTATTATTTGAACATGATGCCCTCGCATGCAATCTGCTCAAATATTCGAACAGAATCAATCAATTTAAGATACTGTGTTTTCGGTATAATGTTGACATTTATTAGTGCTCATTTTATGTTAAGTTTGGTTCAAATCGAAAGCAAATCAGTGGAGACCATTGACACGTTTTTCCCAAAATACTCCATTATCGGATTTTTAATAACTTCCAGGATGTTAACTAATCATTCTGATGTACCCAAAAAGATTTTTTTTTAATGTTTCGATTAAGCCTTTTTGCCCATTTTCATCGATGAAGAAAAAATAAAATTTGAAGGTACATTCGAAAATTTGAGGTCAATTTTTTATTATTTTTTTATGGAATATCAGCTGCTTGTGTAGATGGTAGAACTAGTTACTTATAATTAAATTTGGTTGACATTAAACACTCAATGTGTTGTCTAAAATTACCATCAACAAAATAAAAAATTACGACAAATTGCCAAAATATATAAAAACCGCCCGACCTAGAAAAAAATAACAATTGTTAGGAATCTATTTATAACATCCTTATAGGACTCTCAAGCTTCTCAAATAGCCACCAACCGCACATTCCACCTCGTCATTGAGGGCAAATCATTTATCATCATGCATTGTTTTAAGTTTGAAAAAATAAAATTATTCTCTATTGGTTTTGATGAACATCAAACGCGCCAACCACCTTACACATAACTTATTAATTATCAAATTACTCCGAAAAAAAAATGTTTTAGAAGTAAGACTCTCCTAGACTACAATATAGCTGGGCTTCATATTTTATGTTGAATTGTGTCACGGAATGGTTTCTTATTTAAAAATTCATTGAAGAATCTTCAATATTTACAATCGATTGATATTTTTTATTACTGAAAATTGCAGTAAAATTAATGGAATATTTAATTTTGTATTAACTAATGTCCATTCGATTTTAAACATATCTTCTCTAGAAGTCGCACAATGTGTTTAACTTCAATTGTTAGAAACAATTTCGTGGGATTTCACAGGAATTGAAAGTTATAAGAGAAACCATAAAGCTGTATTTACCAAAAAATATAAATGCTCATAAATTTATTTATAATTTGGATGGTATTTTTGTAGCTATCACATCGTATAAATTAAAAAATATCAAAATATGCGAAAAATTTAAAATGAATTTATTGGACTACCTCTAGAGACAAAATAATTAAAATCGAAGGGGGTATTAGATCATAAAAAAAGTAAATATATAACCGATATACGTCTGAAACTACAGGCGAAATGGAGTTTATTGTCGTTTTTAATTTTTTCAATTCCTCATCCTGTTGGCCCTTCACAGGACTACAAATTTCCAAAGGATACAATTTTACAAAAATCATTTTAAATACTTATTCGCACCCGATGATAACGGTATTAGTTTCAAATTAAAGAGGAGAACAATTAATATTTGTATTAGTTTAGCATTAACAACAATTTCATGTTACCCTATAGTGTATTTAGTTTATTCATATTTAATTTTTTAAGAGGGCAAATTTTAAATGGTTGTTAATGCTAAACTAATGTAGATGGAGTCATGAATTTTAAAGTATTTTTAACAGATATTCTCTTCTTTAATTTGATACTTATACCATTATCATAGGTTGTGAAAAAGTATTTAAAATAATTTTTGAAAAATTGTATCCTTTGAAAGGGCTACAGGATGAGGAAATGAGAAACTAAAAACGACCATTAACTCCATTTTACCTATAGTTTCAGACGTATAGCATCCGGTTCAAGTGTAATTTGGATTTTTAATCTTCTGACTATTTGAACACATTTCTCTCAAAATTGTCAAATCAATAAACTCAGGAGAATATATCTTCACTATGATGGAGAAATTTATTAGTGCTCAACTTGTGGTTCAAATTAGAAGTAAAAAGCCCATATATTGAACTTTTTATTTCTTTCACACTTTTTACTTGTTTTGCCCATTTCCATATTCATAAAATGTTTAATTTTCGAAATTAATATTTTATTTTTCGAAAATATTCGCTGCTTTATTAAGTGAAGACAATTACAAGTTTCTGTAAAGCGTAGTTGGTAATCTGTATTAAAATTCAGGAAAGAGATAACATAAAAAACAATAATTTAAATATATATATTTTAAATTTGTTGTAATGAGTAAAGAGTTATGTACAGAAAATCAAATCGATTAGATGGTCCAAATGTTTTGCTAAAACAGACATTCACTTTTTTATCAAGAACGTTTTCCATAAATGTGGCTGGATTTAATTGACCAGACGCTCAATTTTCTACTTCTACTTCATGGAATTGTTTGCATTAAACCATAGACTTTAAAACCATCAAAAGAAAACCGTCCATAAACGTTAGACTGCGTCAACTGGTTGCCAAATTCTTATGATAAAATTTGGAAATTACTGAAAAATTAGCATTGTTTGGAAAAGACAGCATTGGGCTATTTCTAGAGAAAAAATAAATAAAATCGAAAAAATAAACATATTTTATAAACATATTTTATTAGTTAGAATAATAGCGGTCTCAGTCAAAACTCAAAAAAAAAAAAGATATGCCAATTTTTTTTCTTTAGTTTGATCAGATCTATAATTAAAGAACTTTTATTTTTGACATTTATAAAAAATGTGTATAGTGTCCACTTTTAGTGATTCAGATAATTTGAATAACATATAAAATGAAATTATTTGAAAAGTAATTAATAATTTCAATTTTTAGACGAACTACCTGTAAATATAGGGTCCGCCAAATAACTTTTTTTTTAAATGCTATAAAAAAACTACTGAATATTTTCTCAAATTTATTTTTTTATTTGGAAGTACAATCCTTCCGGTTAATAATGGAAAATAATTTCATTCAAATGGCTGCTGAGGGCACCCCACAAATAATAGTCCAACGGTTGAATAGTTGAAAAAAAACGTTAGATGGCGGACCCTATATATGTATATATATATATATATATATACATTCAATTTTGAGAATAATGAAAGTGGTCTAAGTCTGAACATCCTCTGAAAGTAGTGCTTCCCTTAGAGGTACCAACGTTGTCGATTTTTTATAACAGTTTCTATTCTAAGAAAAAATGTGTGCTTCGGTGGAAAAATATTTTTCAACTGACTCAAACAACCATTGCATATCTCAGAAAGGATAAAGTGTGACTTAGACCACTATCATTCTAATTGGCACATTTTATTTTTTTTAATTTTTTATTGCCAAGTGAAAATATTTTTTGGTATTAAATTCACTTTAATAAATCCATAAGGAAACGCGATAAAATTTCTTAACTATGTCAGATATTATGGATATTAAAAAACAGTATTCTCTATCGCTCATCCCAAACTTCTTCCTCCCGGTAGAACCACCGCCCTTCAACACATTATACTTCGCTCTGTATAAGCTTTTTGCAAACAATTATTTAAACAAATTGTTTTTCTATGATCCAATTTGGAGAGAATCCCACATATTTATACGTTTTGTGTATATTTAAGTAATTTCTGCAGCATTTTTGTCTACAAAAATTATCCTTTGTGCGAATTCAGTACTAGAATTAAGCCATTATCAAGGAAACCTTGAAAGAGAGAGAGCAAATTTAAGAAGACTGGCTTTAATGAAAAAGCACTTCCACCATTCTTAAAAAAAATAGTGTACAAATTTCCAATTTTCTGTACTTTTGTGAATCATGATTACGAATTTAAAGTTTAATAATTTCCCAACGATTATTTTCTATTAATATGGCATGACTAATACAATGTGAATCCTGCCCACCTCCCCTCAACGAAATTCCATCAGAATGAAAAATATTTCAATAGAAATTAAACAATTATGATACTGCTCAGAGGAGAAGAAAGAACATCTGGCCATTGGATAAGAAAATACTATTCACACAGCCAAGAAGCCAAATAATAACCCCAAGAAAATAATTATCAATTATTAAGGTATGTTTTTGCCAGCCAAAAAAGGAGTAGGCGTTTCTTTCTTAAAATAATCTACCTTACCCCCCCCCCCCCCCAAAAAAAAACTCAATTTTTTAAAAAATTATTAAAAGAATTTCAGTTGTATACCTCTTTTTTCTATGAATCAATAATTTAATTACAATCTTTTTCAATGATTGAAATTTCTAATTATATAGAATGGGATAGAATAGAAAAGCCCCCCAAAAAACACAGTAGTTGTTATGAAAACAAAATCGAAAAAAATAACCCTTTTTGTGTTTTTCATCAACCCGTTGCTTGGGATGGATGATGGAGGGTTATTAAACTCTTTCAAAACAATTCTATGGCATACACGTTGTGATGACTTCTTTGCCGGTCTTTTAAGCTGGGCCAATATCATCAGCTCCAGCAGTTCTATGGCATATGAATGAACGTTAGTTAGTTAGTTGTTGTGGAGATATGTACTTCTTTCGTCTTCTGCTTCGTCGTCTTCGTCTGGCTTCTGCTTGTTGCCGGTCGTGTACTTGTTGGTTATGGCTTAATTATAGGGCACATGTTCACCGACCATCATGTAAAAAGACGGCGGCTACCCAGAATCTTGTGTTTTGGGCGGAGGTTGACTTTTTTGCCTGCTGCTCTGTTGCTGGCTGGATTATTATTGTAAGACAATGTATCAAGAGAAGTACATAGATCTTCTATATGGATATTTATGCTAAGCATAACGAGACGTATACCAACAACAACAAAAAATCACATGTTATGCGATAACAACGGCACAACAATGGGCTAGAACCGCGCAAAAAACCGCGCGGCAACCGGGCTGATTTGGCTGAAATGTTGCTGCTGCTGCTGCTGTTGCCTCATAGGTAACAATTACCGCTAGTTCTTTCAATTTCATAATTCTTTTCTATCTGCCTTCAACATCTCGCAACTCTCGGCATATTTGTGCATTTGTGCTGGGCTCTGCCTAACACTGACTACTAGAATACACTTAAAACTTCATTAGTATTGTTTCAGGCCAAGCTACGCTGGAGTGGGGGTACACTTCTTCACCACCACCACAAAGGGAGGGATAATTGAATGTTTATTTGTGTGTAATTAATGGTCAATGGACGTAAAATCAAAATCAAAATCCATTCACATCTAAGATCGAAATCAAGAGATCAATAGAATAGAATAGAAAGTCTTACTCGCATTTGTTCGAAGTTCGTTTCTTAAGTCTTTTGTTTTTTGCATGGAATCATTAAATCATTCGTTTTCATACATCAAACAAACATTTCGGCCAACATTCAACAGCGAACAGGAATACAATTCCATAGAGCTGGAGAGAAGAAAAACCCCGCTCATATCTAATTGGATATTAAACTTCTGTAAATACTCGCTTTGCAAACGGGCGAGGGGCAACCCGCTGAGTGTGTTTGTGTGGTGTGTGTTTTTTGCAAAGTTATATAACTATTGTTAATTTTAATTGAATTGAATTGAGCTATTCCCCCCTCTGATGTTTCGAGGCAGTTTGTTGCCCTCGAAACACGTTAAAGCCGGGGGAATAAAGGAAACATGTGCTAGAATATTCACATCGCGCTGTACGGAATTCATGTTGTAGGCCTATAAAATAAAAACAAATCATCAAACTTTAATTAGACACTTAAACTGAAATCCACAGCCAGCACTCACCATTAACATGGTTTCTGTTTAATATCTCCCGAGCAAAACAACAGCGCAAAAAACTTCCTGTTCTGCAGGCCATCGAGGAACACACAAAGAGGAAGAAGATTGGTGTGGTGTTTCATTGAAGTCTTGCAAAGAGTTGCAAAATATTCTGAAAGGAGAATGACTACGAGGTATGGTGATGATGATGATGACAGGCGGGGTAGCCAAATCGAATGGGAAATAATGATTCACACAATAACCGAATATATTGGCGTATTTGGAGTCTGGTGGATGATACCGAATTTGGCAACAATTCAAATTTAATATTTTCCTCTATCAATGCATTATTCAGTGTTGCTAGATATATTCGGATTTAAAGTTATCAAAGGTTTTTAAATTTTAAACAGCACAGCTTAGCTCTGATTATTCATTCAAATTTTATTTAAATAGGAGCAGTCAGTTAGAAATGCCAGATTTATTTTGTATATAACTAAATGGAAACAAATACAATTGTTAAAAAAATAATTTTATAAATAAATATAATATTTCAATCCACGCTTATAAGGCAAGGCTACCAATACAAAAAATAAATATTCCTCTATTTATATTTTTAAAAAGCTTAAATACCATAAATATTGGTATTGTTGTTTGTATTTCCATTCTATAAAGTACAAATTTTGAAAATCCATTATCAGACGTACATAGTGCAAAATAACCTAACTTCATGATTCAACCAATTTTTGCCGTAAAAGAAAATGTACGAATTTGGAAAAAAAAACTTTTTATTTTGCGTGTCTATGCAGTCAGAGGAATGTATACACCGAATTCCATGATTCCAGCTGGGGCCATTTGGTTGGTACCATTTTTACCCCCTTATGAGTACGACTATCTAAAATCTCTTCATCATTCTAGCTGTAGTCGTTTAGTTAGTACTATTTTTATCCCTCTGTACCATTGTATCCCTTGAAAGTACGAATTTTCCATGTCTACGCAGTCAGAGGAATGTATACTCAGAATTTCATGACTCTAGCTGCGGTCATTTGATTGGTACTATTTTTATCCCCTTTTTTATTTTAACCCCAAAAAGTACGAATATCGAAAAATCCGTTTACTGTACTTATCTATGCAATCAGTGGAATGTATACACCGAATTTGATTATTCTAGGTATAGCCGTTTGGTTGGTACCATTCCTATCCCTCTGTACACATTGTATCCCTCGAAAGTACGAATTTGGAAAAAACCATTTATTTTCCATGTCTACGTAGTCAAAGGAATGTATACTCCGAATTTCATCACTCTAGCTGCGGTCATTTGGTTGGTACTATTTTTATCCCCTTTTTCCATTTTGACACCAAAAAGTACGAATTTCGAAAAATCCGTTTATTTTCCGTGTCTACACAGTCGGAGGAATGTATACTTCAAATTTCATGACTCTAGCTGCAATCATTTGATTGGTACTATTTTTATCCCCTTTTTTATTTTAACCCCAAAAAGTACGAATTTCGAAAAATCCGTTTATTTTCCGTGTCTACACAGCCGGAGGAATGTATACTCCAAATTTCATGACTCTAGCTGCGGTCATTTGATTGGAACTATTTTTATCCACTTTTTTATTTTAACCCCAAAAAGTACGAAATTCGAAAAATTCGTTTACTGTACGTATCTATGCAATCAGAGGAATGTATACACCGAATTTGATTATTCTAGGGGCAGCAGTTTGGTTGGTACCATTTTTATCCCTCTATTCCCATTTTACCCCTTAAAAGTACGAATTTGGAAAAAATACTTTTATATTATGTATCTACTCTATTAGAGGAATGTACACACCGAATTTCGTGTTTCTAGCTGTTGTCGTTTAATATGTACCATTTTTATCCACATTTATAAGAGACATTTATGGAAAATTTGAAAGTTCTATCTCATTTCGTTTATATGCTAGCGTGCTTTCAACAGATGGACAAACGGACGGTCTTAGAATTTTATGACGATCAAGAATATATATACTTTATAGGGTCTCAGGTCGATATTTCAAGTTGTTACAAACGGAATGACAAAAATAGTATACCCCCATCCTGGAGGGTATAAAAATAGGATTACCATAAAAAAATAAAATTAACGTATAAACAATATTAAAATTTATAAAAACAACTAATAATACCCTATACATCCCAAGAAGCAATAAACAAAATGACATGAATATTATATTCGACATACATATATATTACTAGTTTTTTACCCGGCGTTGCACTGGTTCATTATTTCCCAACTTTATATGCTTTTGAAGATAAAATGAGTACTAATTGATATTTTTAAAATATAGTTTGTGTGGGCAGCAGGGCGTACCTCAAAACTAAAATTCGCCGTACACCTTCGAATATGAAGTATTATTGAAAGGTAGTTTCAAAAATTTTTTTTTTATTTTTTTATGCCGAACGTAGGGGTCGCGCTTTTACATTTTTCTATATAACTTCTGCATTTATAAACGGATTTTAAAGTGTGATACATCGATGTTTTTGTCTCGACGAGGCCGATTTTTTGTCTTTGAAGTCATTGAGCTCAAGCACCCCCTTCTGGTACTTACCCATCATATCTCAGTTGCTACTACCCTAATGTACCACTCTAATATCAGAAAATTAAAGCTCGCATAAAATCATGAAACTCTTCCTAAGGAAGTATGTCGATTTTCAAAAAAATCGGCCTCGTCGAGACAAAAACATCGATGTATCACACTTTAAGATCCGTTTATAAATGCAGAAGTTATATAGAAAAATGTAAAAGCGCGACCCCTACGTTCGGCATAAAAAAATAAAAAAAAAATTTTTGAAACTACCTTTCAATAATACTTCATATTCGAAGGTGTACGGCGAACTTTTTTTTTTTTACTTGTAACCTGGTACGCTCTAGTGGGCAGTCCTATCATGACCTAGTATAGCCAGAAACCATACTCTATCCACTGGTTAGCTACGGTAAAATTTTCAAGCGAATTGGTCCATCGGTTTGGCGTCCTATGCAGAACATACAGATAAAAGACCCGAATTTTTACATTTTAAATCTTGGTTTTCCGAAAACGTGAAGCTTTTATACACTTTTTCTGCTAGAATTTGTTTCAGTTCTGAAAGCACATTAAACCAATATTTAATTCGTTTCATAAATGATTCTTCTTTTGGTCTTTTATTATGGAATGTGTCGAATAATTAGAATTTTGACTCAAGGTGTGTGATTCGTATGTATTATTTCGTCCTTCTGTAGTTGATAGATTTACATTAGTTCGACTTACGGAAAAACGTTGACTTTTACTATATTTTATTTTGCTCTCAGAATACAAGAAACAGTTTTGGACCCATGCCAATGTACATAGCTTGTTTATCTTTATAATGCGAATAAAATGTTGAATCTTTTATAAAACGTAAATTGTATTTTTCTGAAAAGAAGTAAATAATCGTATTGACTTTTGCACTGAACATGCATCAAGCCGATGCCAAACGGACGTAAATACAGTTAAAGTTGTCACTTTGTAACAAAATCCGATGAAGAAATGTAGAAGTTATATAGCATTTGTTAAAAACTGCTTCAATACAAACTGATAAAATTTTCAAATCTATTGGATTTTCTAGTGCAGGTCTAAAGGAATTAGATACATTTAATATGTATGCTATTCTATTCAGAGGTAATTTGAAAATGGTTTAGAGCCGAAATATTTTAGTGATAATCATAAAACATATCAATCTTCATTTAAGCAAAAAATTAGTAGATTTTATGTAGATTTGTTAAACATCTTCCTTCCTTTTTTATAATAAATTTTATGATAAACGAGAAATTAATTTGTTCTCAAAAAAAATTGAAATGTTAACAAAAATCCGTGTTTTTCGGAAATGTCAGCAAAATGGTTAATTTTTGAAGGCAAATTCGTTAAAAGGATGGAAATTAACAATCAACAAATAAATATTGAACTATAGTCCGTAGAATAATTATACTTTATTCCATATAATATCGCACATGATCATACTTGCAACTTTTTTCCGTGTCGATCTCTTAAAATATGGCCTTTAAACAGATCGCGTTATTCAACAAAATTATATTTTTAGGCTTGTCAAGCTCTTTATTTGAACTTTGTTTCCCATTATCTTTTTTGTCATTCAACTTTTTACAAAAAACTATACAATGACAGTGTAATGGTAAGAATGTCAATTGGTCTTGGTTTCTATTCATCTTCCTCGAGCAGTTTGTTCTTAAATATTTATTTAGAAAAATACAAATATAGCTAAAAGTTTATTTGCAATTTCTCTGGTACTTTAGCAAGAAGTATTTCACTACATGACAATGTCTTATAGAGAAAATATCACAACAAGTTTGTGGCTTAAGTCTTTTGTTTTTTCCTCTTTAGAAAAAGTACTCATAATAGTCGTACAAATATTGAAGAGACTTTCTATATTAAGTTTCTAAGTGATACTTGTAAAAATTGAAAGAAACAAACAAAATCACCGGAAACATAGATGAGGACCACTACATGAAGTTTGTGTCTTAAGTCTTGTGTTTTGTTTATGGAAAGTACTCAAAAGTGTCATTACAAATGCTTGTTCAATTGCTGTTAGAAAACATTGTGTTTTCCACAATAATTCCATATCGACAGATATTTGTTTGGAAACATTGTTGATAAAAGTACAAAACAAGAGGTGTTTTCACAGCTAAATTCTCCAATTATCTTGAGCACACATTAACGAAAACGTATGGTCTACGCATATTATAAGAATAATGTATATATAAAAATGAGTGAGTGTGTAGTGTTTCTTTTCTTAGTATTTAACGTTGAAAATTGGCTACGGTTTTAGATTTATAGCGTGTAAAATTAGCAATTTGGTGAGGAGCTCTTGTTGTTGGTGTCTGAGAAGTGTGTCACACTCGACGTTTGATATCATAAGACCCGTACAAAAGTAATTCGCACCTTTTTCTGGTCTAACATGAAAGTATTAGAAAACATTTAAAGCGGCTATCAACGAATTGGGTCAAGTTCATAAAGAAATGTGTTTCAGATAATTGAATTTCAGATTTCCGATAAAATATCAGTTAGAAGTTCCGATAAGTTGATGGACAAATAAACGTTAAGTGAACAATAAAAATCAGAGAGATAGTTGGTATAATAAGTAATAAAAAAGAATAAATTAATGGATAGTTATACAAAAGTTAAATTATAAAACCATTTTTATGGTTTGCCCATTTCATCGAGATCTTCCCACATTTTATTGATTCTTTGTTCGATCGCAAAAAATTCCTTCCCTCCCACAGTAAGCGTAAACAACCACACCAAAAACTGACCCACATTTCTCTGGTCTGTGGACTTTATGATCGCCATCACAATGGCACAATTTGTTTAGTGAACCTCAGAATAGCGATAAGTTTGCTCTTGTGCACACACAATACACTCTTTAGCCGAAATTAAAAACTATTTTTAATTGCAAAAACCAAATTGAAACAAAGAAAAGAAACACATAAGAAATGCAAACAACCCCAACGACAGCAGCAGAAAACTACAACACAAAGCGTACTAAATAGAAAATAATGAAGCGAAAAAAAGCCAACAACAAAACAAAGTGAACAAAGAGTGATACACATACACTAACACATGCTCATCGTAAAGACGAGAAGAACAAAAACACAACAACACCATTCTCTATTGAATTTACAATTTGACGAGTGTCAAGTACTATTAGCCTTCTTTAAACTACTTTCCCAAGACATGAAGTGATGGTAATCGTTATAAACCAAAGCAAACCAAACAAACAAAAAAAATAAAAACAAAAACCAAATCAACCATCCAAACAACCAACCAACTAAGCACAATCTAACCAAACTGGGCAACAACGACACGATGAAAGACCAAAAGGTATCACATGGCTCAAAATGTTTGCTACCAAACCCGCCAAAATGCTAAAGCAGCAGCGATCACTCATTCGAAGTCAAGAAGTGATCATTTACTGCTTTTTTAGGCAAATGAAAGCGCATACATCTTTGTGAATGTTCACCTCGAGACACTCAGAGAAAAAGCAAGTGAAATGGATTATTTGTGACAACTGAGAATTGCTCTTGAATTTCTAAAGGAAGCTAAACTTATCTGGGAAAATATTTAATTACACTATGTTTGCCTATAAGAAATATATATTTGCTAAAGACCCAAGCACCATACTTACAGAAACAATTATACTTAATATAGAACTGCTTACACATAAATTAAATACGTTTCCATGTAAGCAATTAAGGTTTTGTTTCTAATAAATAAGGACTTCAGTATGTTCCAATTATAAAGTAATTCAAATAAATATGATTCTGCGGTGATTATTTCTCAGTTTGTATTTTGTTTACGTTTGGAGTGTCTGAAACCACCTCATTCTCAAACCCATAAACGAAGGCAAATATTCAAAAATGAACATACATATACATTAGGCTGGGTCGCGGTCATACAAATGGAAAAATAATTTCCAGTCACCCCACTAAAATAAAGTTTGGATTATTTAATGATGATTTGCTAAATATTTCGTCCCTAGATCAAGGCGTCTGTGAGCTAAACGCTCCTGAAAATACCCGTAAAACCATGTTTTTCCCGTGCAATTTTTTGTGCTGCATTTTTGTAAATTTTTTTTCTGAAAAATAGACCCATGAAAGCACTTCAAATATAAATTTTTATTCTTGTCTTAGAGTAACTTATTGGTCGAATTATTTGACCTTTATAGCCATTTTTGTGTTTTTTGTTAGTATATTTCAAAAAATAGATAACGGCAGTCAATACCTTTCGAATGATGCATAAATGATGAACAAGTTCTTCTATTTATTTTTCAAAAAACCTCCTACAAAATGTGTCCAAGAAAATATGCATTTTTAGCTGTCACTTTGAAAACCCACAAAAAATCAATGTAAACTTCCAATAATACGAATGCGTTATTCTAAGATAAGAATACAAATTTTTATTTATAGTGCTTCCAAGGGTCTATTAATTCAGAAAAAAATTGAACAAAAAGCCAACTTAAAAAATACACGGGAAAACATGATTTTTAGAGATGTTTCAGGATCGTTTAGCTTGATCAAGTGACGAAATATTTTGTAGATCATCATCATAAACAGTCCAATATTCATTTCTGGGGGATGATCGCTGCAATTTATTTTCGTGATGCATCCTAATCTAGATACATTCAAATATACGTTATTCCATATTTTTGTAGTTATAAAAAAATCCATAGTGAGAGCCAAAAATCAAATATCTTCTGTCATGGAATTATTGAGAAATCTATATTTCTAACAACAAATATGCGATTCAAATAACATTTATGATTTTTTGCAGCATATCTGAGTACTTTTCATAAGCAAAACAAAAGACCTACGATACAAATATAATGTAATTCAAAGAAATATTTTGCTGTGGCGCACAGTGGTGCAGAATCAAATTCCATCGGCCAAACTGCATTAATATCTAGTCAACATTTTTGAGTTTTGTAATAAAATTGAAATTAAGCCAGGACCTACTGCCCAATTTTATAAAGTTAACACTGAAAATAGAAATATTTGAAAAATTAGGCCAAAATTTGCCACTTTTCTTATTTACAAATTTAAAAGAAAAAATAATTTTTTATGTACTTTAGAATTTTTTTTACGTAGTTGTGCATTATGCGCAGAAAAAAAGGTTTTTTTTTGTCTTAAATATTTGCAAGTTTTTCAAATTTTGAAAATTAAAAAAATAAATTCCTGTTATAATGTTTCTCGTTTTCTAGTTTCATTATGGAAAATATAGTTCTCTTGTGAGAAATAATTAATAAGTACCCGTAAATGTATATCTTTGGACCAACATTATTTTTTGTTTGCCCCCAAAAGTCTTTAATCAAAGCATATCTAAAAGGATCATAAAAACCGGTGCCTTAAAGCACTACTTGACCAACACGTGAGAGCGGCAACGTAAACCAATCTGGAAAGATTTTTTATTTACCTCAATGGAAGAGTCAGTTTTTTTAGTTCTAAAAACTAATTTTTCATTTCACCTACGTTATATTTTTTAAAATATATGATTCAGAAAATGAAATTTTGGTAGCATATTTGTTTATTTTACATAAAGTAAACAAAAGACTTAGGACACAAACTTCATGCAGCGCAGGCCTTCATCAATGATTCCGGTGATTTTTCTTTATTCTTTGAAATCACTTAGGAACTTAAGAAAGAAAGTCTCTTCAATATTTGTAAAACTATTACACTGTCCGAAAGTCCATATAACACTTGCACCAGATGATATACGTCTGAAACTATAGGTAAAATGGAGTTAAATGGCGTTTTTAGTTTTTAGTTTCCTCATTCCAAAGGATATAACTTTTCGCACCCTATGATACACCCGCACCCTATGGAATAAGTGAAAGAAGAGAATATGAACTAAAAATACTTTTAATTACTAGCTTCTATATGTAAAAGCAAGATATGTATAAACTAGAAAAACTAAAAGCTAAAATTGAAATAGCTGTTAATGCTGGACTAATACATATGACAGCATGATATTTCAAGTATTTTTAATAGATGTTCTACTCTTTAATTTGACACTAATACCGTTATCATAGGATGCGAATAACTATATAAAATAATTTTTGAAAAATTGTATCCTTTTGGATTTTTATAGTTCTGTGAAGGAGCAACAGAATGAGGAAATAAAAACAACTAAAAACGCCAAGTAACACCATCTTTGCTATAGTGTCATATGTATGCATATCATCCGGATCAAGTGTAATGACTTTATTTAAAAATTGTCGTACGGTGTAATGAGTACTTTTTCTAAATAAAAACCACAAAATCGGTGTGATATTTTCTCTAGAAGACATTTTTCTTGGTAAGTAAACGTTCAGCAATACATTTATATTACAAAATAAATACTTAAAGATAAACAGTTTTCTTTAAAGGACACATCAATTACAATTCACAATTCTTACTTTAAATCTATTCAAATCCATTTTTGGATTACTGATCGGTAATATATATAAGACATATTTTAATAAATATGTGGGAAACGCAATTAATTTCGATAAAAAATCAGGAATCCAATTCCGAATTAGTGAAATAGTATCATCTGAAATCGTCTTGTTATTGCCTGATTTCCGAAGTCGACTTTAGTTCCGATTTCAACACCATTCAGATTTCACAACAACCCTGATTAAGTTCACTGATCTTCCTAAGATCACTACTTGTTATAGAGCCATGTGAATGGATCAAATCAAATTTCACATGCATCAAATTACAATGAGCCTGTAGTCTATGTAAAATCGATCTAGTCCGAAGTTTCTAAAAAATCTAACAGAAATATTTTTCGGGTGTATTCATGGAACATACCAAGGCTTCATTTTAGGTGCCCCTCAACCGTATTATTATTTTCGACTCGGTTTATCTTACAAAAGTCGGGATACTAAAAGAAACATAAGACTTAAGAGACATACTTCTCTTAAGTCTTATGTTTCTTTTAGTATCCCGAGAATCACGGTTAATTGGAATATCTCGTAAAGTAGAGTCAAACTGACAAACCAAAATACATCATCAGTACAACAAATAATTGAATATGTTCGAAATTTGTTCAAATTCTGTCGAATCAGATTATTGTACCTCACCAATGTAATGTTTGTATATATTTTATATAATTGTAAATATATATATAACATATACTTCGACAGTTAAATGCTCTTTAATAAGTCCATTGATCTTATTGTCAAATAACATGAGCTATTTCACATACATTGCAATATATGAGAGAGTTCAGTTTTTTCCTAAAAGTTTTCCAATTTTGAACCAACAATGGATTTTGAGCCTTTCAAAGTTCCCGTCTTTGAGCCCATTTGTAGTCCATTTACCATGTCTTTGAGCGATCTTCTAATTGGCAATACTTTAGACGTTTTGGATTTGAAATTGAAACAAAGCAATGAATTTACAAAACAACAGACGACATTTAAAGAAGAATGACCAACCATACTTATTTTTTAAATATATCGTCGTCTAGGAGGCAACTTAATTTGTAAAATTTCTGTCTTTTTAACTTTTTAACTAACCATTTGCCATTGTTTCTCAGATGTTGTCATCATAGATTTTGGCTAAAGGTTCGTAGTTCAAGGAAAGGACAAAACAGCATTTGATTTGACATTTTCGGGTCAAACTTTTGTAAAAGCTGGCTTTAAATTATAAGCAAAATTAGATACATTTTAGCGTGATGAAGCAACCATCTGGTGGTGGAATTAATAACGATGGTGCTTACAAAAGAATTTCGTTTCTTAAGTCTTTTGTTTGATGTTAACCTAAAAACTACTTCATTCAAATGAAATTTTTATTTATGATTAAATTACGCATTAGCGAAAGCATTCACTCTTCTGCGGCCAATTAATTTGCATCTCCAAATATATTTAATGTAGTCAAATATATGTTCGCCAGATGTGTGAACGAACTTAATTTTTTCGAGTGTACTATTTTGTTAGAGTAAAATCCCACACACACACAACACCGACAACTGTTGTGGGACAACCATTCCATTCTAAAGATTCTTTTTCTTTAAAAAAAAAATAAAATAATCTTAATTCGAGAAAGGTACTTATTTAATTGTTAAGTAAAAATTTGTTGGTGCTACTTTTATGGCCACAAAAAACGTAATGAATAAAAAGAAGGCAACAAATGGGGAATTTGCTATGCTATGCAACAGCCGCAACGGCATTAAAAACACAACTAATAAAAAACGCATTTGTAAGAAGAACAAGAAGAAGAAAACGAACTAAACGAACGCTATAAAAACCATATAACAAAGCAGCACATTTTCTTTCTTTCGGCCAAACAACCAACCAACCGACCAAGCATTTCACCCTAGTTTTTATTATATGGCCAAAAGATTTCTGGATGGCCAACATAAAAGGTGGTCTAAAGAAATATTCTTCAGCTATTTGAAATATTGCTACTGTGTTGGGTATTGAAGGTATTGGCGCTTTCAAGTCTATGAATGTGTCAAACGTTTTTTTTGTATTTATTTGATGGTGGTTTTCACATCTGTCCGTCCGTCCATTCGTCTGTCTGGCCGTCTGTCTCCATTGCCTCCGTTGCCATATCAATGACTGGCGTACAATTCTAAAAACAGAAGTCTAAATTTTCTTGTGTTCTCATTAGTTGGCATTTAATTCGCCTTAATTGCTCTGCGAAGTATAGTGTCTTTAGTTTTTTTTCGTCTCTGTCCCTGGTCGTCATCGATGATGCTGTGAACGTTTTTTGTCGCTGCTGCTGTTGTTGTTGCAACTTTTGTCTTCACGAGTATATCGTAAATAGTGAAATTAGGTTTAGTTTCAGTTTTTTTCTTCTTCTTCCGTTTAGAAAGCGTTACAGTGTTGACAATAAAACTGGAATAAAAATTGTTTTCTTATTTATGATCATTTGAATTCTTTTCAGTTTTTATTGATTTGAAAGCCCGTGATTTCGCAAGCGAAAGAAAGTATTTTTATTTCTTATTTAATTATGATGAATGCTCTAAAATGATTGATTAAGAAAAAAAATTAAGTTTTGAGGAAAGTTGTCTTGGTTGCTCAAGGTGGTAAGGGACTCAATTATTTATTTGGAAATAATCAATTGGGGTTAACAATGTTTGACACTAGTTTGGAAATCCATTATAATTTGAAAGATTGATTAACAATTAAATGCACGTGACAAACAGTTTCTTTCGATCAATTCCTTTACTCATTTAAAGTGTCAAATACTATTCATGAATTAATAATGTTTTTAATTTGTAGACAACCTATATAGGCTATTATATATATAATAGCATATAAAAATATTAATTTCCATTATCACAAATATTTAAACTCCTCCAAAGGTTCTAACAACGTTTGCACACATTAGAAATTCTTACATATTTTAGTAGAAGAGTCAACCATTAAGCAACCGTTACAAACGCTTTTCCTATATCAATTCGTTTATTCATTTAAAAAGTAAAATACTATTTACATATAACAAATATATATGAAATTGTAACAATTACATTCTATATAGAATAGCATGTCAATATCTTAATTTCCATTTTCACAAATTTGTAAACTAGTCCATAAGATCTGACAGCGTTTGCACACATAAGAAATTCATATATATTTTGGTAGAAGGGTCAACCATAAACCAACCGTTACAAACGCTTTTCCTATATCAATTCGTTTATTCATTTAAAAAGCAAAATACTATTTACAAATGAAAAAAATATATACGAATTTATAGCAATTGTATTCTATGTAGAATAGCATATAAAAATATTAATTTCCATTTTCATAAATATTTAAACTAGTCCATAGGTTCTAACAACGTTTGCACACATAACATCTACCTCTATTTTTTGGTAGACAGGTCAACCACAAAATAACCGTGGAACACACTTTTTCCATATCAATTCGTTTATTCATTTAAAACGTAAAATACTATTTATGTATGAAATGTTATATATGTATGCATTTGTAGCAATCACATTCTCTATGGAATAGAATATAAAAATATTAATTTCCATTTTCACAAATTTTAAAACTAGTCCATAGTAACAGCGTTTGCACACATAAGAAATTTTTACATATTTTGGTAGACGAGCCAAAAATGAAACACACATGGCAACCACTTTTTCTATATCAATTCGTTTATTCATTTAAAACGTAAAATACTATTTAAATGTGAAAAGTCATATATGAATATGAAGCAATTACATTCTATGCGAAATAGCATATAAAAATATTAATTTCCAAATATTTAAACTAGTCCATAATTTCTAACAACGCTTGCACACATAAGAAATTCCTTAATTTTTTGGTAGACGGGTCAAGCATGAAAAAACCGTGGCAAACACTTTTTCTATATCAATTCGTTTATTCATTTAAAACGTAAAATACTATTTATATATGAAAAATTATATGTGAATTTGTAACAATTACATTCTATATAGCATATAAAAAAATTAATTTCCACTTTAACAAATATTTAAACTAGTCCATAGGTTCAAGAAACGTTTGCACACATAATAAATTCTTACATATTTTGGTAGACGGGTCAACCATGAAAAAACCGTGGCAAACACTTTTTCTATATCAATTCGTTTAAAATGTAAATTATTATTTACATATGAAAAATTATATATAATTTTTAGAAATTGCATTATATATAGAATAGCGTATAAAAATATCATTTTCCATTTTCACAACTGTGTAAAAATTCCATAGGTTCTAACAACGTCTGCACACATTAGGTATACCTACATTTTCTGGTAGACGAGTCAACCATGAAATATCTACGTCAACCACTTTTTCTATATCAATTCGTTTATTCATTTAAAACGTAAAATACTATTTACATATGCAAAATTTATTTTTGAATTTGTATCAATTACATTCTATGCGAAATAGCATAATAATCTTAATTTTCATTTTCACAAATATTTAAACTGGTCCATAGGTTCTAACAGCACTTGCACACATAAAAAATTCTTACATATTTTAGTAGACGGGTCAACCATGAAATAACCCTGGCAAACACTTTTTTCGGATCAATTCGTTTATTCATTTAAAACATAAAATACTATTTGAATATGCAAACGTAGAATGAATGGTTATTTGAAAATGCCTTCCGATAAAGAGACAACAACATTTATTGGCATTTTCCAGAAGTACAGGAATTGATCTAGAAAAACTGCGAGACACGGTTGATTTATTTTTATCACATCTTTGAGAATCCATTGTATCTTCGCATGTGTGCATTGTCGTATGGTATTTACACACAGTCCACAAAAAGTTATTCACTAACTTAAAATGTGATAATTTACTGAGAGAGGCTCTCACTCACATATTTAAATTAGTCGATAAGTTCCAACTACGTTTGCACACATGAGCAAATTCTAAATTTTTTGGAAGATAGATTAACAGTGAAACATACGTGACAGCCACTTTTTCTATATCAATTCGTTTACGCCTTTAAAATGTATAATAATATTAAAAAATTTAAAAACTAGATGATTATGTGATATTTACACTAAAAGTAAAAATTGTCATTTTATACGAGTAAACGAATTGATCTAGAAAAACTGTAAATCAGATCTACTTTATTTGTAGCCTGTCCTTGAGAATATGTTGGATTTTCTCATGTGTGCATTGCCGTATGGTATTTACAGCAGTCCATATAAAGTTATTCACTGTCTTATAATCTGATAATTTACCGAGAGACACTTATAGATCTCCTTGACATGACCTCTTAAAAACAAATTTAAATTAGACAATAGTTGCTAACTTACTTCGCACACATGAGCAAATCATAAATTTGTTGGAAGAGGGGTCAATGATGAATTATTTGTCACAACCACTTTCTCTATATCAATTCGTTTAGGCATTAAACAGCAAAATAATATTTATATATGAAACAACGATTGTAATTTGAACATTCTTTCGTCAAATAAACATTAATATTAATTTGCCTTTTTCACGTGTAAACGAATTGATCTAATCTGAGAGATACGGATGTGGTGTCTTGGACCCTTCTTTCAGAATATATTTGATTTGCCGATGTGTGCAAATGTTAAGTCGCATATAATACGATGGTCTTCAACTAATCTCTAGTAACCAATGAGCACATCGTTCCTTGTGATATCAATAGCAACCGTCTAAGAGTTTGTCTGCTTCTACTCCTCAAAATTGATTGATTTCTGGATCTATTTGAATTTAATTTTGCTCAGTGCTATCAATATTCTCCTCTCTTTTCTGCCTGTTTGTGGTTTACGAGGTGAACTTCATAGCATTGGAGACACCTATCAACTTGTTCAGAGATTTATATAATCATCCCTATGTTTTTCTAGTACTCATGGAGAAAAATCCCACAAATTAAAATGAAATCCTCATATTACTATAAACCCAATTATAATTTTAATGCATATTTACATATTCAAAATTATTAGGTTGTGCAAACAATTTGTTTCTCTGTATAAATATTTATTCATCATCAATTGGGTTCATTGATCTTTAAGACATTCCCACTTTTTCAATAATAACATTAATAAAAGTACCATCTTTGTTTTCTTTCTTAATTTTACAGTTAGTGCTAATTATAACATTACACAGCACACAAGTGACGGCCTCAACACTTGGCTCCAAGTGTCAACATGACATGGACTGTACGGATTTTATCAAGGGATCATCGTGTTCCGCTCTAGGCTACTGTGAATGTGCACCATACTATGTCCAATATAATACCACATCATGTTTGTCATGTAAGTATCAAAACTGAAAATAATAATAATAAAAAAATATGTGAATGGTGCTCATAAAAAACAGAAACGTAATTAAAGGGGGAGACAGCATAAACCTGCATTGAGAAAATACAAATTGATATTAAGAAATTATTTATATTTTAGTCGAACGAGAACTGATTTTGAGATTTGTTTATGAATTGAGAAATTAAATTTGTTATTAAAAAAGCAAAACCAAAATTGATAAGAATATAATTAACACTTATGTTAAAAGTTAATAATAGTGAGAACAATAAAAAATATTAGAATTTGCCATTTAAAAAATCGTAATTAGTAGAAAATGACTGTATTAAGATCACGCACATCTACATAACACCAAACACTATCACCCTCAATAATGTTTCCACAGCTCACGATCACGCAAGCTCGCGAAGCTAAAATAAATAATCACGCACGTGTATTGCTTACCATCTCACAGCCACGCATATGTTTCATAAGGCAGAGAGAGAAAGAGAGTTCCATTTCTTCTCCACATAAAGCACATCACGCATGCGCAGCTGAAAAGAGAAACGAAGCGAAAGAGCATGTTTAACTGAAAAGAGAATTATAGAGAAAGAGAGTTCTATTTCATTACATTACGCATGTGTAGCTGAAGCGAAAGAGAGTAATCTCTGCTGCCCACATAAAGTCAAATTTTTAGATTTAAACGCAGAGCTAAATCTAACGGAATTTTAACAGCGTTTGTTGATAACACATATGCGTGATTTGTGAGGGTGAATATCAAACATTTCAGTCACGCATGAAATTTAAAAACAAGTGCGCTCACAAGCACGTGATTAACTTGAACTTGTCATCATGACTTGAATTCGAGTCACGTGTACATCTCTGCAGCACATCAAGCACATCTCCACGAGGTGACACTTGAGTAATTTTATTTTTTTGACAAGCGTCAAGATAATGGATACCTATGACACCATTAGAAAAAAGAAAATATGAAGAATTCCTTAAAGCGTTATAAGACTACTATTTATGGTCATGTACTTATAATCACCAGAAGAAATGGACACTTTAATGTACATTGTCACCTGGAAATTCAATGAAGATCAAACTAAATAGAGCAAATTGTGATTAATGGAAGACTCGAGGCTAGGCTAGTACAACTGATCCGAGCATTTGGAAATATAATTTGGTCAATGTAACGCAGATCCAGAAAAAGTGCAAACATAGCTTTGAATATCCACAAAGATGATGTCAAATCATCGGTCTATCATTAATATCGACCATCATCAATATAAGCTGACAAAAGTTTGGTGACTGCATCTGCAGAAGTTGCTTTTATGAAAATTAGCTGATCAGCGATTTGATGATTCATAAAGTCGCAAGAGAAAACAACAAGACAAGATGCCTTTCTCGAATATATTATAAGGAAAGGTGAAGTCTAAGGCTATAGCTGCACATTAGTAAAGAAAATGGAAGACTTACATATGTGGGTGACATTGTAATTCAGAGTTCAATATGAGATGCCAGAAACCATTTCCAAGGAAATCGACGAAGGCGGGACCTGGTAAAATACGAGAGATCTAAAATATTGACAATCAAAATGATGCTGGTAGAACTGTTCAAGATTACAGACTATATCTGCAGAAGTTGGATATATGAAAATTTGCTGATCAGCGATTCGCAAACTTGAATAGAATTAACTTGATTCCTAAGAATGAACCCATCCAATGTATTCAATGGAAGAAATGTATATTAGGATAGCATTACAATTCAGTGTTAAATATGAGATGCAAGAGATAATTTTGCACAAAATCCCAAGGAAACGATGAAAATGGAAAACATGCTAAAATGGCAGTGTACTAAAATATTGACTACATCTTTCAATATAAAGTCAAGATCACACATAAGGACAGAGAAGAGCTCTCATATTCACAATTGATAAGACAAGCAGTACCAGAGGAAGGCTGAAATCTTGAACTCTAAAGCTGTACAATACCAAGGAACCTCTCCGGATTTACATATGTGGGTGATATTGCAATTCATAAAATGCGTGAGAACTAAAATATTAATTTCAACTGTCCAAAATAATGCCGGTAGAATTGTTCAAGACTGGAGACTGTATCTGCAGAATTTGGTTATTTGCTGATCAGCGATTTTATAGGTCACAAACTTGAATAGAATTAACTTGATTCCTGAGAAGGAACCTGTCCCAAGTATTCTATGGAAAACTTGTATATTAGGATGACATTGTAATTTAGAGTTCAGTATGAGATGCAAGAGATCAAGATCGACGGTCACACGTTAAAATGGAAGTGTACTAAAATATTGACTGTATCTGTCAATATGATGCCAAGATTACATATAAGGACAGAGAAGAGCTCTCATATCTATAATTGAGACCAACATTGAATGAGAGAAGAAGCAGGAAGATGCAAGACTGTGTTGATAACCTCACTATACTTACTTCAGTCCAAGTTTCGAAAGAAAAAGCCCGCCCAATATTACAATTTTCTATTTCCAACATGTGTTTGTAATTTATACGAGCGACTATTCCTCAATAATTCAGCGTCTCTAGCGGTGGATAGGGGCGAAACATCTAATTAATTACATTTAATATATTTCCCTGATATATGCTTGGATACAAAGATGCGAACTAAAATCCGGGACAATAACGAATTTCATAAACTGCAGTGAAACGTAAAAAGTTCGGTTTATTTTGTATCCCTAGTGATGGGTAGTGGGGAAAAAAAACAAATTTTTAATATTTACCCATGACACAGGTTTTGAGACAAAGACAATACGAATACAATGATACGAATTCAGAATTCCCAGAAAAATGGATAATACTCATCTCATATATAAACAACTAAAAAAATCGGTGTATAAAAGTACTCCTAGTGGTGGATAGTGGCAAAAAATATAATATATACTCATGACACAGGTTTTGAGACAAAGAGAAAATGGATGAAAATTCCTTTGTTATTCCGATACGAATTCAGAATCGCCAAAATTTATAATACTCATACGAAATATAGCCAACGTGAAACAACTAAAAATCTCCAGCTGTCTATGGACACAATGTACATCCGAATCATACTTCCTTGAGAATGTAAAGACCTCAAATTAATCATGGTACCACAAATCGAAGAATGTTACAGCAAATATATCATAATATATATATATATTTATATATATATATCATATATATATCATGGAACAGAGCATGAAGAAAGGGAAGACCGAGTCAGTAACAGATCCTTGGAATCCTCTGTATTGCAACGTTGGCATTTTCGACGACTTGTTGTAGGAAAGTCGTTTCAATCCAATATTACAATATTCTATTCCTGAATAAGTCATCAGCAGCGTCTCTAGCGGTGGATAGCGGCAAAACTTTAATTAAATGATGTATTCCTGATATATACATGAGCCAAATATACGAACTAAAGTGCATAGCAATAACGAAATTATTTAACAGCAGCTAAACATAAGAGTTCTTCGGTTTATATTGTGTCCCTTGTGGTGTTTAGTGACTAAAAATATAATATCTACTCATGACACAAGTTTTGAGACAAAGACAAAATTGATAAAAAATGTCTTCGTTGTTTGGATACGACTTCAGAATTCTCAGCAATTGGCAATACTCATCTCAAACTGTTTGGAAACTGAAACAATTACAAATCCTTCTCTCCATGGACGCAATGTACATCCGAATCGTACTTCTTTGTGGAAATGTTAATGAAATGACCTCAAATGAACAATGGTATGCTAAATTGAAGAATGCTACAGCAAATATATAATAATATCATCAATAATGGAACAGAGCAGGAAGAAAGGGAAGAACAAATCCTTTGAATTCTGGGCATCAACATTTTAGACTATTTGTGGTAGGAAAGCTGCTTCAATCCAACATTACTACTTTCTCTTCCACAATAAGTCAACAGCAGCGCCCCTAGCGATGGATAGTGGCGAACATGTAATTCACTGATGTATTCCTGGCATATGTATGAAACAAAGATACGAACTAAAATCCGGTGAAATATAGAAATTAATAAGACAAAACATGCAAATTGCCTCTATACTCGGATACATCAAACATAAATTCAACATTATCAGACATTGATAATTCTCATCTCAACTAGATCTACCCTGTAAACTACAAACCGCTCTATATAGGGTGTTAAATGCCCTTCAAAACCTACGAATAGTACTAGTCTCATGGTATTCTAAAAGAAACAATCTTACATCCATTAATTTATCACGGTACAGAGTGGCAAGAAAGAGAAAGTCGAGGTTCAGTAATAAATCCTTTTAATCCTCGAGCAATTTAATATGGGAAATAGTCGGAATCATCAGTTTTTTAATTTTCGAATCAATTTTGATATCTTCTTTAATATATTTATATCAATTTGTATTTTCTTTATATTAATATTCCAATTATTCGAACTTATATTCAATATTTTACTAAAAAATCAGACCTCGAACTTGATTAATTACATACATAAATTTTCAGTAACATTTGTATTTTCCCAATAATAATTTCTCCAAAATATCAATTGAAATTTTCTCAATTTGAAATATTAACCTCATGGATTATAATCCATAATTAATAGTGGAATATTCTTTACCCCTCTCCCCTTTATTTAACTTTGTCTACGTTTCTGATTTTTTTTGGTGTAATGAATCTTGTCATGCATAAAGTGTTTGTGGTCGGCATGTTTTCCGACAATTTTTTTTGTAACACTTTTATGACATGATGCAGGACGGCGGCCTGGAGATTTCTTAGATTTCTTCCATGGCCTCCTTGTCGCCTGTGTGCGGCTGGGTTAAAGCATTCAACCGTTGCATTCATATGTAGCCATAAATAATGTATGCAATGTAATTTCTTGCAGCTCAACTTCTGGGTGGCGATTGCATACTGAACGAACAGTGCACCATGAAGGTGTCCAACAGCAGCTGTCTGGATGGAGCCTGTCGCTGTGTCGACGGTTTCTTGCAATTCCGCAAGCACACATGTCTTGGACGTAAGTACGCTGAATTTACTAAAAACATACCACTAATTGGCCAATAGGACGACTTCGTGGTCATCTTATACGACTATGATATGAGATGAGATGATGTGGAATGTGAAGATGATGAAGAAAGAAAGAAAAGTGTGGCCCGGATGATTTGATGATTTATTTTTATGATTTTATTATAATTAATTTATTTTTATTGCTAAAGAACAGTTTGAAAAACTGTTAAGAACAACATTTTTAGAAAATCTAAATATTTGTGTTTTTTGTGTTAAACACGCCTAACGTTTTAAGAGAACTCAATAAAATTGTACACCTGTGGTTTCTTGGGAAAATAAATAAATCAAATTGAAGTTTGAAGTTTCGCCATGTTCGCTATGATGTGATGAGGACAGGTGTGCAACAGCAGGTAGTATGTGTTAACGAGGAGGAGGAAGCAACCAAACGTCAACATCAAAATGTTACCTCTTGGAGGGGGGCAATCATCGCCATCACCACCATCATTCATGTTGATTTAATTGATTAGCTTTTAATTTGGGACAATTGTTGGTTATTTAGAACCCTGTATTCTCGTTGTTAGCTGTTCAACACCTTTTGGGGAAAATTAATTAAGCTGCTGATCAGGGGCAAACTAAATTCACATAGTGTGAAATTTCAATTTATACACACAACAAATTGATTGATTTATAACGTTAGTCTTGTCATGACAAGCGTTTTGAAAGTTGAGCTTGAGGTAGTGAAACGAAAAGAAGAAACTTATTAATTAGAGAAATGTTGGGGTGCAAGAAAAATCAATGCTCTAGATATTATTACAGTTCAATGTAAGATCCTATAGGCTATTTTTCAAAAAATCCAAAGAATCGGCCAAATTGGGACATAAGGAAAAATGTGAGAAATTATTAACTACAATTGCCAATAGGACGCCACAATCACTCAAAGAACTCTTACATATATCCACAATTGCTAAGATCACTCCACCCCATTTGGTCAAGAGAAGAATTACTCTAACGAATAGATGCTACTATGGGCAGAGATTAGAACAGAATTTTCTCTGCAAACCTTCCCTTCATTTCAGTTTGAAGTTTATGGTATTTTAAAATTTTCTTAATTGCTTTGACCAAATATGGGGTGGGCAATGTAACATTTTAAATTAGAAAGTGCTGATTATTTTTTCAAATTTCTGGTTTTATTGGAAAGATTGAACTTTGACATTTAATAATGGAACACAATATTATTCATATGACTACCACGACTGGCTCGGCAGCACCTCATCCGATCAACCCAATGTTCAGTACAGACCAAAATCCACACCAAACAGTGACTCGTTGTGGATGCATTGGCTTTTGAATAGTCACATGTGGGATCTCTGATCCCCATATGCGGCAATTTTGCTTATTTACAAAGCCAACGAGATGAGAATGAGCTTCATGAAGGCTGAAATGAAGGCCGATCTCTTCTCGAAATTGTCCATGTAAATTTCTTACAGTTTGCGTTAAAGACTCATTACTTTGGAAGTAAGTTTTTAAGATTTCCCAGTTTTGTTGGAGTGTAAACGTCCCATTTTGCAAATGTTTAATGTTTGACATTGAAAATAAAAATAAATTTTATTCTACGTTTCAAAGCCAATGTAATCGCCTCTAGCGGCGGATAGTTGCAAATTTAATACTCTTCGCCTAACACAAGGTTGGTCACAAAGGGGAAGATGAAGACCAACTAAATTGAAACCAGTTCAAATTTCCTATTTATATCCTTAGTGGACAGGAGGACAGGCCCTAAAAATATGCAAATTTTATGAACAAAAATACTTTTCCATCGATTGTTTTCCTTTTGTCTTTCCTTCTTCTATATTGAGTTACTGTTTTTCTAATAGGAGGATGGACATCTAGCAAAATGAAACCAGTTCCAATTTCCAATATTAAACACCTTATGGAGGGTAGTGACGAAAAGTTTATATAGATAGGCCCTAAATATATGCAACTTTCATTAACAAAAAATACTTTTCCATCGAATGTTGCCCTTTTGCCTTTCGTTCTTCTGTTTGGAGTTACTATTTCTCTAAGAGGAGGATCTACCACAATGAAACAAGTTCTAATTTCTAATATTATCCACTAGGTGTAGAGTAGTGGAGAAAAACTCATATGACAGTCCCTAAAAATGTGCAAATTTTATGAACAAAAAATACTTGTCGATCAAATGTCGTTCTTTTGTCTTTCCTTCTCCAGTTTGGTGTTACTGCTTTTCTTGTAGGGGGATGGCCATCTGCTAAAATGAAACAAGTTCCAAATTCCAATATTATACCCCTAGTGGAGAGTAGTGGCGAAAACTCATATAGACAGCCCCTAAAAATATGCAATTTGTATGAACTTTCCTTCTTCTGTTTGGAGTAACTATTTTTCTAAGAGGAGGATCTACTAATTTCTAATTTCTAATATTATACACCTACTGGAGAGTAGTGGCGAAAAACTCATATAGACAGCCCCTAAAAATATACAACTTTTATGAACAAAAAGTACTTTACGGTTGAATGGCGTCCTTTTGTCTTTCCTTATCCAGATTGGAGTTACTGTTTTTCTGGTAGAGGTATGGTCATCTGCTAAAGTGAAACCAGTTCTAAATTCTAATAAAGGGTGTTTTTTATTGAGGTATAGAACTTCGAATTGAAATAAAACACAAGAAAATCGTTTTAATGTCCATCAATTTGGCTTTATTGGAAGGATAATTTTATGCCATTAATGTTTAAATATGATTTCGGGCATGTGGCCGCCGCGGCTGGCTCGAATATAGCCAATTCTACAGGTCCAATATATCCAATAACGCCACGAATGTTGGCTTCCAAGTCCCCTAACGTTTCTGGTTTGTTGGCGTAGACGAGCGACTTCACATATCCCCAAAGAAAATAATCCAATGGTGTCAAATCACACGATCTTGGTGGCCAATTGACAGGTTCATTCCGCGAAATTATGCGCTCATCGAATGTTTCCTTCAATAATTCGATTGTGACGTGCGTAAAATGGACGGAGCTTGCGGTGAACTTCGCGAACTGAACCATTACTTTCGAAATAAATTTGCACGATTTGCAAGCGTTGTTCTTTTGTCAACCTGTTCATGATGAAATGGCAAACCAAACTAAATATTAATCACTTGACAGCTGACAAAATGGCCGCCAGTTAAAAAAGTGATGCCAACTTAAAGTTCTATACCCCAATAAAAACCACCCTTTATTATACCCCAAGTCGAAGGTGGCGGCAAAAAAATCAATAGGCAGGTCCTAAAAATATGCAAAGTTTATAAAAAGGAAGCAATTTTCGATCGAATTTCGTCCTCTAGCATTTCCTTCCTCATTTTGGAGTTACTATTTCAAATCGGTACCTTAAGAAACTACTCGACGTGTCCGTGAGAGCGGCCACGCACAGTGGAATATTTTCATACAAAGATACAGCTAGAATCTTGATATTTCGCACACATCCCTTATATCGTTAAATTAGATTAAAAACGATTTTTTGTTTAAATCCGCCCACAACCTTCCATGTAAGTTAAAATGAACAAACATCATAAATTTCTTATTTTAATATATATGTAAATACAAATCACTACCAGTGATTTCATTTGAGTCCACAATTAACTGAAAATTTTCAGTGCCACGCCCAAATATTTTTTTTAGTTTTTTTACGATTTTCAAAATTTTTAATAAAAATTATTTTTATTTTTTAATCGATGACAAACGGTTCTTAAAGCTTTATAAATAACTTAAGATTAATATCGGTGCAATATTTTTAAATAATAAATAAGACAACTGTTTAACAATATTTGTAAATGCCGAGGCATCGGTCGGCCTCGCGAATATAGTTTTATACCGCAGAAAATTAACAATACCAAATAAATACAAACTTTAGGTAAACCACAGTCTGAAAAGGAAAGCAAAAACCTAATTACACTTTTTTAAATGCAAAAGAATACCTCAAGAGCTCCTATTTTCTACGAACTAAACGAAATTTCAATGCGATACATGGTTTCCGAGATAAATCCAAATAAAATAACCACTATTATGATGAAATTTTAAACTACTCTAAATTCATTCACGGCTAAATTTAGCCGCGATATTGCAAACTCTTTTAGAATATGCCTAATAGGAAGTGTTCTTTGCAAAATTCCATTAGTAGAGTCGAGTTTTGGGCGCATGAAATTTGGGATTTTTTGCCACTGATAATACACTGTGCTACGTTCTACTGTTTTTCTAAATCGCAATGACCAAATCAATAGGTTAGCAGTGCGCCTCTGGCGGCGGATAGTGTTAAATCAGACAAAAGACATCTACCACCCCTTTCGTTGCACAGTAGATATATTATTCCTGAAGGCGGATATTTTTCTTGGAAATTGAACAATTACCTCAATAATTAGTTGTTGTAGATTTCGATGTCATTTCTGAGTTGAGTGTTCTCGCATCAAGATTTCTAGAAATGAGAATTCTAGAATGATGAGCTACGTAATACAACTGATGAGTAATTGAATAGTTGCATAATTGAATATTTGAATATTATAATGTCAGAACATAACGCAAAAAAGCAGAACGGAAGGCAAGCCCACAAATCACTTGCATGCTGCGTCGTATATTTTTGCTTGTTTTGCCACTATCCGCCGACAGATGGCGTTGCTGACATATTCAAATTTTCATTTATGCAACTATCCAATTACTCATCAATTGTGCTATGTAGCTCATCATCCTAGAATTCTTGTTGAGAGAACATGTACATGCTGCTTTATGTACTTTAGTATATAAAACAAATCATTTTTGAAGAAAATCTATCAATAAATATATAGAGAAAGAGAACAGCACCCCCTCTCATTTTCAAAATAAAATTGATTGAACGAACATTATTTTAATAATTTAAATCACTTAATGTTGCCAACATCTGGCCCTCCTTTTGTTATTCAATTTCAACCTCTATCCCGGACTAATTATTCTGAACCCTCTCACCAAAGTAAACAACACTCACGCGCACTGCTTCGCCTGGACGTTGTTCACTTTCATCAGCCGACTGGCTGCTGGCTATCTGCTAAAGTGAAAAAGAATATTATCTATAGGCGCCAAGAACATGCATAAATAACATTATTAAAATGCCAAAGCAAGATTACCATTCTCGAAAAAAAAGAAAAAAACCCAACACAAAATTATGTCGGACACACGCCATCGTTCGTTTAAAGAAGGCTTTCGTTGTCGTTGTCGGCTACGTGTCGTCGTTTGGCTTTCATTTTCGAAAACATTTTAATTTAAGGTTTTCCATGGAAATCCGAACACACGCTCACGCTCATCATCAATCATGGCATAGCAAAAGAATCTATGACATGCTAGCCAAAGTCAAGCCAAAGATTCTCTTTCTAGTTGTCCGTCCGTCCATGCGACCGTCCATCTGTCGGTCTGTCTATTCTATTTGTCTTTTTTCGCCCAGAACATTGCCCCCTCTATAATTACGATCACAAACTTGTCAAATTATAATGTGCTCCCATTATGGCCGCACGAACAGCCCACGAACAATGGTCCACATCAAAGGAGAGATAGACACAGAGAGAGAGAGCTAAAACCCGCTTCAATCTTAATATAAAATTGATCGATTGTTTGTTTAAGTGATTAACGTTCATTCACTGACGGCGATTGGTGGCGCCAAATGCTTAAGGTAACAGCCACCATCAATATCGGCACCATCATCGTCATCACCACACCACCACCAACAACTAGTCATCTTTGATTTTTGTTGTAGTACGTTTATCTATCTCTATTCGAATATTTAATCGAATTTCCTGTGGTCCCAACAACCAACACGTACCTCCAACAATCCAGCGGTCCATTAAGCCAAAGATGAGGAGCTGAGAAGAGGCGCAAACGCTAACAACGACAGCATGGTACTACCAGCAGTCTGACAGACATGCACAAGAACCCAAAAATCAATTCATGACATCCCATCCAATACCAAACATTATTATTCCATTCATTCTTTGGATAAAAGCTCCCAGCAGCATCAGTTGCGGTTGTTTTGCTGGCCCTTTTTGCTGCTGCTGCTTCGGCGTAAGGTGTGACTTAAACTGTTCACAGATATAGGCTACAGATAGTTCGGAATATATACATCTAGATGATAATTACCCCAACAATAATGAAGAAGAAGGTTATGATGAAGATGACGATGCCTTCAGGTGATTGTTGGCTAGATGTTGACTATTGCACAGTGTTGCCAAGCACACATATGTGTAAAATTCTAGCAGAAGCTTAGGAATATTAAATCCAAACTACCGGCTCCTCGTCAATGAGAACAACTTTTAATAAAAAGTTCTAAATAATAGTATTACTATGACAATTCATTAAAAGAAAGAATTGATACTTTTAAAATTATGAACAATTTCTGGGGTAACTTTTTGGATTTTAACCACTGTGCATTTTTACAGTATCAGATTGTTTGTAGTTGAAATCAGAAAGCCAAACACATGCTCTCTTGCACATTGTTTGTTTGTTTCGAGTTAAAGAAATTGACGTTTCTTCATCTACCTCACCGCCCCTTTCGATGCACAGTATGTATATTATTCCTGAAGGCGGAGTGCAGTGTGGAAGAATACTTGGAGATTTTTCTTGGAAATTAACCAATTACTACAATAATTAGTTGTTGTAGATTTCGATGTCATTTCTGAGTGGAGTGTTCTCGTAAGAAAGCCAATGAAGAACACAAGTACTCTGAGAAGCTGCCAAACCGAACTAATGATGAGCTACATAATACAATTGATGAGTAATTGAATAAATGAATCAATAAATGAATAAATGAATAAATGAATAAATGAATAAATGAATTAATGAATAAATGAATAAATGAATAAATGAATAAATGAATAAATGAATAAATGAATAAATGAATAAATGAATAAATGAATAAATGAATAAATGAATAAATGAATAAATGAATAAATGAATAAATGAATAAATGAATAAATGAATAAATGAATAAATGAATAAATGAATAAATGAATAAATGAATAAATGAATAAATGAATAAATGAATAAATGAATAAATGAATAAATGAATAAATGAATAAATGAATAAATGAATAAATGAATAAATGAATAAATGAATAAATGAATAAATGAATAAATGAATAAATGAATAAATGAATAAATGAATAAATGAATAAATGAATAAATGAATAAATGAATAAATGAATAAATGAATAAATGAATAAATGAATAAATGAATAAATGAATAAATGAATAAATGAATAAATGAATAAATGAATAAATGAATAAATGAATAAATGAATAAATGAATAAATGAATAAATGAATAAATGAATAAATGAATAAATGAATAAATGAATAAATGAATAAATGAATAAATGAATAAATGAATAAATGAATAAATGAATAAATGAATAAATGAATAAATGAATAAATGAATAAATGAATAAATGAATAAATGAATAAATGAATAAATGAATAAATGAATAAATGAATAAATGAATAAATGAATAAATGAATAAATGAATAAATGAATAAATGAATAAATGAATAAGTGAATAAATGAATAAATGAATAAATGAATAAATGAATAAATGAATAAATGAATAAATGAATAAATGAATAAATGAATAAATGAATAAATGAATAAATGAATAAATGAATAAATGAATAAATGAATAAATGAATAAATGAATAAATGAATAAATGAATAAATGAATAAATGAATAACTGATAATATTTTATTTTCAAATTATTACTTATTTGTAATAATTCATTAATTGTATAATTTAATATTGAATTGAATAATTGATGTGACAACATAAATCTCCCGATCTTATTAACTATACTCCCGATCCTTTCTCACACCATAAACAAGACTCTAGCTCAACAATGTTTGACTCCGATAGAGCTCAGTATAACGTCGAAAACACCACAACATTGTGTAGGGTATCTAGAAAAGTGCATCTGAAATGGAATTGAAGATTGTTCAAATTTAATTATGCATGGACTCGTACGGTGGGATAGACAAACAATGCAAAGCAATTAAGCGATATGTACGTCGTCCGTCCGTGCTCGTCTTCACATGTATGGATATTTCTCTGTTTATGGTCTCCAATGATTGTGATGTTTTCATTTACTCCAAGCCAAGCATAATCAACGTAGAAGGTGGACTAGTCATTGCCCCCGAAGCCTTGTGTTTCTTGCATTCCACTTTAAATTTCATTATCATCCATGATTGGCTGACTTGGCAGAGTTATTTCTTTGTGTTTTATGTTGCCAAGGAAATTCTTAGGATTCACTCCAAACGACTACTTTCCTTAGAAGTTGTAGATTTTTTTCTCCACTGACCAGGTCAGAACCATAATTTTTCCTGTCTCCAAGAAATTTCGATTAAACCTCATTTCCACCGCATAAGCACCTGTTGCTGTGGCAGGCAATGCCTTTCATTTTTGTGCTCCGAATATCTGTTTACTGGGCTGAAGCAACCTGTGGTTGACTCCAAATATAGGGAATCTCCATAGAAATCTCAGGTTTTGTGACTTTCAAGCCAATTAAACCTTTTTGGCCATTGTCGTAGTTCATTTATTTGATTTTAATCTGTGGGGAAAACGAGCACGGTCCCAAAACAAATTTCTAATTACCGTCTAAGCCCAATGAAACCATCATTAACAGCAGCCACCAACCAGCCCAGCCACCTCATCAGGATCATCATCATCAGCAGCATCACTTTGTTGAAGGTTTTAATTTTTCGCTCATGAGTTTGACTTGCAATCTTGGGCTTGGTGGCGTTTTGTGTTGCCAATGAATGTTGACTGTTGCCTTGTTTTGTTGCAGACGAATTTTGAAATAAAGTGAAAGGTTGGCTGGTTGGCTGTTGGTTCCTGCTTCCAACTGGGTAACATTGTTGCTAACAACATTAATGATTATTTTCTGTTAAAGAGTCTTGGAGTTTTTCCTAAATGTTTTCTATGACTGTCAGTCTGGCTGTCAGTATCTGTTAGTACTCGCAGAGTATAGGATAGGCTAGTGTAGTACGAGTATATATATATATATATCTATACGGTACATATATAGTAGAATATACTTGGTGTATAGTATATATATATATATATAGCGCAGCACAAGTAAGTAGTGGAGTATGGTCATAAACGTCGTTTATATGAACGAACATGTTTTGGTGAAAGCCATTCACGCAAAGTATCTATTTTTTCGTCTCAACGTTTTAAATGAGGTTGGCTTAAATAGTTACTAGCCAAGTTGATGCTGCTGAAACCAAAACAAAACAAAAACCCCGCCGTTTGCCAAGGAAATGAGCAGAAAACCTGACGCCAGAAACACCGAAAACCTTTCGAAAAAGAGAATCGTGCTAAGTCTTGCTAGAGGGACGTGGTGTCAATGAAGTTGAGATGAATATTTATACATTTAAGGGTGTGGACATGTCTAAGGATTTCCAATTCATTTCAATTCATTTGTTGGCAGGAAGGGCATTTGTATTACTTTTGCTGTTAATTTCTTAAAATAAACTTCATAAAAAAATCCCGAATTAAAATATTTGAATGGATATGTATTTATAATGTTTTTTAAGTCAATGTCATAGCTTCAATTTAAGTATCACTCTTCACATCCTGACTGTAGGCAATCATGGAATTGTAACTTGTTTGTTTTTTGTACCAAAATACACCAGAAATTTAAACTTTAAGCGAATATATCGAACACGAAAATACCCTCACAAAAATAATATTTTCAAATACTCATAACAACACACAGCCAAAGAAGTGAAAAAATATCCTCATCTTGCAATTCGATGGTGGATAAAATTAAGCGAATTTTTAAATTAAATTAACCCTTTCATGTCCAATGTTGCAACATTGCGAGTTAGTCCTATAAAATCTTTGCAGAATTAGGAATATTGGAAGGAATATTGAAAAGAGAACCCCATGACTATAGAAATCATATTTAGGCGCATACCTCATCAAAAAGCATAGTGAGTTTTATATATTTATTAAAAAGAAAATCGGGGCATGAGAGGGTTAATAAAATTAAATATTGTTTAGTATAAAAAATATTTTTTTTTTCGATCTACGATTCGAATCCGAGACCTTCTGGGCGCAAGGCGTGCATCTTTACTCAGTGACCCGATAGGAAATATTCGTTCCATTAAAAAAATCGCTCAATTAAAAAATCACATTTTTTAATTGATAAAATTTTCAAAAACCTTAATAATAAATTTATTTTTTGCTCAAAATAAAATTGTTTTCACATTGTCGCCAAATACAATAGAAATATATGTATAAAAAAATCAAAAAATATTTTGTGGACTTGGCCTCGACAACCACAAATTTGATTTACATCCTGGATAATTATCCAGGCTAAGTCCAAAATTTTTAACACAAAATTATTTTTTCGAAATTTGTTTTCACACACACATTGATATTAAGGCTGTTTTTCTTTAAGCCGCGATCACAAGCTGCGATAACAAAAACGTTAATAAAAATGTATTTTTTTGCTCAAAAGAAAAAAATGTTTTTTCATATTGTCGCCAACTACAAAATAAATATTTGTATCAAAACAAATTTTCAAAAAAAAAAAATATTTTGTGTTGACTTTTTTGGACTTAGCCTTGATAACCATAAATTTGACTTATACTGGATAATTATCCAGGCTAAGTCCAATATTTTTAATATAAAATATTTTTTTTTTCAAAAATTGTTTTCAGACATACATTAATATTGCTGTCGGAGATAATTTAAAAAAATAAGTTTTTATTTTGAGTGAAATTTTAACTTTTTATTTAGGTTTATCTTATCGCAGCTTAGTTAAAGAGTTTTTCTTAAAGAAAAACAGCCTTATTGCTATTGCCGACAATTTAAAAAAATAGTTTTTTATTTTGAGTGAAATTTTAACATTTTTTTTAGATTTTTGTTGTCGCAGCTTAGTTGTCCAGTCTTAAAGAAAAACAGCCATATTAATTGTTCATTTAACATGTTTATTTAAATGTATGAAAAAAAATAAAAAAAATATTTTTTTCCGAACTACGATTCGAACCCGAGACCTTCTGGGTGCAAAGCGGACATCTTAACTCAGTGACGCGATATGAAAAATTCGTTTTCTTTCATTTGTGAAAATGCTATTCGGGTATGGGTTTTCTCGCACTATTTACACAAAATTTTAAAAAAATCTTTCTTTTTAAAAAATCTTCTACATTTATCTATAGATCTTTTACATGTAGACATTGTTGTCTTCGTTAGAATTTGAGTTAGAAAATATAAAAAATAAAACAACAAATATTTTTTAAAATGTTCTTTAATTTTTGTTCTAGTTTTTATGATTTTCTCTTTTGGCAGCAAAAAATATTTTTTTTAATAATTTTCTCAATTTTTTGAGACTCTTCTTATGTTTCTTTGTGAATGTACAAATCACCACATTTGTAGCCACCATTATTGCCTATATGGTAGCGGTTGTGATTGGACCTATATTTGCAAAATGAGAAAATATTAAAGGTACTTTCGACAAAAATTGGAATTTTAGTAACAAAAATACAAAAATGTGATGATTTTATGAATCAAAATGTCTCAGTATGCACACAAAAAAAATATTTTTTTAATCTCGGACACAAATTTTTATTTTGGCTATTGTCTAAAGCGAGAAATCTTCAAATTGTTATTTTGGGATGCGACTAAAGCGAGCTTCATACGGATGGAAATGCTACCAATTAATTCTACATGATATTCAACCACAAATAATAATTCTGTGTCTGGAACCTAAACAATTATTTTTTGTTTACTTTGATGAACACTGATCTTATGGAATATGAATCAACTTAAAATTAGAGAAACAATTGTTTGTTAAAGTTCCAATTTTCTGTAATATGTATACTAGGGCGGGTTGATTTTTTTAATCGTATAACAAAAACGTAAACTACATAAAATTCTAAGAAAATTCTCCGAAGAAACCATGTACCTAACATAAAATCCTAATTCAAGCCGCTCAACTTGAAAATGATATGTTTATTAAATTATGAAATTTTTTATTAAATTATGAAAGAAATTTTTTTATCTGTGTTCCTTATAAAAACATTAAATATAAAATTATATAGAAACTTTTTTACTTTTATTTTATTTTTATTTTTTTTTTTCATTAAAAACATATTCACCCATATTTTTAATGAAAAAATTTGAGTGTAGAAAAAATATAAAGTGCAAAAGAACTACCTTACTAAACAATTTTATTCAAAAATTCTTTTTGGAAAAAGGCAAGTCGAGAGACGCGGATTAGGATTTTATTTTAGACCCATGGTTTCTTCGGAGAATTTTCTTAGATTTTAATGTATATTACGTTTTTGCTATACGGTTTTTATTTTTTTTTCATCCATACAAATCAACCCGCCCTAATGTATACTATAATTTCGGGGCTACGAGTCCAAAACATTCTTCTTTAGAAATTATACTGGTTCTCGCTATAATGATATGATAATTCCGTTTTTTGTGACCAAATTTATGTTATCATGTAACAAGTAAGAAAAGATATATCGGTTTAGCCGACTGATCCATAAAATCAATAATAATACCGTTTTATGATTTTTTTAATTGTTTAAATTCCATTTTTTGTACCTCTTTGGTACCTTTAATATTTTTGCTATAACTGAGGGACTATAAGTCTGAACCATCTTCTACAAAAAGTTATGCTGGCTATAATGACAAGAAAATTATTTTTTTGGGACTACATGACATGATAACAAATAAAAAATACTCGGGAATGTGATAGAAACCGTTCCGTTTAAAATCGATACGATTTCGCATATTTATTTTGATTTTTATGCCATATAAAAGGAGTAAATTGATTTATTATTTTATCCCGCCATAAAATTAGATGACGAAGTATAAAAAGTCGTCTAATACTTATCATATCAAAATATATTTACGTTTTAAAATATAAAAACGTATCGATTTAAAACGAAACGATTTGTATCACATACCTCATAATGTCGGTTTAGCCGACGTTTATACCCATTACCTCTCATCCCTAAAGTATGCTTTAATTAATTTGTTCCTGAAAACAATGAACAGTAATTTTTGTTTGTTTCTTGCTGCTAACCTTTTACCATATTCCTAATTATATTGATGTTTGCTGCTATAGGAAGAGTTCTTTTAACTAAGACCCTGGTTTATCAATTTTTCTCAATATAGAGACATTGGTCGGCTTTGCGATATGTAGTTTTATACTGGATACAATGACTTCTGTAGGTAAAGAAATGTTTGGATAGGACAACTATAAGAAAATTGTAATTTGTTTAATGGAAAAGAAAACTTCCAGAATACTTGTATTCCATAAACTAAACGAAAATCCAATACGATACAAGGTTTTCGAGATATATGCCACTTAATAAATAACCTCTAAAATTATGAATTTTCCATTTATTTAACATTTATGAACTTCAAATGTCATTATGCCATTTGTAAATAAAATTTGCATTCTCTAAAAAATATAGATGCAATAAGGTCTTGAGCCAGTTCAAATTTGGAATATGTTTACTTGGAATGTTTTTAGCAGAAATCGATCAAAAAATTTTGTGGCACTGTTCTGTTGGCAGTCATGACTCTATTGCGTTCGCCTTTGACGGTAACGTTCACGCCTTTATAATTTTTAAAATAGTAAGGATCAACGATTCCCACATGTCCGAATGTCTTGTGCATTATCTTGACTCCAAATGCGTCAATTTTGCTTATTGATATATCCATTGAGCCAAAAATGAGCTTCATGCCAGAACAATGTATTGAAATATTATCATTTCTTAGCAGAACCATGATTTCGAAATAAATTTGCAAGTTTTTATCTGTTAAAACACAAAACTGAACACAATTGATAATAGTGTTGTCAGATCCAGGCAATTTGTGGTCGTTTAATCGTTATCGGAAAATGTAACTACTCAAAACCAAATAATATTATGTCAAAATTACAATAATTCTCGAACTCCATTAACATTAATAGCTGTGAGCGTATGTCGATGTGAGAGAGCCTCTCGCGTGCGAGGTTTTAACGATCGCTGATCTAGAATCGTTATTATCATGAGAGAAATTTTTCTCTTAAGCTGAAAAGCAGTTTCCTTTTCCTTGGGACTTCCTTTCAAAATATCTATCATTTGGAAATGATGTCATAAAAAAGGGAATGGGCATAGTAATCGATTCCTACTGCTGATTTTCTCCATAGGATATCTTCTATTGTAAGCGACCATATGTTCCTAATAGGCATTTCAGGAATAAATATGTATAAAACCAACCATGTTTTTAAACTATTCAAGAATTAACCCTCCTAGATGTGCTATTGATCTAAATATTTCGGGTGTTCCTGAACATTACATTTTAACATTATCATCCGAAAGTGAATATTCTGTACAACCTAGGCCGTCTCTCCCCAGTTCCTAAGGCCTCAGTCGCACCATGTGAAGCCGGAAAAGGAAACAATTTACACTAATATTGCACTGTTCGGCTTTTCTCTTCTGTCACACGCCAGCCAAATCATGTGTCCACACCTGCCATGGCATGCATAGATATCTTAAAAAGAAATTTCGGAATTTTGCACGCACCTTCTTTTGAGTCAAGCTACAGTCACAGCAGCAGCCACTTGTCATCGCGATTGCAACTGGAGTTTTTTTTTTTGTTTGAGCATTTTATAGCATCTCCTATTCCACATTTGGAATTTCAAATGAATTTTCTTTCATGAAATACAAAAAAAAACTAACAAAAACGAAAAAAAAAGAAAACCTGAGAAGAAAAACTTGTTACAACTTAACATGACTACACCTCTCTCTGTGCTGTGTCGTCCGTCCACAGTCGCCAAGAAGCAGCAGAAGAAGACGACGAAGAAGTAGGAAGTCAGTTCTTTTTTTTCGCAGACATCCAACAAATACGGATGTGGGTCAACTCATAAAGAAAACGCCAAAAGGAGAAAAAAAAAACACAAGCAGGCAACCAAAAGCAACTTGACATTAAGAAAATTCCTCTAGTCAGACTCACTGACTGGCTAACTGGCTGGCTGGCTGCCTATTCAAGGCACAGTGGAAGATAACTAGGGAGCACGCGGCATTTTGGGAAATATTTCATGAATTTCGTACTGTCTGGAAATATCTTGGGTGTGGAAATATTAACGTGAGACAATCTTTCTCAGGAAGCGTTCTGTTTCTGGTGAATTTTTAACAGAAATCCCGACGAACATTATCTACTCCCAAAGATCACTTTTTATATAATTTGAAATTGCTGATCTATCTACATCCACTTGTTCTTGTATATTAATTCCTGAGGTACATTTGGAGGATCTATATGAATCTAAGAATATTGTTTATCATTAAATTTGTTTTGTTTTCAATAAGAATGGAATGGTGGCTATTGAAATATTTCTTTTTAATTTATAAAGTAATTTTACAAAGAAAAAAGTAATATTTTTGGACTGAGAAGGGTTTCCTTTTCCATAGGAATATGGTAGGGAAAAAGACTTCATATCAATTGCATAAGAATTCTATACAAATGTTTCGCATTCCTTGGGAGAGATTAGTGTTCTTACTATGGAAATATTCTGCCAAAGAGATTAGATTGAATTCTAATTAATTAAGGAAAAGATTATTGTTTTTGACACAATATTACTCTATCTTCTAGAAACTCTATCTTGAAGAATAATCTTCCTTTCCAGGCATTTACCAAAACGAGTCAATGTCATCTTTTTCGTAGGAAAATGAGTTTTACTGGGAATATTTTTCTTCTCAATAAGAAAAGATTCTTATTCTCCAGAGAACATCAGAACGTATATGAAATTAGACTTCCTTTCAATTCATCTCTATAGGATAATAAACACGTATTTATTGTAGACTGTAAATTAATCTTCCATTCTATAGGAAATTTGTGTTGTCTAAGCTTTAATAAGAAAATATATTATTTTTCTTAGAAAAATATCTTCAATGCATATTAATATATAGCCTTCCAAATAAACAGTTTAAAGGAAAGAGTCTTCTTCTTAATTGTTATTCTTTCATTCAATTATATACCTCAAGAAAGATTCTTATTTTCTGTAGAAGATTACTATCGTTTACGACATAAAAAGATACATCTTTAAAATGAGGAAAATAGTGCTTTCAATAGAAAGGGTATCTTGTGGTTGATATTATTCTCTATAAAAAATATGCCCTCTTCTCAATGTGACCTTTCACAAAAAAACGGCTTTGTCAAGTAAATCAAGTGTCCGTTGGAGAAGTTGTCTTCAGCACAAGAGAATAGTCTTCTAAGCCATGGAATTATACATACAACATCCGAAATGAAGAGATACTACCTTTAGTAAATGTATTCTCTTCTCCATAAAAGCATATCATCTTTTCAAAAGGATATTTCACAGAAGAGTTGTCTGTTTCCATTGAAAGAGTTGTCTTTTACACAAGAAAAGAGTCTTCTACTCCATGGGAGTTTAAAATATTTTGCGAAATCAAAAGATACTAATTTAGGCTTAAAATTAGGTTTACCTTCGAAAGATTAATAATGTTGTTAGCCAATATACATTATTTCCAATAGAAACATATCTTCTTTTTCCTATAACTAAATATTTTTCTTATCCATAGAAGGATTAAAATTTGTAGCGATCAAATATAAAACTTCATTTCACTTCAATTTGTCTTCCTTTCAAAAGCAAAATTGTCTTATGTTGGTTGTCCTTCCAATAGGTAATATAGATTATTTTCAATAGGAAAATGTTCCTTTAAAATAATTAGTTTTCTTCACCGCTGAAGATTAATATCTTATATTCAATTGTATTCATTTCAATTTTATTTAGAGATGAAATTGGTCATCCTTTTAACAGTTATCCTCAAGAATAATGTATTCTTCATAGCAGATTTAAATCATTTGTGATATGAAAAGAGGCTTCTTTTAAATAGGAAGTTATACGATATGTTAGTAAGTTGAAGTCTTCTTTTGCAATATAATCTTCGCCATGGGAGACTAGAATTTATTGCTATGTATTTGATATAAAATTAGACTTCTTTACAATAGCTAACTCATCTTCTATTAGTTAGAAAAATGTCAATTTGTTAATGGGAGAACACGTGTTGTTCTAAATAAGAAAATATCTTCGATTTTGCAGGGAAGCATCTCTTATCAAGCGAGAAAGAGATATCCTCTCTAGATAAAGCCTGTTGCGATATCAGCTCCACAGAAAACCGATCTTGCTTTCTTTACTCTTTAGTCATCTAACCATAAAAACATATTCATTTTATATATTCTTCTCTATCGGAAAAAGGAAATTTTTCATTTGTACAACCAAATCATAACACCGTGCGACAGTAATTTTTGGAGCTGTACAAGACCGTATACACGTGAATCTAGACGTCGTATATAGTTCTCCTATAGTTTTCCATTTGGTGATCATTTCTCTTTTTACAAGACTTTTATTTCCAAAGGATATCATTTTTTTAATAATTTATTTTCATACTTTTCCGATTGCTACAAAGGCGATATGTCTATTAAATGAAAGATAAGAATATTTGTTTAAAATACCTCAAATTTATATAAGTTTAGCATTAACAACCATTTCCCCTTAAAAATAAATAAAATTTTATCTTTTTAAGGGGGAAAACTTGAAATAAGTGTTAATACTAAACTAAGACTTGTAGATTCATGAAATTTAATATATTTTTAAAAGATGTTCTTCTCTTTCATTTGATATCCATATCACCTATGTAGTACTCGGAAAAGTTTGAAAATAAAATTAAAAAAAATCATATCTTTCGGAAATTAAAAAGTCCTGTAAAAAGGAGAAAAGGTCACCAAATGAAATACTGAGTACACAGTTCTCCTATATACGATCTATATTCATGTATATATGGTCTTGTTCAGATGCAATGAAAAAATGTAAAATTGTCGCAGGGTGTAATATAGTCTTCTGTCTCAACCAGATAATAGTTGTCTTTTGTTAGAAGAAAGTGAATTCACATTTTCATAGGAAAATATTATTATTTTCATACATTTTTTATAGTAGAATATTATATTTTTTAATTAATTTTTGAATGTTTATCTTGTCCATATACATCTTTCGTATCCTGTGTGGCGATAACTCTTCAGTGGAACTTCGTTGTCATTCCTTCATCCTGAGCATCCCTTCTTTTCCATCAGAATACATACTTTCGTATGAATACATACTTTCCATAGGAACTAATTAAAATTTTTCATCTTGGAACTTTTCCCTCACTGGAATATTATACTCCGGGAAATATCATTCTGCTGATGAGAAAATATTTATTTGGAAATAATTTTGCATCCTATATAAAATATAAAAGCAAAAAGGCATTAATATAAAATTTCAAATCAAATTGACCAACTTAATACTTACCTTTTACTGAAGAAGAAACTCATCATTAGTTCTTTTACTATTTTATTCGACACACATGTATGAATGTGTAATTTCAAACCACTTGTTGATATTTACATTCATACAACCTGTTAATATTCATTATGCAACATGTTGATATTTACTCTACTTCTTCAATATTGTAAGCTATTAGATTATTTCTATCTAAATTTGTGTATAAAAGGTAGAGCAGTTGCCCTGGAAAATCAATTCACATCGAACAATAGAAGCGAGCATTTGTAGTTATAAGCGACTGTGCCTTCTAAATAAAGAGTGAAAAGTATTTTATAAAACCTTCGAGATGTTTCCTTTCATGAAACCTTACAATCTTAGGAACAAGATTGTTTCAGTCTTTTGTTAAGCTAAACGTTTTCATTGCCAGTGAGAAAAAGTTTTGCTCTCCAAGGCATATAAATATTGAAATGATTGTGTTGATATTTTTGAATTTTTATATTCGACCTTTAGTTTCAAGAGTACATTTTGCTTATAAGGTATTGAAATGATGTTGTAGTCTATATGAACGTTATGGAATTCTGTATAGGAAAATATTCTCCAAAGAAAAGAGCCTGATCTTCTGTAGAAAAATTATGCTAATTTCCCCTTAAAAGACCCTTACTTTCCATGACATTTCAACAGGTATTTCCAAAACCTCCAGTTTTCTGTTAAGGAAATCGTTTTCAGTGCCAGTAAGACAGAGTTTTCCTCTCCAAGGCATATAAATATTGAAATGATTGTGTTGATATGTTTACATTTTCGTATTCGACCTTTTGTTTTTAAGAATATTTTGGTTATAAGGTATTGAAATTATGTTTTAGTCTATTTGAATGTTATGGGATTTTGTATAGGAAAATAATCTCCTAAGAAAAGAGCCAGATCTTCTGTAGAAAAATTATGTTAATTTCCCCCTAAAAGACCCTTACTTTCCATGACATTTCAACAGAGAGTTCCAAAACCTCCAGTCTTCCCTTAAGGTAAAAGTTTACATTGTAAGAAAGAGTGTTCCCCTCCAAGGCATACAAATATTAATATTGTAGCTTATTTGAACGTTATGGAATTTTGTATAAGAAAATAACCTCCAAGGAAAAGAGCCTGAACTTCTGTAGAGAAATGCTATTAATTTCCTCTTACAAGACCCTTACTTTCCAAATCATTTCAACAAAGAGTTCCAAAACTCCAGCTGTGAATTTGAAGCTCAATAACACCCCGGCAATATCTTTGCCAGATTACATCAACATATCTCAATTATGCATGTCCAAAATGTTTCCTAAGTAATCTCCCACTGTACTCGATGGATGTGTGGTGGCGGATAGATGAGGTGGAAAAAGCAGGCGAGGCGAGATGGAGAGGTATCATACATGTATGTATGTGATCCATATGATATTGTATGGAAATAATTATAAACTTTTGCTTTTTTTCTAATCTAAGCAAAAACCTAATTATGACTGAAATACAAGTGCAAAAGAAGAAAGAGATAAAAAAACGAGCAGACAAAGATACATATTAATGATCTCCGATGAACATGAACAAACATTGAGTCATTACCGGTGGAGCACAAAGGCGAGAAACAAAGCCACTGGCTGACACACTGCGGAATAAACGAAACGAAACGCAATGAAATGAAATGAATGATATGTATCACATTTCACTCATATGTGGGTATCCATCCAACCATCCATGATGGAAGTGTCATAGCCACCGATCGACCGATAGACACACATCTTCCACACTTCCTCCATAGCATGATGCACTTTCCATGGCATGCATGGCCATATGACTTTGTTATTGGCATACTTTTTCCTCCTCAAAGACGTCTGTCCGTCCAGCCGTCCGCCAGAGTGCTTCTCATTCATTCAAGCACACACTCACTCGCACATTCATTCATTCATTCATCAATTTGCTGTCGTTGCATTCATTTTTGTTTAGCCATTCTTCATTATTAGCCATGTTTTTCATATTTTCACACTTTTTCACTTTCAATACTCGTAAACACAACATACATAATTTCTTTTGTATAAACGCTTCTTGTTTTGTTGTTGTTGTTTTTGAATAAAAATACAAAATAAAAACAGAGTTTTTGCTGCTGCTGCTGCAACCGAATACCGGTGTTTGTGTTAAACCAGTCTGTCTGTATTCACTGAATATTCGCCGATGTTGTTGTAATCCATCGCATTTAATATGTCATAAAAAAATAGTAGTGGCGGTGGCAGTGGCATCTTGAGAGCCACAACAGGTTGCTGGAAAGTTGGTTGTGATTTGTGAAGGAAAAACAGCAAAACCAGAACGAAATCTAGATATTGTTGCCAGAGTTGCGTTTTTTTTTGTTTGTTGCCACTGACGCTGCCATTGTCGCTGTTGATGTTGCTGTTGCTAGAGAAGGTTATGGGTCATGGGAATGAGAGAATCGCTTTAGAAATCTTTTGGCCATTTATGGTGCACGAGGAAAGTCTATCACTTTCTTTGTGCTGCTGGCTTAGAGTTCTATAAATGGCAATTTCATATCAGCTGCATCATCATCATCATTGGCTGGCTGGTTCATCGATAAGCTGGGATAGTATGTTTGGGATCATTCCAAGGGGGGAAAACACTAATGAAGTTTTATTTTTGGCCATAAATGTTATTTTGGCCAATATTCTTAATATATTTTCTTCTACAAAAACTTCCTTAATTTATTTACTGATAAATTAATAAAAGTTTGTCAAAGAATTAAAGTATACTTCGAACTTTGAATTCATTTATAATCCTACGATAAATGTTTTTGAATAAGGCTACAGGTCTTCAGTAGTAATCGATAAATTTGTTTCTTCTTATAAATGAAATTTTTGTTTGATGACACTGTCATACAGTCCATTTTACACCTGAACGTCTGAAACTATAGGTGAAATAGAGTTAATTGGCGTTTTTAGTTTTTCACTTCCTCTTCCTATTGCCCTTGAAAAGGATAACATTTTTCAAAAATTATTTAAAACACTTATTCGCACCCTACGACACCAGTATAAATGTCCAATTAAAGTAGAGAATATGTGCTAAAAATACTTTAAATTGCAAGCTTCTATGTAAAGGGTCCGCCATCTAACGTTTTTTTTTTTCAACTATTCAATCGTTGGACTATTATTTGTGGGGTGTCCGTTAGAGCGTACCAGGTTACAAGTAAAAAAAAAGTTCGCCGTACACCTTCGAATATGAAGTATTATTGAAAGGTAGTTTCAAATTTTTTTTTTTATTTTTTTATGCCGTACGTAGGGGTCGCGCTTTTACATTTTTCTATATAACTTCTGCATTTATAAACGGATTTTAAAGTGTGATACATCGATGTTTTTGTCTCGACGAGGCCGATTTTTTTGTCTTTGAAGTCAGAAGAGTTTCATGATTTTATGCGAGCTTTAATTTTCTGATATTAGAGTGGTACATTAGGGTAGTAGCAACTGAGATATGATGGGTAAGTACCAGAAGGGGGTGCTTGAGCTCAATGACTTCAATGACAAAAAAATCGGCCTCGTCGAGACAAAAACATTGATGTATCACACTTTAAAATCCGTTTATAAATGCAGAAGTTATATAGAAAAATGTAAAAGCGCGACCCCTACGTTCGGCATAAAAAAATAAAAAAATTTTTTTTGAAACTACCTTTCAATAATACTTCATATTCGAAGGTGTACGGCGTACTTTTTTTTTTGAGGTACGCCCTAGTGCCCGTGGCAGCCATTTGAATGAAATTATTTTCCATTATTAACCGGAAGGATTGTACAAATAAAAAAAGAAATTTGAGAAAATATTCAGTAGTTTTTTTATAGCATTTTCAAAAAAAAAGTTATTTTGCCGACCCTATACATTAGTTTTGCATTAACAAAAATTTTAAATTTTCCCTCTTAAAATGTAAAATATTAATAAACTAAATAAATTAAGGGGTAAATATGAAATGGTTGTTAATGCTAAACTAATACAGATAGAGACGTGATATTTAAACTATTTTTAACAGATATTCTCCTCTTTAATTTGACACTAATACCGTAATCATAGGATGCGAATAACTATTTAAAATAATTTTGAAAAACTCGGGGAAGTGATATTTTTTCTTGTAGGTGTTGTCGGTTACTTATGAAGTAAAACGGAGCTTTGTTTTTAAAAATCCGTTAGTAATTGACTGAGTTATTGAAGTTTTTATTAATAGTAAATTTTTGCAAAAATACAAGTTTTGGTCATTGCAGTTCACATCTCTCATTATTTTACAAATTGAAGTCCAATAAAAATGCTTAAAATTCATCAAAGCAGACAAAACAGATAAAAGTGCTAAAAAATCTCCAATTTTGGAACACATTTCCCCACTTTGGGAATTCGGGTATTTTTTGGAAAATCTATTAATTTTTCATCATTTTTACCATTTTGACGAATTCTAAGTACATATTTTTATTGTAGCTCAATTCGTAAGATAATGCAAAAAGTTTTTATTAATAAAAACTCAATCAATTACTAACGAATTTTTAAAAACAAAACGACCTTTTACTCCTTACTAAGTGTGTTATTTAAATAAATTTACAAGTGGTGCGGTTACCAAAGAAAATAATGTGTAAAAGCATTGCCACAGTTGAGAAATGGCTAAAAATTGTATATGCTGGCCAAAAGCACAAAGACTTTTTAAGTTTTCTTAAATAAGCTATAAATCGATGGAAAGGCTTTTAAATGGGCAAAGGTACGAAAACCCATTTTTTTACCCGTAATTCAAGATTTTAGGGGTGTGTGGGAAGTATCACATACAGATTCTGCTTCTACTCGACAGTACAGTACTCAGAGTAATTATATTTAATAGCCTGTGTGAGTATAACTCTTCAGTGGCGCTTCTGATGAGTTAAAGAGAGCCTCATAGTCTCGACTCGATCACAGAGATCATAAGTTAATATGACTCGGGCTTGATCTCATCAAAATGAGATAAATCTCCAGAGAAAAAGATCTGAGCGCACTAAATCACACAACATTGACGGTCATATCACGTCGTCTCATCTGTAAAATAATCGATCTTGCAACAACTCAAAAGAACCACATATCGTCCATGCCCATATCATCCAAATGAGAAAGAGTCCGCCGATATTGCCACACTGTCCAAATGACGAAGATCTCAGCAACTTCGCTCAGTCTCCGATGATAGCCGTGGGGGGAGATCAACATCTCACACTGGTTTGGTGTCTCAACAGGACCTAACCATCTTCTATAAATATGAGGAATGGACTCAGAGCCATTATTGCTCGATTTACATGTTGATTGGTTTTCCCAACCGTCAAATTATGGGTAGAAAACCTTAATCACTTCAAGGATGTCATTAGCAAGTCGCCAAATGAGAAAGAGCCTAGCCAACTTCGCTGTGTCTAATGACAGGCCCACATAGTCCAAATGAGGGAGATCTCAGCAACTTCGATCTGCCTCCGTGCCTCAACAGGTTCTAACACTCTTCTACAAATATGAGAAAAGAACTCAGTGCAATTACTGCTCGATTTACATTCCGAGGAGGAAACCTTGTGCCTAGTTTAAGAATGTCATTAGCATAAGGTGCAACCCGCTTTTCGCGGGACTATTTCTATTCTAAATTCTGGCTCTAGTTTTAAGGGAACATTTAATATTATTAATAGTAATTTAATCTGAGCTTTGATAATATCAAATATTAATAATTATTAATTAATTAATATAATATAATAATAAGACATGATACAGAATGTTAAACAGTTTATGAAAGGGAGCCATAACGATACTGGCTGGTATAAACATCACTTTCAATAATATAATCGTTTGTTTGACAGCACCTGTAGAGCTCTTTTTCTACTATTAACAAAATATAGGCCCATGAAGTTCTAGTTTAATAATAATACTATGCCTAATATTGTATACCCTACACTATGGAGTGAATTTACTACCGATTCTAGGCTGTCGACTTTGAATAGAAGTCTTCCAATACGCCGAATTAAGTTTACTTTTTTAAATAAATTATAATGTTTCAATGTTGGAAAATTTTAAAGATTTAATTTTGCAAAGTCTGTCAGTCATAAATGATCTATAGTTTAGTTTTTTGTTTACATTTTTTGTTTAGATTTTCACAATCCCATTTTTTCTACAAAATCCCGCTTTTTGGCCAATAAGAGATGGTCAGGTTAAATTAGCAGGAAGTTACAATTTCAGTAATCCATGTATTTGGTCCATGTTAAAACCCTGGATGATATCTAGAGCACAGTTAACTTGAACTGGGGAATTATCCTGGCTAAAGACTTTATTTATTTTATAGAATACAAATTTGTTTACAAAATGCATGATAGCCTTTTCCGACCCTTGTCCGTATTCTTATTTTTCTTCCTGGGACATTTCCCCCAAAGATGCCCACAGTAATATTATACTATTATACTTTTCTGCTGATGAGAAAATATGTATTTGTAAATAATTTTGCATTTTATAAAATATAAAAGCAAAAATGTATTGAGTAAGGACAATATCAAAGTTCAAATCCTTATCTTCTTTCTACTGGAGAATTGTTTTTCATTGCCAGTAAGTTAGACACTTCATCTCCAAGGCATATAAATATTGAAATGATGTTGTAGTTCATTTGAACGTTATGAGATTTTGTATAGGAAAATAATCTCCAAGGAAAAGAGCCCAAACTTCTGTAGAAAAATGATACCAATTTTCTCTTTCAATACCCTTACTTTCCATGTCACTTCAACAGAGAGTTCCAAAACTTCCAGTCTTTGTTTAAGTTATAAATATTGAAATGATTTTTTAGTCTATTTGAACGTTATGGAATTTTGTATAAGAAAATAATCTCCAAGCACAAGAGCCTGATCTTCTGTAGAAAAAAGTAAGTTAATTTCCTCTTACAAGACCCTTACTTTCTATGTCATTTCAACAGAGAGTTCCAACACTCCAACGTTCAATTTGAAGCTGAATAACTCCCCGGCAATACCTTTGCCAGATTATATCAACATTTCTCAATTATGCATATTTATAATGTGTCCATATTCAGAAGGCTTCGCAGAGATTTTTCCACAAAACACCCGGACTCTTTAAGTCAATAATTCTCCCAAAGGAATGTGAATTACAACTTACTTTCAGAATATCACTCAAAAAACAAACGCACCAAGTAACAAAAATCACACATTGCCTGATGCTTTGGCATTGACTGATCCGATTTTAATGAAAATCCCTATGGACTCAGTTGAAGTGTTAATGAATTCAGATTAATTTAGACTAAATATTTTTTTGATCAGTATCATTAGTTCTCATATTTGTAGCAAATCTATACACATGAGGCGATGTATTTTCAGAGTCAAATAAGTGAGTCGTAAGTCATTGTTGACCAAATGGCTTCCTCGTGGAATGAATATAGGTCACCATTGACTAATTTACACTTCCATTATCTTAAATTTCCAACATATCTAGTTTCAGTGGAATAAATATCATCAAAATAAAAATTATAATTGACAAATTGTTTTCCATCTTGGCCTATATGAGTATGTAAAGACTTCCATAACACCAAAATTGCACAAAGCCGACTGCCTCCTTTTTAGAGAGATAAATGGTGATTACTAAAAAAACCAGTATTTTTTGTGGCACCACTTCATGCGCGAAGAAACTGAATATATTATTGCGTGTGTGTGAGAGAGGGAGAGAGAGCAAAAAATTGGGGTATCTAGGCGCATGTGCGTGCACACATATCTAAAATGTAGGTTAATCCTTTATGATGTCATCGTCATCATCAACCATTTGCATGTGCGCAAGCGTATGGGTATTTTTCAAAACAGTTTGACAATGACAATGGCAATGACAAACAAGATCAATCAATCAGTAAGTCAGTCAATTTATCACTTAAAAAGGAAACTCGTTTTTCTCTGAAGAATTCCATCCGATATGGCAATGCAACAACAACTAAAAACACAATTGAAAACAAAGCAGAAAAAATGCTGAAAACATGGTTAGCTGAGAAAAATGCGTAGCATTTTTCCGTTTTTCTCCAGCTGCAGCTTTGTTGGCCGCATGTGAGTCAGTGTGTGCTGAAAATAGCTAAGGCATGATGCCGATGGATGCCAATGTCAACCATGATGATGATGACGATGGTGCCGCTGCTGATGATATGTGTTTAGTTAAATTTGTTCCATTTTTTGCCTGGCATTTATCGAATTGTACACATGTGACAATCGTGATGCTGGGGACGCAATGGAAACTGGTTTTATGGCTCTTTTCACGTGATCACTTGACTTTGGACGAACGGCGAACGGAATGATGAGGACGACAACAGCGCCTGGTGGTTGGTGTTGTTCATTATTTTGCTATATACGAAGACGACGAAGATAATGATGATGATGAGCATGATTATGGTGCTTTTAAATCAAGGCAATGATTGTTCGCTGGCTGCGGTTTCTTGGCTGCTTAATAAAGAAATTGAGAGACGTAGCGAAAATGCACAAATATGCAACAAGTACGTGCAGCTGAGCTGAGCCAAGCCGAGCCGAGCAAGTTGCGGCATGAAACGGCACTTGAATGTCTGCTGCCACCAAGTTAGCGGATGAAAGGCAATGACTTCCTCAGCCAGCTAGCCAGCCATACGAGTATTTGAAGCATTCAAATGCGGCATACAACGCCATGTGATGCATCAGCATCATCACCATGATTAGACAATGGATGCTGTGGAATGATGCTGTTCGAATAGTGAAAAACGTACATAAAACGGTAGATATTGGCGTCTGGCAGTTTGGGACATGTGTACGTCGTCTGCAGCTGAATGATGGTGAGCAGTGGGGAAAAGCGGCTGCGCCACTGCCAACGAATTGGATGGAAATGCAACGGGAACTCTAGCCACGAACTGCCACTAGGAACAACTGCGGCTGCTGTTGTTGCTGTGCTGCTGTTGCTGCAACGACTGCGGCTGACATTGTGTGGTGGAAAACCAGTGGAAACAGGTTGAGTGGCAACCATACTTATTGTGGTGCAAGTAGTTGTTCTGGTAGTTGTGTTCGGTGCGGTGTATCATGACCGATCATGTTATTGATGGAGCTCTTTATGTGCAGGTTTCTTCTTCGTCTCCCTCCCCCCACCTATTTGTTGGCCCATTGTTCTTCCTCTGCTTCGGCCTGAAGTTAGTTACCTGTATTGGCTGGTCGTAGAGGAAGAAGAAAAAAGTGTGTCATCCAAAGTTTGTTTTAAGACGAAAAACCCAAGCTGTAGTAAAAAAACAGGTGTGGATATGAGAAAAAACCTGCAACATGTTAAAGAGATGCTTGAGAATGCACACCATAAAGATTTTGGATTGGAATGAAATGAAATAAAATGCTATGTATGCAATAAGTATTGCAATCTCAGATAGTGTAGACAAAACCATGCCAGAATCTATAGGGTTAGCAGTTGTAGATGAATTCATTAATTTGGAGATGAAGGTCGTCCTAGCATGCTACCAAAACCAGTGGGAGGTTGTTGACAGGTTAAAAATTCGTAATAAACAACTTTCCGAAAAATACTGGTTTTTTGAAAACCAATATTTTTGTGAAATACTATCCCATACCAACTCGATTATCAAAATTTGAACATTTGACCGACTTATTTAAAGATATTTTTTAAAAATACCTTGTCTACACTGCATAACATAATGTAGGCTTAGAATTTGTGGGTAAATTCATAAATATTTGCGGATATATTTTACTTTGGTGATAAAGATCGTCTCCAGAACGCTGGTGAAACGCTTTTTGTTGCTTAAAAATTCTTAATAAACAACTTTTGAAAAAATACTGGTTTTTTAAAAACAGGTATTTTTGCACAGTTCTTCCCTAGAGTTTCGCCAATATCATAATTTACTTGATTTCAAAGATATTTTGGGATTTTAATACATGCTAAACGCTGTATTGCGGTTTATGACTCTAGGTGCTGACGAATTCATTAATAATTGCGGATATAGTTAACTTTGACGAAGTAGATGCTCCCTAGCATGCCATTAAAGCTGGTAGGACGTTTTTTGATGTTTAAAAATTCGTAATAAACATCTTTTAAAAAAATACTGGTTTTTTAAAAACCAGTATTTTTGTACAGTTCTTCCCTAGAGTTTCCCTAATATCATAATTTACCTGACTTCAACGTTTGACTGCCTTATTTAAAGATATTTTAAAGAATACTGGGGTTTTATTACATGTTAAACACTGTTCTTTGGTTTATGACTATAGGAAGCATCGGAATGTTGGTGGATGTATGTGTCAATTTTCATATTACCGGTGGGATATTTATTTTCAGCAAGCGCAATTTAAAAATTCAGTGTTTCGAAAACATATCAATGGCCAGTGAATTTATTAAAAAGCTTGCCTTAATATGCCTTCAATTCCAAATTTCATAAAAAATATTTATTGTTTTTCCAAAACCCCCAATCATTTTGTTGATCTAACCACCCAATTATCTTGTCTACTTGCAGCCGCACCACCTAGTTCCGTTTGCTACAGTCATGCCCATTGTCAAATGTTCAGTGCCCAAACCCATTGCGATTTCTTGATACCCAATTTGTTCGGTCGCTGTCAGTGCACGGCTCCAGCTAAACTCAAGGGCGGCAATTGTGTTGATACTACGGCCGAAGATGCTAAAGCTCAAGCCCAAGCCCAAGCTGATGCGGTTCAAGCTCAAGCCGAAGCAGCACAAGCTCAAGCAGTCCAAGCCCAAGTAGCCCTTGCCCAAGCAATCCATGCCCAAGAAGCCCAAGCACAAGTAGTACAAGCCCTAGCTGTACAAGCCGTAGCTGCACAAGCACAAGCCCAAGAAGTCCATGACCAAGCAGTCCACGCCCAGGAAGACCAAGCAGTTCACGCCCAAGAAACCCATGCTCATGAAGCACAAGCAGTAGCGCATACACCAACCGTCCAAACAACCACGACCACGACAAGTAGCACTACCACCACACCGGCACCAAAGATTGAGACAGAAGCTCCCGTTAACCTCCCACAAGAAGAGCAACCAGTTTTCCAAAAACAACCTTTGGCAGATCCCCAGATTGTAGAAACTGCACCTCAAGAAGAAGAGGAGGAAGAAGAAAGTAATATGTCTGTCGAAGAACAAGAAATGGAAGATGACAAAGATTCGGTCAAACCTTCACAAACGTTCGAGGACATTAAAGTTGACGTACCCACGACACAACAAATGCCATTGACACCCGCTGAGATTCCAGCTCACGAGGAAGATGTTACTCAAGATACACCCATTGTAACCGACGATTACCCCTATAAACCCGATTATGAATACAATGAGGAACATCAAGAGCAGCCAGCCGCTGAAGAGCACAAAGAAGAGGTCATGCCAGAGAAACAACCAGCCGAAGATGAACATAAAAATGAAATGAAGCCAACTGAAGAAGAACACAAAGAAGAAATGTTGCCAGAAGAACAGCCAGCGGAAGAATATTCGGATGTGGTTGACAATACCATGAATTTCGATTACGAGGCAGCTCAACAGGAAATGGAAGATCAACTAAAGGAAGATCAACAAAAAGAATACCAAGAAAAGGAAGATCAACAAAAGGAAGAGGAACAAAATAAACCTCAACCAGAAGAATCGGCTCACGAAATCGAAGAACATGTTCAAGAACCCGAAGAACATATTCAAGAACCCGGAGTACATGTTCAAGAGCCCGAAGAACACATTCAAGAACCTGAAGAGCATATTCAAGAACCCGTAGAACATATTCAAGAACCCGTAGTACTTATTCAAGAACCCGTAGTACTTATTCAAGAACCCGTAGTACTTATTCAAGAACCCGAAGAACATATTCAAGAACCCGAAGAACATGCTCAAAAAGAAAATGGCGTGGAGTCGGTAGATCATGTTGTGGAACCACAAGAACATGTTGAAGAACCTGAACAACATCAGGACCAAGCGGATGAACAAGATTTACAACTCGAAGACCAGACTCAACCTGAAGAACACATTATAGAGCAACCCCAAGCGGAAGAACATATTGCAGAACAGGTTCAGCCCGAACATGACTCCGCAGAACTCACTGAGCCCACCACACAATTAGCCTTAGAGGAAAACAGCTCCTACGACGACGACATTCATCATCCTCAACAAGATGAAATTGTTCAAGTTGCCGATGTTACCGAAGAAAACGAAAGTGATAACAATGAAATTGAATCAACGACTCTGCAACAGCCTGAAGCACCGCAAGAGATTGATGAAGTTATTACCACACAACCAGATGTCGCCGCTGCCGAAGAAGTACAGCCAGCCGAAGATGTGAGAGACGAAGAAAATGAAAATTCAAACAAAAATCAAGAAGAGCAAACTGCTAACAACGACGTTGTGGAAGAGAATGAAAAACTGGAAAACCAACAACCAATTGTTGAAAATAACACTGGGGGCCAAATAGCGGACAATAATGTTGAACAACATCTACAACACGAGGAACAAATGGTGGAGGAAGAACAACAAGAAGATCAACTGCAAATGGTGGAGACCACAGAGAAAATGCCCGTAGAAATGGACGAGAGTCACAATGACGATCATTATGTTGAAATGCTGACCGAACCACAGCCAGAAGAAGTGATCGATCAAACCAATGAAAATGTTGTAGGTCAAGTCGAAGTCGAAACTGCTCCAGCAGCGGCAAGCGAAGAACAGGAAATCGTTGCTACTCCAGAAGAAAATATGCAAGATTACACAACAGTTCAAAATATTGAAGCATCAGCGGACGAAAATCAAATGGATGACATTCACAGTTCCCAAAATGTGCCATCAGACATGACAGATGAACAAGAAATTACCGAAAATCAAGAGAAGACTGGAGAAATCCTTAATAATCTGTCGAAGCCAGAAGCAGAAGAACAAATTGGTGAAGCTAGTTCTGAAGTTCAAGAGGAACATGCTGCAGTCGTCAGTGAAGATGAACTGCCTTCAAGTGTTAACGAGGATGAAATGATTCCACATGCTCATGAAGATCAAGATGAACATGCATCCGTGGTTATGGAAGACGAACAGGTCCCCGTTGCTAATGAAGATGAACATGCATCCGTGATTAACGAAGACGAACATATCGCCGTTGTTAATGAAGCTGAACATGCTTCAGTGGTTCTCGAAGACGAACAAGTTCCAGTTGCAAATGAGGAGGAAAATGGTCCACTAGTCAACGAAGAAGAAGATGAACATATTCCAACCACACACGAAGAAGAACACGTTCCATTAACAAACGTAGAAGAACATATTCCAGTCACAAACGTAGATGAAGAGGAACATGCTCCCGTTGCCAACGAAGAAGAACAGGTTCCATTTACAAACGAAGAAGAAAAGGCTACATTAGCTAACGAAGTTGTAGTTCCAAATGAAGAAGAAACTACTCCCATGGCCAACGAAGAAGTACAAGACGAACCAGTTCCAGATGCAAACGAAGAAGATACTACTCCTATGGCGAATGAAGAAGTACAGGACGAACAAGTTCCAATTGTAAATGACGAAGAAAATGCTCCACTGACAAACGAAGAAGAACAGGCTCCATTAGTTAAAGACGATGAACCAGCTCCAGTTGTTGACGAAGATGAACCAGCTCCAGTTGCTATCGAAGAAGTCCATGGTTCAGTTATTCAGGCACAGGAAGCTCAACGTGAAGAAGAAGAAATTAAAGAGGAAATCAATACTGAAAACGATGTACTAGATGATCATACGGAGGCATTTGAATCCGAAATTCAGCAACATATTGAAGAAGCCACACTACAACAACAGTCTGAGGACGAAGAACAACACGATGCAGCCATTGAAAATGTCACACAAACTCAAACCGAAGAAGAGGAAAGTTATGACAACAATGAGATCGAAAGTCAAGAAAACCAAATGGAAGAACAAGAATATAACAAAGAAACGACACAAGCACCAATTGAAGAGGAAAGTGAAGACGACAATCATATTGGAAGTCATGACCAACAGATCGTAGATCAGGTTTCGGAAGGTGACAACATCACTCCTGAAAATCATGAAACTACAGGTGAAGAAGACACACTAAGTGACAATAATAATGACCACGAGGACTCCGAGCAAACCACCGTGGCTCCTCTAGAAACCGAAAATGGTCCCCAAGAAGTGGAACAGCCTGAAATTGAAAGTATTACCGGTCATGATGAGCTTGCCGTAGATACCCATGAAGAGGAGAAAATAGATGAAGTCGAAGATAACATGTACGAAAATAACGAAGTTGTCGATCATACCGATGATGAACAGATCGAAAATGAAAATGTCACCGAACATGCTGAGCATGCGGAAGAGGATGCCCAAGATGTCGAGGAGACCATGGACGAAAATAACGAAGTTTTGGATCATTCCGAGGAACACTCTGAAGTTGAAAGTATCACCGAACATAGCCAACTTACGGAGGAGACCGCCCAATCAGAAGGACATGAAGAAAACTTGGAGGAAAACAACGAAGTAGATACCTCTGAAACAAATCCTGAAGAACACAAGGAAGAAATCATTCCAAGTGAAGATCGCGATCAAGGAGAGCAGGGACACAAACACGATGAAATTCAAATTGTTGGTAAAACAGAGCAAGAAAATCAAGACCAAGCCGAGACGGCACATGAACAAGCAGAATATCAAAATGTTGATATTGCCCAGGATCATGAAGAATCACAAAGTCAAACCGTACATGAACATCATACAGCCGACGAAGTCATGGTGCCCATGGACGATTTCGAATCTATTACTGAAGCTTTTGCCGCCCAGGGACTTGAATCGGAAAATGATCAACATAACGAAATGGACCAAGACTACAACGAAGTCTCCGAAATTGAAAATCAAGAAATCCCTCAACACTCCGAAGATGAAGATGAGAATATTGTGAATGCAACAGAACATCAGGAACTCTATGAAGAACATACTTCACAGGTACAGGAAAATGAAAATACTATCCAGGGAACCCCTGAAGTATTTAACGATCACCAGGAGATGTCCCACAAGGAGCAAGAAGATACTATCCAGGGAATGCCTGAAGTATTTAATGATCACCAGGAGACGTCCCAAAATGAGCAACAGCCTTTAGAGGTAGAAGACAGTCACCATGAAGCCTCTGAAATTTCTGAAGATCAACAGGAGCCCGCAGAGGAGATGACCCACAATGAAGAACAGCCTTCTGAGGTCCAAGAAACCCAAGATAGTCAACATGAAGCCTCCGAAATTTCTGAAGATCAACACGAACCCGAACAGGAAATCATCCACAATGAAGAACAACCTTCCGAGGTACAAGAAAACCAAGATAGTCAACATGAAGCCTCCGAAATCTCTGAAGATCAACATGAGCTCGAACAGGAAGTGATTCATAATGAAGAGCAACCTTCCGAGGTACAAGAAAGCCATGCCAGTCACCACGAAGAATCAGAAATTTCTGAAGATCAACATATGACACACAATGAAGAACAACCTTTCGAGACACAAGAAAGTCAAGACATTCACCATGATGCCTCCGAAACCGAAACCTCTCATGATCAACAGGATACCGAACAAGAGCTAACGCAGCACGAAGAGTTTGCTCAAAACGAATCAATTATGGACATCCTCAATGATTTGATGAACGAAGAAGTCACAGTGCAACCTGAACACTCGGAAATAGTTGACAGCAATCTGAACAGCCATAACAATATTCACGATGAAATTCCCGATTTAATTGCTGAAGATTCTAATATCTCCGAAGAGAAAGTCATTTCACAACAAGTGTCCATCGATGAATCAACAGGAGCACCTATAGATCCAGAAGATAAACTGATAACATTCTATCCCGATATGCAGGAAGTAGCACAACAACAACAGCAGCATCAACAAGCAGCACCACCACACCATGAAGAGGAACGAGAGGAGGAAGCTTCTGGCGATGATAAAGAAGCATCTGGTGATCAGCATACCGAAATTACGGGACAAATCGAACAACATAAGGCTGAATCCGTAACGGAACCACCACGTACCTTATCCCCGTTGGAAATGCCCTTCGATATGTCCGGTGATGATATGTATGTACCTCATGAACTGGAAGCCGATAACTTGGTAGTGGAGACTACTACAATTTCAAATAACGAAGTCTACAGCCCGGAAGCCGAACATGAACAGGCCGAAGTTACTACCACACCTGGTAATATTGCCGAATTGACCACACAAACCATGTTGAATTTGGCTAGCCGTGTCACTCTCATGGAACCTGCTGCACCCATCGCCACCACCCTAAAGCCTTTGATGTCGACCATGGCTAATGATGATTTGGTAACACCGGAACCACAGCGTATCGATGCACCAGTTTCGGAGAGTATGTTCAACAAAAAACCCAGCGCATCAGGTATTTTGACAAGTGTTACTCGAATATTAAGTTTTACAGATCTAATATATTGTGTGTGTTTTGTAATTACAGAAATTCGTAAACGCGTTGAATTGAGTTTGGAGGCGGTCTCTTTGGGCTTGAGCTGTGCCACGGACAAACAATGCCAACTGGCTGATCCCAATACGGTTTGCAATGGTCGCGGCGTTTGTGATTGTGCCTCCAATGCTTATTCGCACGACAATTCTGGCCAGTGTGGCGCAGAGAGAACTGGTTGCAGTCCCGGTACATTCCAGGTGAGTGTTCAGTACTTAGACCTAGTTCCAAACTATAATTGTTAGACCTATCAAATTCTCAATTTGCTTGCCGCTCCAAAGACTTCTTTCACCGGCATCCATGCATTCATATCGTGTTCAGTTGTTATACCTTCATCTTGCCACTCGGGAGCAAGCTCTAACCGCTGACTTGAACATCCATCCCTATCGGTTGTCAATCAGTCCTTAAATATGTAGCTTAGCCTATCCTTCTATCCAAACTCGATTATTTATCTGCATTTACATCAATCTGCGAGTATATGTAACCAAGAACTTGGGGATTCTCCGTCCTCTGAGTTAATTAGTAGTTACTTCGGCATCCATACATACTTCATCGGCCCACCAGTTAGCTCTCACCTCAGATGTGTGCAACCGAAGGCCATTTCGTCCATCAATAAATACCTTACTCCTTTCCAACGATATAACATGTTGTACCTTTGTCCATCGGTTTAAATTCAGCATACGGAGACCGTGCCTACCTCTATACGATCCTTTGTTCGCTCTTGTTTGGCAGAAGGATCTGTTCACAGTTCATTCATGATTCCGCATTATCACATGCTCTATCTGTCCACCAGTTAGTTCTTACCGCAGATATCCATAAATAAGTAGCTTACTCTTTATTTCTTTCCAATGTTCGATCACATTCCTTCCCCAACTTTTCGAAGTACAAGAAAATCAAGACATTCACCATGAAACCTCCGAAATCTCTGAAGATCAACAAGAAAGAAATGACCCATAATGGAGAACCTTCCGAGGTACATGAAAGCCAAGATAGTCATCAATAAGCCTCCGAAATCTCTGAAGATCAACATAAGCTCTAACCTTTGCTCGCTCTTGTTCTGCGGAAGGTTGTGTTCACAGTTCATCCATGATTCCGCATTACTACTCACATACAAGCTTAAGTGAGCAATCGAAGGCAACTTCGTCCATCAATAATAAGCTTACTCCTCATTTCTTTACACGTTCGATGTCTTCCCTTCCCCATCTGTTTATTATCATCCATCTTCTGCTCTTGTTTGGCAGGAAGTTCTGTTCACAGCGCATCCAACTTTACAACTTTTTTTCAAATTTCACTATCATTCAGTTTGTATGTTCCACGAACCATCCATCAAGTTCAAGATCAACAGGAGTCCAAAAAGGAGATGACCCATAATGAGAACAACCTTTCGAGGTTCAAGAAAACCAAGACATTCGCTATGAAGCCTCCGCAATCCGAGGTACATGAAAGCCAAGATAGTCATCATGAAGATTCCGAAATCTCTGAAAATCAACATTAGCTCGATCCTTGGCTCGCTCTTGCTTGGTAGGAGGTTATGTTCACAGTTCATCCATGATTCTGCTTTACAACTATCTTCAGGTCCCAAATTTCACTATCATTCAGTATGTAAGTTCCACGAACGATCCACCGAATTTGTCCGTAATTTCTAGAAGTCGTTGGTCGTTTTTCGATAGTCCGAGTTTTTTTCCATTCCGTCCCCTGGTTTCTTGGACTTTTCGTTCACGCTAGGCTGCCGTTCTTCTCGTTCTTCCTCTGGTGGGCATTCCTTAGCAAAAGTTTGAGCAGTGTGGATTGTGAGTGTCTCCCGTCATACATCTAAATCTTGCTAGGAATTTCCCTGAGTGACCTCCACGTAACACCCGCCTCTTAATAGCGTTCACATTTCCTTCGGGTTTTCGACTTAAATGCTAAATCTTTTATCTCTTCCATTTCAGTGCCGTTCCAGCGGTGTTTGCATATCCTGGTTCTTTGTCTGTGACGGCCGTTCCGATTGTAATGATGCCTCCGACGAAGAGTGCACCTTCAATGCCCGCCTCAATCAAACCTGCCCCCAAGAAGCCTTCCAGTGTGGACAAAGTGGACGTTGCATTTCGCGGGCAGCATTGTGCGATGGACGCAAACAATGCCCCCATGGCGAAGATGAAGTTGGCTGCGCGGGCCTGAAGTCCAACGAAGCCTGTCCCCCGCACACCTTCCGCTGCAAGAGCGGTGAATGTCTGCCCGAATACGAATACTGCAATGCCATCATCTCGTGCCGAGATGGCAGTGATGAACCTCCACATCTATGTGGCTCCCGATCCATGCCTAACTTCTTCTTGCAACTACTGACGGCCGGTGGTTTGATGAACAAGAATGTGGACGCCAATGCCTACTGCCCTCACAGATGTAGCAACGGCCGTTGCCGTTCCACGGCTATTGTTTGCTCGGGTCGTGATGGTTGCGGCGACGGTACCGATGAGCAGACCTGCTCCGTGTGCAGTAAGTTGCAGCTTGTTGTGCTTTGTGTAGCAAGAGCCTTATATAAATGTTTGTTTTCTCTTTTAGGATGTCCTGCTGTCGATAGACCCGCCCTGCATGTCTCCGAGTTTTTGGCCCGCCACCGTCCTTTGCATTTGTGGTAAATCTGACTATTGGCTATTGGCTCAACTACTCTTTGGCCATTAGTTTCTTCCATGAGTTTTTCCAAGGAAAAACATCCAGTTTAAACATTTCTAGTTTAAGTTTTATTTATTCTATTTTTTATAATTTAAACAAAAGCCAGCACTACACATTTATTTATTTCTGAAAACGAATTTGCCAAAAACACACACTGCAATTGTCACCTTGCTAGCGAAGGTTTGGTTTTGGTCTGGCTGTCTTCAAGCAATTGGACGCGGCGGACCAGTTAAACCTTTGATCTAGTGATGTTGGACAATTGATCTAAAAAGACACTCTCACATACACCCTCAATCAAAAAAAAAAAACGCAGTGCTAGTGCTCCAATCGAATATTACCCCCCTCTCCCCCTCATTTCACACCACTATTTATTTATTATTTTCATCTTTAACATTTATTTAGATTAATAATATTTGTCGTCTATCCCCCATGGAATAGAAACTAGAGGAAAGAAACTTAGTAAGACATGGCAAATTCAAGGAAGTAGGGAGTTTGAAAGGTGGATTACTTCCAATTTTGAAATTCAATTCCTCTCGAATTGCTGTCTCTTAAGTCTCTATGGTTTGAGGTCAAACCCTGGTCCTGTTTCTATTTTATTATCTTTTTATTTTTATTTTTTTTAATATTGAAAAACAAAAAACTCTTCGTGTAAATAAGTTAAAATAAACGATTTAAATCGTTTTTGAGATAAAATGAAAGCAAAATGAATGAAAGAAAAAACAAGCAATTTTTGTCACGACACATAAGATCATAAAAATTCAATGGGTATAAATAATTTCAATATATCAATATTTTGTTAGATTTATATTGCATTTTTATGTTATATGAGTATTTAAGCATAATTACATATTATAATAATACTATAAATAATAATTATTATTGTATTTGTATTTGAGTATATATTTTTTCCAAATGCCAACAACGAATTTTTATTACCACACAAAACAAAAAACAGAACTGCAACAAAAGAAAATGAACTAAATAAAGATAATTTTATTTAAATATAAACAAAAATGAATCTAATTTGACAAAGGCACTGGACAGCAAGGTGGGTTGGAGACTTAAATAAAACTCCAAATCGGGATTCTTTAAGGGAATTCCCGTAATATCACTATTGTTGCTCTCATTTCGTTTTCAATAATACGAATCGGTGTTTTCTCATATCGGTTTCATTGGGTTACTAAGAGCGCGAGAAACATACAACGAGACCTAAGGTATATTAGTAAACCACAATTCAATTTAGAGACTTAAATTTTATTGTAGATCCAATAGAATTACTATAGAGAAGATGAGATGATAGTCATCGAAATCATTAATTAATAACACTGTCCAAAAAAAATTAAGATTTTATGATTAAAACGGAATGGCGGCCCTGTAATTCTGAAAGGACATGTTGAGTAGATCATTTTTATACCCCCACTCTACAGAGTAGGAGGGAATATATATCATTTGGGGCAGAAAAAAAGTGTAACGCATTGAAGGAGTGACTTTAGACCCTAAGTATGTTTGGACCAAATTCGTTTCACGACTTTTTAAGGTGTTTGAGCCACGTACGTCCGTCTGGCTGGCTGGCTGGTGTACACGATAACTCTCACAAGGACTTAAGGAATCGATTCAAACTTCGCACATGGTAATATTTTTTCCAAACTTAGTTTAAGTTCGAAGATGGACGAAATTGCCAAGCCCCTTCTGGTACCTCCCACACAAATAGCACATATTCCAATGATAAATTAAAACTCATATAACTTCCACACGGAAAATCAGAATCAGCTATATTTGGATATTTAATAATGTTTTTATAATCACTTTAATTGTACTAAATATGACGGATATTGACCTGCCCCTTCCAGTACCTCCCACACAAATCATGCAAGACTACGTAAAATTAAAGCTTTTATAACTTCTATACTTATCACCGGAATACTGAGAGATTTGTTATTTAGCTATGCAAAGTGGCATAAATTTTGGGTACAATAAAACCGATATAGCATCCATGCGGGTAGTCAAAATAATTTCCAATTTGATATTTAAACACTTTTTTATAATTACTTTAAACCTAAAAAATATTTACACTTTAGTCATGCCCCTTCTTGTACCTCCCATCATAACTTATATACTGGTACATGGAATCCACTATGACCTGGTATTTGATCATGTTTTTACATTTCAATCAGAGGAATGTATGCAACATATTTTATTATTTTAAGTGCAGCCATTTGGTTGGAACCATTTGCATCCCCCCTATTCCCATGTTACCCCTTAAAAGTACGAATTAAAAAAAAATACTTTTATATTAGGTATCTACTTAATTAGAGTAATGTACACATCGAATTTCGTGTTTCTAGCTATTGTCGTTTGATAGGTACCATTTTTATCCCCTTTTGCCCCATTTCAGCCCCTACAAATAAGAATCACTTTAACTCCTTTTAACTTTTCGTGTCAACACAGTCAGAGGAATGTGAACTCCGAATTTCATGATTGGTACAATTTTCATCTCCTTTTTCCATTTTAACCCCAAAAAGTACGGATTTCGATAAATGCGCTTATTTTACGTATCTACGCTTCTGACTTGGTAATACGCTGTTGTGATATTTTGGTACCATATTTGACGGACATTTTTAATTCAATTATAAATACGTGTACGTATCCAGACATATTGAAATTGCACAAGGTTATTCCTATAACAAAGGTAGCTCAGGCAAACAGCATTGAACTGTACAGACCTATTGCATTACTATCTATAATAGATAAGATCTTTGAAAAGATAATACATTCCCAACTATTAGATTATTTTGAATCGATGTCTTTATTGAGTAAGAACCAATTTGGTTACATGAAAGGTATTGGTACTGAAGAAGCAGTTGTAAAGGTAGTAAATTTTATATGTGAGGGTCTGGACAAAGGGTTTCATGGGGTTGCCGGAGTATTTTATGACTTAAGCAAAGCGTTTGGTTGATCATAATATCTTACTTGGCAAACTAACATATTACGGTGTACAAGGGAATGAGTTAAAACTCATTGAGAGTTATTTGACAAACAGGAGACAATATGTTCAAATTGGGAATGAAAAAAGTTCGACAATTCCTGCAAGTTGCGGGCTTCCTCAGGGAAGTGTCTTAGGGCCCCTTTTTTCCTAGTTTATGTGAACGATATAAATAATCTTGGCCTGTTTGGAACTATTGTAATGTTTGCCGATGATATTTCTCTGTTTTATCCCTACAAATATGATTTAGTTCTTAAAACTCAACTGGAGAGAGATTCTGCCTTAATTTCCGAATTTGCAAGACTGAATAGCCTTGTTTTAAACTCGGAAAAGACCAAATTATTACGATTTCGTCCTCATTCGCGAACAATGAATAATGATTTTTCCATATTGGTTGATGGACGGTAATTAAGGAAGTGCATGAGATCAAATACTTAGGAATTCATTTGAAAAGTAATTTATCATGGGATGTTCATATTAAGTATTTGGTCACAAAGATTGCCTCAGCCTCTGGATTGTTTTTCAAATTAAGTCGAAAATTGGATACTAAGAACAAGCTGCTAATATATCAAGCTCTGATTCATAGTCATCTTGAGTATTTAGTTGTGGCATATGGATATAAAAAAAAGTAATGAAATTAAATCACTACAATCTGCACAGAATAAAGCTCTTAAATGCGTCTTTAATTTCAACATTAGACATAACACAGCATCTTTGTATAAGGATTATTGCAAAGCTATTCTACCTATTTATGGTTTATATGAAAAACAACTTTTATATTACGTATTCAAGTCAACTCACAATATTGGATATACAGTGGTGGTCACGAGTTTAGCACACTTCACATGTGTTATTTATAATAGCAAATAATTTGTTCTGATAATGAACTCTGGGCAGAATATTTGTTTTTTGTGTTGCTTATGGTGTGATCAGTAAGCCCAATAATTTTTTTCGAATTCTTTTGTGCCTTTCTTCGTACACTCATGTTTTTGCAAGTAATTCGTAATCTGGGATGGACACAAATTTAGCACATTTGATAAAAGTTGTTATTTTCTATTTATTTTTGCGTTTAAGTTAATTAATTGGTATGTTTGGGTAATTTTTACTCAAATGGAAGTTATTATTTAACAAAAATTATAATTAGACATTGCTAAAGGAAAATAGTGCATTGAGGCGCAGCGTCAGGTTATTATGCAATTGAACGATAGTGGAAGTACTGCTGGGGATATTGCAAACATTATAAATTGATCCAGACAGATTGTGTGCAATATACTAAGCCATATTGACACTTATGGGAGCTTTAAAAATATCGCACAATGTCCTACGCCGGGAAAAACAAGCAATAAATCGGATTTTTTGATTTATAGGACCTGCGTAGCATATCCATTTAAAAGCTCAACTGTGATTCAGAGAGATTTTTCGGCAAAAATTGACATTAGCATTTCCTCAAGAACCATAAGAAGAAGCACCACTCGAAAAAATTTACTTGGTTGCATTGTTCAACATAAGCCAGACGTATCCAAATATGGCTTACAGTGTCAAATTTAATCTGCTCAGGATCATTTAGAAAAATCCAAGATTTTTGGGAAAATATCGCCTGGATTGGCGAATCGAACATTTGTCGGTACGGATCTAATAGGAAACAATACGAATTGTGCCCTCCAAACATGCAGCACAACCCAAAGTACAAATCTGAGACGGTAAAGCTTGTTGGCGAAAATCTGATGGTGTATACTGCGTTTTCTTGACACGGCGTTTGTCCGATACACAAAATCGATGCACTAATGGATCAGTATATTTACAAAAATCTATTTGGTGATACTATGATAACATATTCAGATAAAGACATGCCAATTAAGTGGCGTTTTATACACGACAACCGACCAAAACACACTTAACGCCAGTGAAGAGATGTTTGGGGCTGAACAAAATAGATTTTTAAAAATGGTGCAGCACAGTCACCGGATCTCAATCCAATTGAGAATCTATGGAATGGACTTTAACAACATATTATATCAATAAAACCCAAAAATTTACCCGATTTCTTGAATTAAACTCAAAATTCCAGATATGCTACTCCAATGGAGTCTTTTATGTCTCTAGTGGAGAGTATGTCCAGAAGATGTACAGCTATTACTCAAAATAGCGATTATCCAACCAAATATTAAGTTTATAAAAAAATGTATTGGTTAGTTCAGTTTTTTTTTTGATTTGATTAAAGTTTTTTTAAATTTGTGCTAAATTACTGTCCAATCACTTTTCTTATTATTTGTACCTTAAATTGCATAAAAATAAAATGCAGCATAAGAACTGAACAAAAACAACGTTAAATGGTCATCTTATCGTACGTAATATTTTAGAAAAAATACCGGTCAAAAAACATAAAGTTGAAGTTGAAATATTTGCTTTATAAAGTTACATGTGGTGACTGTGCTAAATTCGTGTCCACCACTGTATATCCGTAACGTTGAATTTTAACTCCAATAGACTCAATACTAGAAATTCCTCAAACCTAAGAATTGCAAGATGTAGACTGGAGACAACCAGGCAGAGAATGGAGTATGCAGGCTGTTTGCATTTTAATAATTTGCCAGAAGATTTGAGAGATAGCAATACGTTATCAATATTTAAGAAAATTTTTGAAAGAGTATCTTTTACAAAACGTTGAAGTGCTTCTTAATTATTGAATTATTTAAACTCACAATGTTATTATGAGTTGTAACTAATTATTCATTATTACAAACAATTATAACTTATATATCGATCTAATACGATATATAGAGTTACCTTAGTTTTTTGTTTTTTTTTTTTTTTTTTGCCAACTCGCCTCTCAAAGCCATTAATGGCGCGAGGCAACTCGTAATTGGATAAATTGAATTTCGTTAAATAAAAATAATATATATAAAAAAGTACGAATTTGGAAAAAGTACTTTTATATTAGATTTATACTCAATTACTGGAATGTACACACCGAATTTCGTGTGTCTAGCTGTTGTCGTTTGATAGGTACTCTTTGTATCCCTTTTTGCCCCATTTCACCCCCTACGAATAAGAATCACTTTACTGAACGTTTTTGTAATAGAAGGAATGAGCATACCCAATATCAAGTAAGTACAAGCAGACATATTGAAAAAACATGCTTCAATACTCCAAATATTAGGAGTTATATGGAGGTATTTTCAGTCCTTGTGAGGGAAAAAGTTTTTACCTTTGGACCGATTTCGCCCAGTTGCAATCCCAACCGATCTACGACTATAAGACACATTTGTGGAAAATTTGGACGTCCTAGCTCATTTCGTTTAAATGCTAGCGTGCTTTCAACAGACGGCCGGACGGACATGGCTAGATCGTGTTACAGTTTTATGACGATCAACAATATATATACTTTATAGGGTCTCAGGTCTATATTTGAATGTGTTACAAACCGAATGACAAAGTTAGTATAATGTTATAACTTAATGTCTGAGATAATTCTTATTGTCAGATCTATATTGTGGAATTTTATGATTTTTTTTGAGGAAGATCTTAACTCTCTAGCTCCTCTGTTTATGGGTCCATTTGACCTTTTTGTTTTTGAAAATATCATAAAAATTCCTTTCATAAAGGACATTTAAGGATTAAAATGTTCTACAAAAAAATTGCGGGAAATTTTCAGTGGAGGTCAACAAAGACATCAAAGTTGTACATAAAGCTCTTCACGCTTATGTAAATTCTTCTACACTGAAAGAAAAACGTACGTAACCGAAACGAAATTGTACGTTGCTGCAAAGATTTTTTTCATTGAAAGTCAACCAACGTCGGCGTTCGTTGTTGCAACGAACAATGTTTTGTTGATGCAACGAATCTTGATTTAATGGAAATTATAGTTCCGCAACGAATATGTTCGATGCTGCCACAACTGTTTCGTTGCTGCAACAATGTTGTTTCGTGGCTACAACAATGCTATTTCAGTGCTGCAACAATGCCATTTCGATGCTTCAACAACTCTAATTCGTTGCTACAACAACGCGGTTTCCTTGCTGAAACAATGTGGTTTCGAAAATATTCGTGGCATTAAATTAAACATTTTCGTTGCAGCATCGAACGCCGATGTTAGTTGATTTTCAAAAACAAGATTCCTCCCGGCCTCGAACGTTGTTTTTTCAATATAGATAATTTAGTTCCATGATGACCACCGGCAGTGGACTTTGAAGTGATTATTCGTAACAGCAGCTCAACTACTTAACTCCAACAACGTGAATGAGAATTACTATCGAATACATCCCAAAAACACACACACTAGAAAAACACATAATTTGTGTGTCACCGATTGTTGAGGCAGTGCTCCATTCCAAACTCCATTAATTTTAATAAATTTTGATAAAATAATATAATGGTTGTTTTGATTATAATCAGATATTTATAGATTTTTTGTATTAATTAATGTTTTCCCATGTAAAAAATGAAAGAGAGTATTTTCGAGGCATCAACGAATATTGAATTGTTGCAGGAACGAAAGTACGAAAAATCGGTTTCATTCCATAAACGTTCACAATAAACGCAATGTGTCGGATTGTTGTGGGAACGTAATATTTCGTTGCAGCAACGAAATGGCAACAACGAATCTGATTCGTTGATACATCGAACGATTTTTCTTTCAGTGTACTTAGTACCAGAGCTGTTAAATTTCGATTACGATTAGTAATCAATTACATTACTTTTTAAAAAGAATCGTAATGATTATATAATCCACTATTCAAAAATTTCTGATTACTAATTGATTACGATTACAAATAATCAAAAAATAATCAGGATTACTTGCGATTACTAAAAAATAATCAAAAATAATCAAAAGTAATCAAAACTGAGTTCGACTACTTTAAAAGATTACTTTTGATTACTTTTGACTATTTTAGATTACTTTTGATTTTTTGTGATTACTTTTGATTATTTTTAAAGGAATCTTGTACATTACATTTATTGAAAAAAACTATACAAAGTTAAGTTGCCGATTTGCGTTCCAAATTGTCCGTAAGCCAATGACACGTATATCCAAGGAAACTTCTGTGGTTTCCAGACCAAATATCTGCTGTGGTGCAAAAATATTTGCAAGAAATAACTTTTTCTTTTATATTTTGCACCATGATGGTATATTTCGCCTCCAATTTTTTAGCTGCTGTTTGTCTGCTCAACACCTTCACACCTGTATTTTCAAAAAGCTCTCTCTGAAGGATTTCTTTTCCAGAATGGAAAGGGGCAATGAGGAGTCAATAATTGCGTGTATCAGTTTACCATCAAAAACGGATTGCGCTGTACATCCTTCAGGACAACCTGCCTTATAACGTTTGTATTTTTTAAAAAATTCATTATGCTTGACTCGCAAATGTTTAATAAAATTGGACGTCACTTCACCACTTCCTCTTATCTCCGATGACATGCAACACACCTAGCAGAAGTTATGTTATCTGAAATCTAAAAATAATAATAAAAAAAAATAGCTTTCGAAAATATTTTGAGACATTTTCACCTATAATTTATTTTTTTAATTTTATTTACATTGAATTGGAATTTGTACTTCCGTTACCTTTCGGTTTTAGCTGGCAAAAGAACGAGAAGAGAAAAAATCAAAACTGACATATATTGAAAAGTCAAAAGTTTTGACAAACAGACTACTATGACTCTCATACCGATTTCGCGAGCTGCCATACTGCCATACATCTTAAGTAATAGTTTGCTTAGATCAGATTTTCAATTATTTAGCGGATTCACCCTAACTTAACTTTGTATAGTTTTTTTTTCAATAAATGTAATGTATAAGATTCCTTAAAAAATAATCAAAAATAATCAAAAGTAATCACAAAAAATCAAAAGTAATCAAAAGTAATCACAAAAAATCAAAAGTAATCTAAAATAGTCAAAAGTAATCAAAAGTAATCTTTTAAAGTAGTCGAACTCATTTTTGATTACTTTTGATTATTTTTGATTATTTTTCAGTAATCGCAAGTAATCCTGATTATTGATTACTTGTAATCGTAATCAATTACTAATCGTATAAAACTGAATGTAATCGTATTGTAATCATTACTTCTACTTTAAAAAAAAGTAATCTAATTACTAATGATTACGATTACTAATCATTACTTAACAGCTCTGCTTAGTACCTACTGTAAAAAGAAACTCAGACCAGCTGGGCTATAAGTCTGTTCTACAAAAATGATTTACTCAATATGCCTCCTCAATATGTTCCAAAAATGCTGTTGAACAGTGTACATATATGATTTGTTTAAAAAACGATAAAGGTTTTTCCTTCCACTTCATAAATACTTCGTTGAATGAAATTTTCATGTTTATATTCGATAAATATATCTAAAAAATAGTGTCACTTTCAGCCAGCCACATTGCTTTCCATTTGATTGATCATTATTATGTTTAGGGCCCCATGAAAGCTCAGTCCGCCTCCGCCTGTTAATCTTAAATGTTCTCAAAAAATAATGTGTTCCTTACACGAACATCGTAACTATTTATGTTTGTAACACTTGTATATAATTTTTTAAGAATATCTGTCTATGCCTTAACACACACCCACTCAGTCCTCCTTCTGCCCCGCTCATGGGTATGAGAGAGTGGTCGTGGTCATTGACAGCCAAAAAGTATAAAGGAATTTTATCAATGAAATAAGAGAAGGTCGGGAACAACCACCCCAACCAGGGAGAGAGAGAGAGCGAGTAGAAGAGCATAAAAAAGGATAGTAAACTCATAAACGTGCTCTTCTTATCACGAACAGGAAGAATAACAACAACATTACTAAAAATATAAACAATACCCTAAGACACGAATGAGAGAATACGAGAAAGTGTGAGCTACATTCATACTCGTATTCGTACAAACATCGGTTGGTATTAATGCTGTGAAATACTCCACATGTCTTGGGTGGTGAGTTGTGTGCGTGACACGAAGACGAAGTGCGAACCAACACTACAAAGGAAAGGAAAGGATGCATGTGGCATGCATCGAATTTCCGGCGCTGTTTTTATTGTTGATTGAGACGTTTTTTTTTGGAGGGTTCAAAACAGAAAGAGACGTTAGTTTGGGAGAACACAAAGTTGTGCTAGAAATATAAAATTTCGCAGGAGAGATGGGCTTGCCGGGTGTCGTTGTTTGTTTGTTTGGTTTAGTGATGTCAAAACTTGTCGTTTGTTTGAGAAACCCGGTTTGTGGTTTTTATGAAGCTATACGAGTATATAGCAAATCCGGATTTCAGGGATCTAATATATGAAAAATCTGCGAAAAACTTTGTAACAGAATTGGAAATTAGACTATAAAGAAATGGACGATTCCACGTAAAGTGACCCTTTTTCGACAAAATTTCAAAATCAATTTATAATTTAAGAAAACACCGATAAACATTCATAATGTTTATACTTCTCATATTACATATTTTTAATTATATTTCAAAAAAATTATGACTACAATAGGTCCGATCATTTGCTTTTCCTGATATAGACTGGTGTCCTTACAGGATTTCCGTCAAAATGTGACGCCCGTTACAATTTACATATCCTATATTTCCTATATTCATAAAAATATGTCGATAATGTATACATTAGAAGAAGGTGTATGAACTACTCTTTTGATTAGCAAAAATTAATAAAGTCATGTAATGGAAGAATATTAGAGAATTCAAGAAAATAAGTAAAACCTCAAGATTTTCTTTAAAGCTAAGGTCACACCCGTAACATTGTTGCATATCTCCTATATTTAAAAAGCTAAAGCATATTTGTATTTGCAATAATATTGCGATTAACCTGACGTTTTCAACTGGCAATATAGCAAAAATCTCAGTCAATTAATATGGGAGATATTTAAACATATTTAAGGAAAAGTGTCAGACCCGTTCCAATGGAATCACCCAAATGCTATAATTGATTTTTTTCGGGCACTTGCGCAAGCAGTCGGAGTGTTTGAGAGAAAAATATTACGAAAACTATATGGCCCTATCTGCGTAGACGGGATGTATCGATATCAAATTAATCCGTACAAATTTAAATTCAATACAAATTTGTACCCCACTGTGCAGTCGCAATTACCACTATGTAGAAGCCCTCAACTCGTCAAAAAACTCTTATAGGTGAAATTACACCAGAATCGTGTAAACATACTATCATTTCTACAAACATGTAAACACAATTCAATTATTACCATCTATCGACACGACCATAATACAATTCTATTGATGAATTCGACGACAGATAAAAGACTACACCATTTTCAAGTGTAATTCAAAAGACACCATTTGAAATTCAAAAATTCTATTTGAAATTAAAAAAATTCCATTTGAAAATCAAAAAATATCAATTGAAATTCAAAAAATATATTTTGAAATTCAAAACTCGTCATTTGTAATTCAAAATACACCATTAGAAATTCAAAAGTCATTTGTAATTCAAAACTCGTCATTTGTAATTCAAAAGACACCATTTGAAATTCAAAACTCGTCATATGTATATATGTGTGTATATTTTGCTTAAATCATTTTTGAATTTCAAATGAAAACTTTTGAATTTCAAATGGTGTCTTTTGAATTACTTATGACGAGTTTTGAATTACAAATGACGAGTTTTGAATTACAAATGACGAGTTTTGAATTTCAAATAAAGTCTTTTTAATTTTAAATGATGTCTTTTGAATTTCAAATGATGTCTTTTGAATTACAAATGACGAGTTTTGAATTTCAATTGACATTTTTTGAATTTCAAATGGAATTTTTGAATTTCAAGTGGTGTCTTTTGAATTTCAAGTGATGTCTTTTGAATTACAACTGAAAAAGGTGTAGTCTATGACCAGAAAAGGAAAGGTTTGTAGTCTGTCACAAACACATCAAGTCACGCGTTGTGATATATGTACATACACACATATTCATTCATTTAATTAACTTATTTTTGAAAGAAATTAATTATGACAATACAATATTGCTGAGTTTGTGATTTATATTAATTCATGTAAGTTTTTATTAAATGAACGTAGACGTGGAAATTGAAAGACTACGGTAACAGTTTACGTTTCCGTTTTTCCTCAGATATTCCAGATAGAATTTGTTAAATTTATCCATCTCAATATTAGGGATGTTTATACACTTGTTGAACAACATGGAATCTAACTCTACTTCAGTGAAAACTTTAATTATATGGAAAAGACAAAGTGTGTCAAATAATCAAACGAAGCACCACATGTTTCAAGCATTAAACAAGTAAGGAAAGACTAAAGTCGGGCGGGATCAACTATAGGGTCCGCCAAATAACTTTTTTTGAAAATGCTATAAAAAAACTACTGAATATTTTCTCAAATTTCTTTTTTTATTTGAAAGTACAATCCTTCCGGTTAATAATGGAAAATAATTTCATTCAAATGGCTGCCTCGGGCAACCCACAAATAATAGTCCAACGGTGGAATAGTTGAAAAAAAAAACGTTAGATGGCGGACCCTTTATATGATACCCTCCACTTTCTACTAGGGATGGGCGCGTGAGTGATTATTGCACGAAGGAAAAAAATTAAATCACACACGAAGACTTTTCCGTTCCTCACGCTAACGTGAGTAAAATAAATTTTGCTCACGATTACGCAAACAATTTCCACAAAGAAAATAATAAATGCTTTATCCCCCTTATTTTCTATTCTAAATCGAAGTGAGTAACGAATCGCAAATCCGAAAATTATATTATTTAAATGTCTTAAATTCATATTTTTAATGTAGTATTAAATATTGCAGAGTTAAAAAATAGGACACTGACATAAAATCAAAGTAGAAAACAAAGTATTTATATACCCCGATATCACTTATGTGATTTTTTAAGTGAACTACACTAAGGGGGTCTCCCATATAAATGCAGTGCATAGTGTTGGCACAAGCAATACTTGCTTAAATAATAGAAAAATTAGAATTTGTTTTAGAAATAAATATATGTATATATATATGAATTTAATTTTGAATGGCAATTTTCGGATTTTTAAACGAAATAAAATGAAAAAAATAGATAAATATGTGTCACTCACGAAAAAATCACGTAAATCACGCAAAAATTTGACTCACGTACGTTCACGCACGAAAATTTTTTCGTTGCTCAAGTTCACGCACGATCACGTGAGTAAAATAAATTTTGCTCACGATCACGAGTGATTCACGCAATTCACGTGAGCCGCGCCCATCTCTACTTCCTCCCCATTACAATTTCATATGGGCATCTCCCAAAAAAAATAAATCAAACTTAATGGCTTTAATGGCTTTTAACTTTATTTTTTCCCTATTTCGACAACTTTCTTTATTATGAAACTTGTTCTCTTTTATTTATATTAAAAGTTGAAATGTTATAACGAAAATTACTACTTTTTTTTTAATACGAGTGGAAATATTTGTCGCGTCCGTTTTCTCCCGTCCATATTTCTGCTGTACCTGATTACAAAATCTAAGAAATAATTCTTATATTTCATAAATCTACGAACAAAATATATCCTCCGACCTTCATTTACATGTTTATTAGAGTGGCTTCTTTTGTGTGGAAGGAAAAAATGTTGTTGATGTTCCCATCTAAAATGAAAGATTGGTTTGTTTTATGTGTTCTCCCGAAGTATTTCGCTTTTATCATTGTCCGTTCGTGATCTGGATGCGTTCAAAATAACCTCGAAAAATCAGGTTTTTCTTGAAAAGAATTCATGATGAGAATGGTATTGAGAAAAAACCCGCTAGAAATTAAAATCCGACCTGAGCCTTATCAAACCATATCAAAAACTTGCATTTTAACCCAGAATAGAAGGCAGATTTATACTATTTTAGTGCAATTTTTGATGCATTTTTTATAAAAACCGCAATAACTTCCACATTTGTAGTTCGATTTATGTTTTTAGGGGCTCGTTGGAGAGGTCTTGATAACCAATTGCAATTTTTAGAATTTTTTAATCCATTAAGGGCCGCAAATATTTTTCATTCTGTTAATACTCAGTGGGTTAAATGTGAATTAAAAATTGAAATATGGGGTTATTTGCACCGTAAACACATTCTAGTCTTATATATAATGCTAATTTTTGGAAAGAAATTCAACCATTTCAAATTTTCAAATTTAAACATGACCAATCTACATAAACTTTTTAAAGGGGAAAAATTGAAATGGTTGTTAATGTTAAATTAACATAGATTGACGCATGAAATTAAAAGTATATTTAGCAGATGTTCTTCTCTTTCATTTGATACCCGTATCACAATTGTATGATACGCAAAAGTACGAAACTAAATTATTGAAACATTTACATCCTTTGGAAATTAAAAGTCCTGTAAGAAAGAAAAACGACCACGAAATAAAAAACTGAGTATGAGTTTTCCTATTAGTGACCTATAACTTCACTTCTATATAAACTCATTCTTGGGAGGGAAATCATGTCGCACGGTTTTATTGTAACATCTTATGTGAAGTTTTCCTCCCAATTTATTCATTGAAAGGCCAAAATTTCAAATTTTTTTAAAAAATTGCTTTTTGTAAAACTTGAATGTGTTGACTATGCAAATAATCCCATATTTCAGTTTTTACATCACATTTAACCTACTGAGAACCAACAGTAAGAAAAAAATGTTCGGCCCTTAATGGGTTAGGAAGTTCTAAAAATTGTAATTGGTCATCAATACCTCTTCAACGATCCAACAAAACACAAATCGAACTAAAAACGTGGACGTTATTGCGGTTTTTATAAGAAATGCAACAAAATTTGCACACAAATGTTAAAATTCTACTCTCTATTCTGGGTTAAAAAGCAAGTTTTTGATATGGTTTGATAAGGCCCGGCCAGATTTTAATTTCTAGCAGGTTTTTTCTAAATACCATTCTCACCGTGAATTTTATTCAAGAAAAACCAGATTTATAGAGTTTATTTTGAACGCGTCCAGCTCACGAACGGACAATGATAAAAGCGAAATATTTTGGGAGAACACATAAAACAAAACAATCTTTCATTTTAGTCGGGAACATTCACTACTTTTATTTTGAAGCCACTCTAATGTATATATGGAAAAACAAAGTTATCAAAAAATCGCTGAACTTTGTATATTTCTATAAGAGCTTCAAAAGTACTTGTGTTTTTTTGTAGCGTCCGTTTCAATGTCAAATTGTTTATAATTTTGCACTAACTTGTACTAAATCCTAATGGCATACTTTTAGTAACAAAAATGTATTTGATTTTTTTTCGAAAAAAAAAAAATAAATAAATAATTTTTTCGCAAATTTTTGATGAATTTTCCTAAGACATTATTTCTATGTGAAAGTGTAATTTGCAATATTTGTAGCCATCATGAGGAAATTAAATTTAACGTTCAACTGGTTGTTATCGAACTTATATTTCCAAAATGAAAGTACAAGTATTTAAGATCACTTCGCCGAAAAATGGAATTTAGAAAAAATTAAAAAAAAAATAAAAAAAATACCATAAATTTTTTTACATCATTTTCGAGTTTGAAAAGCCAAAATTGTTTACTTGCATAATTTGAAAATTCAATAAATTTTGTAAAAAATAATTTTGTGAAAATTTCAATCTAAGGTCATTTTTCTTAGTTTGTATTTTGCTATGGAAAAAATCTACAAGGGTGAAACCCAAAACCGGTTACGCGGGTTTCGGTTTCACTGGGCGCATCCCTAGCCTGATTCGTTTTCTCGTTGTTTAGATGGTCGTGGCGCTTCTCGCTGCTCTCTTCGGCAGTTCGATGTTGTGTTGTTGGCAAATTCCAAACAGCTCTCGTCCGGTAAAGACGGCACAATTTGCGTTCGTTCCTTAAGGTTGGTCTCGTTTGTGTGTCTAATCCAACAAAAAAAAAGATTTATTTATTTTCTATAAAGAAAAGGAAAAATGGTGTAAATAAAAATTACAAAAGTTTATATATCTCTGGCAAATATTGGCAAAGTAAACGAAAAAAAACGGAAAATAAAAATATTTGCGTGTTTTGGTGGTTTTGAAATAGAAATTCAAACATGAAATCCATTAAAATGTCAACTAACATGACATGAAAATTGCCTCTATTGCAGTGTTTCTGAATGAATGAACGAACGAAGAGGAAGAAGGTCCTTAGGCCGTGCACTTTTGCTGCTTTTAATTGCAACCCTTATTGATTTTCTCTGTGTTTGCTCTTCCTCCGCGTGTCTCGCGCTCCATCGCATTGTAATTATTATACGACATGCAACCAAAGGAGTGCAATAAAGTGTCCTTTGTTATACTATGTATGCCTGTATATGTGTTGTGCAAAAATTTGTTCTAGACGTTGAATGGATGGCGAAAAAAAATGTATACAAGTTTTACATATGCAAGTACATACAAACATATGTATATAAATATATCAGTACATCCCACAAATGGGGATACATTTCAAGGATATTCATTCGAGTGAGATATACACAACAAGGATGCCTATCACTGTGTACTTGGGCGCGCGTGAGTTTCTATGTGTGAATGTGTATCTGTTTGTGTATGTCAATGAGTTAAACCATCTAGCAAGTGATTGTGAAAGTGTCTGTCTGTGTGTGTGTGTGTGGACTTTGAAAGAAGTTTCTAAAGGATAACAACGATAATAACAACAACAACACAAGTCTAACACATCTAAAGAGAGAAAATGATGTCAAAGCGGGCAATTACAGAAAATATGTAAATTATCTGTGAAATCATCAGAATTTCAGTGAATGGAAGAAATGGAAAAATGTCCTTGCTAGCAAATATAAAATTATAAAATCAAGGCATATCATTGTCGCTTACATCCCTCGCACATGAGAAAGAATAAAAAAGGGATGGTGTAGCTACTGGACAAAGCCAATGAATATTTTAAAAATTATATGTGAAAGTGATATAAGTCAAATTGTTGTGTTGTATGTGTGTGTTTTTAATACGGATATTTATGGTCTGAAACTTTGCTTGGGTAAAATTAATATGAATTAAATATTTTTCATCTTTTTATTTTTTCTCACAATATTTTCTTCTGATCCGTGTTCAAATGGATGATATGAAATGCCCTTTTTAATTTTGTAATCAATGAATAATTGTTCAAAATATAATTGTCTAAATATTTCCCTCATCATATGCTAGTGAATATGGTAAGCGAAAATTGAACCAACGCACAGTGTATTATCAGCGGCAAAAAATTGATGCGCCCAATCTCTATTTTTTGAGTTGTGCAAAGAACATTCGAATGAGGAGTTATGTACAATTTTATTAATAATTAAAAAAAAAAAAAACAAGTAAGGAAAGGCTAAAGTCTAGCGGGGCCGACTATATGATACATTCCACTTTTTATCGGAATACAATTCAATTCAGTAAAAAAGTGAAAACGGGAAATTTTTTTGTATGTTTCCTGATCACAGGCTAATATGACCTGGTCCAACTTGTCAAATCGAGAATAATATTTGTATCGGGGCTATATCCAAACATGGAATGAATTGACTAACTTTCACAATAAGTTCTTCCAGTTGAAGTATAACGTGTTATGCTCAATTTTAAGAAATTCTCTGAAAATACGCGGTTTCTGGGGGAACGAAGTATCAGAGCTATATGTAAATCTGAACCGATGTGAACCATTTTCACCACCTAGTTTAAATATAAGATGCTTTGCGAATTTTGCAGAAAATCTGTTAAAATATGTGGATTCTTGAGCGGAAAAATTCAAATTGGGAGCGAAATTTGTATGGGAGCTATATACAAATCTGAACCGATCTAACACATTTTTACAACAGGTGTTTCCAGTTGAAATATAAGATGTTGCCAATCTTGAAGAAAATCTGTTGAAATATGTGGGATCTAGAGTGAAAAGGATGAAATCGGGAGTGAAATTCGTATGGGGGCTATATCTAAATCTGAACCGATTTTCTTCAAATTAAATAGCGTTCGTCCTTGTCCCGAAAAACTTCGTTGTGCAAAGTTTCGTTTGGTTCTGGCTACAATTGCGACCTGTATCGTGATTACAACAATAGATGGACAGACAGACGGACATTGCTAAATCGACTCAGAAAGTGATTCTAAGCTCGCTTCCTTTTGGGTGTTACAAACAAATGCACAAAGACATAATACTCTCGTGGAGTGTATAACAAGTTTATATACCCTCTACCATGGATTGCATTTTCGTAGAAGTGCAGTAACACTACAGGAAAATGTCAATATAGCCAAAACAAGAAAAAATACTTTTATAAATAAATGTAAAATTTGTATTATTTCAAACCACGCTTATAATGCATTTAAGCTTTTTTGAAAATTGCTGTCTTATATTTATTTTTGAATTGATTTGAGGTATTTATAAATATATATATATATATATATATATATATATATATATATATATATATATATAAATATTTATATAAAAGCTTAAATACCATGAATATTGGTAGATAGTGGGTGCTACAGTTGGTTGTATTTCCATCCTATTTTAATTCAAAAAGTACAAAATTTTGAAAATCCATTATCTCTCACGTACACAGTGCAAGATTAAAAGTAAACAAGTAAGAAAACTAGACTGACGTATATAAACTAAACCGACTTATATATACCCTCACTCTCAAAGAACATATCTATGGAAATTATAATAACTTAAATTTTACGTAGGACCGGATGATTTGTGTGAAAGGTACTATAAAGTTCATGGCATTTGGTCTGAGCTTCCGCAGTTACAAAACAATTGCAAAAACATGATCAAATATCAGGTCTGAGTGGATTCCATGCACCAGTATAGAAGTTATGAAGGATTTAATATTACCTAGGGTAGAGACAATTGTGTGGGAGATACAGGAAGGGGCATGACTAAACCGTAAATATTTTGATTTTAAGTGATTATAAAAAACATTTTCAAATATAAAAATTCAAATGACTTTGGCCACCCGTATGGAAGTTATATCGGTTTTATTTTAACCAAGATTTATGTCACTTTGTATGTGAGGTACCAGAAGGGGTGTGGCAATATCGCCCATATTTCACATGAATGTAACATATATAAAAGTATTGCCAAATATCAAATTTCATTGTATTCCGATCATTCTTATAGAAGTTATAACAGCTTTAATTTTACGTAGGATAGGGTGATTTGTGTGAGAGCTACTAGAAGGGGCGTGGCAATAACCACCATATTTTGTACGCTTAAAGTGACTATAAAAACTTTATCAAATACCAAAATATAGCCGTGTGGATGTTACATTACATTGTATAATTTTGCCCATCTTCGAACTTAAACTAAGAACTTTGGGAAAAATATTACCATGTGCAAAGTTTGAATCTATTCCTTTCGAGAGTTATTGTGTACACCAGCCAGCCAGACGGTCGGACGGACGGACATGGCTCAAACACCTTAATAAGTTGTGAAACGGATTTGGTCCAAACATACTTAGGGTCTTAAGTGAGGGTATAAAACGTACGTCAGAGGAATATATACACCGAAATCCATGATTCTAGCTGCTGTCATTTGGTTGGTATCATTTTTATCCCCTTTTTCCGATTTTACCCCCTTAAAAGTACCACTTTCTAAAATGTCCTTATTTTACGTGCATTTGCAATTTGAGGGATGTTCGAATTGGGAAAAAATATATAATTATATGGGGCATACCCAATATCAAGTATAAGCAGACATATTGAAAAACATACTTAAATACGCTAAAATATTATGGGTATTTTCAGTCCTTGTGAGGGAAAAATGTATATATATTATAGGGTCTCTGGTCGCATTTCAAGGTGTTACGAACGGAATGACAAAGTTGGTATACCCCCTTCCTAGAGGTGGAGGGTATAAAAACTCTTATTGACTCTTATTATATTGAAATTCGGTGTGCACTTCAAAAGTAATGCAGCTAGCATAGCGAAAGTCCGTGTATACTAGGGGTGGGATAGTGAACGACCTTTCGATTTCGATACGCTAGAACCTCTAAAAAATAATTAGCCAAAAATGTGGGTGGTGAGCGTAAGCGTGTGCATATCGGAGTCAAAGTTGGGAAAAGGGGTAAATATGCACAAAAAGCCCAAAAACTGCTTCGTAAAAGGGGTTAAATGTAAGACCGACCTCTTTTAATTTCCTCCCAACATTTCTTCGAACAGACATATCCCCAGTCCTTAGGGGAGGCTCTAATACAAAATATATTTTTTATAAAATTTGCTTCCACCGCCGCAACTGCCTCAAGGAGGGCCTTGAGGGAGTCTAGCTACCCTCTATCTTCAACCCTTAAGGTGTTCCCATACATTTTTATACCCTACACCACTTCGTGAACTAGGGTTTTATAAGTTAGTTTCGCGCCAAATGTTTGTAACACCAAGAAATACTTGAGCTAGACCCACCTTTAAGTATACGGATCGGCTTAGAATCACCAGCTGAATCGATTTAACGATGTATGTCTGTCCGTCCGCCCGTCTGCTGTCCATCTACGCTTGTTCGCACTCTACAGGTCGCAATTGTAGTCCGATTGTAATGAAATTTGACAGGAGTTACTTTTTTTGGCCAAGGTCAATTGGTAAAATCGGTTCAGATTTAGATATAGCCTCCATACAAATACACATTTTACATGGCATCATGACCAAATTTTCAGGACCGTGTTATATTCGAACTAGAAATAGCTCACAGGAAAGTGGACCACATGAGTTTTGATATAGCCCCCATACAAGTGTACCTCCAATTTACAACATTACTGCTCTAAAATGCACATTTTACATCGGATATTGATCAAATTTTCCACACAATGTTATAAAGGGTGATTTTTAAGAGCTTGATAACTTTTTTTTTAAAAAAAACGCATAAAATTTGCAAAATCTCATCGGTTCTTTATTTGAAACGTTAGATTGGTCCATGACATTTACTTTTTGAAGATAATTTCATTTAAATGTTGACCGCGGCTGCGTCTTAGGTGGTCCATCCGCTTAGTCCAATTTTGGCATTTCCACGTTTTTGAGTAACAGAGACCCAATTGGTGCGAACGGCGACGAATCGAAAATTGGTGGTCATCATTAACACTGGCCGATACAGCTGCGATATTTTCTTCAGTTCGCACTCTACGTAAGCGTGTTGGTGGTTTAATGTCCAACAATGTAAATTTGGTGCGAAATTTAGTCACAATAGCCCGAATAGCCGCTTCAGTGGGTCGATTAAACTGACCATAAAATGGAAGCGCGCAATGAACTTTCTTAACAGAGCACGCATTTTGATAATAAAATTCAATAATTTGCAAGCGTTGTTCGTTTGTAAGACGATTCATGATGAAATGTCAAAGCATACTGAGCATCTTTCTCTTTGACACCATGTCTGAAATCCCACGTGATCTGTCAAATACTAATGCATGAAAATCCTAACCTCAAAAAAATCACTCTTTATTTGTACTAGAAACACGTATTTTGATAGCCGACTATATAGGTCAATGTTTTGGTATATCCCCCATACAAATAGACCCCCAGTTTACACTATTATCGCTCTAGAACCCACATCTTACATTGGATCTTGATACAATTTTGCTGATCATGTTATATTTCAATTAAGAATACCTACTTTGAAAGCGATCTATAAAGGCCCACTTTTTAATGTAGCGCCCTTACAAATGGGCCCCATTTGAATTATTACCTCTCTAGGACCCACATTTTACATCGGAAGTTTTTCAAATTTTGCAGATTATATAATATTCATATTTCATACTAAGAAAACCTACTTTGAAAGTGATCTATATGGACCCACTTTTTAATGTAGCGCCCTTATAAATGACACACAATTTTATTATTACCCCTCTAAGACCCACAATTTACATCGGAAGATTATCAAATTTTGCATTTTGTATTATATTTCCACTAAGAAGTCATATGAAAGTCAAATATATGGGTCTACACCCATTCTACTCTATTACATCTCTAGAACCCACATCGTGCATTAGACTAAGAATACCTACTTTAAAAGTGATCTATATGGAACCACTTTTTAATGTAGAGCCCTTACAAATGGTCCCATTTTAATTTTTACCCCTCAAGAACGCAAATTTTACATCGGATTTTTTTTCAAATTTTGCAGATTATATTATATTTCAACTAAGAATACAAAGTCAAATATATGTGTCCACACTTTGGAATAACCCAAATGGGGCCCCCATTCTACTCTAATACAGCTCTAGAAACTACGTCTTACATCGGATCATGATATATTTCAACTATGAATACCTACCGTGAATAAGAAATATATAGGCCCATGTTTTGGACCAGGCCCCAAGTGTTGTTATAGTATATAATATAAATTACACTCGAAAATTTAAAATTCCAAAATTTATTTTTTAGTTTGTTTTATTTCGGTCTGTGGTCATTATTTTAACTGGGATTTTGCATCAATATTTTATAGAATATTATTTTTATTTTCAAATATCATGGTGATTGATATTACTTGGCTGAACACTACGGTTTCTAAAGGCTTCGAACATTCTTATGATTAGACAGCGGATCTTTATGCAAATCCCATTTTTTATTCAATTTTGCATAAAATATGCATAACGATATGCAAAATATGCTAACATAAAATTAGTGATATCCATCTTTTAAATTATTTTACAATATAAATCATTTGTCTGTGGTCGGCATTCCATTATAACCATCCGCACAAAATACGATTTTGCATAAAAATCCGCTGTCAATTATGATGAAACGGTAAGGAAACCTTGTAATTCTTAAATTTAAAGTAAAGTATAGGATGCGTTCAGCAATATTACTTAAAACACTATGAGGGACATTTTTGTGGAACATTTTAACACTCTATATTATCAATGTAGGACCAATCCTAAGTCTGGACTTTAACGGGTCAAAACTCAACTTAAATGCCAGAAAAAAGTCAAAACTTAAAATTCATTTTAGGGTTAATTTCGTACTTTTTCCGAATTGGTGGTAAACTGTCTCACAAAACTGAATTTTAGGGGGGATGGTGTAAATGGAAAACACATTCTTTAGGTGGCTTCGAACATTGCCAATGTGTCTATGGTTGAGTGTTGTTCCCCTCCTTTCCATAACCAAATAAAAAATTGCTTAGTAAGGAGATATAACTTGATCAAAACAGGTAAAATATTTTACATAAATGGCAGCCATGATAAAATAATGTAAATGGTACCCATTTTTTGGGACCTTAAAAGTTGAAGTGGGCCAAAGCCACCCCCGAAGGTTTGCATTTTTTCTTCATCAGTTTGAAAGACTTCAAATGTTCTATTTCTAATTTGGTAATTTAAATTCCAAGCAACTACACAAAAAAGGAAATAGTGCTATAACCGCCAAAAATGTCTGTCGCTTAGTGTTAGTGCGAACTACTCCCAGTCAACCGTGACCTAAACCCCCCAAAACATCCCCAATATGACCGTAAAATGTCCGCAGCAGTATGGCGTGATAATTTGTTGACTTACCGTCACACTATAAAAACACAAATGTTGTCACTTACCTGAAAATAAAATAAAAAAGAAAAACAATTAATGTTACCTTAACAATTATCCTTTTAGTACATGCATGTGTAAGTAAGGTGGTCGGGTCGAACGACTCCTCCTCCACTCTGTGTGGAAGGGTCGGTCGGTCATATGTCGTTAATTGCAGTATTAGATATTATTAAGAAAACATAACGAAGAAAATTAACAACACTCAGTATCATATACAGATATACATATATAAGCAAATATGTAATAAATATATGTACATTAGGATGGGTCACGAAAATAAAGGGTGATTTTTAAAAGCTATAGGAAAGTTAAAAAAAACACATAAAATTCAGAAAAATTCATGAAATCTTTATTTGAATCGATAGTACGGTCCATATAATTTAATTTTTGATGATTATTTCATGCAAATGTAGATATTGACTGCGCCTCAAATGGCCCATCCGCTTAGTCCAATTTTGGCATACTCTTTCCAACATTTCGGCCGGTATCTCACGAATAAATGCTTCAATGTTGTCTTCAAATGCGTCAATTGAAGCGGGCTTGTCTGTATAGACAAGAGCTTTAACATAGTCCCACAAAAAATAGTCTAAAGGCGTTAAATCGCACGATCTAGGCGGCCAATTGACCGGTCCCGAACGTAGAATAAAATGTTCACCGAACTCGCCTCTCAATAAGTCCATTGTTGCGCGTGCTGTGTGGCATGTGGCACCGTCTGGTTGAAAACACATGTCATGCAAGTCAAGCTCTTGCATTTTGGACAAAAAAAAAATTGGATATCATCTCACGGTAGCGCTCACCATTCACAGTTACTTTACGATTCGCATCAACTTTGAAGAAGTACGGTCCAATGATGCCACCAGCCCATAAACCGCACCAAACTGTGACTTTTTCTGGATGCATTGGTAGCTCTTGCAATGCTTCTGGCTGATATTCACTCCAAAATCGACAATTCTGCCTATTAACGTACCCATTGAGCCAAAAATGAACTTCGTCGCTGAACACAATTTTTCGGCCAATAAACTTTCTTAACAGAGCACGCATTTTGATAATAAAATTCAATAATATGCAAGCGTTGTTCGTTTGTAAGATGATTCATGGTTAAATTATAGACCAAACTGAAGATGTTTGACAGTGAAACAGAACACGAAACGTGCGTTAGCTGTTTAAACCAGTGTTGCCAAAAAGATAATAGCTAAAAAATCTCCCTTTAAATTGCAGCGGTCACCACCCAGAAATGAAGATTGGATTGTCAAGCCAAGGCCAAACTCCTGAAAACACCTCTAAAAATCATGTTTTTACCGTGTAATTTTTTTATGTTGCAGTTTTGCGCAATTTTTTTTTCTGAATTAATAGACCCTTGGAAGCACTTTAAATACAAATTTTTATTCTTGTTTTAGAATAACTCATTGGTAGATATATTGGCCGTTTATATTGATTTTTGTGGGTTTTCAAGGTGTCAGCTAAAAACTCATATTTCTTGGACACATTTTGTAAGAGGTGTAATGGAAAATAAATAGGAGGAATCAATACCTTTCAAATGATGTCTAAATGATGAATAACGGACGAAAAATGACGTCACTGACTTCATTTTTGTGAAATAATTTAATGCAGGCGATGGTTTTCGCAGTAAAAATGTTCAAACACTTTTTACAAAAATGAGCGCTGCGGCGTCAATTTTCTTCCGATGTTCATCATTTAGGCATCATTCGAAAGGTAGTGACTACAGCTATTTATTTATTATTATTATTATTTTATATTAATTATTATTTATTTATTAAAAAAAGTTTCGGTAGTCACTGTGAAAATTCACAAAAAATTACTATAAACGTCCAATAATTCGACCAATAATTTACTCTAAGACAAGAATCAACATTTTTATTTAAAGTGCTTTCAAGGGTCTATTATTTCAGTGCAATAAAAGATTTGGGAAAAAATGCAACACAAAAAAATTACACAGGAAAAACATGATTTTTAGGGTTATTTTCAGGCTTGATCTAGGAAGGAAATATTTTGCAAATGGTCATTAAACAATCCAAACTTTATTTTCGTGGGGTGACTGGAACTTGTTTTTTCCATTTGTATGGACGGCGACCCACCCTAATGTATATAAGCAAATATGTAATAAATATATGTACACATGTAAATATGGCCAGGGAATACAAACTTTTTATTAATAATATTGTTGTTTTTGAAATTCTTCAGTTATTTATTGATTTTATGTGTCAGTGCACAGTGGTTCCAAATCGATTTTTTAATTAATTCGGCAACTTTTGAAAGGAAAGAGATATTTTCACAAAATATCACGTGCTTAGAGAAGATGTGATGATTTGCAAAATTCAGGATCTCAAGTTGGTATGGAGGCTAACGGATGACCCTCTCATGCTGGTCACCTTGGTCATGTCACATTTTGAAATGATTGGCAAAAGTAGATATAAGGAATTAAATTTAAAGTAGGGCGGTCTAATTTGTGGTGAAGGTACTTGGAGGTTCGTATCACATGGTCCCAGCTTCCATATTTTTAAAACAATTATTATATTTGTAAATAAATTTGCATTCTATTAAATATAGATGAAAAATGGTCTTGAGCAAGGACAATACCCCAGTTCAAATCAAATATTGATTACAGACCAAAAAAAATACAAACGAAAAAACTAAAACAAATGAGCGTTGGCACGGCAGAAGTATTGCTATACCTGCATATACACATACTTACATATGCAACTCAATGAGATGCTTGTAAGATGGCATGTGTACTTTATTACTTGGTGCGATTTTTGCAAATGAAAATTCGGCAAGTGAGTTGTGCTTCTTGTTCGTTTGTGAGAATCATCTCCTTATAGAGGCCGGGTTTGATGTTGAAAAGTCGCTGCGAAGCCACTTGAAAAGACTTTTGACATGGTCGATATTATGATCGTGGTAGTCTGCAGCCAAGTAATAAATGTCAGCATGCCATTTGTAAATAAATTTGCATTCTATTAAATATGGATGCAAAATGGTCTTGAGCCAGGACAATATCCCAGTTCAAATAAACAATTATAAAAACATGATCAATTATCAAGTCGTAGTGGATCCCATGCACCTGGATAGAAGTTATAGAGGATTTAATATTACCTAGGATAGAGACAATTGTGTAAGAGATACAAGAAGGGGCGTGGCAAAAGCCTAAATTTTTTTTAGGTTTAAAGTGATTATGAAAACATTTTTAAATATCAAATTGCAAATGATTTTGACTACCCGTGTGGTAGTTATGTCGGTTTTATTGTAACCAAAGATTATGCCACTTTTTGTGGTAGGTACCAGAAGGGGTGTGGCAATATCGCCCATAGTCCATGTAAATGTAACCACTATAAAAGCGATACTAAATATCAAATTTCACAGTATTCCGATCATTCGTATAGAACACAGCTTTAATTTTACGTAGTTTTGCGTGATTTGGTGGGAGGTACTGGAAGGGGCGTGGCAAAACCTGTCATGTTTAGCACACTTAAAGTGATTATAAACAAAATTATCAAATGCCAAAATATAGCTGATTCCGAATATCCGTGTGGAAGTTATATGGGTTTTAATTTAACATTGGAATATGGGCTATTTGTGTGGGAGGTACCACAAGGGGCGTGGCAATTTCGCCCATAAAGTATATAAAGGGTGATTTTTTAAGAGCTTGATAACTTTTTTTTTTTTTAAAAACGCATAAAATTTGCAAAATCTCATCGGTTCTTTATTTGAAACGTTAGATTGGTCCATGACATTTACTTTTTGAAGATAATTTCATTTAAATGTTGACCGCGGCTGCGTCTTAGGTGGTCCATCCGCTTAGTCCAATTTTGGCATTTCCACGTTTTTGAGTAACAGAGACCCAATTGGTGCGAACGGCGACGAATCGAAAATTGGTAGTCATCATTAACACTGGCCGATACAGCTGCGATATTTTCTTCAGTTCGCACTCTACGTAAGCGTGTTGGTGGTTTAATGTCCAACAATGTTAAATTTGGTGCGAAATTTAGTCACAATAGCCCGAATAGCCGCTTCAGTGGGTCGATTAAACTGACCATAAAATGGAAGCGCGCAATGAACTTTCTTAACAGAGCACGCATTTTGATAATAAAATTCAATAATTTGCAAGCGTTGTTCGTTTGTAAGACGATTCATGATGAAATGTCAAAGCATACTGAGCATCTTTCTCTTTGACACCATGTCTGAAATCCCACGTGATCTGTCAAATACTAATGCATGAAAATCCTAACCTCAAAAAAATCACTCTTTATATATTCTGGGTCGTGGTAAAATTCTAAGACGATATAGCCATGTCCGTCTGTCTGTTGAAAGCACGATAGCGGCCGAACGAAATGAGCTAGGAGGTTCAAATTTTGCCTAAATGTGTCTTATGGTTGTAGATCGGTTGGAATTGAAAGTGGGGGAAATTGGCCCAGAGGGAAATTTTTTTCCCTCACAAGGACTGATACCCCTAATATTTGGAGTATTTCCGCATGTTTTTTGAACATATTAGCTTGTATTTACTTGATATTTGCAAATCGCAGTCCCTTTATAGCATAAAATGGTTTTTTATTTGTAGGGGGCGAAATGGGACAAAAAGGGATAAAAATGGTACCTATCAAACGACAACAGATAGAAACACGAAATTTGGCATGTACATTCCTCTAATAGAGTACATACATAATATAAGAGTATATTTTATAAATTCGTACTTTTAAGGGGTTAAATGGGGATAGAGGGATAAAAATAGTACCAACATAACGGCTGCACCTAGAATAATGAAATTCGATGTATACATTCCTCTGATTGCGTAGACGCGTAAAATAAAATAACTTTCCAAATTTCGTACTTTTTGGGGTTCAAATGGAAAAAGGGTCATATAGAAAAATGTAAAAGCGCGACCCCTACGTTCGGCATAAAAAAATAAAAATTTTTTTTTGAAACTACCTTTCAATAATACTTCATATTCGAAGGTGTACGGCGAACTTTTTTTTTGAGGTACGCCCTAGTGTACATCCCTCTAATTGTGTAGATACGTAAAATAAAGAGATTTTAGATAGTCGTACTCTTGAGGGGACAAAACTGGAAAAAGGGGATAAAAATGGTACCAACAAAATGGCCGCTGATAGAATCATGGAATTCGGTGTATTCCTCTGACTGCATAGCCACGTCAAATAGAGGGATTTTTCGAAATTCTCCGTGATGGAGGGTATATAAGATTCGGCCCGACCGAACTTAACGCCTTCTTACTTGTTCTGTCTCAAATGATATATACCCTCCTACTCTGTAGAGTGAGGGTATAAAAATGTGTGTCCAAATTCAAATCCTCAGCAGATTCTTGCCATTTGCTCACTTATGTAAAATACAGATATGCTTGACTCAAATGCATATATTTTGTATGTTGCCACTGTATCTTGACTGTATGTGCTGTGCTGACTGGCATAATTACCATGATCAAATTTCTCAGCATTTGTAAACACATTTGTTGGCATTTCGTAAAAAATCTGGTCTCTTGTTATCAAATTAAGACCTAATTTTGCATTGTTGGCATATTCCGCAGTCTGTCAAACAATTAGCATTTGCATATTTGTTCTTGTTGATTTTTCTTTTCATAAAATTGAATTTGTTTATATTTTGAGTAAGAATATACAATTTTACGATATTACGATGAATTATGCAAAAAAGGAAAATAATTATGACAATACTAAACAACTTAAGCGACTGAAATTTAAAGTTTTGTAGTTGAAGTTTTCAACTCTGTAGGTGTAAAAGGGGTTAAAAAATAAATACTGAAAGAATTTACCTTCGTAATAGTAATAATATTTAGAAGTAATTTTGAATTCACTTTGTAGGTGTTGTTGAGTCAAACAAGAATCTGTGTGTGAAATTTTACAAACAGCCCCAATTATTATCAACCGAACCATGTATATGGTGGGCCATTTAACATTTTAAATTTGAATTACCGATTACTTTGACTATGAAAGGTAGAAGAACAGTCATTTTTATACCCGCCACCTCCAGGATGGGGGTATATTCACTTTAGCATTCCGTTAGTAACACCTTAAAATATTCATCGGAGACCCCATAAAGTATATATATATTCTGGGTCCTGGTAAAATTCTAAGACGATATAGCCATGTCCGTCTGTCTGTTGGAAGCACGCTAGCTTCCGAACGAAATGAGCTAGGAGGTTCAAATTTTCCCTAAATGTGTCTTATGGTTGCAGATCGTTTGTGATTGAAAGTGGGCGAAATCGGACCAGAGGGAAAAAATTTTCCCTCACAAGGACTGAAAATACCCCTAATATTTAGAGTATTTCAGCATGCTTTTTGAATATGTGACGCGCAAAATAGTAAGGGACCTAAGGGTAAAAACCGGTTTTGTTCAGGAGAGTCATTTTAAAGATTTAAATACGTGTATCTTTGGTGTACCATCACTTCATAAAACGCGCGTATCTCTGGTAGGGAACACTTTTGGGGCATGGGATCGGTCTCATGCGATGTTGTCCACATCAAAAAAAAAAGTGAAAATTGATTTTATTACCCTTATGTCCCTTTCTCTATGCGCTGTCACATATGTCAGCTTGTATTTACTTGATATTTAGAATGCACATTCTCCTTATAACATAAAAGCGCACCATAAAGGGCAAAAAGGGATAAAAATGGTACCTATCCAACGACAACAGCTAGAAACACGAAATTCGGTTTGTACATTCATCTAATTAAGTAAATGCATAATATAAAAGTATTTTTTCCAAATTCGTACTTTTAAGGGGTAAAATGGTAATAGGGGGATAAAAATGGTACCAACCAGACGGCTGCATCTAAAATAATGAAATTCGGTGTATACATTCATCTGATTGCGTAAACACGTAAAAGAAACGGATTTTTCGAAATTCGTACTTTTTGGGGTTAAAATAGGAAAAGGGGATAAAAATAGTACCAATCAAATGGCCACAGCTAGAGTCATGAATACATTCCTCTGACTTTCAAGGGATACAATGCACACTGGTCCCAAATCCATTTTTTATGGCATAAAGTCGAAAAATAAACATACAGTCTTGTAATTTTGCACATTTGCTAGACATATCATACGCAAAAAATAAAATTGGGCCGATCGGACCACGCCCACTACCACCTCCCATATAAACTCAATATATAACCAACATAATTGCTTAAAAGAATGAAGAGTTGTTTATTTTGACGAAATGTGTTTTTCTAAACATTATTACAAAAGCTAAATATATCATACAAATAGTGTACTTTAAACTGCAATTTAAATAATTATTTCAAGAAATAAAGTAAAATGCATACATGTGTACAAAAAGGTGAATGATTTTGTATACCATTTTAAAGGTATTTTCAATACCTTTTAAATAAAATATTGACGGGTCTCGTACACAAAACTAATTCAGAGATATAATCATATATATGTCTATGGCTAATCGAAAACTGTGCTAAAATAAAATGACAATTTTTGGAGTTTGCCGAAAATTGCTGACGAGATATTAATTCCACCATAAACTACAACCTCAGACGAACACTTTCACATTTACACTTTGAGTCAAGTTGAGTCATACATATAACTTTTGGTCCACGACATTTATAGATTATGTTCTCTACAAATCACAAAATTACAATACCTATGAATACTTTCAAGACCACAATAATCATAAAATGTTAAATATAATTTTCCAACTACTAATTCTTGCCGTCAATTTTCATAATATAGTCACTTTATTATTTTCTTTTTAAGTCTTGATTTTAATTAATTTGTAAAACTGCTTTATATCAAAATTAATCACTTTTTTTTGTTTTTAAGTACCATTCAGGCTTGTGGTGTTGCCACCTAATTTTCTCCAGTATAATTTCTTGATTGCTTGGAGTGCTGCCATTAAGAAAATATATACACATTTACCACATTCCAATTATAATTTTTTTGAATTTTTGCCAAAAAAAAATGGATTTGGGACCATAGTGCAATGGTAAGAAAGGGATACAAATGGTACCAACTAAACGTATAAAGCCAGAACGACGAAATTTGGTGTCTATATCCATTTAAATGCGTATAAGGAGATCTTCGAAATTCGTACTTTTAAGTGGGTTAAATAGGAAAAGGGGATAAAAATGGTACCAACGGCTCCGGCAAGAATGATGAAATTGTGTAGACATGTAAAATAAAGAGATTTTCAAAAGAGGTACTTTTAATAGGGTAAAATGAAGAAAGGGGATAAAAACGGTACCAACCAAATGGCCGCAGCTAGAATCTTGGAATTCGGTGCATACATTCATCTGAATACAAATTCGTAAATTTTTACTTGTAAGGCAAAAATGGGTATAATCATGAAGTTTAGTTTGTCTTGGACTGTGTACGTCAAAAATAATGGATATTCATTTCTATACTTTTGGAATTAAAATAGGATGGAAATACAACCAACCACAAGACTGTAGCAGAAAATGCACCACTATTCCCAATACTATTATTAATCTTAATGAAGATTCTTAATTAATATTTTTGAAGATTATATTTATATTTATTTTATTTTAGAATTAACCTGAAGTATAATTTTTATATATATAGTATAAATACATTGTTAGCCTTGCCTTATAAGCTTGGTTGAAAAATTTTATAATTGTATATTTATTTATAAAATTATTTTTTCAATATTTTTTATTTGTTTTAGTTTGTTTATATTAAAAAATTTAACATTTTCCTGTAATGTTAAAGCACCTCAACGAAAATCGACAGCCTCTGTGGAATGCCATCCATGGTGGAGGGTCAGACCGAACTTAGCGCCGTTTTTACTAGCTTTCTTATAGGTGATGTTGTTTAAAACAACAATCTGTGTGTGAAACTTCACATAACACCTTTCCGCCCTTAAAATCCTTTAACTTAGTTTTTTATCAACCGGACCATGTATATTTAAGAAACCTTAAGAAATCTGTGTACATTTGTCCAACAAAACCTTCTTTTAAGTATTTTTCAATTCTGACCATGTTTTTATATCTTATTTTGAAAGGACTCTGTGCTATTTTTGGTATGTTTCACTAAAACTTATCTTAAATTTCACAAATTTGAGGTTCATCAAAAATAATAAAACATATAAAAACGTTAAATAAGGGCATGGTGACTTTTAATAAAATAAATCCAAATTGTGGAACACATTTTCCCCACCTTGGGAATTTATTTTTGAAAAATGTTTAATATTTTGTTACTAATCAACTTTGCTAGCCTTTACGAATTTACAGAGAAATTTAATAAAAATTTCCTCCCGACCGAGAAATGAAAATGACTTGGAAAAGAAAAACTCTTATCACTCCTTTCCATCAATAAGCGACGAAAATGTAGCGTAATTTATGAAAAATTCCTTTTTTGGGGAATTTTTGTTTTATTTTAGGACTTTTGGTCTAGTTTGTAGAACAAAATATAACAAATAAGGGCCGTTTTAGTCCCGTTTGTGCAGAAGCACAAAAATACCTCTAAAACAACGTTTTAACAGGTCAAAATTTTGTTATAAAATATTACTATAGGTCTATGAGTACAGCCATACTCAACTTAAATGCCAGACATAAACGAAACCTTAAAATTCATTTTAGGGTTAATTTCGTACCTTTTTCGGAAAACTGTTCCAAAAAACTGAATTTTGGGATGGTGGTGTGAATGGAAAGAATATTCAACGCCAAATTGCATATACCCCACTGTGCATTGCATTGCAGTTGATAAACAAGCAACTATTGTTTACAATATTGCAATCATGCATCATCATCTTTCATTAACAACAAAAGTTCCCGGAACTATGTACGTCTATAATTCAAATGTGTTTTCCTAACTCATTCGTATAAGAGTCATTCCATGTCAAAACGGATAACAAAATTTGCACATGACAGTTGAAAAAATGTTATTGAAAAATGGCATAAGATGGCTTGTGTACTTTATTACTTGGTGCGATTTTTTAAACGCATATACGGCAAGTGTGTTGTGCTTCTCGTTCGTTTGTGAGAATCATTTCCTTATAGAGGGTTCGATGTTGAAAAGTCGCTGCGAAGCCACTTGACAAAACAGTTGACATGGTCGAAATCATGATCGTGGCAGTCTGCAGCCAATTAATAAATGTCACCATGCCATTTGTAAATAAATTTGCATTCTATTAAAAAAAACGGTCTTGAGCCAGGACAATATCCCAGTGCAAATCAGTTATTGAAAAATCTTTAAATTTTATTTGCGGAATTATAGGCATTTGAATTTCAACAAAAACTAGAAAATTCTGCTGATATGTATATATTCAAATCTTCGTATTTCACAATACATTAAAGCGTTTTTGAAGTTCTATATCATGTCTTAGATTTACTTCTATTTACTCAGGTTCGATATCAATTTTCCTTTTGTTTTCTTATGAGAGTTTTTTTGTAATACCTATACCATGTTTAAATAACTTTTGTCTGAAAATACAAATTTCTGCAAATACAGTTGGGACAATTCTACAATCCGGAAAAGTTACCTAACAATTGCACTTAACCAAGGTAATTATTTATTAATAAAAGAATTAAATACATATAATTATGTATTAATTTATAGAATTTCCGATTGATATCACATCAATGTATTGTCGTCATATACTTTCGGACAAACTATGCATTCCTAACTATGGGGGGATAAAATGATTATTATTATTATTATTATTATTATGCTTGACACACCTTGTAATAACGTGTATTGCTCCGATTGTTTCACAGATAGTCACACCAACATATAACGATGATGATAAATTTAATTAATAAAATAAAGGAAAGGTCAGGGTTGGGATATGATGGCATGTACACAGCCAACCACCCCCTCTACTACTACCCTCATTAAAATGTGAACCTAATGTACAATAAATACCAACCTTTTATCATATATTTATGTGAAGTACAACCATTTAAATATTATTATAATATGGATAATTAATAGCCACAAATATAATAAATCAAATTTTTCGAATATTGAAATGCTGAAAAATATATCGTGGTTTAGAATAACTAATATTTAATGTTTATTTATGAAATTACTAGCTGAACCCCGCCCGCTTCGCCAGGCAAAAAAAAAAAACAAATGATAAAATTAAAATCAGGTTTCATATTGATATTATCGTGGTCAGTAGTAAAGGGTGATTTTTTAAGAGCTTGATAACTTTTTTTTAAAAAAAAAACGCATAAAATTTGCAAAATCTCATCGGTTCTTTATTTGAAACGTTAGATTGGTCCATGACATTTACTTTTTGAAGATAATTTCATTTAAATGTTGACCGCGGCTGCGTCTTAGGTGGTCCATCCGCTTAGTCCAATTTTGGCATTTCCACGTTTTTGAGTAACAGAGACCCAATTGGTGCGAACGGCGACGAATCGAAAATTGGTGGTCATCATTAACACTGGCCGATACAGCTGCGATATTTTCTTCAGTTCGCAGTCTACGTAAGCGTGTTGGTGGTTTAATGTCCAACAATGTAAATTTGGTGCGAAATTTAGTCACAATAGCCCGAATAGCCGCTTCAGTGGGTCGATTAAACTGACCATAAAATGGAAGCGCGCAATGAACTTTCTTAACAGAGCACGCATTTTGATAATAAAATTCAATAATTTGCAAGCGTTGTTCGTTTGTAAGACGATTCATGATGAAATGTCAAAGCATACTGAGCATCTTTCTCTTTGACACCATGTCTGAAATCCCACGTGATCTGTCAAATACTAATGCATGAAAATCCTAACCTCAAAAAAATCACTCTTTATTTACAATATATGTATGCAAGTAGATAATATTCAAACGATGAAGACAAATTGTAATATTTGATTACTTTTAAAGAAGAAAAATCAAGAGTTCGATTTAATATTGACACAGCGATAATTCGATAGATGAAAACCGGAAGTTTAAAAGATTACAATGCATTTTTCAAAAGTAGAAGAAAGCAAAATGATTTTTAACAAAAATCATGATTTGTAAAATTTTGTGACATTCCCATTTTTCTACAGGAAGGGCTATAACTTCTACAATTTTTCATAGATTACAAATAGACCTTATTTTCTTTGCCACGATGCCAGCTATCGTAAAATAAAATATATTATTTTATATAATTTGTAAAAACGCCCACGGGAACAAAAATTATCTTGAACACTTCTAATATAGCGAGAATTAGACATAGAATCGGGTGCTAATCTTATATTTCTAATATGAGAGTACAAAATTGGAAGTTTCGGCGAAAATGATAATTAGCAAAACACTCTACAGAGTAGGAGGGACCGACAAAAAGTGTAACTCATTAAAGGAGCGACGTAAGACACTACGTATGTTTGGACCAAATCAGTTTCAAGACTTTTTAAGCTGTTTGAGCCATGTACGTCGGTCTGTCTGGCTAGTGTACACGATAACTTTCGAAAGGACAGATATAACTTTTATACGGCTGATCGGAATTAGAGATGGGCGCGGCTCACGTGAATTGCGAGAATCACGTGATTCACGCGTGAATCACGCGTGATCGTGAGCAAAATTTATTTTACTCACGTGAGCGTGCGTGAACGTGAGCAACGAAAAAATGTTCGTGCGTGAATGTGCGTGAGTATAATTTCTGCGTGATTCACGTGATTTTTTCGTGAGTGACACATATTGATTTATTTTTTTTTTTTTCATTTTATTTCGTTTACAAATTCGAAATTTTCCATTCAAAATAAAATTCATATATATACATATATTTATTTCTAAAACAAAGTGTTTAATGCACGAATAATTTCTAATTTTTCTATTATTTAAGCAAGTATTGCTTGTGTCAACACTATGCCCTGCATTTATATGGTGTTAGTGTTATAGTGTTAGTTCACTTCAAATCACATAAGTGATATCGGTGTATATGCTTTGTTCTCTACTTGAATTTTATGTCAGTGTCCCATTTTTTAACTCTGCAAGTTTTAATACTATTTTAAAAATGTGAATTTAAGACAAACCTCAGCGATTTAATTAATATAATCTTCGGATTTGCGAGGTGTTACTCACTTCGATTTAGAATAGGAAATAAAGGGGATAAAGCATATATTATTTTCTTTGTGGAAATTGTTTGCGTGATTTACGTGAATCACGTGATTCACGCGTGAATCACGCGTGGTTGTGAGCAAAATTTTCTTTTACTCACGTGAGCGTGCGTGAACGTGAGGAACGAAAAAATCTTCGTGCGTGAACGTGCGTGATTCAATTTTTTTCCTTCGTGAGCGTGCGTGAACGTGAGCCAATAATCACTCACGCGCCCATCTCTAATCGGAATACCCTGAAATTTGACCTTTGGCAATGATTTTATAGACCTTGGAATATGGGCGAAAAAGGGTGTGGCAACCCCTTCAGGTACCTCCCACACAAATTGGCATAAGCTCTGGTTAAAATGAAAGTGATCAAACTTCCATACAAGCGATTCATAAAAGGTTTTTCATAAATTTAGTAAAAAGTAGAAAATAAATGAAAAATAATGGTTATGCTAAGGGTATCATGCATTAGGTTTATGATTGTATCCAACCATAATATGATTATATAATATTATCATACTACTATTGCAAGTAATTATAAAACTACTATTACTCACACTACCACTGCCATGATTCCCAGCCTGTGACAGCTTCGCACGCATCTAAGGTGACATGTATGTTTTATTACTTGATGCGACTTTTTTCACTGATATTCGGAAGGTGAGTTGTACTTCTCATTCGTTTGTTATAATCATTTACTTAATAAGTGGCTGAGAAGCCACCTGATGAAGGCTGTCCTTCAAGGAAATTGCTTCTAATTTCATATAAAATCTTTAAAAATCTCTAAGGTTTTAATAAAGAAAAAAGTACATATTCGAGTTTTATACCCTCCACCTACAGGTATCGACCTGAGTATATATTCTTGATCGTCATAAAATTCTAATTTAATCTATGTAAATCTAATCTAGGTAAAATAGGAAAAAGGGGATAAAAATGGTACCAACAAAATGGCCGCAGCTAGAATCATGGAATTCGGTGTATACATTCCTCTGACAGCATAGTTGTTTTGGTTTGGCTATATTAAACAAATTATATTTTTCTGTAATATTACTGCACTTCTTCGAAAATCGACAGTCTCTGTGGAATGTACTCCATGGTGGAGGGTATATAAAGTTCGGCCCGGCCGAACTTAATGCCGTTTTTACTTGTTTAAAATAAATTTGTATTAGCCACTTGAAAAGACTTTTGACATGGTCGAAATCATGATCGTGGTAGTCTGCAGCCAAGTAATAAATGTCACCATGCCATTTGTAAATAAATTTGCATTCTATTAAATATAGATGCAAAATGGTCTTGAGCCAGGTCAATATCCCAGTTCAAATTTCCAATAACTTCGAAATTCTTTGTCCTATTTTCGTTTTTAATGGCTCGCTGGAAAAGTTAGAATGAAATAATTAAATAACTTAATTTTGCCTGCAATTACGTTTATAACTGTTAACTGTTGTGGAGTAAGTACCAGGAACTCCATCATGAAACTTATGGAGCGTCTTAGTAACACTATTATTTATTTAAAAAAAATCGCAGAAGTACTTTTTTGTTTATTAAAAACGTAATTAAGAAAAAAAATATAAAAATATATTTTTAAGATTTGACAATTTTATACTAAAAAATTATATTTGTATCTCCTACCACAAAAAGATCTTTTATACCCTCCACCTCCAGGATGGGGGCATACTAACTTTGTCATTCCGTTTGTAACACCTTGAAATATCGACCTGAGACCCTATAAAGTATATATATTCTAGATCGTCATAAAATTCTAAGACGATCTAGCCATGTCCGTCCGTCCATCCGTCTGTTGAAAGCACGCTAGCATCTAAACGAAAGGAGCTAGGACATCAAAATTTTCCATAAATGTGTCTTATAGTCGTAGATCGGTTGGGATTGCAACTGGGCGAAATCGGTCCAAAAGGAAAAAAATTTCCCTCACAAGGACTGAAAATACCCTAATAATCCCTTATATTTTACAGTATTTAGGCATGTTTCTTCAATATGTCTGCTTGTACTTATATTGGGTATGCGCATTCCCCCTATAACAAAAAGTGCTTCTCATTCGTAGGGGATTAAATGGGACAACAAGGGATAAAAATGGTACCTATCAAAGGACAACAGCTAGAAACACGAAATTTGGTGTGTAGGTTCCTTTAATTAAGTAGATATATAATATAAAAGTATTTTTTCAAAATTCGTACTCTTAAGGGGTAAAATGGGGCAAAAAGGGATAAAACTGGTACCAACAAAACGGCAGCAGCTAAAATAATGAAATTCGGTATATACATTCCTCTAATAAAACAAAACAAATAGATTTTTCGAAATTCGTACTTTTTGGGGTTAAAATGGAAAAAGGGGATAAAAATTGTACCAACCAAATGACCGCGTGAGTCATGAAGTTCGGGTATACATTCTTCTGACTGCGTAGACACAAAAAATATAAAGGTTTTTCCAAATTCGTACTTTCAAGGGCTACAAAAGGGAACAGAGGAATAAAAAAGGTATCAACTAAACGGCTACAGCTACAATGATGAAATTCGGTGTGATAAAATGAGAAAAAGGGGATAAAAATGGTACCAACCAAATGACCGCAGCTAGAATCATGGAATTCGGTGTACACATTCGTCTGACAGCATAGACAAGCGAAATAAAAACAATTTTCCAAATAGGTTAGGTTATCTTGCACTTTGTACGTGTGAGATAATGGTTTTTCAAAATGTTTACTTTTGGAATTAATATTTTTATTTGTTTGGTTTGGCTATATTAAAAATTTTACATTTTCCTGTAATGTTACTGCACTTCTACGAAAATCGACAGCCTCTGTGGAATGCAATCCATGGTGGAAGGCATATATAAAGTTCGGCCCGGCCTAACTTATCGCCGTTTTTACTTGTTAAAATATCCTTATGACAAAATTCTCATATTATGCCTCATATTTTTCGAAAATCGGCAGAGGTAGCTTTATTTTGCGTATTCAGAAATACATATTTCCCAACCTTCATTAAAATCGGGCAAAATTTCTGTTCCGTTTCACATGAAATTAGTCTAAATTAAAATGATCCCTTTAAAAAGCAAAAAAATCTATTCAATGGTAATTATATTGTCGTGCGATGTAGGGTGTCTCCTGTAGCCGGTCTCGCCTTTTCAGTTCTTTTACTACTTGTTTATCTGCCACATCTGTCATTATTGATTACACAATGGGAATGGGAAATGCTGCTGCAGATAAGTGCTGCTAATTTGCATACACAACAATCTGATCAAATCCCCCGTTGCATTAAAGCTATGTCTATGCTTTATTATGTTAAGTTGATGTGCCGTTGATCGCTCACTAAAGCTCTCAATACTTTCCAACGCTCTGCACACAAGCACCGGATCAAAGTCAAAGCAAGTCAAGCTCTTATCGACAACAAGAAAGCTTTCACATTTATTAACCATGCTCAGGTGTAGTGACGTGTGTGTATACACATATGTATGTTGGACCCCAAAAAAAAGCTAGAGCTTTTGTCAAATGTGCTAAGTGTGCATGGTCTTATTATAAATACATATGTGTCAAGTTCTTTAATTGTTGCTAATTAATTTCACTTTTAGTCGATTATATTCACCTCTGCCCCTTGCGTTCCGGCACAATTGATTTGACAAATCCCATCTCTGTCATGGATAAATGTCAGCTGTGCGCTGAGCACCGAACTATCATGCATTCCCTCTCTCACAGAGATTTGCCATGACATCGAGCAACGATTACACAAGTTGAGTAGATTTTGATATTTAGTTCTTCTAACATCCACATGAATTGTTGTGTCAACAATTGTTGAGATATTTCTCTGCCATTGGCCAAGTGGTAAATGTGAGGATACGTAAATAAATCGAACATAGAACTACTCTTTGTTTTTCAGAACAAGACTATGAAGCTATAAGCAGACTAATTACATTGATGTGTGCACTGGTGTGGGTCGAAATTCGAACCGACACATTAGTATCCAATATCTTTTTTAATTTGCTCAATTAAAATAGTTATTTGGCAATTATTGAAATAGTTGACTTTATCATAAAAATAAATATTTTTCTAATGATGAGTAAAGAAGAACAAAAGTATCAACAAAGGAACAATCATAGCATAGCATCAAATCTTCTTAGTGGTAACGAATAATCAAGTTCTGAAACAATGATAAAAATACCAAAGAAGACTTTTAGCAGTTTGAAAATTGCTGTGCGGTTCATGACGTAATTATTATATTTTAATTTCGTTTGTTTTGCTCTTATGTCCAATTGTCTATCAGTCTTCACATCCTAAGGGGCGTATTCGGCCATTCTGACCTCAATCGCCACAGTGGTTGACGAAAATCACTAAATATACAATATCTATCTATTTTGGGAGTAGCAAAGAATGCCCTTGGGGGATATCAAATTAAATTTTATTTATATCTTCAGCAATTTTTTGAAAGAAAAGTAGTTTGTACATTAGGCTTCCTTAATAAATCTAACTCCAAAAATTATTGTAAAATCATCAACGGTGTACATTACCTAAACAATGCAAATACTTTTGTTGAAACCACCGCCAAGTTTTTCGTAAAATAGTCACCCATCTGACAGCCCTTTATTTCGGGTTTCCCTCGGATATGATAAGTGATTTATTGCATTATTTACATATATTTACCATATGGCACACCCACAAGATAAACATGCTTTCATTCGTAATAAAGCTTGTTTATTTTTGTTTGAAAACATGGGAGAATGCAAGCAATGTTCAAATTGTTCTCCGCGGAAAATACACAAACACATTGAACGACTGACTGTATCCACAAAGCATCAAGGTCAAGGTTCAGGGCGTGAAGATATGCGTTGTAATCGCTGAATGTTGTTAAAACGAAACAAAATAAAATAAATTTGGAATTTAAAAAGAATTTTCAATGTCCGCTAGACTAAAAATACAACAATACCACAAGCGTGATTATTATCAAATAGCAGATCAATTAATCAATTAATCAATTAATCAATTAATCAATTAATCAATTAATCAATTAATCAATTAATCAATTAATCAATTAATCAATTAATCAATTAATCAATTAATCAATTAATCAATTAATCAATTAATCAATTAATCAATTAATCAATTAATCAATTAATCAATTAATCAATTAATCAATTAATCAATTAATCAATTAATCAATTAATCAATTAATCAATTAATCAATTAATCAATTAATCAATTAATCAATTAATCAATTAATCAATTAATCAATTAATCAATTAATCAATTAATCAATTAATCAATTAATCAATTAATCAATTAATCAATTAATCAATTAATCAATTAATCAATTAATCAATTAATCAATTAATCAATTAATCAATTAATCAATTAATCAATTAATCAATTAATCAATTAATCAATTAATCAATTAATCAATTAATCAATTAATCAATTAATCAATTAATCAATTAATCAATTAATCAATTAATCAATTAATCAATTAATCAATTAATCAATTAATCAATTAATCAATTAATCAATTAATCAATTAATCAATTAATCAATTAATCAATTAATCAATTAATCAATTAATCAATTAATCAATTAATCAATTAATCAATTAATCAATTAATCAATTAATCAATTAATCAATTAATCAATTAATCAATTAATCAATTAATCAATTAATCAATTAATCAATTAATCAATTAATCAATTAATCAATTAATCAATTAATCAATTAATCAATTAATCAATTAATCAATTAATCAATTAATCAATTAATCAATTAATCAATTAATCAATTAATCAATTAATCAATTAATCAATTAATCAATTAATCAATTAATCAATTAATCAATTAATCAATTAATCAATTAATCAATTAATCAATTAATCAATTAATCAATTAATCAATTAATCAATTAATCAATTAATCAATTAATCAATTAATCAATTAATCAATTAATCAATTAATCAATTAATCAATTAATCAATTAATCAATTAATCAATTAATCAATTAATCAATTAATCAATTAATCAATTAATCAATTAATCAATTAATCAATTAATCAATTAATCAATTAATCAATTAATCAATTAATCAATTAATCAATTAATCAATTAATCAATTAATCAATTAATCAATTAATCAATTAATCAATTAATCAATTAATCAATTAATCAATTAATCAATTAATCAATTAATCAATTAATCAATTAATCAATTAATCAATTAATCAATTAATCAATTAATCAATTAATCAATTAATCAATTAATCAATTAATCAATTAATCAATTAATCAATTAATCAATTAATCAATTAATCAATTAATCAATTAATCAATTAATCAATTAATCAATTAATCAATTAATCAATTAATCAATTAATCAATTAATCAATTAATCAATTAATCAATTAATCAATTAATCAATTAATCAATTAATCAATTAATCAATTAATCAATTAATCAATTAATCAATTAATCAATTAATCAATTAATTAATTAATCAATTAATCAATTAATCAATTAATCAATTAATCAATTAATCAATTAATCAATTAATCAATTAATCAATTAATCAATTAATCAATTAATCAATTAATCAATTAATCAATTAATCAATTAATCAATTAATCAATTAATCAATTAATCAATTAATCAATTAATCAATTAATCAATTAATCAATTAATCAATTAATCAATTAATCAATTAATCAATTAATCAATTAATCAATTAATCAATTAATCAATTAATCAATTAATCAATTAATCAATTAATCAATTAATCAATTAATCAATTAATCAATTAATCAATTAATCAATTAATCAATTAATCAATTAATCAATTAATCAATTAATCAATTAATCAATTAATCAATTAATCAATTAATCAATTAATCAATTAATCATTTAATTTGATATCAAATTTAAATATTGATAACTTCAATATTGGACGTTGTCAATTATTTATTTGACTATCATACATACATAAGGTAAATAATGTCATTCTCCTGATTAGCACCTGCTTATTGCTGTTACAATCGATTTGTTTGTTCTTTTGCGGAGCTTTATTCCCACAACAAACCATTTTCCATCTCTGGTGCGATCTCTTGTATCGCAATATGTAGGCAGCTCTCACGAATTTCAAACAAAAAAGCTTTAGGTTCAGGTTTTTCTAATTTATGTAGACGCTGCCGCAGCCTTCGCCGTCGTCGTCGTCGTCGCTGTTCATGATTTTGTTGTTGATGTTGATGTTATTCATAGTCAAAATAAATAACAAACTTTTAGTTTCATTCAATCAGCAACGTGTTGCACGTTGTCGCTCACGTCTTTTCGGTTCAGTTCTCTGCAAATTCGTTAGACTAAAACGCAGACCACAAAAAGAGGCATTTGAGATCAAATACAACCCGTGCGGTTGCATAAAGCCCAAAACCCCTCCGCCAGCCAGCTAGCCCAGCGCAAAATTTCCCATCACTCGCGCGGTGCGATTTATGTTTCAGTTTGTTTTTTTTTGGTTTCGAATATTTTATTTAGTCTTAATTGCAATGCTCAGAGAAAAACAACGCGACGCAACCATACAAAGTAGTGATTTCAAAAAAGAAAAAAAAAACGTGAAAATTTCCGCATTAATGCCATAAAAAAATATTGAAAGGCAAATTATATAGAAAAAACCCAACTACATATTTGAAATTGCCATAGAGTGGAAAGAAAACTAGTTTGGTCGGTCGGTACTTCTTGAAGGTATTCGCTCGCCGAGCCGCCTCGTGCAATCACACGTCCCACAACTTTAGTATTAATTTCAATTTCAACACAAATATGCTGATGTGATGAGATGAAGGGAAGTGAAGTGATGTGATGTGGAGTGTAAATAACTAAAATTGCAGTGCTTCCGCAAAGTGATCAGTCGAAGCCTTTCTTCTTCAACAACCACAAAAATTGACGATCATCACTGAGCAATTAGTCAAAATTAAACCTGAAGGTTAGTTAGTTCGTTATTAGTGCAAGTGTTTTTAATTTTGAAACAAAAGAACAACGTCGTCGTTGCTGTCATGACAACAAAGCCAACCACACAACGAGTACCCAAACATTTATTGTAGTTGAAGCGGATCAAGAATCACGAAAAGCTAATGGTAGGTAGGTGGGGTTGCGTATGATTTATATGATGAAGATTTGTTCAACATATAAATTGCTATCGTTGTTTGAAATGCCAACGGGCATCATAATCAACAACACGATAATATGTAGTAATCAAAATCCGTATCATGATTGATAACATTGTAGTTTTGAAGTGTACTAAGTAAATGCGTCTAAATTTAATAATCATAAATAATTTTATTAGAGTGTTATGTTGGAAAAAATGGGAAAAAATAATAATTATTCATTTTATTTTTATTTTTTTAAACACAAAAAAATTAAAAAAAAATAAAATACAAAAATAAATAAAACAAGTGGAAAAGAGATATTTAAAAATAACAAAATTCAACAAGAACGACAAAAATATTTTTTCGTATTTATCAAAACAGGAAAATAACAATAATCACATGTTTGTTTTGTATAAAAATAGAAAAAAAAAACATTTTTTCTGGAAAATTACTATTTAAAAAATTCCAACAAATCAGAAAATTTTAAGGGCTACATATAACCAAATTTGAGCCGATTTCTGAAATTATTTGTATACACTCCACGAGAGTGTTATGTCTTTGTGCATTTGTTTGTAACACCCAAAGGAAGGGAGATAGACCCAATATTAATTATACCGATCGACTTAGAATCAATTTTTGAGTCGATTTAGCAATGTCCGCCTGTCTGTCTATCTGTCCGTCCATCTACTCTTGTAATCACGATACAGGTCGCAAGTGTAGCCAGAACCAAATTAAACTTTGCACAACGAAATTTTTCGGGACAAGGACGAACGCTATTTAATTTGAAGAAAATCGGTTCAGATTTAGATATAGCCCCCATACGAATTGCACTCCCGATTTGACTTTTTTCACTCTAGATACCACATATTGTATCAGATTGTCTTCAAATTTGGCAAAACATCTTATATTTCAACTAGAAACACCTGTGGTAAAAATGGGGCAGATCGGTTCAGATTTATATGTAGCTCACATACAAATTTCGCTCCCGATTTGACTTTTTTCGCTCTAGAAACCACATATTTTAACAGATCTTCTTCAAATTAGGCGAAATATATTATATTTGTCCTAGAAACACCAATAGTGAAAATGGTCAGATAGGTCAGAAATAGTCAGATCGGTTCAGATTTACATATAGCTCCCATACGAATTCCACTCCCGATTTTACTCTTTTCACTCTAGACACCACATATTTTAACAGATGTTCTGCAAAATTTACAAAACATATTGACATATACACATACTTACATATGGAGCTCAATGAGATGCTTGTAAGATGGCATGTGTGCTTTATTACTTGGTGCGATTTTTTAAACGCAAATTCGGCAATTGAGTTGTGCTTCTCGTTCGTTTGTGAGAATCATCGTATAGAGGCGAAGCCACTTGAAAAGACTTTTGACATGGTCGAAATCATGATCGTGGTAGTCTGCAGCCAAGTAATAAATGTCAACATGCCATTTGTAAATAAATTTGCATTCGATTAAATATAGATGCAAAATGGTCTTGAGCTTGGACAATATCCCAGTTCAAATCAAAACATATTATATTTCAATTAGAAACTCCTGTGGTGAAAATGTGTTAAATCGGTTCAGATTTATATATAGCTCCCATACAAATTACGCTTCTGGGTTGACTTTTCCGCTCTAGAAACTACATATTTTATTAGATTGTTTTCAAAATTGGCAAAACATCTTATATTTAAACTAGAAACACCTGTGGTGAAAATATGTCAAATCGGTTCTGATTTATATGTAAAGGGTGATTTTTTAAGAGCTTGATAACTTTTTTTTTTTTTAAAAACGCATAAAATTTGCAAAATCTCATCGGTTCTTTATTTCAAACGTTAGATTGGTCCATGACATTTACTTTTTGAAGATAATTTCATTTAAATGTTGACCGCGGCTGCGTCTTAGGTGGTCCATCCGCTTAGTCAAATTTTGGCATTTCCACGTTTTTGAGTAACAGAGACCCAATTGGTGCGAACGGCGACGAATCGAAAATTGGTGGTCATCATTAACACTGGCCGATACAGCTGCGATATTTTCTTCAGTTCGCACTCTACGTAAGCGTGTTGGTGGTTTAATGTCCAACAATGTAAATTTGGTGCGAAATTTAGTCACAATAGCCCGAATAGCCGCTTCAGTGGGTCGATTAAACTGACCATAAAATGGAAGCGCGCAATGAACTTTCTTAACAGAGCACGCATTTTGATAATAAAATTCAATAATTTGCAAGCGTTGTTCGTTTGTAAGACGATTCATGATGAAATGTCAAAGCATACTGAGCATCTTTCTCTTTGACACCATGTCTGAAATCCCACGTGATCTGTCAAATACTAATGCATGAAAATCCTAACCTCAAAAAAATCACTCTTTAGATCCCATTCAAATTTCGCTCCCGATTTGGCTTTTTCCGCTCTAGAAACCACATATTTTCACAGATCCTCTACAAATCTTGCAAAATGTCTTATATTTCAACTAGAAACACCCATGGTGAAAATAGGTCACATCGGTTCAGATTTAAATATAGCTCCCATACAAATTACGCTTCCGGCTTGACTTTTTCCGCTCTAGAAACCACATATTGTAACAGATTGTTTTCAAAATTGACAAAACATCTTATATTTCAAATAGAAACACCTGTGATGAAAATATGTCAAATCGGTTCAGATTTATATATAGCTCCCACACAAATTTCACTCTCGATTTCACTTTTTCCACTCTATAAACCACATATTTTCACAGATCTTCTTCAAATCTTGCAAAATATCTTATATTTCAACCAGAAACACCCATGGTTCACCATGGTCACATCGGTTCAGATTTACATATAGCTCCCAGACAAATGTCGCTTCCGGCTTGACTTTTTCCGCCCCACAAACCACGTATTTTCACCGAATTTCTTCAAATTGAGCATAACACCTTATACATGAACTGGAAGAACTTCTTGTGAAAGTTAGTCACTTCATTCCATGTTCGGATATAGCCCCGACACAAATATTCTTTTCGATGGGACCAGGTCATATTATCCTATGATTAGGAAACATACAAAAATTCTTCCCGTTTTCACTTTTGAAGAGTATTCAGATAGAAAGTGGAGTGTATCATATAGTCGGCCCTGTCCGACTTTAGTCTTTCCTTACTTGTTTTATTTTGTCAATGTGAAGAGTCACTAGAAAACATAGACATTTATTTACATTGTAAATATTCATGTTTCTGTGCCCGAGAACTCAATTGACTTACGCCTAACGAGAAATTCACCAAAGGGCCATACAATTTGGAATTCCTCTTTTTTCATTCGGCACGAAAATAATTTCAGGGTCATTTTCTCTTTTAGATGACTGAAATACATTAATAAAAAAACAACATCGTTCTTTTATAGCAGAAAATAGCTGATAAAATATTAAGTACACTAGTATACATCGATTTTGTCCCGAGATTGAGATAAAATCGGAAAAATAAAAAAATAAAATATTTGTATACTCTCCACATTTGTCTTTTCGTTTGTAACACATCGAAATAGCGACCTGTGAGCCTATAAAGTATATATATATATATATATATATATATTGTTCCTTGTATTTACGTTATATTTGCCAAGTTCAATCTTTTTATAGCGTCAAAGTGCACCACAAAGTGAATCATAGTTTCAAGAGGTGAAATGGGAGAAAAAGGGATACAAATTGTGCCAATCGAACTACAATTGCTAATGACGTGAATTTTTTTTTTGTACATCCCCCAAATCGCATATACACGTGAAATAAAGGGATACTTCGAAATTCGTACTTTAAGGGCTGAAATGTTGAAAAAGGGATAAATTTGGTACTGAGCAACATAAAATTCGTTGTGTACATTCCCCTGAGTGTATTTTCATACGAAATAAGAAACATTTTCAAAATACGTACTTTCAGGGGAGAAAGGAGATAAAAATGGAATCAACCAATTGGCTGCAGCTGGCAAGTAATCCGATGTTCATGCTCCTCTGGCTGTGTGGAAATGGCTGCAGTTAGAATGAATGAATATTCGGTGTGTACATGATGAAAATTTTGGCAAAGTGAGATTTTTAGTGTGTCCACTTAGTTCGGAGGAATATTTTGTTTATCAGCGCTTCTCATTTGTCATATGTGACCGCTGGTACTAATATGAATCCTGATTTAAGTCAAAGACATACATTCGTTGCGAAAGTTCTGACAAGATGGGGTAGCGCCCATCGAAACTGCGCAGTCAAATTTTAGCTGCAACAATAAAGGTCTCACTTTGCCTTTTTGCTAATTTTGGGTTCTGCTGAAGACTTCAGCACAACCTTTGGTCTTAAACCAAAATAAAGGACAACACAATTTTCAAAAATGTTGCTTTTAGTTGGAAAACGGGATGATCGGTTTAAGTTCGTCTGGCTGTGTAGACTCGAAAGATAAAACGGTCTTTAGATAATCGTACTTTTAGGGTCAAATGGACAAAAAGGGATAAAATTGGTACCGCAGCTAGAATCATAAAATTGGTGTGTTCCTGTTCCTCTTTTGCACGTCTCCCATTTCTCCAAATTTGTATTTTTAGGAAAAAATGTGGTGAAATGGTGCTCCAAAAACCACTGTTTCTATGTGAAAGTGAATTTATAGCCATCATAAATTTCCAAAACGTTGCCAAAAATTCGATAATAATTATCATTAGTTTAATCAGTTCTTATGGCATTGTTCATGATCGGCTTGTCGTCTGCATGCCAGTATGTAATGAGGACGTTAAGTTAGGCAGGGCCGAATTTTATATAACCTCTACATTCACAATATGAGGCTGTCGATTTTCGTATAATTGCGGTAACATTACAGGAAAATGATAATTTTCCTGAAACCAAAATAAAATAACAAAAAAAATAATTTTATAAATAAATATAAAATTTTAATTACGTATTGGTTGGTACCATTTTTAACCCTCTATTCCCATTTTACCCCTTAAAAGTACGAATTTGGAAAAATACTTTTATTTTATACTATATCTAATCAATTAGAGGAATGTGCACACCGAATTTCGTGTTTCTAGCCGTTGTCGTTTGATAGGTACCATTTTATCCCTTTTTGCCCCATTATTCGTAGGGGTCGACCGACTACGAATAAGAATCACTTTATGGTGCACGTTTTTGTTATATCCAGTAAGTACGAATACTCTAAAATATTAGGGGTTATTGTGGGTATTTTCAGTCCTTGTGAGGGCAAAATGTTTCCCTTTGGACCGATTTCCCCCAGTTGTAACCCCAACCGATATGCGACGATATGACACATTTAAGAAAATTTGGAAATTAGTTATTGAGTTATCGAACGTTAAAGTTAAAAAAAACATTTTTTCTTTCGTTCAAAAGGGCTAAAAATATAAAATTAGAAGAAAAAATTAGAAAAAAAATCGATAACTTAAGTTATTGTTAACAGCCTTAGTAATCGATAACTTCCATATTTATCAACTGTGGAAATTCGATACAAAAATTATGTGATTTTTTATTTAATGACACATTTATGACGATATGACACATTTATGAAAATTTGGAAATTAGTTATTGAGTTATCGAACTTTAAAGTTAAAAAAATCAATTTTTTTTCTTAAGTTAAATGGGCTAAAAATATAAAATTAGAACAAAAAATTAAAAAATCGATAAATTTAGTTATCGATAACAGCCTTAGTAATCGATAACTTCCATATTGACTGACTGTGGAAATTCGATACAAAAATTATGTGAATTTTTATTTAAAGCAAAATCAAAAATTGCATGTATAGCTAGAATTCGATAACAAACATTGTTATTACATGCACTTCAAACAAAACTAAAATGGAAAAATTATTTTAAAATATCACGCGAATTTTCGTCTGTGCCGCTCTTTTTGGGTTTACAACTTATTTTGAAAACATATCCCATACATCCTACATACATATATACATCATTCTCTAGAAGTCAGTTTTTTCCAATATTTTTGGTTTCGATAAGTCAACAGTTATCATAATTTATAGAAACACTAGCTGAACCCCGCCCGCTTCGCCAGGCAAAAGAAAAACAAATGGTTAAATTACGTTCCAATTTTTAGACTTCTAGCTCTCAAAACACTTTTGCCACGCCCACAAAATGAAAATCCATAATACGCCATCAAATTCATCTTTCTAATGATCAGTAATATTTACGTTCCAAGTTTCAGCATTCTACCTAAAAAACACTATTTATTATTATTATTTATTTATTCATTTGCCAACTTTGCCCACAAAAAATTTAAATTTCGGTATCAAATAGATCTTTCTCGTGCTCAGTAATATATATGTACCAATTTTCATTCTTCTAGCTCTCAAAAACACTTTTGCCACGCCCCAACGCCCACGAAACGAAAATCCAAATTGATCTTTCTCGGGTTCAGTAATATATACATTCCATTTCTCAGCCTTCTAGCTCAAAGAACGCTATTGCCACGCCCACTCCGCCCACAAAACGAAAATCCAAATTTCGACATCATATTTATCATTCTCGTGGTCAGTAATTGTACCAATTTTCAGTCTTCTAGCTCTCAAAAACGCTTTTGCCACGCCCTCTCCGCCCACAAAACGAAAATAAAAATTTCGCATCAAATTGATCTTTCTCGTGGTCAGTAATATATATGTACCAATTTTCAGCCTTCTAGCTCTCAAAAACGCTATTGCCACGCCCACTGCCCACCAAACGAAAATTCAAAATTCAGCATCATATTTATCATTCTCGTTTTGTGAAAATGAAAAAGAAACGGAAAAAATATAATGTTTTTTTTTCAATTTCGATAAAGTTATAAAGTTATATTTTATATAAAGTTATATTTTATATTTTCCGTTTCCTTTTGATTTTGACCTTATTTTATAAAAAAATATTGCTTTTTCGATTTTTCACAAACTTCAACGTCCGACAACTAAGTGAGATATCGACCAATTTTTTTCTTATTTTGAGGTTCTCTTTTCAAAAATATAAATAAAAAAATAAATTTTGGGGTCTCGGATATCATACTCTTGCCTTTGTGTTAATTTGGGAAACAGTATGCCCCAATGTAAATGAAGTTTGTTTCGGATATATTGTATTGGGTTTATCAGTATTTATCAGAACAGTATTGGGTTTATCATTTTGATCGCCAAATCAGATGTGTTCTGGCTAAATTGATGAATAAATATTAATATTATGCACAAGTGAAGGTATCTCAGGTCAACAAGAATTTCGAATTTCCGAACAAAATGATTAAAGAAAAGAAGTGATGACAAAATGGCTATAAACTAGTGTTAAGCTAAGCTTAATTTTTATTGGCACTTATTTTTGGAAGATTCGTTCTCTCAGCTATTCGTATATCAATATGTTAATAGAAATACAAATTAGATTTAAGTGGCAGTTGTGGCGAAACATGGGAACTTTGACACGAGGTCTATGATTTGTGTGACCTGTTTGACTACATGAAATTGTACTCTGTCGTGTATGTATAGGGTGATTTTTTAAGAGCTTGATAACTTTAAAAAAAAAAAAACGCATAAAATTTGCAAAATCTCATCGGTTCTTTATTTGAAACGTTAGATTGGTCCATGACATTTACTTTTTGAAGATAATTTCATTTAAATGTTGACCGCGGCTGCGTCTTAGGTGGTCCATCCGCTTAGTCCAATTTTGGCATTTCCACGTTTTTGAGTAACAGAGACCCAATTGGTGCGAACGGCGACGAATCGAAAATTGGTGGTCATCATTAACACTGGCCGATACAGCTGCGATATTTTCTTCAGTTCGCACTCTACGTAAGCGTGTTGGTGGTTTAATGTCCAACAATGTAAATTTGGTGCGAAATTTAGTCACAATAGCCCGAATAGCCGCTTCAGTGGGTCGATTAAACTGACCATAAAATGGAAGCGCGCAATGAACTTTCTTAACAGAGCACGCATTTTGATAATAAAATTCAATAATTTGCAAGCGTTGTTCGTTTGTAAGACGATTCATGATGAAATGTCAAAGCATACTGAGCATCTTTCTCTTTGACACCATGTCTGAAATCCCACGTGATCTGTCAAATACTAATGCATGAAAATCCTAACCTCAAAAAAATCACTCTTTATTTATGTTTTGTTTAAGAATATCTACACTTTCTATAAAAACCAAAGAGAAAAATTCATGACTTTTTCAATATACATTTTTAGAACCATAAATATAATTAAATTTTTAAATTCTTAGTAGATAAATATAATTGTGATAAAATATACTATTAAACAAAAAAGAAAAAACTTTGTCCGGGACATAAAATCTATCCCAAAATTATAGTACAAAATTAGAATTTTAGTAAAAATATATCTATATATATAAAAGTGTTGCGTCATTGAGTGACTGAGTTACTGACTGATCTCTCCCCAGACCAAACGGCTGGAGCTAGAATCATGAAATTTGGTGCGTACATTTCTCTCACAGTGTAGAGGTGTGATAAGACGGGATTTTTCGAAATTCGTACTTTTAAGGGGTAAAAAGGGATAAAAATGGTACTACCGCAATGACCAAATGGCTGGGCCTAGAAACTTGAAATTTGGTATGGATATTCCTCTTGCGGCATAAAGACATCCCAAAAAGTGGCATTTTAAAAATTCGTATTTTTGGGGTGTTAAATGATACAAAAAGGGACAAAAATGGTACAAATAACACGGCTGAAGATAGAATCATGAAATTTGGTATGAACAGATTTCCATCTGGATGATGGCACTGTTGGTCTCCCCTAGACGGAGTCTAGAGGAGACAATTTATAAAAACAAAACGAATTTTGTTTTTTAATATTTTATTAGATCAAGTGTGTTGCTGCGTTCGGTGTACACAAAAACTACAACTTTGATAGCTAGAAAATTAACTATAACGCCATCTGTATTTGAACTGTACTGTCTTGCCATACGGTGATATCGATCATGTGGTCGATTTTTATGCTGCCAGCATCAGCTGATGTTGATCATATGGTGGATCTTCAACATGGTATGTATATTTCCCTTACAACGAAGAAATCAGATTTGAGGGTAGTTTTTCGTAATTCGTTCTTTTAAGGGGTAAAATGGGGTAAAGAGGGATAAAAATTGTACCAGCGCAATGACCAAACGGCTCGGCCTAGAATCTTGAAATTTGGTACTAAAATTCCTCTCCTATAGCTTCAACGCGTCCAAGAAAATATTTTTAAAAATTCGTACTTTTTGGGGGTGAAATCGGGTAAAAAGGGATAAAAATAGTACCAATAAAATGGATGGAGCTAAAACCATAAAATTCGGTGTGTACATACCTCAAAACCCTTAGAAACGCAAAATGACCGAATATAGGTAAATGGGGAAAAGGGGATAAAAAAGGTATCAACAATACGGATGACGCTATAATAATGAAATTCGGTATGTATATTCGTTTTACAGCGCAAATCATTTATAAGAAGACATTTTTCGAAATTTGTAATTTTAAGGGATTAAGAAAAGCGGGATAAAAAAGGTGCCAACAACATGGATGACGCTACAATAATAAAATTCGGTGCGCATATTCGTCTTACAGTGTAGATGAGTAATAACAAGGAATTTTCCGATATTTGTACTTTTAAGGGATTAAATGCGTTAAAAATTTTAGAATTGGCCTAGAATCTTGAAATTTGGAACGCATATTACTCTTATAACGCGAATACGACCACGAAAATATTCTTCATAAATTTAAACTTTTAGGTGTGAAATTGGGTAAGAACGGATAACAGCGGTACCAATCATAGAATTCGGTTTGTACATGCATAGAAACACAAAATTAATATATTTTTCGAAATTCGTACCTTTTTATATCCCTATGGTACCAACAACACGGCTGAAACTAGAATCTTGAAATTCGGTGTGTATATTCCTCTGATAGTGTAGACGCGAAAAATTAACTGATTTTCAATATCTATACTTTTAAGTTGAACTTAAAAAAACTGCGTTTAAAATGGATACTGCAATACAATTGGATTGTATCAAAAGTGTACTTTAAAGAGGGAAGCGGATCAAAAGTGGTGCAAATGGTACCAACCAACTTTGCGGATTTGGGATAAAGATAGTACCAACCAAAGTTCTCAGTTAGAATATGAAAAGAAATTCGGTGTGTACATTTCTCCGAGTACATAAATTAATTTTCGAAATGTGTATGTTTAAGGGCACAATCGGCACAGAAAGAGAGAGATGTCTGAACATTATAGTCAAACTAAAAGATAGATACAAAATGTTTGTTTCATTTATAAGTTCAGATTTCAAGTCACGCACCGGTATAGAAATTGAATATTGAAGTTGGATACCGATACAAAATACTGTCAATACAATACTATTTTTCCGCGTACGGAAAAATATATTGTATATGAATATATATATTGTATTGAATATATATAAATACTACGGGTATTTGCTAGTATATTCATAAAAACGTTTTAATATTGTTTTCGGCAAAATGTTTGTTATTATGAACTTGACCGCCAATTTTGTGTCAGATTTAATATTTTGAAAATTGCCAACCATCTTATTTATTATATTTAATATATATATTATAATTACAGTAGTTGTATAGTGTTAGTAGATGGTTTGTAATCTTTAAATTGTTCTAATCAAACATTACAAAATATTAAATATCTTACCCGAAATGGACAATATTTAAATTTTGCTAAATCAATGAATGATCTTTAGTTGAGCAAGTTTGTGTGGCTTAAACAAAATCCGAATTTGCAAATTGCTGACATATGTAGTAGTTTCTAAAAATTCGCACACAATTGTTGGAATTCAGAAATATTTCAGTATTTCCGTACAGGAAAAAAAATCGCTAAGTTTCAAAATATTTTGGATTATTGTGGTTTTGTTTTTTTTTTTTAATTTTGCCTAAAGTCAAACCTTTGGACCTGAACTGGCCTTATCATTTATTATTGAATTATATGGAGACCTGTTATCGTGTGATTATTGCTCATAGATTATCATATTTCCGTTTCGAATTTCGAACAAGACTTTTCTATACTATTTGTAGAAATAAACAATGGTGATGTGTTGATAAAACGAGTGATACACAATGTTCCCAAACCAAACAACAACAAAAAATGAGTGACAATAATTTCTATGTATTTACGATGCGTTTGAAGAAGCAGTGCTGGAACCAAGATCACAAAAATATTGAGTACTTATCGATTAAAATTTGACACAAAATAAACGAGCGCTCCTAATGCGTTAACACTTGGAGGAGAATGTAACAGTGGGAGTTTATGGTGGACTAGCGGCCAATAATAAACCTAAAAAATTTGGATTTTGTGGCAGATCCATGCGGAATTTTACTAAACCTCATGGTAAACAAATATAGGATTTTTTAATTTTTACAGAGCTTCAAAAATGAGAATTTCCATATTTTTGCTGATATCTCAGAAATTTTCAGAGTATTTAGAGTACATATCCTTACACTAATATAGGTTGGACCAATATAAATTATTAATTAGAATCGGCTATAAAAAATAACTGATTATTTTTTTAAATTTCTGGTTTTATTGGAAAGGTTGAGCTTTGTCGTTTAATAATGGAACACAATATCATTCATATGACTACCATGACTGGCTCGTCAGTACCTCTTCCGATCAACCCAAGTTTTCAGTACAGCCCAAAATCCACTCCAAACAGTGACTCGTTGTGGATGCATTCATTGGCTTCTCAATACTAACGTGTGGGTTCTCTGAACCGTGTATGTGCCAAATTTGACAAAACCACCGAGATAAAAATGAGCTTCATCTGAAAACACGCAAATTTTCCACGAAAATTTCTTAACGCAAGACTCACTACTTTGGAAGTCAGTTTTTAATATTTTCCAATTTTATTCGAGCGTATAGCGTCCTATTTTGCAAACGTCAAATATAAAACTTAAAATGAAAATGAATGTTATTCTACCTTTCAAAGAAATCGGTACTTTACATTTAAAAAGTCAAATGACCCACCCTATATGAAGACCAAACTCATAATTAAAAAAAATGATTTTTATACCCTACACCACAGGATATAATGACTTTGAGCATTTGTTTGTAACACAACATTATACCGATCGACTTTGAATCACTTTTTGAGTCGATTTAGCAATGTGCGTCCGTTCGTCTGTCCATCTATTCTTGCAATCACAGTACAGGTCGCAATTGCTGTTACAACTAAATGCTCCCATATAAATTACTCCGATTTGATTCTTTGCGCTCTAGAAACCACATACTTTAACAGATATTCTTCAAATTTGCGAAGCAATTTATAAATATTTCACCTAGAAAACCTATGCTAAAGATGGGTCAGATCGAATCAGATTTATATATAGGCTCCAATCAAATTTTGTGTTCAAAGTTTCTCACAAATACAGATGGAAGTATGAAATTTGTAGTATATTCTCCTCTTATAGCTGTATCGTATATCACCCGGTTAAAACGTAAGGACCATTTTATACCCATCACCACAGGGTATAATGACTGGTGTATTTATTGTGTTATTATTATTTTTTTTTTTTGAAAAATAATATTTAAAAAAAAATAATATTTTCTTAAATTAATATTTTTTTTGAAAAACAAATATTATTTTTAGTTTTCAGTTGATTTTTTGTGCCAAAAACCAATAATTCTCTTGCAAAATTCTCAATATATTTTGCAGGACAAAAGTTATGGCAACGTTACACGGTTGCTATTTACCAAAATTTTTCAAAAAAGCATAAACAATTAATGTTTTTTTTTTTTTGAAAAATATTATTTAAAAAAATTATATTTAAAAATAATAGTATTTTTTTAAATTAATATTTTTTTTAGTTTTCAGTTGATTTTTGTGCCAAAAACCAACAATTCTCTTGCAAAATCCTCAATATATTTTGCAGGACAAAAGTTATGGCAACGTTACACGGTTGCTAATTTCCAAAAAAATCTAAAAAGCATACAACATATATCTTCCAAACATGTTCAGCAAATTTCATCAAAATCTGAAGACATTCGAAGAATTGTCATTGGGTCCAGGCTTCGACAAAAATTGGAATTTTACTAAAAAAACGACAAGGAAAAACAGTGTGATAAGTTTGGCCAGGCCGAACTTTATATACCCTCTACCATGGATTGCATATCACAGAGGCTGTCGATTTTCGATTTTTTTATATCGCCAAACGAAAATAAATAAAAATATTAAAACAAGTAAGGAAATGCTAAAGTCGGACAGGGCCGACTATATAATACCCTACACCACTCCCTGCGTATATACCTCGCTTTGATTACTAAACCCAGGTATTAAATGTATGTGTTTGACAAAAAATGTTAAATCGGAAATGACAGTTGTATGGGGGTATATTAAAACCTGGAACGATGTGACCCGCTTTCACCATGTATGTTTATTGGTGAAATATAATATATAAAGTTTGGCTAAAATCGATAAAGATTCGGGAGCAACATTTGTTTTCGGGCAATATCTAAATCTGAACCGATCTTACCCACTTTCATTTGTATTGGGGCTATATCTAAATCTGAACCGATCTTACCCACTTTTTCCATAGGATTATAAGATGTTGTGTCAAATTTAAAGAAAATCGGGTACAATATGTGGTTTCTAGAGCGGAAAAAGTGAAATCGGGAGCGACATTTGTATGGGGACTATATCTAAATCTGAACCGATCTTACCCACTTTCAGCATAGGTGTTTCTAGTTCGATTATAAAATGTTCTGCAAATTTTAAAGAAAATCGGGAACAATATGCGGTTTCTAAAGCGCAAAAAGTGAAATCGGGAGCGACATTTGTATGGGGACTGTATCTAAATCTGAACCGATCTAACCCATTTTCACCACAGGTGTTTTTAGTTGGATTATAAGATGTTGTGCCAATTTTAAAGAAAATCGGGAATAATATGCGGTTTCTAGAGCGGAAAATGACAAAACGGGAGCGACATTTGTATGAAGGCTATATCTAAATCTGAACCGATTTCCTCCAAATTCAATACCGATCGTCTTTGGCCAAAAAAAGTAACTTCTGCCAAATTTCATGATAATCGGACTGCAATTGCGACCTGTAGATTGCGAACAAGCTTAGATGGACAGCAAGCGGACAGACGGACGGACGGACAGACAGACATCGGTAAATCGATTCAGCTGGTGATTCTAAGCCGATCCGTATACTTAAAGGTGGGCCTAGCTCGATTATTTATTAGTGTTACAAACATTTGGCGGAAAACTAACTTATAATACACCAGTCCACGAAGTGGTGTAGGGTATAAAAATAATTTTATAAATAAATATAAAATTCTAATTATTTTAAACCACTCGTATAAGGCAAGACTAGAAATATGTTTATAAAGGATGTTTTTTATTGGGGTATAGAACTTTAAGTTGGCATCACTTTTTTAACTGGCGGCCATTTTGTCAGCTGTCAAGTGATTAATATTTAGTTTGGTTTGCCATTTCATCATGAACAGGTTGACAAAAGAACAACGCTTGCAAATCGTGCAAATTTATTTCGAAAGTAATGGTTCAGTTCGCGAAGTTCACCATTTTATGGTCGACATAATCGTCCATCAGAGCAATTAATTCGGTTAACCATGGATCGTTTTCGCACTACGTTTACTCTATGTGATAATACGCATCCTGAGAGACGTCGAACAGTGCGCACCGAAGAAACAATTGCCGCTGTAGAGCAAAGTGTTGAAGAGGACCCGAATGAATCGATTCGCCACCGTGCACAGCAATTGGAGAAAGTGGTTGAAAATTGGACCTGTAGAATTGGCTATATTCGAGCCAGCCGCGGCGGCCACATGCCCGAAATCATATTTAAACATTAATGGCATAAAATTATCCTTCCAATAAAGCCAAATTGATGGACATTAAAACGACTTTCTTGTGTTTTATTTCAATTCGAAGTTCTATACCTCAATAAAAAACACCCTATACTATATATATCGAAATAATACTTCAAGTCAATTCAAAAAGTAAATACAAGGCAGCAATCTTCGAAAAAGCTTACATACCCTAAATACTGGGTGATAGTGGCTGCATTTTCAGCTAAAGTCGTTTGGTTGATTATATTTCCATCCTATTTTAATTCCAAAAGTACAACTTTTAAAAATTTATTAATCTCTCACTAACTTCATTATTCTAGCCATTTTCGCCGAAAAAATGACAAATTTGGAAAAATCTTTTTATTTTGCGTATTTGAGGTTATGCAATCTGATGAATGTATACACCGAACTCCATGATTCTAGTTGCGGCCATTTGGTTGGTACCATTGTTATCCTCTTTTCCCATTTTACACCCTAAAAAGTGCAACTTTCGAAAGTCTCATTATTTTACATTTCTACAACAACATTCTAGCTGTAGCCCTTTAGTGGATACTATTTTTATCCCTCTGTTCTCATTGTATCCTTAGAAAGTACGAATTTGGGTAAAACTTTTTATTTTTCGTGCCTACGCAGTTAGAGGAATGTATACTCCGAATTACACGACTCTAGATGCGGCCATTTGGTTGGTACAATTTGTATCCACTTTTTCCATTTTATCCCCGAAAATGTACGAACTTCGAAAACTCCATTTATTTAACGTGTCTACGCAATCAGAGGAATGTATATACCGACTTCGATTATTCTATGTGCAGCCTTTTGGTTGGTACCATTTTTATCTCTCTATGCACATTTTACTCCTTAAAAGTACGAATTTGAAAAAATACTTTCATATTATGTATCCACTCAATTAGAGGAATGTCCACACCGAATATCGTGTTTCTAGCTGTTGTCGTTTGAAGGGTACTATTTTTATCCCTTTTTGCCCCACTTTAGTCCCTACAAACAAAAACCACTTTATTGTGCACGTTTTTGCTATAAGGGGAATGCGCAGTCCAAATATTAAGTAAATATAAGCTTATATATTCAAAAATCATGCTAAAATACTCAAAATATTAGGGGTATTTTCAGTCTTTGTGAGGGAAAAATTTTTCCCTTTGGCCCCATTACGCCATAGTTCAGTTGGGCTTTTTCTCACATGTTTTACTTGATTGATTCATTTTACATCTTTCACCATACGCTGGATTTGGAAACAGGGGGCTAATCACGGCATTCGAAAGCGAGTAAGTTACGATCGAAATGCGCTTTTGTAAAAGGGTCATAATTTTCAACAAAAATTATTCAAAAGAGATCAATATACTTAATCTCGACATTCTATTTGTTTTTATTGGAAATAATTACTTATTTCACAGAAATGAAAATTTTATTTCTATTGTAACTTCTCGATATTGAATCCCGTGAATAGCCCCCAGTCTGATAGTCCAATTCTCCATCTGCAGCCATTATTATCAAAACTATGCAATAGTTGAGCCAGATCATTTTTTTTATTTTGTAGTACAACCACTGTGCGATCTTTCATAATGAGTATTGAAATAATTACCCCATGCGTGGGTGTTGGAATTTGTAAAAGATCCAAAGTATTTCGAATGGATCAATATGATAATTATTAACAACATTGTGTCCGACACAATTCACATGCAATTCCTTCATTCGTTGTTTTGTTTTTTAACAATCGGAAGAGATTTTGTTTCAACTGTAAATGAAGGTAAATAATTTTTTTGTTGTGCTTTGGTCTATGTAACGAAGTTAATGTGACACGCGAACCTTCAAATTAACCTTACACTTAATGCATTTGCTGTGATATTCATTATAAAAATGTTGGTTTTGTTTGTTTGTTTTTGCAAAAGACAGATATATTAATTACGCCACGATTTTCCATAATGCCAATAGAGTGGAATCACGAAACGACCAAATCAATTTTTTGGTCACCCTGTTTCAACACATAGCCACCCAAAATTTTTAAAAATGTATGTAAACAATAAAAAAAATATTAATGAATCATGTCAAGCTGTACGATTTTTTACCTTCGAAAATATTTTATACGTATTTTTGAAAAAAAAAAAATTAATTTTCTTTCTCACGAGTTATGATCACTTTAACAGTGGTGAAATAAAGATTTTTCAAAGGGAAATAAATATAGGGCGAACCATTTAAAATTTGAACAACCGATTACTTTGACTTTCGAAGGTAGAATAGCATTAATTTTTATTTTCAGCTTTATGTTTGACATTTTGCAAAATGGGACGCTATACCCTCGAGAAAAATTGAGAAATATTAAAAACTTTCTTCCAAAATAATGAGTCTTTAACACAAACTGTAAGAAATTTACGTGGAAAATTTGCGTGCTTTCAGATGAAGCTCATTTTCATCTCGTTGGCTATGTCAATAAGCAAAATTGCCGCATATGGGGTTCAGAAAACCCAGACGTGACTATTGAGAAGCCAATGCATCCACAAGGAGTCACTGTTTGGTGTGGATTTTGGGCTGTACTGAAAAATTCGGTTGATAGGATGAGTTATTGGCGATTCAATCGTGGTAGACATATGAATGATATTGTGTTCCATTTTTATATGCCAAAGTTCAACCTTTCCAATAAAACCAGACATTTGAAAAAATAATCAGTACGTTTTATAGCCGATTCTAATTTAAAGTTTAAAATGGCCCACCCATTTTAACGCTCGCTACCTTGTTGAACCTTGAACGCAATTTCAACTACTTTTAAAATATTAAATATTAATCGCCAGGTTTTCGAAATGATTACAATTTTAATTGTTTTATTTTGATTTTCGAAAAGATTACATTAATAATTTGTTTTGAAATTTTGAATTAGTATTCTTAGATATTTTTTACCGACGGTGGGAGTTTGGAAATGATGAGGGATTAATATTATAAAACCTTAGTGTAAGTCTGTCTGTCTGTTTGTTTGTTTATTCCGCAATCACGCGGAAACGGCTGAACCGATGTTGTTGAAATTTTCAGTCCAGGTCTGGCTATATAATTTAAAAAAAAATGCTCTGTGGGCGGAAAGGGTGTGGCAACAGTGTTTTTGAGAGCTAGAAAGCTGAAAATTGGTACATATATATTACTGACCACAAGAAAGATAAATATGATGCCCAAATTTTGATTTTCGTTTCGTGGGCGATGGGGACGTGGCAAAAGTATTTTTGAGAGCTAGAAGGCTGAAAATTGGAAAGTATATATTACTGACCACAAGAAAGATAAATATTATGTCGGATTTTGAATTTTCGTTTCGTGGGCGGTGGGGGCGTGGCAAAAGATTTTTTTTGAGATAGAATGCTGAAAATTGGAACGTATATATTACTGACCACGATAAAAATCAATATGAAACCTGATTTTAATTTTACCATTTGTTTTTTTTTTTTTTTTTTTTTTTTTGCCTTTTGGGCGGGTTCAGCTAGTTATGGAATATATTTTTTACGACTTTTTTCAAAAATTTGTTTGCAAAATCAACAAAAAAGTCATTAACTGCTTTTTCTTGGATTTTTATTGTTTTATGCCTTATCAACGAAATATTTTAAGAAAGTAGATAAATTTGATTTGAAGTGGGATATTGTCCTGGCTCAAGACTATTTTGCATCTATATTTAATAGAATGCAAATTTATTTACAAATGGCATGGTGACATTTATTGCTTGGCTGCAGACTACCACGATCATGATTTCGACCATGTCAAAAGTCTTTTCAAGTGGCTTCGCAGCGACTTTTCAACATCAAACCCGTCCTCTATAAGGAGATGATTCTCACAAACGAACGAGAAGCACAACTCACTTGCCGAATTTGCGTCTAAAAAATCGCACCAAGTAATAAAGTACACATGCCATCTTACAAGCATCTCATCGAGTTGTGTATATGTAGGTATAGTTACCCAGCAATACTTCTACCGTGCCAACGCTCATTTTATTTTTAATTTCGACACTAATCACGTTTATAATTGTTTTACAGCCAGTACCAGGAACACCATCATGAAACTTATGGAGCGTCTTACTGACACTACTAACTATTATTAAAATTTATTTTTATAAAAATCTAAGGAACAATTTATCCCTCACAAGGACTGAAAATATCCCTAATATTTAGAGTATTTAAGCATGTTTTTTGAATATGTCTGCTTTAATTTACTTGATATTGGGTATGCGCATTCCCCGTGCACCATAAAGTAGATCTTATTCGTAAGGGGCGAAACGGGACAAAAGGGATAAAAATGGTACCTATCAAACGAAAACAGCTAGAAGCGCGATATTCGGGGTGTACATCCTACTAATTGAGTGGATACATAATATAAAAGTAGTTTTTCAAAATTTGCACTTTTAAGGGGATTAAATGTAGGAAAAAATAGATAAAATATATAAAAAATATAAAAATAGAGGGATAAAAATGATACGAACCAAATGGTCGCAGATACAATCATGAAATTCGGTGTATACATTTCTCTGATTGAGTAGACACGTAAGATAAAGAGATAGAGAGACTTTCGAAGTCGTACTTTTAATGGGAAAAAGGGGATAAAAATGGTACCAACCAAATGGCCGCACCTAGAGTCATGGAATTCGGTGTATACATTCCTCTGACTGCGTAGACATGAAAAATAAAAATGATTCGTACTTTCAAGGGATACAATGGGAGCAGAGGGATAAAAATGGTACCAGCTAAAAGGCTACAGCTAGAATGATTAAATTTGATGTGTACATCCCAATAATTGCGTAAAATATAGAGATTTTGAAAACCGTACTTTTAAGAGTGTAAAATGCTACCAACCAAATGGCCGTAGGTAGAGTCTTGGAATTCGGTGCACACATTCCTCTGATTGCATAGATGCGCAAAATAGAAAGATGTATCCTAATTCGTATTTTTAAGAGTTAAAATGGGCATAGAGGGAGATAAAAATAGTACCAACCAAACGGCTGCTCCTAGAATAATGAAATTCGGTGTATACATTCCACTGACAGCATAGACACGAAAAATAAAAAGGGTTTTTCGTACTTTCAAGGGTACAATGGGAGCAGATGGATAAAAATAGTGCCAACCAAACGGCTACACCTGGAATAACGACATTCGGTGTATACATTCCTCTGATTGCGTAGACACTTATAATAAACAGATTTTTCGAAATTCGTACTTTTTGGGGTTAAAATGAAAAAAGGGGATAAAAATAGTACCAATCAAATGACAGCAGCTAGAGTCATGAAATTCGGAGTATACATTCCTCTGACTGCGTAGACTTGGAAAATAGTCGAATTTTTCGAAATTCGTACTTTCAAGGTATAGAATAAAGAAATTCTAATTGCGTAGACATGTCAAGGGGGTAAAAATGGTACCAACCAAATGGGCGCAGCTTGAATCATGGAATTCGGTGTATACATTCCTCTGACTGCATAGACACGCAAAATAAAAAGATTTTTTCCAAATTCGTACTTTTTCTTTTACGGCAAAAATTGGTTGAATCATGAAGTTAGGTTATTTTGCACTATGTACGTCTGATAATGGATTTTCAAAATTTGTTCTTTTGGAATTAAAATAGAATGGAAATGCAGCCAACTGTAGCACCCACTATCACCAATATTTATGGTATTTAAGCTTTTTGAAAATATAAATATAAGAATATTTATTTTTTGATTTGAAATAATTAAAATATTATATTTATTTATAAAATTATTTTTTCAATATTTGTATTTGTTTTGGTTTGGTTATATTAAAAAAATTATATTTTCCTGTAATATTACTGCACTTCTACGAAAACCGACAACCTCTGTGGAATGCAATCCATGGTGGAGGGTATATAAAGTTCGGCCCGGCGAACTTAACACCGTTTTTACTTGTTGAAGATTGCTGCCTTATATTTACTTTTTGAATTGACTTGAAGTATTATTTCGATATATGTATATTAGGGTGGGTCACGAAAATAAATTGCAGCGGTTACCCCCCAGAAATGAAGATTGGATTGTTTAATGACGATCTGCAAAATATTTCGTCACTGGGTCAAGCCATCGGTGAGCTAAACGCTCCTGAAAACACCTCTAAAAATCATGTTTTTCCCGTGTAATGTTTTTATGTTTTATTTATGTCCAAAATTTTTTCTGAATTAATGGACCCTTGGAAGCACTTTAAATAAAAATTTGTATTCTTGTCTTAGAATAACTCATTGGTAGAATTATTGGGCGTTTATATTGATTTTTTATGGGTTTTCAAAGTGACAGCTAAAAACTCATATTTCTTGGAAACATTTTGTAAGAGGTGTAATGAAAAATAAGAAGTAAAAACGGCGTTAAGTTCGGCCGGGCCGAACTTTATATACCCTCCACCATGGATTGCATTCCACAGAGGATGTCGATTATCGTAGAAGTGCAGTAATATTACAGAAAAATATAATTTTTTTATTATAGGCAAACCAAAACAAATACAAATATTGAAAAAATAATTTTATAAATAAATATAATATTTTAATTATTTCAAACCACGTTTATAAGGCAAGGCTATAAATACGTCAATTCAAAAAATAAATATTCTTATATTTATATTTTCAAAAAGCTTAAATACCATAAATATTTGTAGATAGTGGGTGCTACAGTTGGTTGTATTTTCATTCTATTTTAATTCCAAAAATACAAATTTTGAAAATCCAACCTCATGATTCAACCATTTTTTGCCGTAAGTACGAATTTCGATAAAATTTCTTATTTTGCGTGTCTATGCAGTCAGAGGAATGTACACACCGAATTCCATGATTCCAGATGCGCCCATTTAGTTGGTACCATTTTTACACCCTTAAAAGTACTATCTAAAACCTCTTTATTTGACGTTTCTACCCAATTAGAATTTCATAATTCTAGCTGTAGTCATATACTTGGTACTATTTTTATCCCTCTGTACCATTGTATTCCTTGAATGTACGAATTTCGAAAAATCCGTTTATTTTCCGTGTCTACGCAGTCAGAGGAATGTATACTCCGAATTTCATGACTCTAGCTGCAGTCATTTGGTTGGTACTATTTGTATCCCCTTTTTTCATTTTAACCCCAAAAAGTACGAATTTTGAAAATCCGTGTATTTTACGTGTCTACACAGTCAGATGAATGTATACACCGAATTTGATTATTCTAGGGGCAGCCGTTTGGTTGGTACCATTCTTACGAATTTGGAAAGAATACTTTTATATTATGTCTCTACTCAGTTAGAGTTTAATATGTCGTTTAATATGTACCATTTTTATACCTTTTTGCCCCATTTCACCCCCTACAAATAAGAATCACTTTATGGTGCACGTTTTCCTATAAGGGGAATGCGCATACCAAATATCAAACAAATATAAACAGACATATTCAAAAAACACGCTTAAATACGCTAAAATATTAGGGATTATGATGGGTATTTTTAGTCCTTGTGAGGGAAAATTTTTTCCCTTTGGGCCGATTTCGTCCCATTTCAATCCCAACCGATCTACGACTATAAGACGCATTTATGGAAAATTTGAACGTTCCAGTTCCATTCGTTTAGATGATAGCGTGCTTTCAACAGACGGACGGGCGAATATGGCTAGATCGTCTTAGAATTTTATGACGATCAAGAATATATATACTTTATAGGGTCTCAGGTTGATATTTCAAGGTGTTACAAACGGAATTACAAAGTTAGTATCCCCCATCCTGGAGGCGGAGGGTATAAAAAGAAGGAATTAATTAATACCTGTCGAATGATGCCTAAATGATGAAGATCGGATAAAAAATGACGTCACTGACTCAATTTTTGTGAAATAATTTAATGCAGGCGACGGTTTTCACAGCCAAAATGTTCAAACACTTTTTACAAAAATGCATTCCGATGTTCATCGTATTGGAAAGGTATTGACTGCAGTTATTTAATTTTTATAAAATACGTACCAAATACGAAAAAGTTTTCAGTTGTAAATATAAAAAACGAAAAAAATGCTAAAAACCTACACAAGACAAGAATCAAAATTTTGTATTTAAAGTGCTTGGGATGGTCCATTAATTCAGAAAAAAATTGGACAAAAATACACGGGAAAAACATGATTTTTGGAGGTGTTTTCAGGAGCGTTTAGCTCACAGATGGCTGGATGCAGTGACGAAATATTTTGCAGATCATCATTAAAAATCCAAACTTTATTTTCGCGGAGTGGCTGGAAATTTATTTATTAATTATGAATTACAATACAAAGTAAATTTATATTCTAATTTTGGGTCCAGCCGGGGTGACTAAGCTAGTTATTGCAGCGACACACTAGAGCCTCTGGTGGGAATCGAACCCACTACCCCCACACTGATAGCCGAGCACGCTACCAACTCGACTACCGGGGCGCTCATGTGACTGGAAATTGTTTTTCCATTTGTATGGACAGCGATTCAGCCTAATAAACATATTAGTAGCCTTTTGCCTTATAAGCTTGGTTTAATGTAATTAAAACTTTATTTTTATTTATAAAATTATTTTTTCAATGCTTTTATTTCTGTTAGTTTGGCTATATTAAAAAAATGTAACACTTTCCTGTACTTCTAAGAAAATCGACAGCCTCTTTGGAGGGTAAATAAAATCCGTCCCGGCCAAACTTAAAGTCATTTGTACTTGTTTTTTAATTATTCTTTAATGGAATAACATTATCCCTACACGTTTGCACAAGTGATTATTTTCTGCAAAAGTTAGAAAAGTAACCCTAATGTACATTTTCTGAGCAATGTTAAAATTAAATCTCAAAAATTGAAAATAAATTGAATCTTACTCGTAATACACAAACAAAAACAATAAGAAAAATTCTTTAGGCTTTCTTGAAAACTACTCGAGTTACAGCAACAAATCATTCCACTGTCTGTCAATATGAGAGCATTGAGTGCATTGCTTGTCTCCAAAGAGCGTAAATATACAAGAGGGGAAAATTCGCTCTTTGTCTGTTAACTTGCAGAAAGCCGAGCTATGCCACCGAACAGCAATAACATTAGCTTCTGCAAAGAACAATTGTTTGTCGTTATTTTATTGTTTTTATAAGGAAGAAATTCAAATATTTAGCAATCAAACACATGTATACATTTCGTGTATATTTGTGTGTGTGTGTTTCCATTGTTTTCCTTATTTCAATTTTTTGCTGTAAAAAGCTAACATGGCCTTAACATTAACATTCGCTGTTATTCCTCAACGTTGCGCCGGTAATAACAGACAAAGAGCGAGATTTCTTGTCTTGTACATTAAAGGTCTTTTGCTTGTCTCTGTAACTCTCCCGCGATTAACGGCAATGACAAACGTAAAATAACAAAAAAAACTATTAAAACATTGCCTCCCATTCAGCGATCAAAAATGTAAACAAACAACAAGAGAAAAGTAAAACAAGTCAATGTGCGAGCGGCAAACAAAGTAAAGCGTCTTAAATAAAGTTTAGCAAAACTTTAAGATAAAATCCAAATAGCTCCCCATGGAGGCTGGGAAAATTGGAGCAGACCATAGATTACAACAAATATAAAACAGGTCTCTTTGGCTACCTTCCTTCCACATCAAATAAATCGGGTCTAATTTTTAAGAAATTAAATATTCGAAAGTTTAGCCACCGACAACTTTCTGTGATTTCTTTTGCTCCAACGTTTCGTGTGTTAATTTATTAATATTTGTCCTAATTTTATTAACAATTCATAGAAGTTATTTATAGAATTATTATTTTTGTTTTCACTTTCAGTTCAATAGTGTTCGACGGCCGTCCAACTAATATTTGTACGAAACGAGCCATAGTGCAAATCATGCCGTCAACATGACAGACACATCCGAGTCAGATCTACAGCCCCTGTTGGACAATCGTGGTCCAACGTCAGAGTCGTCCGATAGCAATGCCAACAACAACAACAATAACAACAACACCAAAACCAAGAGCAATGGCAAACTTCGCAAAGATATCAATCGCAATGTGGTCCAGCAGCAGCAGCAGCAACAGGAGCGCAAATTGTCCTTTAGCCGCAAGTCACAGAAGATGCGTTACATCTGGAAACGGAAACCTGTGCTTTATCTCTTAGCCATAGCTTTGCTAATATTCTTAGTTAATTTAACATACAATAGAAGTGTGGACGACGACGATCTGTTGGGGAGCCAAGAGGATGTGTATTTTCTAAATCACCTGCATTCACATGTGCCGGGCATGAAAGGTAAGCAGCAGGCAACGCCTGCGACGCTATGTAAATGGAGAAATATATATATGGGGTTGGACTTTATATAAATCTATATACACGTGTATAAATCTATGTAAAAAATACAGCATGTTTTTAGCAATTCATATCATTAAATGCATGACCATAATCACAATATTTGCCAGTATTGTAACACTTGAGGGTAAAAGCTCTAAGCCAGCATTAGGAAATAGCATGTTTCTGCAGCTTTTACCCTGAGGTGACACAGAAAGCTTAACATTAAAAAAGCAGTTATCCCTCACTTATAAAACAAAAGCTCTTTTTGTTTTGCGCTTAACCACCTGATTTTGTAAAGCGCAAAACGAAAGCTCGCGTTATTTTATGTAAATTTTGTTCTTACAAACTTTTTTTACAAAAAAAAAAAGCATTTACCCCTCACTTATAAAACAAAAGCACTCTTTGTTTTGCGCTTAACCACCTGATTTTGTAAAGCGCAACACAAAAGCTCTCGTTATTTTATGTAAATTTTGTAATTTTTACAAAAACAAAATACTCACAAAAGCTCGAGTTTTACAAAGTTCGCGGGCAATTTACATAAATAATAAGGCGAGCTTTCGTTCGCATTCTTTTACAAATGGAATAGCTTAATAATTTCATAATAATGAAGCTTTATAAAAGCCCTATGCTCCGCAATGGAACGATGAGAATAAATATATAAGAGCAAAAAAACCCCATTGAAAATCGGTTCCAAAGCTTTTTGCTCAGAGCTAAAGTGGGTTGTAATTAGACGTCAAATTTTTTATAAAAACGATCTAGAAATAAGGCAGGCAGTCATGTTCTTATGGAAGTTTCCACAACAAAGCTTTAAGAAATACAGAGGGTGGGTCATTTTAAATTAGAATCTATATTATATATAGCTATAAAAAAGTACTTATTATTTTTTAAAAATTCTGGTGTTGTCATTTATTTTGGTTTAAGACCAACAAAGGTTGTGCTGAAGTCTACAGCAGAACCCAAAATTAGCAAAAAGGCAAAGTGAGACCTTTATTGTTGCAGCTAAAAGTTGAATGCGCAATTTCGATGGGCGCTACCCCATCTCGTCGGAACTTTCGCAACGAATGTATGTCTTTTGACTTAAATCAGGGTTCATATTAGTACCAGCGGTCACATATGACAAATGAGAAGCGCTGCTAAACAAAATATTCCAACGAACTAAGTCGACACGCTAAAAATCTCACTTTGTCAATTCAATTCTGGTTTTATTGGAAAGATTGAACTTTGTCATTTAATAATCGAACACAATACCATTCATATGACTATCACGACTGGCTCGGCAGCACCTCATCCGATCAAGCCAATTTTTCATTACAACAGTGACTCGTTGTGGATGCATTGGCTTTTCAGTAGTCAAGTGTGGGTTCTCTGAACCCCATAGGCTGCAATTTTGCCTATTGACAAAGCCACCAAAATGAAAATGAGCCTCATCTGAAAACACGAATATTTTCCACGTAAATTTCTTACAGTTTGTGTTAAAGACTCACTACTTTGGAAGTAAATTTTTAATATTTCTCAATTTTGTTCGAATGAATTTTAGTCTACCTTTCAAAGTCAAAGTAATCGGTAGTTCAAATTTAAAATGTTACATGGCCCTTCCTATATCTAAGAACACTTGTACATTAGGTTGGATCACAAAAATAAATTGCTGCGTCCACCCCCCACAAATAAAGATTGGATTGTTTAATGATGATCTGCAAAATATTTCGATGCTGGATCAAACAGTCTGTGAGCTAAACGCTCCTGAAAATACCTCTAAAAATTATGTTGTTCCCGTGTAATTTTTTTCATGTTGAATTTTTGTCCAATTTTTTTTTCAGAATTAATAGACCCTTGAAAGCACTTTAAATATAAATTTTGATTCTTGACTTAGATTTACTTTTGAGTTGAGTAATGGACCTTTATAGTAATTTTTTGTGTTTTTTCATAGTGGCAACTGAAAAAATGTTCATATTTGGTATTAATGTTTTTAAAAAATAAATAGCAGTAGTAAATACGTTTCAAATATGCCTAAATGCCGCAGCGCTCATTTTTGTAAAAAGAGTTTGAAAATGCTGGCTCTGAAAATTCAGCTCCTGTATTAAATTATTTCACAAATATGGAGTCAGTGACGTTATTATTCGTCCGATATTCATCATTTGGCCATCATTCGGCATTATTGATCCCTTCTATTTATTTTCCTTTTACAAAATGTTTCCAAGAAATATGAGTTTTTAGCTGTCACCTTGAAAAACCACCAAAAATCAATATAAACGTCCAATGAGTTATTCTAAGACAAGAATAAAATTTTTTATTTAAAATGCTTTCAAGGTTCTATTAGAAAAAAAATAGACAAAAATCTAACATAAAAAATTCACGGAAAAAACCTAATTTTTAGAGGTGTTGTCAGGAGCGTTTAGCTCACAGCTGGCTTGACCCAGTGACGAAATATTTTGCAGATCATAATTAAACAATCTTCATTTCTGGGGGTTGACCGCTGCAATTTATTATCGTGACCCATCCTAATATACATATGAAGGTAGAGATAATATGTAGAAAAACTATGTACTCAGTTTTTCATTTGGTGATATCTTCTCCATTTTACAGGACCTTTAATTCCCAAAGGATATATTTATCTTAATAATTTGTTTTCATACATTCGAGGGCCGTACACAGATTGACTCGTTAAAGTATGAAAATAAATTATTTAATCATATATATCCTTTGGAAATTAATAGCACTGCTGTTTCAATTTCCTTCCGATTTTCATCATTTAGGCATCATTCGAAAGGTATTGACTGCAGCTATAAAATACTACCATCAGTTGTCACTATGAAAAAACGCAAACAAATTACTATAAACGTCCAATAATTGGACCAACAAGTTACACTAAGACAGGAATAAAAATTTGTATTTAAAGTGCTTCCAAGGGTCTATTAATTTAGAAACAAATTGAACAAAAATGCAACATGATCTTCAGGGGTGTTTTCAATGCCCTTTAGCTCACAGACGGCTTGATCTAGGATCGAAATATTCTGCAAATCATCATTAAACAATTCAAACTTTTTTCCTAGGGTGACTGCATATTGTTTTTCCTTTTGTATGGATCGCGAACCAGCCTAATGTACACAACCATTAATACGAAAGTTCGCACTATTATCTAATGAAATTACTGTCGTAAAAATGACATTTCTTAGTCGTTTGTTTGTAAGGGCATCGATTTATCTGAAAGCTTCAGAAAGCTTTCACATTACTGTGAATAATAAAAACGCAACGTGGAAGTTCCCAATCTTTTCTTTATATTTCATTGTTACAAAAACAATTTACATTGAAAATAACGCAATGCGAAAGCTCGTGTTTTTACGGGATTAGTATAGGCGGCGTTCACATAACTGTTAACAGAGTTAAAATGAAAGCTTTCTGTAGATGGCACTTGTAAATCGATGCACTCGCAAACAAACGACTAATAGTTTACGCCAGTCCCCACCTTTTGAGAAAAGCTTGCGTAATATATTAATAGAGGTCGTTGTGAAAGCTCCCTTTGAATAAAGACTGAGAATTTACATAGGTTTGTTCACAGCTTTTAGAATTTTTGTATTTTATAAATGTATGGTGTATTTATTAGCATTGTATTGGCATTGCTTGCAATTCAAAACAGCTTTTGTCAATTTTATATATAATAAAAAGCTTTATGGAGACAACTACAAAAGCTCAAATTTCTGCAAATTCTTTTGAATTTTATGCTATAAGAATTTTATATAAATGCACTTTTAACGAGCACTTTTAATGAACTTCACATAATAAATATGCACAAAAAGCTTTATTTAAAAACCTGTGCTTTAGTGGAAATGCTACTGACATAGAGGATTATTCTGAATTTACAGAGCACTTTTGATGAACTTCACATAATAAAGTTGCATAGAAAAGCTTTATTTAAAAACCGTGCTTTAGTGGAAATGCCACTGAAATAGGAGATTAACCAGATTTTATATGAGTTTTATTTACAAGCACGTTTACAGAACACTTTTGATGAACTTCTCATAATAAAGTTGCATAAAAAAGCTTTAATGGAAAACTCGTGCTTTAGTGGAAATGTCACTGAAATGGAAAATTATCTTGAATTTATATGCCTGAAATTCAAAACTGATTTTGTCAGTTTCATATCTTATAAAAAGTTTTATAGAAATAAGTGTAAAAGCTCTAATTGCTGTAAATTATATTAAATTTTATTTCATAAGAATTTTATAAATATGCACTTTCAAATAATAATGTTGAGTAAAAAAGCTTTATTTAAACAGACGTGCTCTTTTGGAAATGCTAATGACATAGAGTGTTATCCTGAACTTATATTAATCTAATATCAAAGCCCTTTTGATGAAATTCTCATAATAAAGTTGCTTGGAAAAGCATTAATGTAATGCTATTTTGAATTTATATCTGAAATTCAAAACTGCTTTTGTCAGTTTCATAGAGTGAACTACTGCAAAAGCTCTAATTTCTGTAAATTATATTTAATTTTACTTCATAAGAATTTTGTAAAGATGTGCCTTCAAAGATTACTTTTGTTGATATTATCGTAATAAAGTTGATTAAAAAAGCTTTATTTAAAAATCCGTGCTTTAGTGGAAATGCTACTGACATAGAGGATTAACCTGAATGTATATGAAAGCTCTTTTACAGAACTTTTGATGAAATGCTCATAATAAAGTTGCATAAAAAAGCTTTAATGGTAAACCGTGCTTTGGTGGAAACAGGAGATAATCCTCAATTAATGTGACTGAAATTCAAAACTGATTTTGTCAGTTTCATAGCTAATAAAAAGCTTTATAGAGAGAACTACAAAAGCTCAAATTTCTGTAAATTCCTTTAACTTTCATTTCATAAGAATTTTATAAAATGCACCCTTAAAGAGCACTTTTGATTAAATTCTCACAATAAAGTTTCATAGAAAAGTTTTATTGTGAGAAATCCGTGCTTTAGCGAAAAATCTACTGTCATTCAGGATTATCCTTTATACTTCATATTAATCCATGCCTATATGAGATGCATCATCATCACAGCATTCCCATCACATGATAGCTTCTCACGCACACACACACACAAACACATAGAAAACAACCCTGTATTTTACTTTACTTACCATTTATTTTATTTTTCTTCTTTTATTTTCACCCGCAATCCATCGTTGTCCGTCCATCATGTGTATTCTTGTACTCGTACTGGCCTGCAACTTTATTATTATTATTTTTGTTTGTTTGTTTTTTTTTTCGAATTTTGTTTGTTTTCGTTTGATTCCATGTTGTTTGCGTTTGCATTTAATTGTTTTGTAAAAAAAAGTTATCAAAAATTTAACATCACTTATGACAACGTCACTTTTCAACAAGCCACCAACAAGTAAAAGCAAAAGTTTATCGCTAAAACGGGAAAAAGCTTCAGCGTCAGCGCAACAATTGCGTGAAAGCACAGCAAGTACCCGCAGCAAGCTAGTGAATGTCAATCAAGTTGCGAACAGCACCACCAAAACCGCTACCGATAATGACAATAATCCTAACTTAAAACTTAAATCTATATCTTTATCTCCTCCCTTCCCCCGCTCCCCATTGCCTGCGATCACCACCTCGCATACGGAAAAAACGTCCGTGGATTCTGCTTACAATATCACTAAACCACCGCCCGAAGGTTATCTGGTATGGAGTGAATTCTGTAAAATGCCCAATTTAGATCCATACCTGCCGGAGGTTATGAAGAACTTTCATCGTGAAAAGTACAAGCCCTGCAAGCTTTTGTCACCTTTGACACGGGTGGATTTCAATGCCACCACTCAACGTTATGTGCTGAGAATCGATGAAGATGTTATACCCGGCTACAGCAAGACAGGCAAGCTGGACTGTTGTTATCAGTCCATAATACGAAATGGAACGGGGCCCAAAGCAGATAGTGAAGTTAGGTAAGGTAAGGTTTTCTTGAAAGCTTTACTATTGCATTGTCCCTCCTTTGAATGTTTTCAACTATATAGTGTTATAAACGTTTCTCTTTCAGATTCTCAGAGTGCATGAGCTTCTATGACAAATCGTCGCTGGATCCTTCGATAGACAATGTCCTGGTGAAATGTCGTTCCGGCAATAAACAGGTCTATATCAACGGCCATCCCTTGATGCCGGAACGCAAGGAGATCCGTGAACGTTTGGATATGTGGAAGAAGTACGACAAAGATTCGGGTACCGCAGATAAGCCCCCCAGTGTCTTAATGATTGGCATCGATAGTATATCGAGAGTGAATTTAATACGGGCCATGCCTAAGACGGCCCGGTATTTGTACGAGAACGAGTGGTACGAGATGAGTGGATTCAATAAGGTAAACATAAAATAAATAATAATAATAAATAATTAGATAATAAATAACACTTCGAAGGGCTTTCAAATGCATTTTTTTGAACTCGAAAATGGAAAATTAAACAAGTAAAAACGGCGTTAAGTTCGGCTGGGCCGAACTTTATATACTCTCCACCATGGATTGCATTCCACAGAGGTTGTCGGTTTTCGTAGAAGTGCAGTAATATTGCAGGAAAATATAAATTTTTTATATAGTCAAACTAAAATAAATACAAATATTGAAAAAAATAATTATATAAATAAATATAAAATTTTAATTATATCAAACCATTATCTATTTCAAAACAAAAACTAAATATTCTTATATTTATATTCTCAAAAAGCTTAATACCATAAATATTGGAAGATAGTGGGTGCTACAGTTGGTTGTACTTCCATTCTATTTTAATTCCAAAAGTACAAATTTTGAAAATCCATTATCAGACGTACATGTGTAAAGTGCAAAATAACCTAACTTCATGATTCAACCAATTTTTGCCATAAAAGAAAAGGTACGAATTTGGAAAAAATCTTTTTATTTTGCGTGTCTATGCAGCCAGAGGAATGTATACACCGAATTCCATGATTCCAGCTGCGCCCATTTGGTTGGTACCATTTTTACCCCCTTGACATTTCTAGGTAATTAGAATTTCATCATTCTAGCTGTAGTCGTTTAGTTGGTACTATTTTTATCCCCCTGTACCATTGTATCCCTTGCAAGTACGAATTTCGAAAAATTCGTCTATTTTCCGTGTCTACGCAGTCAGAGGAATGTATACTCCGAATTTCCTGACTCTAGCTGCGGTCATTTGATTGGTACTATTTTTATCCCCTTTTTTTCTTTTTAACCCCAAAAAGTACGAATTTCGAAAAATCTGTTTATTTTAAGCGTCTACGCAATCAAAGGAATGTATAATCCGAATTTCACGACTCTAGCTGCGGTCATTTGGTTGGTACTATTTTTATCCCCTTTTTCTATTTTGACCCCAAAAAGTACGAATTTTAAAAAATCCGTTTATTTTACTTGTCTATGCAATCAGAGGAATGTATACACCGAATTTCATTATTCTAGGTACAGCCATTTGGTTCGTACCATTTTTATCCCTCTATTCCCATTTTACCCCTAAAAGTACGAATTTGGAAAAAATGTTTTTATATTATGTCTCTACTCAGTTAGAGGAATGTACACACCGAATTTCGTGTTTCTAGCTGTTGTCGTTTAATATGTACCATTTTTATCCCTTTTTGTCCCATTTCACCACGTTTTTGCTGTAGGGGGAATGCGCATACCAAATATCAAGCAAATATAAACAGACCTATTCAAAAAACATGCTTAAATACGCTAAAATATTAGGGATTATTATGGGTATTTTTAGTCCTTGTGAGGGAAAAAATTTTCCCTTTGTGCCGATTTCGCCCCATTTCAATCACAACCGATCTACGACTATAAGACGCATTTATGGAAAATTTGAACGTTCTAGCTCCTTTCGTTTAGATGCTAGCGTGCTTTCAACAGACGGACGGACATGGCTAGATCGTCTTAGAATTTTATGACGATCAAGAATATACATATATACTTTATAGGGTCTTAGGTCGATATTTCAAGGTGTTACAAACGGAAAGTCAAAGTTAGTATACCCCCATCCTGGAGGTGGAGGGTATAAAAAATGCTACAATGGTAATTTACTTTGAATTTTGTACCTTAATTTTGGAAATATAAATCAGATATACATATGCACTCAGAAAAATAGCACTCCTAAATCTGAGTAAAATCCATACTACAATGTAGTTCAACAATATTACTCCAGTTGAGTAAAAAATTCCTAAAAGGTTGGAAAATTAACTAAATATTACTAATATTCTCTCTTTCAAAGCCATAGTAAATAGTTCATTTACTAGAAATAGGATAGTTAATTTACTTAAAACATTTCTTTGGATGGATTGAGTAAATTCATACTTGTGTGGAAGAAAATTTCGTAGGTTTTAAGTAAAAAAATTTTTTGTACGGAAAAAATTACATGTATGAATAAATCGAACAGTGGTAATTTACATCCTAGCATACTATAGTATCTTTCAAGGACAATGTCATTTATACTAAAGTTATGTCGCAGCTTTGCTGCTAACATGGCATTTTTTTCATTTTTTTACATTAACATGTTTTTCCTTAAAAAATAGAATTATATTAAAAAGGAAGATCTTTTACATTTTGTTTCTTATACTAACACTTACACTAAATGCTTACAAACTACTTAAAAACTGTTATATACAAATTATTGATTGGTATTGTATACCGTGTCGTCAATGTCCATGAAAAACATGACTATGTTTTTTAATTTTTTGAAAATTTGGAAAAAGCGAATTCTCTAATCTCCACTGTATGCTCTATGTCTTCAGCTATTTTGCGATAGTAAATGTTCATGAAATTCAAAGAAAACTGCCATTTTTGGAGATAAATGATCGGAGGTTTATTTCATAATAAAGAGGAAGGTATGCCGTTAAAAGTGATAAACAACATCAGCCAAATGGCCACCACGACCACGCTTACAGGACCATATCCTTTTCATGAAATTGTTCATAACCAAATCGCAAAGTGGCTGCCCTATCCTCGATAGGAATTCTATCTCGAATTCCATCTTTGAGGTCTTGAATCGACGCTGGGCTGTTGGCGTAGACCTTATCTTTCACGTGGCCCCAAAGGAAGAAATCGCAAGGTGTTAAATCACAAGATCTCGGTGGCCAATTGTGATCACCTCTTCGAGAGATAACACGGTCCGGAAACGTTTCCCGTAAAAGAGCAATGGTTTCGTTGCTTGTGTGGCACGTAGCGCCGTCTTCTTGAAAGTAAACGTTATCCAGATCAATACCATCCAACTTCGACCATAAAAAATCATCAATCACTGTAACTGTTGATCCAACCTCATTTTCGAAAAAGTAAGGTCCAATGACACCGCCGGACCATCAACCGCACCAAACAGTCACACGATGAGGATGGAGAGGCTTTTCAACAATAACTCTTGGGTTTTCCGAGCCCCAGATGCGACCATTTTGCTTGTTGACGTAGCCACCGAGGTGGAAATGGGCCTCATCAGTCAAGATGATTTTTCGATGGAATTCCGGATGATTTTCATTCATGAATTTTAATAATTTTAAATTTTTAGTTATGGCGTAGTTTCTACTTGTCAAATGTCGAAGAATAAAAGCTTCAAAAGTGACAGCTACCGAAATACCGGGTGATTCAAAATAACACCTCTTGTTGGAAAATCCTGTAGTATACCAGGTGTTTTTTAATGGGTACTAAAAGATATAAAAAATATGGAGGAATTCAAAAACATTTTTTTTGCACACACCAAATTTCATCACTCTAGCTGTAGCCGATTAGTTGGTACTATTTTATCCCTCTGTTCCCATTTCGTGCCGCTATAGTGCTTTCAACAGACAGACAGATAGACATGGCTAGGTCGTCTTAGAATTGTACCACGACCCAGAATATGGACATATATGAGTCATTCCATGTCAAGCGGTACTGTTTTTTACCTTGATAGCTGCGATTGTTTTGAAAGTTTGTGTATGTATTCTTCTCATAAAATTATTGTATATGTATGTATTTTTGGAAAAAAAATTGAATTTTTTTCACGAGTTATCCAATTTATCAGTGAAAAACTACTACTTTTTCAAAAGGTGCGTTTATTCAATCGCCTGTAACTCCTGAAATACTTTACCGATTTTAGTGTGTTATACCTTGTTTTGAAGGTAATTTCAATTACTTTTAAATTGATGTTGTTTTTTAAATTTTATTCTTTTATTTTGAGTTTCGAATTGATTACACTAATCCATTTGTTGAAATTTTAAAGTAGTGTGCTTAGGTCTATTTTTAAGCTACTGTGTGAGTTTGAAAGTGGTGAAATGATGGCTTCTATTTTTTACGATTTTTTTTTACAAAATCAGCCAGAATTAAAGTGAAAAAATATCAAAATTATAATTTTTTCATTAGATATAAAAATAATGAAAATCCAAGAAAAAATATGTATGTTATGGATTTTGATTTTTTGTGGGTTTTCAAAGTAACAGCTAAAAACGCATATTTCTTGGAAACATTTTGTAAGAGGTGTAATGAGAAATAAATAGGAGGATTTAATACCTTTCGAATGATGCCTAAATGATGAATATCAAATGAAGAAATACGTCACTGACTCCATGTTTGTAACAACATTTTCAAACTCTTTTTACAAAAATGATCGCTGCGGCGTCAATTTCCTTCCGATGTTCATCATTTAGGCATCATTCCAAAGGTATTGACTGCCCCAATAATTAGACAAGAATCAAAATTTGTCATATTTAAAGTGCTTTTAAAGGTCTATTATTTCAAAAAAAAAAATAGAAAAAATGTAACACAAAAAAATTGCACTTGAAAAACTTGATGTTTTAGGATTGTTTTCAGGAGCGTTTAGCTCACAGATAGCTTGATCTACGAACGAAATATTTTGCAAATCATCATTAAACAATCCAAACTTTATGTTCGTGGGGTGACTGGAATTTGTTTTTCCATTTGTATGGACCGCGACCCCGCCTAATGTATATGTATAGAAACTGGTAAAATTTTTCCGCGGCTATCCTAATTTCATATTTTTCTATTATCTACAATTTTCGGGTAGCGATATCTTTGAAATTGTTAAATGGAGGCCCGAGCACACAAGTTATATATTTTCGACGCAGCGTTTTTTAATTTCTGGTTTGATGCGGTGGTCCAATGATATGTGACCGAAAAAAAACGTGGACCTTACATTTCTTCCCCTAACCTATCTTCTAACACTATCTTTGCCTGATTTTCTCAAACTGTCACCTTTCTTTCCAGATCGATGACAACACTTTTCCCAATCTAATGGCTGTGCTCACCGGCATGAATCGCTCCATGGCCATGGACAAATGTTCACCCTACAAATTGAACGCTTTGGATAACTGCGACTTTATATGGCGAACATTTCGCGAACACGGTTATGTGACGGCCTATGCCGAAGATGAGGCGGCCATAAACACCTTCAATTATCTGAAAGTGGGCTTTGCCCAGCCACCCGTCGATTACTATTTGAGACCGTTCCTGCTGGGCGCCGAAAAACATCTGGAGACCCGCACCAAATCGGGTTTAATCAATTGTTTGGGCTACAAGCATGCGGCTGACTTTGTCTACGACTATGCTGTGGAACTGGCGCGGCGCTATAAGAACGACACCTTTTTCGGTCTCTTCTGGGCGAATACATTCAGTCACAATGACATTAGCGATTGCACGGCCATGGATGAGCATATAGTGGACTATTTGAAGAAATTCAAACAAATGGGCACGCTGGAGAATACCGTGGTGGTGTTCTTCAGTGATCACGGCATGCGTTTCGGACCCATACGCAAAACCTATTCGGGTCATTTGGAGGAGCGACTGCCCTTTGTCTTTCTGTGGCTGCCACCGCGACTGCGGCGCAAATATCCCAGTTTTGTGAATGCTCTGAATGCGAACAAGAATCGCCTGACCAACCCGTATGACACGCACATGACGCTGAAACATATACTGGAGATGACGCGGCGCGTCAAAGACACCAGTAAGCTGGCCAAGCCGTTGGGCTGCCCGAAATGCCAGTCGTTGCTGGAGCCGGTGCCGCAAAATCGTTCTTGCCTAGATGCGGCCATAGAGGCGCATTGGTGCACCTGCCTGCTGTACGAGAATATCTATAAGAACTCCAAGACAGTGGTCAACCTGTCGCATCTGCTGGTGGACTATATCAACGATTATGTGGCCACATTTCGCAATGGCAGCTACACCAAGCTGTGCGTGCCGCTGCGGATCGACAGTGTGGACAGTGCCTATCGCACAACACAGCTGGAGACGGGCGGCGATGGCCGAGTCAAAGCCATTGACATCTATCGCGTGACCTTCTACACCAAGCCCAATAAGGGTCTGTTCGAGGCAACGGCCATATATGATCCGGCCACGGCGTTTCTAAAGGTAACGGGCGAGATCAGTCGCCTGAATACCTATGCCAGCGATTCGGAGTGCGTGTCCGATGGCGGGGCGAAAAAGTATTGCTCGTGCCGCAAAAAGATTTTCTAGCACAAGCTGCCACTGCACAAGGTACTGGTACGTCTGGGAAAACAAAGGAAAACCACTAAAATGTCGTCCTAGGCTACGTTGTCAGAGACAGATTAGTATTTTTATACTCCAACTACTACTTAGTAGCTAAAGCCTAGATACATACTTAAATTTAAATCTAATTGTGTATATATAGAGAGATGGATTAGTTTGTAAGAAGAGGAGAGAGATAGAGAGAGGGAGTAGGAAAATTCTAGTTAAATGGTTTGTTGCAGTCAGAACAGATCGATTAAATCCTTATTCGGACCAATTAAAAATGTATTCAATTTTTTAAGGAATTTGTAGCATATCTTCTAGGCATACAAATGTAGTATTTCGTTTCGTGAAAGTATAGCATATCTTTAAGGGATAAAGCTAAGAAAATTTTAGAACTCACATATTGAGAAAATATTAGATTTTTTTGAAAAATATTCAATATCTGACCAAATCAGATAAAAAAATGTGCGAAGTTTATTTTGTCAAAATGTTAATCCTTTTTCAATTGTGCCACCAAAAAATTAGGTCTTGGATCATGTGGCCGCTCTCACGGCACCAAATTAGATCCCAGAAATCCACGGCGAAGAACAGAGAGTTCAGGGTCTTTAGTATCAGCAGCAATATTTACAATATCATCTGATCTACTTCTCCTAATTCAATTTAAAATTTTCTGTAATTCAAAAGAATCCAATTTAAAATTTCTTAAATTTATATTTCTATAATTCAAAAGAACATAATTTAAAATTTCTTTTTTCGTCAAACGGTGAAAATTCCAAAATAATCACTGACCATGTGAGTACATATTACAACATACATATGTATATATATGTTATTATTGAATAACAACTCTAGTTTTTCTCCGGGCTTCAGAATTTCAGTCTACTAAAGCCTTATCCACATTTGAAAAGTAAGTAAATCTGTAAGTAGTAAATTTGTAATAGCATCTATTCGATAATAGGACATAATAATTAACACTTCATGTAAAAATGACAATATTTTATAATAATTATTAATATTACTACAAATGAGATATTAAATTAGAATTATTTTTAAAAATTACAAGTACTACATATGTTTTAGACATAAAGTTATCAGTTCCTTTTTCAGTTTATTTACAGTTTAAGTACATATTTTTCTATTATTCTCGAATTCCAAATACAATACAATTCGAATACACTAGAATTGTATATATATATATATATATATCGTATAGCATATAACATAGAGGTATATGTACTACATTACTAAGAGCTTTATTTTCGTATAACTTAAGTAAATCTAAACTAAACTAAATAATAAATAAATAGTTATTTTTTATATTAAACATTTTTTTTAATTTATTCACTGGGTTTATGAAAACATATAGGTTAGATGCAAAAAACAGATAAAACAGTTCGTTCGGGCATTCCACAGATGCTGTCGAATTTTACAAATTCAAATTCAAATTCAAATTCAAATTCAAATTCAAATTCAAATTCAAATTCAAATTCAAATTCAAATTCAAATTCAAATTCAAATTCAAATTCAAATTCAAATTCAAATTCAAATTCAAATTCAAATTCAAATTCAAATTCAAATTCAAATTCAAATTCAAATTCAAATTCAAATTCAAATTCAAATTCAAATTCAAATTCAAATTCAAATTCAAATTCAAATTCAAATTCAAATTCAAATTCAAATTCAAATTCAAATTCAAATTCAAATTCAAATTCAAATTCAAATTCAAATTCAAATTCAAATTCAAATTCAAATTCAAATTCAAATTCAAATTCAAATTCAAATTCAAATTCAAATTCAAATTCAAATTCAAATTCAAATTCAAATTCAAATTCAAATTCAAATTCAAATTCAAATTCAAATTCAAATTCAAATTCAAATTCAAATTCAAATTCAAATTCAAATTCAAATTCAAATTCAAATTCAAATTCAAATTCAAATTCAAATTCAAATTCAAATTCAAATTCAAATTCAAATTCAAATTCAAATTCAAATTCAAATTCAAATTCAAATTCAAATTCAAATTCAAATTCAAATTCAAATTCAAATTCAAATTCAAATTCAAATTCAAATTCAAATTCAAATTCAAATTCAAATTCAAATTCAAATTCAAATTCAAATTCAAATTCAAATTCAAATTCAAATTCAAATTCAAATTCAAATTCAAATTCAAATTCAAATTCAAATTCAAATTCAAATTCAAATTCAAATTCAAATTCAAATTCAAATTCAAATTCAAATTCAAATTCAAATTCAAATTCAAATTCAAATTCAAATTCAAATTCAAATTCAAATTCAAATTCAAATTCAAATTCAAATTCAAATTCAAATTCAAATTCAAATTCAAATTCAAATTCAAATTCAAATTCAAATTCAAATTCAAATTCAAATTCAAATTCAAATTCAAATTCAAATTCAAATTCAAATTCAAATTCAAATTCAAATTCAAATTCAAATTCAAATTCAAATTCAAATTCAAATTCAAATTCAAATTCAAATTCAAATTCAAATTCAAATTCAAATTCAAATTCAAATTCAAATTCAAATTCAAATTCAAATTCAAATTCAATGTTATTTTTTTAGTATAGCCAAAGCAAATAAAAATAACGAAAAAAATAATTTTATAAATAAATATAAAATTTTAATTATTTTAAACCACGCTTATAAGGCAAGGCTACCAGTATATATATATATATATACCAGTATATATATATATATATATATATATATAGGTTTCATATTGATCTTATCATATTGATATTATCGTGGTTTGTAATATATAGGTTCCAATTTTCAGCCTTCTAGTTAAAAAACACTTTTTCCACATTTTTCCCGTGGGCAGTAATATATATTGATCTTATCATATTGATATTATCGTGGTTTGTAATATATACGTTCTAATTTTCAGCCTTCTAACTAAAAAACACTTTTTTCCCGTGGTCAGTAATATATACGTTCCAATTTTCAGCCTTCTAGCTTAAAAATACTTCTAGCCAATTCCCATTTTCAGCCTACTACCTCTCAAAAACACTTTTGCCACGCCCACTCCGCCCACAAAATGAAAATCCAAATTTCGGCATCATATTTATCATTCTCGTGGTCAGTAATATATACGTTCCAATTTTCAGCCTTCTAGCTCTTAAAAACATTATTGCCACGCCCCCTCCGCCCACAGAGCAAATTTTTAAAAATTCTATAGCCTATAGTTCCTTCCAAACCTACATCTATCTGCACTGAAAATTTCAACAACATCGGAAAAAAACCTGTCGTAACACGCTGTGTGGTAAAAATAAGACATTTTTGACAATTTTGATTTTTTGACGTTTTTTTTTGACTTTTTTGACTTATTTTTAAAAAAAAAACTTTCTAACAAAGTATAAATCATCAAAATCGGTTTGGTCAATCTCGAGTAAATGAAAAAAGAAAATTGAAAAAAATCGAAAATAAACCTGTCGAAACACGCTGGGTGGTAAAAATCAGACATTTTCAAATTTTGATATTTTGAAGTTCTTTTTTTTTTTTTTAAAACCCGTGCTGAGAAAATACCTTTCCAACAAAGTACAAATCATCAAAATCGGTTTGGCCAATCTCGAGTTATGGGATTACATCGCTTCGGACACTTTCTTTTATATATATAGATATATATCGAAATAATACTTCAAGTCAATTCAAAAAGTAAATAAAAAACAACAATCGCAAAAAAGCTTAAATACTCCAAATATTGGGGGATAGTGGGTGCATTTTCAGCTACAACCGTGAGGTTAGTTGTATTTCCGTCCTATTTTAATTCCAAAAGTACAAATTTTGAAAATCCATTATCTCTCACGTACACAGTGCAAGATAACCTAATTTCATGATTCTACCCATTTTTACCGTAAATGTAAAAAAGCACGAATTTGGAAAAATATTTTTATTTTGCGAGTCTATGCAGTCAGCGGAATGTATAAACCGAATTTCATGACTCTAGTAGCGGTCATTTGGCCGGTACCATTTTTATCCCCTTTTTCCTACTTTACCAGCTTAAAAGCCGATGAGATGAAGTGTCTCGGCGTAATTCTTGATCCCAAACTGGATTTTAGTAGTCATTTTGAGTCACTATTTCCAAAAATTTTATTTACACTACGAAAGCTATACTGCACTAATTTTTATTTGCCTCAATTTATAAGGAAGAGGCTTGCTTTTGCATTACTGATGTCTAACATTTCTTATTGTATAGAAGTAGTATCTGGCACTACTGCTGATTGCTTTGGTAAGCTTGAAAGACTCTTTAATTTGGTAGTTCGATTTGTTTTTAGGTTGAATCGGCATGATCATATTTCAGAACATGCAATTCAGTTTTTGGGCATGCCGTTCAACTTATTTGTTAAACAACGTATTCTCATTTACTTTTACAAAATTATTATCTCTGGTTCTCCAGAGTTTCTTTATCATAAGTTTATATTTTCTAGGTCAACTCGTAACCCACAACTTATTCTGCCTCGTTTTTCGTCTTCAGTTTTTGATCGGTCGTTCATTGTTCGTGTATCCAGAATTTGGAACCAGCTCCCTATTCATTTGCGTAGCTTTTCATTCCCTCCTCATGTCTTCATACAGAGATATTTAGAGTTTGTTCTTCATCATTCCTAGTTCTTGTATATATGCTTAAGCAGTATATTAATCATGTTGTTCGTATGCATTGTTGATATGGGCGTTTACCATTATCTTTTTTTTAATCTGTAGAACAATATCTTTATTGTTGGCTGGGGAGCCATTCATTACATTTTTATATATATATTTATTTACTTTCTAAGTTATTTTTGTACTTTTATAATATTAGTTTTTAAAATAGTTTTACTTTTTGTTATTTATTTTTGAATTGTTGTATTTAGTGCGCAATATAAACAATTGGCCTTATTGGCTTTTGTATTGTGATGTTGAAATAAATGAAATGAAATGAAATGAAAAGTGCAACTTTCGAAAATATCTATATTTGACGTGTCTACACAATTAGAGGGATGTACACACCAAATTGCATCACTCTAGCTGTAGCCGTTTAGTTGGTACCATTTTTATCCCTCTGTTCCCATTGTATCCCTTGAAATCAACGAATTTCATGACTAACCGCAGCTAGTTATTTGGTTGGTACACTTTTAATCCCCTTTTCTATTTTAACCCCAAAAAGTACGAATCTCGAAAAATCTATTTATTTTACGTGTCTACACAATTAGAGGAACGTATATACCGAATTTCATTATTCTAGGTGCAGCCGGTTGGTTGGTACCATTTTTATCCCTCTATTCAAATTTTCCCCCTTAAAACCACAAATTTGAAAGAAAACTTTTATTTATTTATCCACTCATTTTATTATACCTTTTTGATCCATTTCACCCCCTACAAATAAAAATCACTTTATTGTGCACGTTTTTGCTATAAGGGGAATGCGCATACCAAATATATAAAACTTGATTAAAATATAAAACTTGATTAAAATATTATTTCCTGTTCTTGTTAGGGAATAAATTATCCCTCTGCACCGATTTCTCCTATTTGCAATCCGTACTCACCTACAACTATTAGACGTATTTGGGAAAATTTTGACGTCCTAGCTCATTTAGTTTAGATACTAGGGTGCATTCAACAGACGGACATGGCTAGATCGTCTTAGCATTTTATGACGATCAAGAATATATATACTTTATAGGGCAGCAGATCGATATTTCAAGGTGTTACAAACGGAATGACAAACCTAGTATATCCCCTCCTGGAGGTGGAGGGTATAAAAATAATTTCGTTAAGACTGGACCAAGAAAATAATAATGGTCTTAAGGAAGTCATCATCTATATTTACATATATGTAGTAAGCTCTTCAAAGCCTTCAATAGAAAATATTTTAGGTTTGAACTATTAAGGTGAGTGTTTCCCCGCGTTTGAGATAAAAATAACGTATCTCATCCTAATCTAGTCTGGTCTCTGTTCGGAAATTCAGTTTTTTATTTAATGGGCATTTATTTTCCCAACAATCAATATAGTCTACTGGAGAAAATTAGATAGTCATAGGGTGGGACATTTAAAACTTGAAATTAGAATCGGCTATAAAATAAATACTGATTAATTTTTAAAATTTCTGGCTTTATTAGAAAGGTTGAACTTTGTCATTTAATACTCGAACACAATGTCATTCATTCCCATTTTGCAAACGTCAAATATAAACCTGAAAATAAAAATAGCAGTCGGCTAATCGGAATTATATATACTCTCCCTCCTGGAAGGTACTAGGAGGTTCGTATCACATTGTCCTAGCTTCTAGATTTATAAAACTATACAAAAATGATCACATACCAAATCATAGTGGATTCTATGCACCAGTATAGAAGTTATGAAGGGTTTAATATTACCTAGGATAGAGACCAAGGTACAAGAAGGGGCGTGGCTAAAGCGTAAATATTTTTTAGTGATTTTTTAATGATTTAGACTTCCAGTATGTCGCTTTTATTGTAACCAAAGTTTATGCCACTTTGTGTGAGAGGTACCAGAAGGGGTGGGGCAATATCGCCCATATTCCATGCGAATGTAACTTCTGACATTGCCAAATATCAAATTTCACAGTATTCCGATCATCTGTATAGAAGTTATAACAGCTTTAATTTTACGTAGTTTTGCGAGATTTGTGTGGGAGGTACTGGAAGGGGCGTGGCAAAACCCGTCGTATTTAGTACACTTAAAGTGATTATTATTACATTATCAAATACCAAAATATGGCTGATTCCGAATATACGTGTTGAAGTTACATTCATTTTGAATTTAACATAGGAATATGGGTCATTTGTGCGGGAGGTACCAGAAGGGGCGTGGCAATTTCGACCACCTCCGAATTTAATCTAAATTTGGGTAAAATATTACCATGTGCAAAGTTTGAATAAATTCCTTAACTCCTTTCGACAATTATCGTGTACCCCAGTCATACGGACATGGTTCAAACAGCTTAAAATGTCGTGAAACGGATTTGGTACAAACATACTTAGGGTCTTAAGTCACTCCTTCAATTGTTACACTTTTTTTCTGTCCCAAATGATATATACATACCCTCCTACTCTGTAGAGTACAGGTTGACGTTTGTTACTCCACCAGTAATAAATTTTGTTCTGTAAAAGATACTGAGAATGTTTCACAGGAGAATTGTTGGGTTTTAACGAAAAAAAATTAAATGAAAAGTACAAAAAATGGATTTTGTTGATCTTTTGGTGTGTTGCGTTCAGACAAGTTCTTTTGTCAACAAAATTCTTGCAGAGAGTGGCAGAAGAATTTTCTATTGTGAAAAACTTTTTAAAATACCCCTGAAGATAACCAACGAAGTTGGTCGAAATATGGGGAAATAAAAAAATAAAGAAAATAATAAAATACAATTTTTTTGTTTTATTATTCAAAAAACCTGATCTCAAGCCGAACAAAAGACAAAACGCAAAATCGATTTTTTCCAAAAAATAAATAAAAAATTGTTTTCAACAAAAAACGAAAATTTTACGGTGCGCATAATCGACCTAGTATTGTCAATACCATTCACAAATTTGAGTCCCAGTTTAGATTAGTGCAGACAACACGCAGCACGTAGTAAAGACAATATAGCAGCTGTAGCTGTACCGAGGCGAATAAATTTGTCTTCGTCGATCACGAATAAAATTGAGGTTGTCACGAGCCAAGAATAAAATTTGGTATGTTTGATAATGGTTTGCAAAATATTTCGTCCATGCGTCAAGCCATATGATCATATTTCTAAATTAATAGACACTCTAAATATAAATTTGCATTATTGTCATAGAATAACTTATTGGTCGATTTATTGAACGTTTGTTTTAATTTTTTGTAGTCATATTGAAAATGCAACAAAAATATCGTAATTCTCGCAAACATCCTGTACGGAGTTTTAACAGAAAGAATGGTGCCCACAACGATGAATATCAGACGCCGCTGCCTTTGGGGAATTAGTTTAATACTAATTTCAGAACCGAAAATTTCAAAATAGTTTTACAAAAAATAGCTCTCCAGTTTCAATTCCTTCTGATATTCATCATTTAGGCATCATTGCAAAGGTATTGATTGGATCTAATTATTATTTTTCTCGATCAATAGTTATGAGACAATAATAAAAAATATATTTAAAATGCTTTCAACGACCCAACAAAGGGGATATTGTATGTGACACGACCCAGCTTAACATACATATCTTTGCTGCTTACTTTATTAGTCGTTACTAGATTGTATGATTAAATCCATTTAATACGCTAACAGAAAATATAAATCAATAGATAATAAACCTATAAATAGGATAAAAACGATGTACTTATTATTTCTTCCAACAATGCCAATTTCACTGGATTTGCTTCACACGGCAAATTTGTTTTTTATTTGTCACCGAAATAGCGAACATTTATTGAGAACAAATATTGATTGATTTTGCATTAAAGACCCACAATTAGCGCCGAAAAGAAAGGTAAGAAATTTGGTCCAATGACCATGTCCATAAATTAATTTGAAGTACATCTGCTTTTGGAACCCCCCATTGTAAAACTGAAAAGACGCTGGTTTATATGGTAGTTTTATCTGGAACCAATGAGGAGCGCGTCGAACATTTATTGAGATCAAATATTGATTGGTTTTGCATTAAAGACCCACAATTAGCGCCGAAAAGAAAGGTAAGATATTGGGCCCAATGACCATGTCCATAAATTAATTTGAAGTACTCCTACTTTTAAACCCCCCCCCCTTGTAAAACTGAAAGACGCTGGTTTATATGGTAGTCCGTACAATCCAAATGTTTAAATATTTATTTAAAATTCAAAATATATATCAAATACTCACATATATATATATAGAATATATGTATTATTACATAAGTATATGTATATGGCTTACATAATTAAATGAAATAATCTCTTAATACGTATCGTCCGTTTCAAAAGTTATAAAAGTGTCCAGTAGAAGTTCATTTGATGCAAGTGCATCATTTCAATTTGTATCGCCGCTGTGTGCTGCATCTGTAGCTGGAGCTGCAACTGGATCTGCAGTTTGTGGTTTCGCTGTTTCGGCTTTATCGCCCGGCAAAGCATCTTTGAGCGTGTAATTTTGCAGAGTGTTCTTCAACATGTTGAAGAACTTTCGCAATGGATCCTTTTTAATCAAGCTCGTCGTGGGCGAACCGTCGGGCAGAGCAACGTTGACACTAATACTTGTGTAATCGGATTGTATATTGATGCTGAGTACAGCATTCAATTGTACGGCGAATTTCGCATCTTGCCGGCGAATATTGTGCAGACGTTCGGTTTGTGCCATTTGATATTCCCAAAACGTTTGCTGCGCAGACTTCTGGAAGAAGCGATTGGACCAAAGGTCCACGCTGGCGGTGATGTGCCAACTTTGGCTAAGCTCTTCATTTTCCAGACGTTGTTGCTTTTGGGGTGTGTGCGATTTCTCTTGCAAATCAATATGATAGAAATCGACAAGCATGCTCTGGATGGCGGTGGTGTAATGTTGACACCAATAGCGCAATATTGATTGGGTGTCGGTCAAATTCAAGTCGCTGTTGGTTATACAGTTCAAGTCAGCCTTGGAGGGTGCCATAAAGTGACTGAGACTCTTGGCGGTTTCGATGATCTCGTTGGCATCACCACCAGACGATATGGAGCCTGGCTTGTTGAGTACCAAAGCAACGCCAGCCTTTTCGATAGCCGGATTTGGGATGGAGATGGTTTCGTACAACAGTTTCTCGAGAATTGCGGCCGTTGGCGAACTATTCAAGCCCTCGCATATGCTGGTGGCGTTCTCCAGACACATAACGAAATATTTCTTGTTCGGTGGCAGCATTGTTCTGGCCACATTGTGATTGAGACCAAACGAGTCCTGCACACACATGCAACGATCCATTTGCAGGGGATCGGCCGGCGTACCCTCCGAGTATTGTGTTATGGTCACCAACTGTTTGTTGTACTGTTTGAATTTATCCACCGTAAAGTCTTTCTTAGGTATGGTCCTGCCGAAGAAGGGCGATATTATATTGTCCTCGAAATTGTAGTCTCGATAGAATTGAAAGAATCCCTTGATTAGATCCACCGTAGAGCGGCCTTTAGGAAACTTTGGTTTATTATCCTTACTTTGCAAGTCAAAGGCATAGTTTATGCCCTGCACCAAGCGAGGACGACATTGTTGTTGCAACTCACGCACCGACTTAAGAGCTTTCTGAATGTCAGTGACCGCTTGAAATTTCCATGGATGTTGCAAATAGAATATGATCATGGTGATCAGACAGTAGCTGGTCATATTGGCACGGCCGATAATTTGCATATTTTTAGCCCACAACTTGAGAAACAGCAGCAGCTCGTGTATGCGCCGATCGGTCTGGACCAATTCACAGATAAATTGCGTATTCTCCATGGAGCTGGGACAGGAAATGTTGATGTCAATACTGAAGCCGGTATCACGATGTTTACACTTGATAATGGGCACCCGAGCGGCACGTATCGGAAAAACATCCACAAACAAGGGGCTACGCTGCAGGATCGAATTGATGCGATTGAAGGCACCACGTTGATGGGAGGCTTGTTTGGTATCTGTGACGGGCATAATGCGCCCCTGCTTGGCCAACGGTTGGTTGAAGTCACGTGTAGGTATTTGCGAGGCATCCAGGAAGATGTCGATGTCACTGTCTGTGAAATAGTTGTTGTGTTATAAGTAAGCGAACTAGTTTTTTTGTTTGTTTGGTTATTTTAAATTTAAGATGCACTCACAAAGTTAGTGGAGAATTAAATAAAATGGATAAGTCTTATGGGAAAACACTGGAGACACATTTTTGGCCAATTGTCATTCATATTTGCCTATATATTTTTGGGAGTGTAAATAAGATAACCACCGATTTATCAGTGAACCTAAATTGAGTTTATTACAGTAGCTCTTGAACTTTAGAGCGTTAAACAATATCTCAACAAAATTTTATTGCACATATGTTTTCTACATGATTTGCAAAATTTTATATACCTAGTGACTATGAGGGCAATTGGGTGACCCTCCAAAGTAGGTCACCTCGGCAATGTTAAATTTAAAAATTATAGCCAAAATGACAATCGTTTTTTGGCGATTTCGAGTTTCTTTATTTCGCATTTATCTTTAAAACTAATTTTTCAGTTTTCTTAATTTTTTTGACGAGGATGGAGAAGATGTTTGGATAAACAAAGTCATTTTAAAAAGAAATGGAAAATTTAAAAACTTGAAATCGCATAAAAATGCGATTTGAAAATGTGGAGAATTAAATAAAATGGATAAGTCTTATGGGAAAACATTGGAGACACATTTTTGTCAATTGCTATTCGTAATTGGGCGGTTTGGGAGTACAAATAAGATCACGACCGATTGCTCAGTGGTCCAAATTTGATTTTGACAGTAGCTCCTGAACTTGAAAAATTTTGTAAACCTAGTGAGTATGGGTACAACTTGGGTCACCTCGGCCTTTTTAAAATGATAGCCAAAAGGAAAAATTATAAACCCATTGCAAAGATATTTTACACCGTGATAGAGCTCGTTAATATCTACGGAATATGTGCTTATAATGCGTGTACATCAATTAGTTTAAGAGATATCTGTCATAAATGTTTTTGGTGATTTTCAAATCACATTTTTTAGGGGATTTCGAGTTTCTAAATTTCGCTTTTGTCTTTTAAAGAATGTATTTCAGTTTTCTTACTTTTCTGACCAGCAAATAAAGAGGATGTTTGGTTAAACAAAATCATTTTAAAAAGAAATGGGAAATTTAAAAACTCGAAATCGCAAAAAAATGTTATTTTAAAATCGTGCGATTGTCAACGATTGGCCGATTATAAAATTTTTTGGTGATTTGGCAATTTTCAACTCGCATTTTTTGACGATTTCGAGTTTCTAAATTTCAAATTTGTTTTTAAAACAACTTTTTTCAGTTTTCTTTCTTTTCTAAGGACCAAATGAAGGAGATGTTTGGTTAAACAAAGTCATTTTAAAAAGAAAGGGAAAATTTAAAAACTCGAAATCGCAAAAATGCTATTTTAAAATCGTGCGATTGTCAGCGATTGGCCGATTATTAGCCTTATGTTTAATTATATAGTGGAAATATTAGTACAATAACAAAATTGATATTACTAAAGGCAAAACTTCCAAAAATATAGAATATTCCACAATCGATTTAAAACTAAATTAATCACAATACATATATAAAAGAAATGTCATCCTAACAAAAATAAGAAATCTGTGGTTTTTAACATATTTTAAGGTACAGTTGTGGACACGAATTTAGCACATTCAGCACATGTAACTTTATAAAGCAAATATATCAACTTCTTTCTGTTATTTTGCCCGGCATTATTTCTAATCCTATTTCTTATTTCTTCTGTTCGGTTCTTTCGTTGCATTTTAGTTTTATTCCATATAAGTACTAATAATACGAAAAATGATTGGACAGTAATTTAGCACAAATTGATAAATCTTTAATCAAGCCGAAAAAAACAGAACTAGCTAATACATTAAACTTAATATTTGGATAGCCACTATTTTGAGTAAAGCTGTACATCTTCTGGACATACTCTGCACTAGGGACTTCAAACGCTCCATTGGAGTAGCATATCAGGAATTTTGAGTTTCATTCAAAAAATCGGGCAATTTTTTGAGTTTTATTGCTATAATATGTTGTTGAAGTTCATTCCATGGATTCTCAATAGGATGTGCTGACCCATTTTTAAAAATCAATTCTGTTCCACACAGCTCTTCACTGGCGTTAAGTGTGGTGCATAAAACCCCACTTAAGTGTCATGTTTTTATCTGGATATGGTATCATAGTATCAACAAGTAGATTTTCGTAAACATAATGCTCCATCAGTGTATCGATTTTATGTATGGGACCAACACGGTGTCCAGAAAACGCGGTACCATCCATCTCATTTTCGCCATCGAGTTTTACCGTCTCAGATTTGTACTTAGGGTTGTGCAACATATTTGGAGGGCACAATTCATATTGTTTCCCATCAGAATCGAACCGAAAAAGTTCAATTCGCCAATACAGGCGATATTTTCACAAAAATCGTGGATTTTTCTAAATGCTCCACAGCAAATGAATTTTAACACTGATACGTTTGGCTTATGTTGAACAATGCATCCAAGTATTTTTTCATTGGTTCTTCTTCTTATGGTTCATGAGGAAATGCTAATGTCAAATTACCGAAAGATCTCTCTGAGCTTTTAAATGGATCTGTTACGCAGGTTCTTTAAATTAAAGAATCCCATTTATTGGTGTTTTTTCTCGGCGTAGGACATTGTGCGACATTTTTGATGTCCCTATAACTTCCAATATGGCTGAGTACATTGCATACAATCTGTCTGGATCAATTTAGAATTTTTACAATATTCCCAGCGGTCGTTCAATTTCATAATAACCTGACTCTGCGCCTCAATGCACCATTTTCCTTTAGCCATGTCTAATTATAAATTTTGTTAAATAATAACTTCCATTAGAGGAAAAATTACCAAAACATGCCAATAATTAATTTATACGCAAAAATAAACAGAATATAACAACTTTTATCAAATGTGCTAAATTTGTGTCCAGCCCAGCTTACGAATTACTTGCAAATGCGATGAGAGTACGAGAAAAATGCTCAAAGTAATACGAAAAAATTACGAGGCATACTGATCACACCATAAGCAACACTTAAAAACAAATGTTTGGCTCAGCGTTCATTATCAGAACAAATTATTTGCTGTTATAAACAACACATGTGAAGTGCTAAATTCGTGGGAACTCGTGTTTCTGCCAACATTTTCCACCGCATTTAATAACTATTAGGGATAGCTAATAAGTATATTGATTAAATTTGCACAGAAACTATTCAAATTAATGTGAACTCTAGCACACACATTTCCCTTGACCATGCATGCTTACATTACAATCTGGCATCCTCTTATAGCAATAGCATATGAAGTATACTTTTAGGCATTTTTATATTTACCTCTTAATGCCAAACGACTGGCTATCGATCCAAATGGGTATATCTGCACCAAACCCAAGGACATCAACTCCTTCTCCAGGCAAGTTTGAATGCGCGTGAATATCAGACTCAAACTGTCCGTATTCATGCAGAGCACCTTAAAAATAGCCGACAATTCTTGACCTTTTTGGCATTTTGCCAACGTCTGGTGAACTTTGACGCGTTCTTCTTTCTTGTCCTTAGTGTTGAGAAATTTCGTGGTGGCTTTCAGACGACTTTCCACACCCGTTTTAAGCGACGTTTTCTTCTGGAGGCTATGCTTGAGCAGTTCGTGTTTTAGACACTCCTGTACAGTCTTAAAGGTTTGGCAACAAACACTGCATTTGTTATTTAAGCTTTCCACAGCCGGAGATTTCTGTTCTTTTTCAGCCGCAGCAACGGTGGCGGCGGGAGCGGGTGTAGAAGTAGTTCCCACGTCATTGGCCATTGTTCTGGAAGGAAGAAAGAGTTAGCAATGAAAAAATCCTCAGTTTAAGCATGACTAGAATTTTATTGTTTATAATTGTGTGAAGAGTTGTAAACATCTCAAAAGTCTAAAAGTTGGCCGGTCTTCCTGTCTACCACTTTCTGGAAGTATTTACAAGGTATGCTACCCTCCGAGTCGTCACTGCAGAGTATGACATTATTATCAGATCGATAGAGTTTCAGGCTGCCATCTGCAAAGATCTTTACAACATCCAAATAAATCAATAGCTGGCAGTCGGCCCGAAAACCGCTGATGTTATTCGCTCGACCATCACTTGCGGCAAAGTGTACATGATTTCTGGACATGCGCTTCAAGCCACCCGCCTTAATGCTGGCCCAATGACGATAGTAGGTGCCATGTACGGCCAACGCCACCTCACCGGCATTATTGATCGCTCGCAAGCACTCTTCCGCTTCGACTTCTTTCATAGTGTGGCCCTGATTGGCACGAATCTCAAAATAGCCCCCTTCCACATTCATTCTCAAGGTATAGCGTTGCTTGGCATCATTCTTGACAATTTGATGTAAGTTATCCAAGGTGAAAAAGCGTCTGTAGTTTGGATGTTTCAGCAAGTCGTCCACTTTTATGAAACCATTTGGTTGAATGGCCAAACCTTCTTTGACCGAGCCATGTCTAAGCAACCATGACAGTTTTTTGCTCAACATCACGTCTCTATCTTTTTGTCGTGGAGGTGTATTCAACATTTCTTCGAGACCTCAGATAACTCGGGTATACTTTACGATATTTTCGAGACGGAAACTTACTTTATTTTTTTTTTCTTTAAGTTTTTGCGTTAGAAGACTTCTTCCAATCGCGAACACAATGTTTTAGTTTATGAAAACTGATTTATTTTTATTACAAACACACAAACAAAACAGACAAACGCCGAAAAAACATTGCACGCTATTAGTGTTGGGAAAGTATTGAGTATTTGAGTGCCGAGTACTCGGTACTCAATACTTCAAAGTAACTACTCTATACCTGTATCTACATTCATCACAGGATAGGGGTATAGTAAGTTTATCATTCTGTTTGTAACACCTTGAATTATCACCGCGAGACCCTATACAAAATATATATATTCTTGGTCGTCATAAAATTCTAAGATGATCTGGCAATGTCCGTCCGTCTGTAGAAAGCACGCACACTGGTCCCAAATCCATTTATTATGACATAAATTCGAAAAATAAACATTCAGTCTTGTAATTTTGCACATTTGCTAGACATATCATACGCAAAAAATAAAAATAAAATTGGGCCGATCGGACCACGCCCACTACCACCTCCCATATAAACTCAATATATAACCAACATAATTGCTTAAAAGAATGAAGAGTTGTTTATTTTGACGAAATGTGTTTTTCTAAACATTATTACAAAAGCAAAATATAGCATACAAATAGTATACTTTAAACTGCAATTTAAAAATCAATGAAGACCTATTTATACTGTGTATTGTTTAGTATTTTACTGACAGGTACTTATAAATGGGTGTATATTTTTTTACGGTGGCTACATACCTGTTTCACCATGTGTGAGTCTTAAATTTTCCGAATAATGACCACCCTTAAATGTGGGTTGCATTTCTGTAAAAAAATCATACAGGTAGCCAACGGAAAACCCAAATAATTAAAAAAGTCCCCTTTCCTTTTTTCCTTTTAATTGTTCACGCACATTTATTAGCGTTTATCACTTTGCTTACGCAATCAAAAAAATTAAATAACCCTTTGTTTATTCCGTTTTGTTAATTCTGAGAATCAAAAAAAAAAAAAGAAAAAACCTTACCATAGACAAAGTTGTGCATATGTCGAGCAAATTTTTGAAATTCATACCTTTACTCAATTGCGAATAAAAGCGAAACGCGTGCATCGATTTTCATGATCTTTGTCTCATTTTGCTCATAGGTTATGTGACTTTACGTAAAAGTAATAAGATTTTACATTTTTTCATTTTGGATTTTTTATGGATTTTTTAAAATAAAATAAGTTTTTTCCTTTATATATTCATTTTTAACTTGGAAAGTGTTGCTTGTATAGGAAAACAATATATGAACAGATTAAGGGAATTGTAATTTTAAATTTTTTAAAATTTAATTCAATTAGGGCTAGTGGTTCCCGAGTTATGCCGGACGAAACAAATTAACCAAAAAAAAATTTTTAAAATTAAAAAAAAAAAAATAAAAAAAAACCAAACGAAAAAAAAATTTTTATTGCGTTTTTCGAGCTCATGTCAAGGTTATCTACACAGAAAAAATTATCGCATCCGGAGTACATGAAATTTTTTTCATTTTGTTGAGTAGTGTAATTGATGGTCATCATTAACACTGGCCGATACAGCTGCGATATTTTCTTCAGTTCGAACTCTACGTAAGCGTGTTGGTGGTTTAATGTCCAACAATGTAAATTTGGTGCGAAACTTAGTCACTATAGCCCGAATAGCCGCTTCAGTGGGTCGATTAAACTGACCATAAAATGGAAGCGCGCGATGAACTTTCTTAACAGAGCACGCATTTTGATAATAAAATTCAATAATTTGCAAGCGTTGTTCGTTTGTAAGACGATTCATGGTTAAATAATAGACCAAACTGAAGATGTTTGACAGTGAAACAAAAGACGAAACGTGCGTCAGCTGTTTAAACCAGTGCTGCCAAAAAGATATTAGCTAAAAAATCACCCAAATCTATAATATATCAAAAAATTTCCCCCAAAATACGAATTACTAAAAAGGGAATTACTCGTCATTTTTTATATAAAACTTCAATTCACACTTAACACTATCACTTGTAACTACTATTTACAATATTTGCCACACTGCACACGAAATCTAGTTTAAGGTCGACTTTCAAATGTCAAATTTGTATGGCATCTGACATTTGCAAATCGACCTTGTACATTTAAACTAGAGTATTTAAGCAAGGATTTTTCCATATGCCTGCTTGTGATATTGAGTGATAAAAATGGTACCAACCAAAGCGAGTGCACCTAAAATAATGAAATTCGGTGAATAAATTCATCTGATTGCGAAAACACGTAAAATTAAGGGATTTTTCGAAAATTGTACTTTTAGTGGGTAAAATGGAAAAGGGGATAAATTGTACAAACAAAATGGCCGCAGCTGGAATCATGAAATTCGGTGTTTACATACCTCCGACTACGTAGACACAAACAATTAAAAGGTTTTTCCAAATTCGTTATTTAAAAGGATACAATGGGGCAAGAGGGATAAAAATGGTACCAACTAAATGGCTACAGCTAGAATGATGAAATTTGGTGAGATTTTTTGAGAGATTTTCGAACGTCGTACTTTTAAGGGGGTAAATGGAAAAAAGGGGATGAAAATGATAGCAACAAAATGACCGCAGTTAGAATCATGGAATTCGATGTATACATTCATTCGTAGTTTTTTACTTTTACGGCAAAAATTGGTTGAATCATAAAGTTAGGTTATCTTGCACTGTGTACGTGAGAGATAATGGGTTTTAAAAATTTGTACTTTGGAATTAAATTTGGATGGAAATACAATCAACTGCAACACCCACCATCTACCAATATTTATGATATTTAAGCAGACCTATTATTTCGATGTATATAATAGGCCTGTTCGATTGAGCTTATTAGCTTAATTTTTGTATGGAATTTATTCGTTTAACAAGAAAGTAGTTCTCTTAGCATTGCAGCCAGATTTTTCTTGTTAATTCATTTAAGAAAAACAAATGGGTAACAATGTTGCCACCTTATCAAGTATCTTAATCATAATATAAGTCCTGTTTGATTGGGCTTACTAGCTTACGTTTAAGAGACTTGATAAGGTGGCATCATTGTTGCCCATTGGTTTATCTTAAATGGATTAACAAGAAAAATCTGGCAGCAATACTAAGAGAGTTACAAGCTACTTTCATGTTAAGCGAGTAAATTCCATACAAAAATTAAGCTAGTAAGCCCAATCGAACAGGCCTAGTATAATATTGGTAGCCTTGTGATTTTTAAATATTTAAAATTTTATATCTATTTATTATTATTTTTTTTTTAATATTTTTATTTGTTTTGATTTGGCTATATTAAAAAATGGCATTATCTTGTAATCTTACTTCATCCTTTAGTTGGCATTTTTTTGGTGAATTAAATCAAATTTAAGATTTTCAAAAATCCGACAAAGTTAAACCATTTAAGCGAGTTGTTAATATAATACAACTATTAGGCCTGTTCGATTGGGCTTAGTAGCTTAATTTTTGTATGGAATTTACTCGTTTAACAAGAAAGTAGCTTACTGCTCTCTTAGCGTTGCAATTTAATGATCAATCTATATATGTATATAAAAGAGTTGCGTTACTGACTGACTTATCATTGACCAGCCCCCAGACCAAACGGCTGAAGCCAGGGTCATGAAATATTCAGGGTAGTTCCCAAATATGACGTAGACGTCGACTAAGAAAGGGTTTTACGAAATTCGTACTTTTAGGGGATAAAATGGCCCAAAAAGGGATAAACATCAAACCTTCGTCCTGACTAAACGGCAGTAGCTAGAAACGTGTAATTCGGTGTGGTCCTTGCACTGACCATGCAGAAGAGCTACAAATAGGGATTTTACGAAATTTGTACTTTTAAGGGACGAGCGGGACAAAAAGGGATAAAAATAGTACCAACTAAAGTATTACAGCTAGAAACGTGAAATTTGGTATGTAAATTCCTCTGACCATATAGAAACGAAGTAAAATTGGATTTTTCGAAATTTGTACTTTAAAGGGACGAGCGGGACAAAAGGGGATAAAAATGGTACCAACTAAAGTATTACAGCTAGAAACGTGAAATTTGGTATGTAAATTCCTCTGACCATATAGAAACGAAGTAAAATTGGATTTTTCAAAATGTGTACTTTTAAGGGGAGTGCGGGACAGAAAGGGATAAAAATGGTACCAACTAAAGTATTACACCTAGAATCGTGAAATTTGGTATATAAATTCCTCTGACCATATAAAAGCGAAGTAAAATTGGATTTTTCGAAATTTGTACTTTTAGAGGGCGAGCGGGACAAAAAGGGATAAAAATGGTACCAACCAAAGTATTACACATAGAATAGTGAAATTAGGTATGTAAATTCCTCTGACCATATAAAAGCGAAGTAAAATTGGATTTTTCGAAATTTGTACTTTTAAAGGGACAAAAAGGGATAAAAATGGTACCAACTAAAGTATTACAGCTAGAAACGTGAAATTTGGTACGTAAATTCCTCTGACCACATAAAAGCGAAGTAAAATTAGATTTTCGAAATTTGTACTTTTAAAGGGACAAAAAGGGATAAAAATGGTACCAACTAAAGTATTACAGCTAGAAACGTGAAATTTGGTATGTAAATTCCTCTGACCATATAGAAACGAAGTAAAATTGCATTTTTCGAAATTTGTACTTTTAGGGGGCGAGCGGGACAAAAAGGTATTAAAATGGTACTAGAATCGTGAAATTTGGTACGTAAATTCCTCTGACCACATAAAAGCGAAGTAAAATTGGATGTTTCGAAAATTGTACTTTTAAGGGGCGTGTGGGAGAGAAAGGGATAAAAATGGTACCAACTAAAGTATTACAGCTAGAAACGTGAAATTTGGTATGTAAATTCCTCTGGCCATATAGAAACGAAGTAAAATTGGATTTTTCGAAATTTGTACTTTTAAAGGGACAAAAAGGGATAAAAATGGTACCAACTAAAGTATTACAGCTAGAAACGTGAAATTTGGTATGTAAATTCCTCTGGCCATATAGAAACGAAGTAAAATTGGATTTTTCGAAATTTGTACTTTTAAAGGGACAAAAAGGGATAAAAATGGTACCAACTAAAGTATTACAGCTAGAAACGTGAAATTTGGTACGTAAATTCCTCTGACCACATAAAAGCGAAGTAAAATTAGATTTTCGAAATTTGTACTTTTAAAGGGACAAAAAGGGATAAAAATGGTACCAACTAAAGTATTACAGCTAGAAACGTGAAATTTGGTATGTAAATTCCTCTGACCATATAGAAACGAAGTAAAATTGCATTTTTCGAAATTTGTACTTTTAGGGGGCGAGCGGGACAAAAAGGTATTAAAATGGTACTAGAATCGTGAAATTTGGTACGTAAATTCCTCTGACCACATAAAAGCGAAGTAAAATTGGATGTTTCGAAAATTGTACTTTTAAGGGGCGTGTGGGAGAGAAAGGGATAAAAATGGTACCAACTAAAGTATTACAGCTAGAAACGTGAAATTTGGTACGTAAATTCCTCTGACCACATAAAAGCGAAGTAAAATTGGATGTTTCGAAAATTGTACTTTTAAGGGGCGTGTGGGAGAGAAAGGGATAAAAATGGTACCAACTAAAGTATTACAGCTAGAAACGTGAAATTTGGTATGTAAATTCCTCTGGCCATATAGAAACGAAGTAAAATTGGATTTTTCGAAATTTGTACTTTTAAAGGGACAAAAAGGGATAAAAATGGTACCAACTAAAGTATTACAGCTAGAAACGTGAAATTTGGTATGTAAATTCCTCTGACCATATAGAAACGAAGTAAAATTGGATTTTTCTAAATTTGTACTTTTAAGGGACGAGCGGGACAAAAAGGGATAAAAATGGTACCAACTAAAGTATTACAGCTAGAAACGTGAAATTTGGTATGTAAATTCCTCTGACCATATAGAAACGAAGTAAAATTGGATTTTTCGAAATTTGTACTTTTAAAGGGACAAAAAGGGATAAAAATGGTACCAACTAAAGTATTACAGCTAGAAACGTGAAATTTGGTATGTAAATTCCTCTGACAATATAGAAACGAAGTAAAATTGGATTTTTCTAAATTTGTACTTTTAAGGGACGAGCGGGACAAAAAGGGATAAAAATGGTACCAACTAAAGTATTACAGCTAGAAACGTGAAATTTGGTATGTAAATTCATCTGGCCATATAGAAACGAAGTAAAATTGGATTTTTCGAAATTTGTACTTTTAAAGGGACAAAAAGGGATAAAAATGGTACCAACTAAAGTATTACAGCTAGAAACGTGAAATTTTGTATGCAAATTGCTCTGACCATATAAAAGCGAAGTAAAATTGGATTTTTCTAAATTTGTACTTTTAAGGGACGAGCGGGACAAAAAGGGATACAAATGGTACCAACTAAAGTATTACAGCTAGAAACGTGAAATTTGGTATGTAAATTCCTCTGACCACATAAAAGCGAAGTAAAATTGGATGTTTCGAAAATTGTACTTTTAAGGGGCGTGCGGGAGAGAAAGGGATAAAAATGGTACCAACTAAAGTATTACAGCTAGAAACGTGAAATTTGGTATGTAAATTCCTCTGGCCATATAGAAACGAAGTAAAATTGGATTTTTCGAAATTTGTACTTTTAAAGGGACAAAAAGGGATAAAAATGGTACCAACTAAAGTATTACAGCTAGAAACGTGAAATTTGGTATGTAAATTCCTCTGACAATATAGAAACGAAGTAAAATTGGATTTTTCGAAATTTTTACTTTTAAGGGACGAGAGGGACAAAAAGGGATAAAAATGGTACCAACTAAAGTATTACAGCTAGAAACGTAAAATTTGGTATGTAAAATCCTCTGGCCATATAGAAACGAAGTAAAATTGGATTTTTCGAAATTTGTACTTTTAAGGGACGAGCGGGACAAAAAGGGATACAAATGGTACCAACTAAAGTATTACAGCTAGAAACGTGAAATTTGGTATGTCAATTCCTCTGACCATATAGAAACGAAGTAAAATTGGATTTTTCGAAATTTGTACTTTTAAAGGGATAAAAATGGTACCAACTAAAGTATTACAGCTAGAAACGTGAAATTTGGTATGTAAATTCCTCTGGCCATATAGAAACGAAGTAAAATTGCATTTTTCGAAATTTGTACTTTTAGGGGGCGAGCGGGACAAAAAGGTATTAAAATTGTACCAACTAAAGTATTACAGCTAGAAACGTGAAATTTGGTATGTAAATTCCTCTGACCACATAAAAGCGAAGTAAAATTGGATGTTTCGAAAATTGTACTTTTAAGGGGCGTGCGGGAGAGAAAGGGATAAAAATGGTACCAACTAAAGTATTACAGCTAGAAACGTGAAATTTGGTATGTAAATTCCTCTGGCCATATAGAAATGAAGTAAAATTGGATTTTTCGAAATTTGTACTTTTAAGGGACGAGAGGGACAAAAAGGGATAAAAATGGTACCAACTAAAGTATTACAGCTAGAAACGTGAAATTTGGTATGTAAATTCCTCTGACCATATAGAAACGAAGTAAAATTGGATGTTTCGAAAATTGTACTTTTAAGGGGCGTGCGGGAGAGAAAGGGATAAAAATGGTACCAACTAAAGTATTACAGCTAGAAACGTGAAATTTGGTATGTAAATTCCTCTGGCCATATAGAAACGAAGTAAAATTGGATTTTTCGAAATTTGTACTTTTAAAGGGACAAAAAGGGATAAAAATGGTACCAACTAAAGTATTACAGCTAGAAACGTGAAATTTGGTATGTAAATTCCTCTGACCATATAGAAACGAAGTAAAATTGGATTTTTCTAAATTTGTACTTTTAAGGGACGAGCGGGACAAAAAGGGATAAAAATGGTACCAACTAAAGTATTACAGCTAGAAACGTGAAATTTGGTATGTAAATTCCTCTGACCATATAGAAACGAAGTAAAATTGGATTTTTCGAAATTTGTACTTTTAAAGGGACAAAAAGGGATCAAAATGGTACCAACTAAAGTATTACAGCTAGAAACGTGAAATTTGGTATGTAAATTCCTCTGACAATATAGAAACGAAGTAAAATTGGATTTTTCGAAATTTGTACTTTTAAAGGGACAAAAAGGGATAAAAATGGTACCAACTAAAGTATTACAGCTAGAAACGTGAAATTTGGTATGTAAATTCCTCTGGCCATATAGAAATGAAGTAAAATTGGATTTTTCAAAATTTGTACTTTTAAAGGCCGAGCGGGACAAAAAGGGATAAAAATGGTACCAACTAAAGTATTACAGCTAGAAACGTGAAATTTGGTATGTAAATTCCTCTGGCCATATAGAAACGAAGTAAAATTGGATTTTTCGAAATTTGTACTTTTAAAGGGACAAAAAGGGATAAAAATGGTACCAACTAAAGTATTACAGCTAGAAACGTGAAATTTGGTATGTAAATTCCTCTGACCATATAGAAACGAAGTAAAATTGGATTTTTCTAAATTTGTACTTTTAAGGGACGAGCGGGACAAAAAGGGATAAAAATGGTACCAACTAAAGTATTACAGCTAGAAACGTGAAATTTGGTATGTAAATTCCTCTGACCATATAGAAACGAAGTAAAATTGGATTTTTCGAAATTTGTACTTTTAAAGGGACAAAAAGGGATCAAAATGGTACCAACTAAAGTATTACAGCTAGAAACGTGAAATTTGGTATGTAAATTCCTCTGACAATATAGAAACGAAGTAAAATTGGATTTTTCGAAATTTGTACTTTTAAGGGACGAGCGGGACAAAAAGGGATAAAAATGGTACCAACTAAAGTATTACAGCTAGAAACGTGAAATTTGGTATGTAAATTCCTCTGACAATATAGAAACGAAGTAAAATTGGATTTTTCGAAATTTTTACTTTTAAGGGACGAGCGGGACAAAAAGGGATAAAAATGGTACCAACTAAAGTATTACAGCTAGAAACGTAAAATTTGGTATGTAAATTCCTCTGGCCATATAGAAACGAAGTAAAATTGGATTTTACGAAATTTGTACTTTTAAGGGACGAGCGGGACAAAAAGGGATAAAAATGGTACCAACTAAAGTATTACAGTTAGAAACGTGAAATTTGGTATGTAAATTCATCTGGCCATATAGAAACGAAGTAAAATTGGATTTTTCGAAATTTGTACTTTTAAAGGGACAAAAAGGGATAAAAATGGTACCAACTAAAGTATTACAGCTAGAAACGTGAAATTTGGTATGTAAATTCCTCTGACCATATAGAAATGAAGTAAAATTGGATTTTTCGAAATTTGTACTTTTAAGGGACGAGCGGGACAAAAAGGGATAAAAATGGTACCAACTAAAGTATTACAGCTAGAAACGTGGAATTTGGTATGTAAATTCCTCTGACCATATAGAAACGAAGTAAAATTGGATTTTTCGAAATTTGCACTTTTAAGGGACGAGCGGGACAAAAAGGGCTAAAAATAGTACCAACTAAAGTATTACAGCTAGAAACGTGAAATTTGGTATGTAAATTCCTCTGACCATATAGAAACGAAGTAAAATTGGATTTTTCGAAATTTGTACTTTTAAGGGACGAGCGGGACAAAAAGGGATAAAAATGGTACCAACTGAAGTATTACAGCTAGAAACGTGAAATTTGGTATGTAAATTCCTCTGACCTTATAGAAACGAAGTAAAATTGGATTTTTCGAAATTTGTACTTTTAAGGGACGAGAGGGACAAAAAGGGATAAAAATGGTACCAACTAAAGTATTACAGCTAGAAACGTGAAATTTGGTATGTAAATTCCTCTGACCATATAGAAACGAAGTAAAATTGGATTTCTCCAAATTTGTAGTTTTAAGTGGCGAGCGGGACAAAAAAGGATAAAACTTTTACCAATTTTACTATTACAGCTAGAATCGTGAAATTTAGTGTGTATATTCCACTGATCATATAGCAGCGCAGTAGTTTGATTTTTCGAAATTTGTACTTCTAAGGGGTGCGCGGGACGAAAAGGGATAAAAATGCTGTACAATCCTGTGTTACCAAATAAAGTACATATTTTTAGGGGAGCAAAAACACATGTTACCTATAGTGATTTTTCAAAATGTGTACTTTTTGGGAAAGAGGTGCAAAAAGTTATAAACTGGCTGGCTGAATCTAGAAACATGAGATCGAGGATATAAATGGTTGTAATTTTTTGTTCAAAACTTAGTAGAAAACTATTCATACGAAGTAGTTCAGCTAAAATAGTGCATATCGACAAGCACATTCCTTTGACTGTGTGTGAGTGCTAGCTAAAAGGAGGTTTCCAAATTACTATTTTAGATTTATCTATATCCACCAAAAGAAAATTAAATAAATACTATCCAAAAACAGAGACGGATAAAATTAACGAATAACTTGCTTTTTCGCGTGCGAAGCAGCGGGTACTGCTAGTAAAAACATATATTTATATTTTTAATAAAAACATATGTTTATGTTTTTTAATTAAAAATAGATCTTAAGTAAGTATCGACTACTCAATTGAAAAGTGCCCACATTTTACAACACTACACGCTATTGAATTTGACGAAAAAGCAAAAGAAAACCCGTTTGAGTTTGATGAGTTTCCCCTTCCACCGTCATTTGCAACGTATGATGGTATGATGTTCGGAACCCGAACTTCTTCTTAGTTTCACTTACAAAAAACACTCACTGGGAAGTGGTAACCCGGCTATGGGCAGGGTTCGGATCGTATATTAATGATGCCAAAAAAGCGTGTTTACACTAAACGATTCATTGAACGATTTAATTAGATCGAATGAAATATAAAGGGTGATATTTTAGCTATTATCTTTTGGGCAACACTGGTTTAAACAGCTGACGCACGTTTCGTGTTTTGTTTCACTGTCAAACATCTTCAGTTTGGTCTATAATTTAACCATGAATCGTCTTACAAACGAACAACGCTTGCAAATTATTGAATTTTATTATCAAAATGCGTGCTCTGTTAAGAAAGTTCATCGCGCGCTTCTTCAATTTTAAGGTCAGTTTAATCGACCCACTGAAGCGGCTTTGTGACTAAATTTCGCACCAAATTTACTTTGTTGGACATTAAACCACAAACACGCTTACGTAGAGTGCGAACTGAAGAAAATATCGCAGCTGTATCGGCCAGTTTTAATGATGACCAGCAATTATCGGTTCGTCGCCGTTCGCAGCAATTGGACCTCTGTTACGCAACAACGTGGAAAATTTTGCGTATGCCCAAATTGGACTAAGCGGATGGACCATGAAATAATCTTCATACATTAAATTATATGCACCGTACTATCGATTCATATAAAGATTTCATGCATTTTTCTGAATTTTATGTGTTTTTTTCCTATAGCTTTTAAAAAATCACCCTTTATAAACAATAGGATGGATCACGAAAATAAATTGCTGCGGTCACCCTCCAAAAGAAGATTGGATTGTTTAATGATGATTTGCTAAATATTTCGTTCCTCGATCAAGCTGTCAATACCTTTCGAATAATGCATAAATAATGAAAATCGGAAGGAAATTGACGCCACAGTGCTCATTTTTGTAAAAAGAGTTTGAAAATTTTGGCTCTGAAAATCCATTATTTTACAAACATAAAGTCAGTGACGTCATTTTTCGTCCGATATTCATCATTTATACATCATTCGAAAGGTATTGATTCCTTCTATTTATTTTTCATATGATAGTACCACCAAATACGAAGAACTTTTAAACTGTCGCTATGAAAACACACAAAAAATACTATAGACGTCCAAAATGTTCCCAAGAAATATGAGTTTTTAGCTATCACCTTGAAAAACGACAAAAAATCTATATAAAAGCCCAATATTACGACCCATGAGTTATCTTAAGACATGAATAAAATTGTTTATTTAAAGTTCCTTTCAAGGGTCTATTAACTCAGAATAAAATTGCACAAAAATGCAACATAAAAAATTACATTTATTTATTTATTTACCATATTTTTAGAGATGTTTTCAGGAGCGTTTAGCTCACAGATGGCTTGACCCAGTGACGAAATATTTGGCAGATCATCATTAAATAATCCAGTCTTCATTTCTGAGGGGTGACCGCTGCAATTTATTTTCGTGACCCTTCCTAATATTCGTATATATTCAGGTATTGTTCTTGTTCCATATCATTTCGGTATTTTCAATTAAGAAATTTTAATTGCCGATTTATAAATACGCATTGTTTTTTGCAACAGATAAGATGGGGCTCATACTTTGTAAATTTCGTTGCATTTCAAAATTCGTCATACTTCCTCTTGACTCTTGAGAACTGATAGGTAATCATTTATTTTCTGTGGAATTCTAGTCATTTCTATACACAAAGAGGTTTTATAGCCTTTTTACACTGACGGTGCCGATTTCAAATGTCACAAACCAGATATTATTATATTAATATGTATATTGTCGCCTCAGAATAGCTTGGGTTTACCATTTTGGTGTGAAATCAACTTTTTCTGGATTTTGAAATTTAAGAAAAATATTAAGAAATTTTTTGTATGTATGAAAAACATGTAAGGAAAGGCAAAAGTCGGGCGGGGCCGACTATATAATACCCTACACCACTCCCTGCGTATATACCTCGCTTCGATTACTAAACCCTGGTATTTCATGGGAGCACTACATAAAAGTTCATATAAATTATACAGTTACTATAAATTCATCTTTAGTCATATTCAACGTATATGGTTAATAATATGGTAATTGATCCAATTATCCGACAGACACTAACAGTAGTAGTAGGATGAATCGGACCGACATTTTGGGCCTGGTCCAAAACATGGGCCTATATATTTCTCATTCACGGTAGGTATTCGTAGATGAAACATATAATGATCTGTAAAATTTGATGAAGATCCGATGTAAGATGTAGTTTCTAGAGCTGTAATAGATCAGAATGGGGCCCATTTGTGTCATAGCAAAGTATGGACATTTGGGCATCTCCCAAACATGTAAGGAAAGGTTAAAGACGGACGGACTTTCTATCTCATTACAATTCAATTCGGTAAAAAAGTGAAATCGGGAAGGACTTTTGCATCCTGTAAATGAATGTGTTTGACAAAAAATGTTAAATCGGAATGAACATTTGTATGGGGTTATATTGAAACCTGGAACGATGTGACCCGCTTTCACCATGTATGTTTATTGGTGAAATATAATATGTAAAGTAAATCTGAACCGATCTTACCCACTTTCACCATAGGTTTTATAGTTCCATTATAAGATGTTGTGCAAATTTTAAAGAAAATCGGGTACAATATGTGGATATTTGAGCGGAAAAAGTCAAATCGGGAGTGACATTTATATGGGGGCTATATCTACATCTGAACCAATCTTTCCACTTTCGCCATAGGTGTTTTAAGTTCGATTATAAAATGTTGTGCCAATTTTAAAGAAAATCGGGTACAATATGTGGTTTCTAAAGCGGAAAAAGTGAAATAGGGAGCGACATTTGTATGGGGGCTATATCTAAATCTGAACCGATTTCCTCCAAATTCAAAACCTATGGTCCTTGGCCAGAACAAATAACTACTGCCAAGTTGCATGACAATCGGACAACAATTTCGACCTGTAGAGTGCGAACAAGCTTAGATGGATAGCAGACGGACGGACGGACAGACAGACATTGTTAAATCGACTCAGCTGGTGATTCTAAGCCGATCGGTATACTTAAAGGTAATTCTAGCTCGATTATTTCTTGGTGTTTCAAACATTTGGCGCGAAACTAACTTATAATACGCTAGTCCACGAAGTGGTGTAGGGTCTAAAAAGCAAATTAGGAAATTTTAACTTAAAAATTAGCTTTTTCTTAAAATTAAGTTTACTGAAATTCATGCCGAGTTCTTCATACATTTATGTATTTACGTATGAACTTATAAAAAATCACTTAAAATTGTTTAGAAAATTCTTGAATATTAATCTAAGAAGCAATTCTCGTTCGTTTGCAGAGACTTATTTCTTAAATACTTCAAGTATTATTATAAACAACCGCTGCGAAGATTTGCCTTTCACAGCAATCAACTTAACTCTTTATGGCAGAGGTATCATGAAACTTTTGAGAAATACTTTCAAATGAAATGCTTTCATTTTTTGTATTAGTTTTGCATACTCTGTAGCAAAATCATTTGTTTGAATTATTTTTGGTTAAATTGAACTTATTTTAAGTTCACTTTTTTCCTTGTATCAAGCAAATTTGTCCTCAGTTTAAGTAAAAATGTACTTGTTTTGAGAAAAAATTAATAAAAAACCCAATTAGGAAATTTTAACTTAAAAATGCGCTTTTTCTTAAAATTAAGTTAATGTGTTGACTGAAATTCATGCCGAGTTCTTCATACATTTATGTATTTACGTATGAACTTATAAAGAATCACTTGAAATTGTTTAGAAAATTCTTGAATATTAATCTAAGAAGCAATTCTCGTTCGTTTGCAGAGACTTATTTCTTAAATACTTCAAGTATTATTATAAACAACCACTGCGAAGATTTGCCTTTCACGGCAATCAACTTAACTCTTTATGGCAGAGGTATCATGAAACTTTTGAGAAATACTTCATGCTTTCATTTTTTGTATTCGTTTTGCATACTCTGAAGCAAAATCATTTGTTTGAATTATTTTTGGTTAAATTGAACTTATTTTAAGTTCACTTTTTTCCTTGTATCAAGCACAATTTTCCTCAGTTTAAGTAAAAATGTACTTGTTTTGAGGAAAAAAAAAAATCAGCAAATTTGTCCTCAGTTTAAGTAAATATTTACTTAATTTGAATACAAATTTACTTCGTTTTTACTTACTTTGGTTTAAGGAAAAACTTGGAAACTGGAATTTTCCTCAGTTTGAGTAAATATTTTCATGGTTTGAGGAAAATTGAACTAGAATCAAGTTCAAAACATGTACTACTTTCAAGGAAAAGTTTGAACTTGATATGAGGAAATATTGTTTTAGCTTTATACGAAGTCGTTTGGACTGCCGGCTGCACTTTTCCCACTTCCGGCAGATATCGTTCCCGCCTATTATGACATTTAGCGATTAACAACACATGTCAACAAACAATACACCCTCCTTGCGCCAACGCAATCCACTGCGTTCATAGGGGACATCCCCGGAGTGTTGGTTCATTGACAAGAAGGTGAGACTTAATATTATTTTAACCTTCAAGTGCCTCGTAATGCAAGTTGATGTACTGCTTGTATAGGGTCCGCCATCTAACGTTTTTTTTTTTTCAACTATTCAACCGTTGGACTATTATTTGTGGGGTGCCCTCAGCAGCCATTTGAATGAAATTATTTTCCATTATTAACCGGAAGGATTGTACTTTCAAATAAAAAAGATATTTGAGAAAATATTCAGTAGTTTTTTTATAGCAGTTTCAAAAAAAAAAAAAGTTATTTGGCGGACCCTATATATCAACACTCTTTGGCATTGTTTCACTGCATTATTCTGCTCAATTTCATTTTAGTTTCGTACAAGCACTTCACAGTAGTCATCAACCAATCATGTTTTCTTGCAACCAGAAATGTAGTAAACAATTATTTGTTCTAATTAATGCATAGTAGTCGCCAATTCTTCGATAATGTAAAGGAACAAAGTGAACAAGTGACAATTGCACTTATACACTCAACAAAAAAATGTTATTACCACAATATGCTATTATGTAGGGTGGACCATTTAAAACCTTAAATTAGAATCGGCTATAAAATAGTACTGATTATGTTTTCAACTTTCTGGTTTTATTGGAAAGGTTGAACTTTATCAATTAATAATGGAACACAATATCATATCAATATCCGATTTTTCACTACAGCCCAAAGTCCACACCAAACAGCGACTCGTTGTGGATGCATTGCCTTCTCAATAGTCACGTGTGGATTGTCTGAACCCCATATGCGGCAATTTTGCCTATTGGCAAAAAATGAGTTTCATCTGAAGACAAGAAAATTTCCCACGTAAATTTCTTACAGTTTGCGTTAAAGACTCACTACTTTGGAAATAAGTTTTTAATAAAGAGTGATTTTTTTGAGGTTAGGATTTTCATGCATTAGTATTTGACAGATCACGTGGCATTTCAGACATGGTGTCAAAGAGAAAGATGCTCAGTATGCTTTGACATTTCATCATGAATCGTCTTACAAACGAACAACGCTTGCAAATTATTGAATTTTATTATCAAAATGCGTGCTCTGTTAAGAAAGTTCATTGCGCGCTTCCATTTTATGGTCAGTTTAATCGACCCACTGAAGCGGCTATTCGGGCTATTGTGACTAAATTTCGCACCAAATTTACATTGTTGGACATTAAACCACCAACACGCTTACGTAGAGTGCGAACTGAAGAAAATATCGCAGCTGTATCGGCCAGTGTTAATGATGACCACCAATTTTCGATTCGTCGCCGTTCGCACCAATTGGGTCTCTGTTACTCAAAAACGTGGAAATGCCAAAATTGGACTAAGCGGATGGACCACCTAAGACGCAGCCGCGGTCAACATTTAAATGAAATTATCTTCAAAAAGTAAATGTCATGGACCAATCTAACGTTTCAAATAAAGAACCGATGAGATTTTGCAAATTTTATGCGTTTTTTTTTTTTAAAAAGTTATCAAGCTCTTAAAAAATCACCCTTTATTTCCCCATTTTTGTTTGAGCGTATAGCGTCCCATTTTGCATATGTCAAACATAAATTTGAAAATAAAAATAAATATTAATGTTACTTTACCTTTCAAAGTCAAAGTAATCGGTAGTTCAAATTTAAAATGTTAAATGGCCCACCCTACGTTACAGCAATGTCATCTGAATTTGATGATAGTCTATTCATTACATCCCTGGATTCGTTGGACGCACTAAAAATCAATTTGTTTGACATTCTGGCAAACACTACATGGCTACACATCTACTTTTGGAAGATATCTTAGTCAAATGCATCTAATAACCTTTTCAGACCGCATGCGAAATCGAGCTGAAATGACGGAAGGTCGATTTGCATATTTCAGATCACATACAAATTTGACACTTGTCATTTCAGCTGCAGTCTGAAAAGGCTAGGTTTCGTTACTTAAAATGTTGCTAAAACTCAGAAGAATATTGTGCTATTACAGCATATTTTCTGTCATAAAAGCAAACCAGTTGTCACTATAAACATTTGGATGACTTATCTCCAAGAAGAAAATAATCAAAATTATATTTTGTCATATCTTTATTTTTTCATCTTCATCTCCTTTTCAGACTGCATACGGAATCTAGCTGAAATGGCATAAGGTCGATTTACAAATGTCAGTTCCTATACAAATTTGACATTTGAAAATCGACCTTATGTCATTTTAGGCTGAAATCACAGCCTGAGAAGGTTATTAGAGATCTTGGTGATATTAAAAAAATAAAAATTAAAAATTTTGTTGTCATAGTTCGAATGAATGTTTGGAGAATAATAAAGGAAAATCCGTGTATATTTGGAACTTTAATTGTTAAGTTCTGCAAAATGAACTCGCACGCTATTAGGTGGCAGGCAAGTAGCAGATTTGCTGCAAGAATAAAAAATGAAATTTTAAACGAATTCGATACCATGTTATCCACACTATTTTCAGTTGAAATGCAAGAAAATACAAGTTGAAATTGAGAAAATACAAATTGAAAATGAGAAATGTAAACTGAAATTCAGAAAATACAATTTGAAATTGAGAAAATTAAATTTGAAAAAAAAATTTTAACGAATTCGATACCATGTTATCTACACTATTTTCAGTTGAAATGCAAGAAAATACAATTTGAAATTGAGAAAATACAATTTGAAATTGAGAAATGTAAACTGAAATTCAGAAAATACAATTTGAAATTGAAAAAATGAAATTTGAAATTGAGAATAAACAAATTAATATTGAGAAAAGTTAAATTATTATTGAAAAAACACAAATTAATATTGAGAAAAGACGAACTGATATTGGGAAAAGACAAATTGAAATTGGGAAATTGAAATATTAAAATGATAAAAGCAACATTGAAATGGAGAAGAAATTATTATAAGTTTATGAATAAGACATTGAATATATAAACTATTCTCCAACAGGCATATCCTCCAATTCTATAGGTCTTGGGTAGAAAGTCGTGGAATGTTGAACTGCTCTGGCGCAGTTACCGGTAGTAATTATTAGGCCTGTTCAATTGGGCCTTCACCCTTTGTTTTTCAAAGATAATGGAAAAACATAGATAAAATAGTTGTAGTTGCAGCCATGACCACTAGGTGGCGAATGTGTAAAAAGTACATTCTATTTCACTCAAAGTACATTCTAATTCACTCAATTTTATTCTCTCTTTCGCTTATAATACTGAAAAGTGAAAGAAAACGAATGAAGTAAAATTTAATTCCAACGATTATACGTCAAATACCACACTTTAGTTGATTTATTTCGCTTTTATTTTCCATTTATTGCAGTTTTTAGAAACTCCAAAACTCCTCTCCAAAATGTCATCCAGAGCCATCTAAATAATTTCCCTCCTACTACGCATTTCTCTGAGAGTTTTGTTTAATCTATATATTTCCATTATCTTTGTGATTTTTCTCAAATGAATCAACAAGAAAAATCTGGCAACAATACTAAGAGAGTAGTAAGCTACTCTCTAGTTAAGCGAGTAAATTCCATCCAAAAATCAAGCTAGTAAGCCCAATCGAACAGACCAATTGTTTTAAAGAGATGGGTAGATTTTGTGTTTTCAAAAACGTTATAAAATATGACCCAAATATGACGCAGATGTCGACTAAGAAAGGGTTTTACGAAATTCGTACTTTTATGGGGTAAAATGGGACAAAAAGGGATAAACATCGAACCTTCGTCCTGGCTAAACGGCAGTAGCTAGAAGCATGAAATTGTGTTACTTGCACTGACCATGCAGACGAGTTACAAATGGGGATTTTTCGAAAATTGTACTTTTAAAGAGGGGAGGAGACAAAGTATAGCAGCTATATTCGTGAAAATCGGCATTTACATTTCTCTGACAACGTAGACTTGCGACATAAATGGATTTTTCGAAATTTATACTTTAAGGGGCGAGTGGGACAAAAAGGGATAAAAATAGTACCAACTAAAGTATTACAGCTACAATCGTGAAATTTGGTAAGTAAATTCCACTGACCATGTAGAAGCGCAATAAAATTGGATTTTTCGAAATTTGTAATTATAAGGGGAGAGGGAGACAAAAAAAATGTATTGCTGCTAGAATTGTAATATTTGATATGATATTAATTCCACTGACCATGTAGAAGCGCAATAAAATTGGATTTTTCGAAATTTGTAATTATAAGGGGAGAGCGAGACAAAAGGGGATACAAAATGATACCAACTAATGTATTGCTGCTAGAATTGTGACCATGTAGAAGTGCAGCAAAAATGGAATTTGGAGTGCACGGGACAAAAAGGGATACAAATGGTGTATAGCCCTTTAAATGGATATTTCAAAACCTGTACTTATAAGGAGGATGCGGGTCGACAAGGGATAAACGTGTTACCAAATAAAGTAGGGGAAGCAGGTGCAAAAATTATAAAGTGGCCGGCTTCATCTAGAAACATACATATAAAAGGCTCTGCGGTTGTAATTTTTTGTTCAAAACTAGGTAGAAAATGATACAAATTATACATACGAAGGGGGTTCAGCTAAAATAGTGCCATTCAAAAAGCACTTTGGCTGAGTACGACAGCTAGCTAATAGGAGGTTTCCAAATTACTATTTTTGATTTATTTGTATCTACCAAAAGACAATTAAATAATAATACTAATAAAAAAATAACTGGCTTTTTTGTGTGTGAAGCAGCGGGTACTGCTAAATGCACTGTAATTGATTTGCTTTCAAACGTATTTTAGATGATGATTTATATTGCGATAATTCTAAATCTTAATTATAATAAAATTAGTCGATTATAATAAAAGTTGAAAAACTTAAATATTAGTCTAAGTATATTATTATTTATTATGTTTCAGTTTTTGATAGAGTTTAATTATTGATAAATGTTCGGTAATTAAAACGTCAACTGGCCTCTAAAAGGCCCTTTGGAAGCATAGGCACTGGATTGCAAATTAAATGTGTATAAAAAAAAAACAAAAAAATGAGTTCTTCATTTACCATCATTTCATATATATATTCATTTTTATACCCTCCACCTCCAGGATGGGGGTATATTCACTTTGTCATTCCGTTTGTAACACCTTGAAATATCGACCTGAGACCCTATAAAGTATATATATTCTTGATCGTCACAAAATTCTAAGACGATCTAGCCATGTCCGTCCGTCCGTCTGTTGAAAGCACGATAGCGGCCGAACGAAATGAGCTAGGAGGTTCAAATTTTTCCTAAATGTGTCTTATGGTTGCAGATCGGTTGGGATTGAAAGTGGACGAAATCGGCCCAGAGGGAAAAATTTTTCCCTCACAAGGACTGAAAATACCCCTAATATTTAGAGTATTTCAGCATGTTTTTTGAACATATTAGCTTGTATTTAGTTTATATTTGCAATGTGCATACCCTCTATAGCATAAAAGAGCACCATAGAGTGATTTTTATTTGTAGGGGCCGAAATGGGACAAAAAGGGATAAAAATGGTACCTATCAAACGACAACAGATAGAAACACGAAATTTGGTGTGTACATTCCTCTAATAGAGTAGATACATAATATAAAAGTATTTTTTCTAAATAGTACCAACCTAACGGATGCACCTAGAATAATAAAATTCGATATATACATTCCTCTGATTGCATAGACACGTAAAATAAAAGAACTTTCCAAAATTCGTACTTTTTGGGGTTCAAATGGAAAAGGGGGATAAAAATAGTACCTACCAAATGAATAGAATCATGAAATTCGGAGTATACATTCCTCTGACTGCGTAGACACGAAAAATAAAACGTTTTTTCCAAATTCGTACTTTCAATGGATACAATGGCTTCAGGAGATAAAAATAGTACCAACTAAACGAATACAGCTAGAATGATGAAATTCAGTGAGTACGTCCCTCTAATTGTGTAGATACGTAAAATAAAGAGATTTTAGATAGTCGTACTCTTGAGGGGGCAAAATTGGAAAAAGGGGATAAAAATGGTACCAACAAAATGGCCGCTGATAGAATCATGGAATTCGGTGTATACATTCCTCTGACTGCATAGCCACGTAAAATATTTTTTTTCCAAGTTCGTACTTTATTTGTTGCTTTTACGACAAAAAATGATGGAATCATGAAGTTGTCTTATACTGCGTACTTGAGAGATAAGGTATTTTCAAAATTTATACTTTTGAAATTAAAATAGGATGGAAATACAACAAACCATCCCCCAATATTTAGGGTATTTATAATTGCTCCCTTATATTTACTTTATGAATTGAAGTATTATATCCATTATATATATAGTATACAAATATTGGTAGCCTTGGTTTATTAATTAAATTTCTTATTTTCATATAGTTAAAATTTGTTGCGGACATTCCTCTTGTAGCTTGGAAGCACCACAAAGAAAATAAAAGTTTTAGCGGGCGAAATGGGACAAAAAAGGATAAAATATAGTACCAATGACACGACAACAGCTAGAATCATGAAATTCGGTGTGTACATCCCTCTAATTGCATAGACACGTAAAATAGAGGGAGTTTTCGAAATTCGTACTTTTAAGGGATATAATTAAAAAGAGGGATAAAAATGGAACCTACCAAACCGCTGAAGTTGAAATCATGAAATTCGTTGTATACATTCTGACCACGAAGACTTCTAAAAGGGTTTTTTCGAAATTTGTACATTTGGGCGGAGAATGGGGCGAATGGGGATATCTTTAAAATTTATACTTTTCTTATCACTTTGTCTGTATCTGAAAATGCTTCTTTCTAATGGCGACTGACAATCGCCTAATATTCAGGCATGTTCACTTTCACAATTTCAGCATTTTATTTATATATAGTAGTCGATTATAAACTGTGCGCATAAGTATACATTATAGTTTGAAATAGTAAACAATTATAATAAATGTGCATAAAAATATCACAATTTTCGTAATATGGTACTGTGCTTCTATGTAAAGTCGACTTCCTTTAATCTGCTGGTAATACTATGGAATGCACTCCGTGGTGGAGGGTATATAAGATTCGGCCCGGCCGAACTTAACGCCTTCTTACTTGTTATTATCTTGCGATATCCCACATTTATATTCCAGGTGATATTTTGGCTATATCATCTAGATTTCTTCCGGAAAGATCATTATCTTGGCTAATCATATTTGATATTACTAAATTATGGTTTAAAATAATTAACGAAATCCTGCAAATTTTAGAAAAAATGACTGTTACGACAAAATGAATACAGATATCGGCCACATATCTATGGTGGTGGAGGCATGTCATGAGGTGGTGTACACATCAGGTGGGGGAGGAGGGTTACTGAATGATACTTCACAAAAACAACAACTGATAAGTTATCAGTTCGCAAGAGACCAAAGTATGACAAATTTTCATTGAGTCAAGTTAAATAAATTTACAAAATATGCATTTTTATCTATTACTATTATTCGTTCTTATTTATCAAATATTAAATGGAGACAGAGACAGAGAGAGAAGAGAACATCAATTCCGGGAAATAAATACTATTTAACAAGTTAAATCTTCGTGCATTCTTAAGAAGGTGGAAATTAAAAGTCTGTTTATGACATTCTAAGACCATGCGGTTATGAGGGAGGGCGTAATAATTATGGTTAATGTGGAATTTTGCTTGATTGTGTTTAATTTAAGTAGGCACAAAATTTGAAACAATTTTCTTACGAAAAAAATCATGTCTGACTGGTGTATACGATAACTCTCGAAGGACAGTTAAGGAATTTATTCCAACTCTGAACATAGTATTATTTTGCCCAGACTTAATTTAAATTTGGAGATGGATGAAATTGATATACCCCTTATGGTACCCCACACCATATCCCTAGTAAAATATTCGGAACCAGTTATAATGGGTGGTTAAATTGTAAGGGCCGATGTTGAATGTGAGTTTTTTTCTGAATTTCATTTGGCATTTCTCAATTTCAGACTAACTCAATTTGAACCATGGAAATATACACAAACGAGCAACGCGTTAAAGTTATTCAGGCTTGTTATGAAAATGAGCGTTCAAATCAAAATGCATATCGTGCACTTCGTGATTTTTTCGGTCAATTTAATCGTCCAAATGTGCGTACAATCGGAAAAATCGTGCAAAAATTTGTACAAACCGGGTCTGTGGGAGATGTGAAAACACCAGTTCATGCTCGTACTGCAGAAAATATTGCTGATGTTCCGGATAGTGTGGCTGAAGAGCCGTCCAACTCAACTCGTCGTCGTGCCCAACAACTGCACCTCTCACGCTCATCGTTGATGAAAATTATGCTTACAAGGTGCAATTGACTCAAGAACTAAAGCCTCTTGACCATTCCAAACGTCGGCAATGGTCAGAATGGTGGCAAGAAATGGCAACAGTGGATGATCAATTTTCGAAGAAAATCATCTTCAGTGATGAGGCACATTTTCACCTCATTGGATTCGTCAATAAGCAGAATTGCCGCATTTGGGCGAATGATAATCCAAGAGTGATTGTCGAAAAACCAATGTACCCACAAGGAGTGACTGCGGTTTATGGGCTGGTGGCATCATCGGGCTGTATTTTTTCAAAAATGAGGCCGGTCAGGCAGTTACTGTGAATGGTCTTCGCTATCGTGAGATGGTAACGAACATTTTTTGGCCCGAATTAGAAGATATGGATGTGGACGATATGTTGTTTCAACAGGACGGTGTCACTTGCCACACAGCTAACCAAACAATGGCTCTTTTGCGCGACAAATTCAATGGCCGTGTTATTTCACGTGGTGGCGATGTCAATTAGCCGCCAAAATCATGTGATTTGACACCGTTGGACTTCTTTCTTTGGGGTTATTTGAAAGAAAGGTTGTACGTCGATAAGCCAGCAACAATTCAAGAGCTAAAGGATGAGATATTGCGGCACATTAACGTCATAGAATCTCAATTATGTCTCAGCGTCATCGAAAATTTGCACCATCGGATGGAGGTGTGCCGCCGAGGTTGCGGCGTCCATTTGGCCGATATTTTGTTCCATACATAATTGAACCATACCAATATTATCATAAAAAAAAGAAATGACAATAATTTCCTAAATAAATTGTGTTTTATTCAAACTCAACATCGGCCCTTAAAATTCTCTTTTATAGTCAAGGACTATCAAGCAAAAAACACATATTTGTACTAGGGATGTCAAAAACCGGCCCTCTTCGGGAAACCGGTTTTCGGTTTATTCAAAAATTATTTTTTTTTTTTAAAACCGGGTTTCGGTTTTTAAAATTTGAAAAACCGGTTTTTATTTATGCGCTAAAATGGAACATTTTATATTATTTTTATACTTTTTTGAGATTATTGAACACAAAAATATACAGGAGGTATACGGGAGGTGTTCACAAAAACAAAAAACACATATTTGTACTAGGGATGTCAAAAACCGGCCTCCTTGGGAAACCGGCTTTCGGTTTATTCGAAAATTAAATTTTTTAAAAAAACCGGGTTTCGGTTTTTAAAATTTGAAAAAACGTTTTTTTTATTTATACGCTAAAATGGAACATTTTATATTATTTTTATACTTTTTTGAGATTATTGAACACAAAAATATACCGGAGGTATACGGGAGGTGTTCACAAAACACAAAAACAAAAAAAAAACATATTTGTACTAGGGATGTCAAAAACCGGCCCTCTTCGGAAAACCAATTTTCGGTTTATTCGAAAATTAATTTTTTTTAAAAAACCGGGTTTCGGTTTTTAAAATTTGAAAAAACCGGGTTTTTATTTATCCGCTAAAATGGAACATTTTATATTATTTTTATATTTTTTTGAGATTATTGAACACAAAAATATACCGGAGGTATACGGGAGGTGTTCACAAAACACAAAAACAAAAAACACATATTTGTACTAGGGATGTCAAAAACCGGCCCTCTTCGGGAAAACGGTTTTCGGTTTATTCGAAAATTAATTTTTTTTAAAAAACCGGGTTTCGGCTTTTAAAATTTGAAAAACCGGTTTTTTATTTATACGCTAAAATGGAACATTTTATATTATTTTTATACTTTTTTGAGATTATTGAACACAAAAATATACAGGAGGTATACGGGAGTTGTTCACAAATTCGCTGTTAATATTATTATTAAATACACATTTCGTACCTTTTTTAACTTCATCAATGCTCTCGATAAGTTTTAATTTCAATTAGATTTTCGATATTATTAGACGTGAATGTTGGATCGATTGATACCCTTAGGTATAAACCAATAAAATAGCAGTCAATAACATCGATGTTACACATCAAGGTCCAAACGAATTTGATATCCTCTACTTGATTTTTTCAACGCCACAAACAATATTTTGCGATATTAAGAGGCCAGTCAGTTCACTTTATATTCGCAGCTAGTAAAAATCATTACTCTCACATTCTCTTGCGTACTTTTATTATAGTATATCGAGCCCTTAGCGTGGAATGATCGCAAGCGCCAAAACACACATTTTACAGGAGAAGGTTTTTATTGATTATTTTGAAATGTTTGCATAAAATTAAATATGTTTTAATGTAAAATGTTTTAATTCCGCCGTACCCAACGAATTATTATTATAAATTGATCATTTGTTTAAATCATACGGTACTTTTGGCGCTTGCGATACAAATATTGTATTTGCGGCTACAAATACTGGAAAAACTATGGCGCTTACGATATAATTTTATCCATTAAACATCAAAATGAAAAGTAAAGTAATTCAAATCGCTAATAACAAACTATTTTAGACACATTTGAATTCCTATGATTAATAGTTAAATTTCATGTAAAAGCTTTTATGTAATTTTCTTTGTACGAATAATAAAATTAATATACATTTCATCCACCCTACTATCTGCAAAATATACATATTCAAATTGTGCGCAAAATCCCAGTTTTTCAAAATGTGCCAATCTCAAACAATTAAATTTTATTTTAATGTTTGGCGATAGAAATGCTGTAGAAAATGAATTCCAGTCCTTCAAATCTAAATGATTTAGTAAAATACTTTCATAACACTTCGATATCGTGCGGGAATTTGTAATTATGATCGGCCACTCAGAAGGGGCCCAAATTAGCCATCCTTTTCAAAATGTTTCAATCGTCATTGTAGGACCGGGAAGTAAAATTGTTATGTTAACATTCTTAAAGAAAACTGAAGTTTTTATACCCTCCACCTCCAGAATGGGGATATACTAACTTCGTCATTACGTTTCTAACACCTTGAAATATCGACCTAAGACCCTATAAAGTATATATATTATTGATCGTCATAAAATTCTAAGACGATCTGGTCATGTCCGTCCATCCGTCCGTCTGTTGAAAGCATCTAAACGGAAGGAGCAAGGACGTCCAAATTTTCCATAAATGCGTCTTATAGTCGTAGATCGGTTGGGATTGAAACTGGGAAATTTTTTTCCCTCACAAGGATTTTTTTATTTTTTTCTATATTTCTATTTGTTTTGGTTTGGCCATATTAAAAATTATGTTTTCCTGTAATATTACTGCACTTCTACGAAAATCGAAAGCGTCTGTGGAATGCAATGGTGGAGGGTATACAAAGTTCGGCCCAGACGAACTTAACGCCGTTTTTACTTGTTTACTCTTTAACTCTATAGAATTGTGGGCAATGTGCCCATTTTCATCACTATTTTAAGCTAATTATTATGTTTCTTTATCAATTTTGCCACTATTTCTATTAAAGAAATGTTAACAATTACCAACAATAGTAGGGAAATGATATTAAAACCATATATATATATAGTATTTGGCTTAATATATGAATATTCCAAAAAGTTTATTAAATTATTGTATTGAAGGCACAAAAAGGCTTTGTGTTTTCCAAAAAGACAATAATTTAGAGCTACTTTCAGTTCTTGTGGGTAAATTTGTTTCTTCTGGATCGTTAAAAAGTATATAAATCAAATATCTGGAAACTTCGAACCTCGTTCGAAACCTATCGTACTTTCAACCAACAGACGAACAGTTAATTTTATGGCCGAGGGTATACAAATACACTTATTATTGCATCAATATATTGATAGACCTATCTAAAACATTTATAAACATCTCTTACATTATCTGACAGTTTTTGCCTAAATTCATAAACTGTCGCTTACGATAAAATTGCTTTCTTTGAAAACTTAAAACAGCGACTTACGATAAAATCTTAGCACCATTTTTTATATAAACGTTAACAATTTTCACATTTTGACAATTTTTATTTATGTATCAGCCCATAAAATTTTAAATTCAACAATAAAAAATATTTGCAGAAAATGTCGCTTACGATAATTCCGCGCTAAGGGCTCGATATATCCACGAAATGTAAATGTTTTGTAATTTAAAAACCGGTTAACCGACATGAAAACACCGGTTTCCCCGGTTTGTCGAAAATGCCAATTTTTTAAAAAACCGGTGGACGGTGTCGGTGTTAACACCGGTTAACCGGTTTTCGGTTTCGATTTTGACATCCCTAATTTGTACACGCGCCCTATAAGTAAGCGCGTTATTTAAAATTATTTAATTAAATTTAATTTAAAATTATAATAATAAAACATCTTAATTTATTCAACAAATATGACTATTAGTGAAAAATGTCATATTTTTTCTATTATTTTGCTGTACTTATAGGTGTAGTCGACAGCCTCTAATCTTTCGGAATACTGTGGAATACAATCCATGTTGGAGGGTATATAAGCTTCGGTGCGGCCGAACTTAAATTTTGTTTACTAGTTCCTTCTATCTTGCTTTGTATTCGTGAACTTTCAAGCATTTCTATCCTTTCTTTCTTTGTCCAATATTTCGATTTTGCTGAAATCAGCTGTGTGTCCATCCAGATGTCGGAAAATGTGTTGTGAGGGTGATGTTCTTTCTCCATGTCTCTTCTATGTTCTCCAAATCGTGTTTTCAGTGTTAACTAAATTTTCGATATTTCCGTCGCAATGTTTGTTGTTAAATAATAGTAATAAAGGAGACACTTCGCCAGATACTTCAGTCGTTAGTAAACTCTACTTCTGCTCTGAATATTCCTTCCAACTCAGTCACAATAACTCTTTTTACTTCGCATTTCTGTTTTAGGCAATAAAATTCGTATAACAGCAAAAAATATACACGCAATAGAAGCGAAAGTGTTACATCTTCGGGAGAACTCTTTCGCATGCAAATTATAAAAAAATCCGTGTGGATGAATTTAGTAACAGGTTCACGAGATTAAACCGGTGAGTTCTAAATTCCTCATCATACAGGTGAATTTCAGCCTTCCAAGTTACGTAAATACATAGATTACTCTACAAACTATTGTTGGTCTAGCTGCGACGGAATGTCATACATTTTTGTTGTTGTATTCAGGGCAGGTTTGTCTGGATATTTCACAAGAGTTCAATTTGTTCCAAGGTCAAGTGCATGCGCCACATCTGACAGACCTTTTTAAGCGTATTCCGTGCTGTGGGTGCCCTATGACGATACAATCCCCTCCAATTCGTCCGATCGTTCTTTCCTAAGTGCAGTAGGCTGGGTCGCGGGCCATGCAAATGCAAAACAATATCCAGTCATCCCACCAATAAAATAAAGTTTGAATTGTTAATGGATGACGATCGGCAAAATATTTCGTCACTGGGTCAAACAATCTGTGAACTAAACGCTCCTTAAAACACCTCCAAAAATCATGTTTTTCCCGTGTACATTGTTATACCCTACACCACTTCGTGGACTAGGGTATTATAAGTTAGTTTTCCGCCAAATGTTTGTAACACCAAGAAATAATTGAGCTAGACCCACCTTTAAGTATACGGATCGGCTTAGAATCACCAGCTGAATCGATTTAACGATGTCTGTCTGTCCGTCCGTCTGCTGTCCATCTAAGCTTGTTCCCACTCTACAGGTCGCAATTACTGTCCGATTATCATGAAATTTGGCAGAAGTTACTTTTTTTGGCCAATGACGATCGGTATATTTGGAGGAAATCGGTTCAGATTTAGATATAGTCTCCATACAAATATCGCTCCCGATTTCACTTTTTCCGCTTTAGAAACCGCATATTGTTTCCGATTTTCTTTAAAATTGGCACAACATTTAATAATCGATCTAGAAACACCTATGGTGAAAAAGGTAAGATCAGTTCAGATTTAGATATAGCCCCCTTACAAATGTCGCTCCCGATTTCACTTTGTTCGCTCTAGAAACCACATATTGTACCCGATTTTCTTTAAAATTGGCACAACATCTTATAACCCAACTAAAACACACTTGGTGAAAGTGGCTAAGATCGGTTGAGATTGGGGTGTATCATATAGTCGGCTCCGTCCGTCTATAGCCTTTGCTTACTTCTTTGGGAGATACCCATATGTCCATATTTTGGTATAACCCAAATGGGGCCCCATTCTGCTCTATTACAGTTCTAGAAACTACATCTTATATCGGATCTTCATCAAAGTTTGCAGATCACTATATGTTTCAACTAGGAATACCTACCGTGAATGAGAAATATATAGGCGCATGTTTCGGCACAGGCCTCAAATGTTGTTATAGGCCCCTTCAAATGTCCGTCCGATTCATCCTATTACCGCTGTATAATCTGTATTTGTCTTTGGACCTTTATCAATTTTTCCAGATCATGTTATATTTACTTTACTCGGAATATCTGCTGGAAAATTGGATCAATTACTTTATTATTTACATTTATAGTAACTTTATAATTTATGTGAACTACATAATATTGCTCCCATGAAATACCTGGGTTTAGTAATCAAAGCGAGATATATACGCAGGGAGTGGTGTAGGGTATTATATAGTCGGCCCCACCCGACTTTAGCCTTTCCTTACTTGTTTTACGTTGCATTTTTGTCCAATTTTTTTCTGAATTAATAGACCCTTGGAAGCACTTTAAATATAAATTTTGATTCTTGTCTTAGAGTAACTTATAGGTCTAATTACACTAGTCAACAAATTGAAAAAAATTTCATGTACTCGGGATGCGATAATTTTTTCTGTGTAGATAACCTTGACATGAGCTCGAAAAACGCAATAAAAAATTTTTTTTTCGTTTGGTTTTTTTTTATTATTTTTTTTTTAAATTTTAAAAATTTTTTTTTCGTTTGGTTTTTTTTTTATTATTTTTTTTTAAATTTTAAAAATTTTTTTTTGGTTAATTTGTTTCGTCCGGCATAACTCGGGAACCACTAGCCCGATTTAATTGAATTAAATTTTAAAAAATTTAAAATTACAATTCCCTTAATCTGTTCATATATTGTTTTCCTATACAAGCAACAGTTTCCAAGTTAAAAATGAATATATAAAGGAAAAAACTTATTTTTTGCCTAAAAATTTAAATTTTTTTTTTTAAAAAATCCATAAAAAATCCAAAATGAAAAAAAATGTCAAATCTTATTACTTTTTCGTAAAGTCACATAACCTATGAGCAAAATGAGACAAAGATCATGAAAATCGATGCACGCGTTTCGCTTTTATTCGCAATTGAGTAAAGGTATGAATTTCAAAAATTTAAAAAATTTTTTTTTGGTTAATTTGTTTCGTCCGGCATAACTCGGGAACCACTAGCCCGATTTAATTGAATTAAATTTTAAAAAAATTAAAATTACAATTCCCTTAATCTGTTCATATATTGTTTTCCTATACAAGCAACAGTTTCCAAGTTAAAAATGAATATATAAAGGAAAAAACTTATTTTTTGCCTAAAGATTTAATTTTTTTTTTTTTTAAATCCATAAAAAATCCAAAATGAAAAAAAACGTCAAATCTTATTACTTTTACGTAAAGTCACATAACCTATGAGCAAAATGAGACAAAGATCATGAAAATCGATGCACGCGTTTCGCTTTTATTCGCAATTGAGTAAAGGTGTGAATTTCAAAAATTTGCTCGACATATGCACAACTTTGTCTATGGTAAGGTTTTTTCTTTTTTATTACAAAAAAAATTAAAATTTTTGGGTGACAAAAATATATGACTTTAAATTAAAAAACAATTCGATATATGTACAAGAAATTATCCTAAGGATATCAACATTAATTAATTATAAAAAAGTTAAAAAAAAAAATATCTAAACACAAAAATAAAAACCTTCAAATTAAAAATAATTATGTGCTTTTGTCTTTCTTTTATATTGTTGTGGGTCTGTTTCTCTTATCAGGAACCAGATATAGTCCCCCATCATAGCTTCGTTCCAAAATCCTTGGTATCGGTGCTCAATTTCTTTCATTTGCTGATGAAAACGCTCACCATGCTCGTCACTCACAACGCCCAGGTTGTCCGGAAAGAAGTCCAAGTGCGAGTGTAGAAAATGTATCTTAAGCGACATATTTGCTCTAATTTTTTTATAATTTTGGAGTAGTTGTTCGACGATCTCTCTGTAATTTGAGCTTTTGTTGTTTCCAAGAAATCCGGAAACAATTTGCCGAAATGAGTTCCAAGCTGCAGCTTCATTTGGTGATAAAATGTGCTCAAACTGTTGGTCTTGCAACAACTTTTTAATTTGCGGACCGTCGAAAACGCCTTCCTTAATCTTTGCCGATGAAAGGTGAGGAAAAATGGTTTTTAAATAGGCGAACGCTTCGCCATCTTTTTTGATAGCTTTCACGAAGTTTTTTAAGAGTACCCGAGTTCACCAAATAATCCGGGAATGTCCTTACAAAAACAGATGTTGTCTTTTTTTGTGTAGTACCTTGCGTATGGTTCATGACGCTTCCTGTAGATTGTTGTCACCACACTAGGAGCCAAGAAACCGAACTGTTGCATGCGCGATGCATGCAACTCTGCATCTTCCTTGGAGAGTTTCAATTCTCTAACCCAATCGTTCAGTTCTGCTTGGGAACATAAGCGTTGACCTCCATGCAATGTATATGTTGACTCGCATTCTGATGTGGTTTCTACTGTCTCCGGATCTGATGTTGGATGTATCGCCTCATTATTAGATGCCCATCTTGAAACGGACGGTTGCGGGTCCACTGGTTCTTCGCAAAATGGCACTGGAAAATTCACTGTTGAAACAGCAGCGTAAGTCCATCGTATATTTTTTCCCACGCCTGTTTTTTTGCTAAGACAGAAGTAGCAATCTGTTACATGGCAAAGCGGAGCTCTCCAAAGCATTGGCATGATGATTCTCGGCTGTCGTCTGAAAGAATTTCAATAATAAGTTATATATGTTCTTGAATTTCGTAATCTACACTTACCTTGAGTCAGCTAGCTGTACGTAGCACCTTGGACATAGAGCACTTGGTGTCCACCGCTCATCTATGTTTGAGACCTTTAAATTGAAGCTCTCTTCAAATGAATCTCTCAATTTAGGTGAAAAACAACGCTTGTTTTTTTCAGAAACGTATTCTCCGCACATGTAACAAAAATTACTTGGATTGGTATTGCATTCAAATCCTCGCGAACGTTTGCTCATTTTAACTATCGCGTTCGTCGACACTTGTTGAATGAGTAAAATCGATCAATGAAGACCTATTTATACTGTGTATTGTTTAGTATTTTACTGACAGGTACTTATAAATGGGTGTATATTTTTTTACGGTGGCTACATACCTGTTTCACCATGTGTGAGTCTTAAATTTTCCGAATAATGACCACCCTTAAATGTGGGTTGCATTTCTGTAAAAAAATCATACAGGTAGCCAACGGAAAACCCAAATAATTAAAAAAGTCCCCTTTCCTTTTTTCCATTTAATTGTTCACGCACATTTATTAGCGTTTATTACTTTGCTTACGCAATCATAAAAATTAAATAACCCTTTGTTTATTCCGTTTTGTTAATTCTGAGAATCAAAAAAAAAAGAAAAAACCTTACCATAGACAAAGTTGTGCATATGTCGAGCAAATTTTTGAAATTCATACCTTTACTCAATTGCGAATAAAAGCGAAACGCGTGCATCGATTTTCATGATCTTTGTCTCATTTTGCTCATAGGTTATGTGACTTTACGTAAAAGTAATAAGATTTGACATTTTTTTTCATTTTGGATTTTTTATGGATTTTTTAAAAAAAAAAATTTTAAATTTTTAGGCAAAAAATAAGTTTTTTCCTTTATATATTCATTTTTAACTTGGAAACTGTTGCTTGTATAGGAAAACAATATATGAACAGATTAAGGGAATTGTAATTTTAAATTTTTTAAAATTTAATTCAATTAAATCGGGCTAGTGGTTCCCGAGTTATGCCGGACGAAACAAATTAACCAAAAAAAAATTTTTTAAATTTTTGAAATTCATACTTTTACTCAATTGCGAATAAAAGCGAAACGCTTGCATCGATTTTCATGATCTTTGTCTCATTTTGCTCATAGGTTATGTGACTTTACGTAAAAGTAATAAGATTTGACATTTTTTTTCATTTTGGATTTTTTATGGATTTTTTAAAAAAAAAAATTTTAAATTTTTAGGCAAAAAATAAGTTTTTTCCTTTATATATTCATTTTTAACTTGGAAACTGTTGCTTGTATAGGAAAACAATATATGAACAGATTAAGGGAATTGTAATTTTAAATTTTTTAAAATTTAATTCAATTAAATCGGGCTAGTGGCTCCCGAGTTATGCCGGACGAAACAAATTAACCAAAAAAAAATTTTTAAAATTTAAAAAAAAAATAATAAAAAAAAAACCAAACGAAAAAAAAAATTTTTATTGCGTTTTTCGAGCTCATGTCAAGGTTATCTACACAGAAAAAATTATCGCATCCCGAGTACATTTTGACTGTTGACTAGTGTTATTGGACGTTTATAGCATTTTTTTTCGTTTTTTCATAGTGACAACTGAAAACTTATTTGGTGTCAGTATATAGCTGTAGTCAATACTTTTCGAATGATGCCTATATGATGAACATCGGAAAGAAATTGACACCGCAGCGCTCATTTTTGTAAAAAGAGTTTACACATTTTGGCTCTGAAAAGCGATCTCCTCTATTAAATTATTTCTCAAATATGGAGTCAGTGACGTCATTTATCGTCCATCATTTAGACATCATTCGACAGGTATGTATATCGTTACCAAAATGTAAAAAAGACTCAAGTAACATTTTTTTGTGTTTTATTAAAATAACCAAAAAATCTCGATTTGCAAAAAAATGTTAGTTGACTTTAGTCTCGTATACGATAAATTGGTCTCCTTTTCCTCCATTCCTTCTTTGTGGGGAATTTGACTTCGATTTCCTTTATGAACGCCGCAGGAGAAATTAAGTCTTTAACGATAAGACATCAGAGCCAACTCCACAATCCTTTTTGTACAAATGAATCTCCAATATCCCACTTTTCCTTGCAGTCTGTTTGACCTCGAATGCCTTTATGAATTTATGAACGTCATCTTAGAAACGCTATAGTCGGTAGATGTAGATGCGGTGTTTTCCCCTAAGGAGTAGAATAAACGATCTTCCTTTCGAGAAATAATTCTGTAATAGGTCCTGTTGAAAAGAACAGGGTTTCAATCATCAATTATACAATTGACGATAAAACATCCCTTCATAAGGAACACCAAGCAGTGAGTCTGCGTGGAAACAACTATACCTCGTACATCTCTTGTGGATTCTTTTCACTTCAAATGCTGCAATTGTCAGAAATGAGTCTGATCCAAGATTATGGAAATAAATTTGCTGGTCTTTTATATTTCAATGTAAAACTGAACCAATTTAATAATGGCGTTGCCAGATCTAACCATACACCTATTGTCGATCTAAAAACCTTGGAAGATCGTGAAGACTACCATCTTGTCACAGACGCCGCCGAAAGAGCCGTTGCATTAATAGATGACTATGTGCTATGCCGTAACATTTGACTCCCCTAGAGTGGTGGGAGTAAATTTTATACAAATTCCGTTTTTGTATGAGAGCCCCCTTAAGCATTATAGGAAGTCTATCGACTTTTCCTCTTAAGGAGTGGTGATTGGGGGTAGGTATGTTTGGGAAAATGTTGAGGAAGCACAATTAATGGTTAGTCTTACACTTCTCCCCTCTAGGTTCTACTGCGAGGAAGTTTTGGGCCTTTCTTTCATAAAAAGAAATAATAAAAAAGGCAAATGTATGGGGGGCCACCTTAAGGGTTGCTGATGGAGGGTAGGTGTGTTTCGAGAAAATATTGGGGATGAAAAAATATTGGGCGTTGGTCATACATTTGGCTCCACTAGGGGCCTCCGTGGAGCAGTTAAAGTGGTGGGAATACATTTTATAAAAATTTAGTTTTTGTACGGGAGCCCCATTGTGGCGCGGAGATAGGGGACAGGTATGTTTGGGGGTAATGGGGACAGTCTTACATGTCTCAAGGGGTGACTAGGGGGCTGTTTTGGGCCTTTCCCTTAAGAGTTGAAGATAGAGGGTAGGTACGTCCTGAGAAAATATTGGGGGTTGGTCATACATTTGACTCCACTTGGGACCTTTTTGGGGCAGTTAGAGTGGTGGGAGTAAATTAATATAGTAGTAAAATAAAAATAGTTTTTGTGTGGAAGGAGTGGTGATAGATGGTAGACATGTTCGGAAAAAATGTTGGGGAGAGAAAATTAATGGAGACCGGTCTTACATTTAACCCAGCTAGGAGCGACTCCGGGGCAATTTTTGGTCTTACCCTCATAACAAAAATTATAAAAAATTAAAAAAAATCGTATAGGGAACACCTTAAGGGTTGAAGATAGGAGGTAGGTATGTTCAGAGAAAATGCGGGGGTTGAAAAAATATTGGAGATCGGTCATACATTTGACTCCACTAGCGGCCTCCTTGGGACAGTAAGAGCGGTGAGAATATATTTTATAAAAAAAAAATAATTTTTGTAAGGGAGCCATTGGAGTGTGGATAGGGGGTAAGTTTGTTCGGAAAAAATGTTGGGGAGAGAAAATTAATGGAGGTCGGTCTTACATTTAACCCTGCTAGGGGCGACTGTGGGACAGTTTTTGTCTTACTGTCAAAATTTTAAAAACTAAACAAATTGTATGAGAACCACATTTAGTGTTAAAGATAGGAGGTACGTATCTTCAGACAAAATGAGGGGGTTGAAAAAATATGGGGGTCGATCATACATTTGACTCCACTAGCGACCTTCTTGGGACAGTAAGAGCAGTGGGAACATATTTTATAAAAACAAGTAAGAAGGCGTGAAGTTCGGCCGGGCCGAATCTTATATACCCTCCACCACGGAGTGCATTCCACAGTATTACCGGCAGATTAAAGGATGTCGACTTTACATAGAAGCACAGAACCATATTACGACAATTGTGATATTTTTATGCACATTACTATATTTGTTTACTATTTCAAACTAAGTATACTTATGCGCACTGTTTAGAATCGACTACTATATATAAATAAAATGCTGAAATTGTGAAAGTGAACATGCCTAAATATTAGGCGATTGTCAGTCGCCATTAGAAAGAAGCATTTTCAGATACAGACAAAGTGATAAGAAAAGTATACATTTTAAAGATATCCACATTCGCCCCATTCTCCGCCCAAATGTACAAATTTCGAAAAAACCCTTTTTCCCTTCATAGTCAGAATGTATACACCGAATTCCATGATTCTATCAGCGGCCATTTTGTTGGTACCATTTTTATCCCCTTTTTCGCATTTTGCCCCCTCAAGAGTACGACATCTAAAACTACGAATTTTGGAAAAAACGTTTTATTTTTCGTGTCTACGCAGTCAAAGGAATGTATACTCCGAATTTAATGATTCTAGCTGCTGTCATTTATTAGGTACTATTTTTATCCCTTTTTTCCATTTGAAAAGTACGAATTTTGGAAAGATCTTTTATTTTACGTGTCGACGCAATCAGAGGAATGTATATATCGAATTTCATTATTCTAGGCGCAGCCGTTAGGTTGGTACTATTTTTATCCCTCTATCCCCATTTAACCCCTTAAAAGTACGAATTTAAAAAAATACTTTTATATCATGTATCTACTCTATTAGAGGAATGTACACGCCAAATTTCGTGTTTCTATCTGTTGTCGTTTGATAGGTACCATTTTTATCCCTTTTTGTCCCATTTCGCCCCCTACAAATAAAAATCACTCTATGGTGCACTTTTATGCTATAAAGGGAATGCGCATTGCAAATATCAAGTAAATACAAGCGAATATGTTCATAAAACATGCTGAAATACTCTAAATATTAGGAGTATTTTTAGTCCCTCTGGTCCGATTTCGTCCACTTTCAATCCCAACCGATCTACAACCATAAGACACATTTAGGAAAAATTTGAACCTCCTAGCTTATTTCGTTCGGCCGGTATCGTGCTTTCAACAGACAGACAGACGGACATGGCTATATCGCCTTAGAATTTTACCACGACCCAGAATATATATACTTTATGGGGTGTCCGATGAATATTTCAAGGTGTTACAAACGGAATTACAAAGTGAATATACCCCCATCCTGGAGGTGGAGGGTATAAAAAATAAATTTTGTATGGGAACCCCCTTAACGAGTGGTGGTAGCGGGTATGTGTGTTCGAAACAAATGTTGGGGAGAGAGAAAATTAATGGGGATCGCTTCACTTTTAACACCTCTAGGAAGGACTCCAAGGCAGTTTTGGGGCTTTTTGTGTATTTTTACCAGTTTTCCTCACCTTTGACCCCGCTGAGCGGCCACTTACACTCGCCTCACAACCACCATTTTTATGACTAACGTTTTTTTGTTTCCGAAACTCACCAAATTATGGGTTCTAGCATATCAAAATCGAAAAGTCGTGTACTATCCCACCCCTAGTATTCATGAATATCAATTGAATTCAACTCAAAGGACCTCAAATTCGTCGATTTTTGAATTTTGGGCGATTGATTTTTATTCTGAACCATGGACGGATGGACTATTTTTATTCAATAGTCTTTGGTTAATATATAAAAAATATTGTAACATGCTTAAATATATTCAGAGAAGCTACTCCACTCGGGATGTATTCACCACACAACTATGTTTTGCTTATTTAAAGCCCGAGGATCCGTCATTGCCTGCCTTATCATACCTCATCCATTCCGTAAAAGCTAAATATATGTTCATATGTATATTCTCTATGAATTCTCCACCAATATTTACTAACTTTCTGATATTGAAATAGAACAATTACAACAACAACAAAATGATGATAAGATCCCGTAAATTCTCGATAATGAATACTTTATTTTTATTTTCCCCCCCTTCATAATGAGAAGAAGAAGAACGTAGCTACATATTTCACCAAAAACGATAACAAAGAGTTCTCGCCAAAAGCAAAAAAAGTGCCGACCAGCCGTCGTGCATATCGGCATTTGAGCACTCCACTAGTTAGTTCCAATTACCGATTAGAGTACCGAGCATTGTTTTAGCCATGTCCAGCCGGCCCAGCGTAGTCGTTTAGGAAAAGCCCAAAATCAAATGTCGTCTCAGTACGAATACGAAAGAGCGAGTGCGAACACAAATAGTGAAACGGTTCGAAACGAAAATTTTTACGGCTTAAAAAGCTGGCAAAACACAACCGAATATTGCGCCCAAGTATAATTAATTCTCTATGGTAGACAACGACGACGACGGGTGATATTGTTAAATACCGATAAAAAAATACATTTTCCATTGTAATTTTCTCCGCTGTTTATGCGGGTTTAGTTAAGCGTAACGTATTGTTGGCGTTGTTTGTTTTAAAGAGCGCGCGCGGACAAATACACCAAATTCTGTGGAATATCGTAAACTATCAAACGGAGGTCTGAGTGCAGTACCCTCCCGCAAAAAGAAAAATAATTTATATAGAGCAAAGAGAAAATCACCACTCAACGTGCAAAATGAATGGTGGCTTCGGTTACAATAGTCCCTCTGGAACTATAAAGAATTTCCAGTGTCTTCGTATCCTGTCGTATTGGGCGGGATGTTTTGGTTTGGTAAGTTTGAGCTATTTCGATTAAATAGAGTTAATGCGATCTCAGTTGCCACAAACGGGCTGTGTATAAAGTTCGCAGTTCCAGCAGTCTGTCCGTCCACACAGTACATCGATCTAAGAGCCTTGACACACTGCATGCGAAATCTAGCAGAAATGACATAAGGTCGATTTCAAATGTCAAGTTTGTTTGAGATCTGACATTTGTAAATCAACCTTATGTCATTTCAGCTAGATTTCATCTTGAAATGTCAAATTTGTATGGGATCTGACATTTGTAAATCGATCTTATGTCATTCCAGCTAGATTTCGCATGCAGTGTGACAAGGCTATAATAGACTTTTCACACTGCATGCGAAATCAATCGATTTCAGCTTGAAATGATAAGGTCGATATTCAAATGTCAAATTTGTATGGCATTTGTAAATCGACCTTATGTCATTTCAGTTAGATTTCGCATGAATTCTGAAAAGGCTAAAATAGCCTTGCCAGTCCCTCTGGAACAATAAAGAATTTCCAGCGTCTTCGTATCCTGTCGTATTGGGCGGGATGTTTTGGTTTGGTAAGTTTGGGCTATTTCAATTAAATAGAGTAAATGCGAACTCAGTTGCCACGAACGGGCTGTGCATAAAGTTCGCAGTTCCAGCAGTCTGTCCGTCCACACAGCACATCGATCTAAGAGCCTTGTCACACTGCATGCGAAATCTAGCAGAAATGACATAAGGTCGATTTCAAATGTCAAGTTTGTATGGGATCTGACATTTGCGAATCAACCTTATGTCATTTCAGCTAGATTTCATCTTGAAATGTTAAATTTGTATGGGATCTGACATTTGTAAATCGATCTTATGTCATTTCAGCTAGATTTCGCATGCAGTGTGACAAGGCTATAATAGACTTTTCACACTGCATGCGAAATCAATCGATTTCAGCTTGAAATGACAAGGTCGATATTCAAATGTCAAATTTGTATGGGATCTGACATTTGTAAATCGATATTATGTCATTTCAGCTAGATTTCACGTGCATTCTGAAAAGGCTACAATAGCCTTGTCACACTGCATGCGAAATCTAGCTGAAATGACAAGGTCGATTTTGAAATGTCAAATTTGTATGGCATCTGACATTTGTAAATCGACCTTATGTCATTACAGCTAGATTTCGCGTGCATTCTGAAAAGGCTATAATACAATCTTGTCATTATCAGCTTGTGAAAATGATTTTTTTTGCTTGTAAAAATAGTCTGGAGATCAATAGACATTTGCATGAGCTTGAATCACTGTTTGTAACAACAACAACAAATAACACAATTTCTCTAATACCCAGTCCTTCAGTCAGAGATCATCCCATAGTTAGGTTTAAACCACTGTGTTGTCCCGCCATGCTTAGGGCTGGTAACAATAAAAACTAATGACATGTTTACACTGGCATTTTGGAAACCATGCGTGACAAATGAAGCTACAATTCAATGATCACTATCATAACTGCGACAACGAAGAATAAGATGAGAGCACTACTACTACTGTGTGACTGACCATTTTTTATAAATCATGAGATATACGGAATTAATATAGAAGATCTAAACAACTATTTACGGCTGGATATTTGGCATACTAAGAGCGATGCTCTAACATGATGATGACTTCTTTTCCACTTGGTCTGCGCGGATACAGGAGCTTTATGCATGCCACTCACGTGCTCTATATTATCATGATAATGTCGTGATAATTACAATACGGCATGAAGTACATTTTCAGGGATTTATTGGCCGTTCAAAAAGTTCAATGTTGCAAAATTAAATACAACACTCCGCTTGAAATGATTTGGGGAGAGATTATCAATTTATTGTGATAAATTAGATCGATATTTTGGTGCGCAAATGTTTTGGGAAATAACGTGATAATTTGTATTAATTTTTTAAATCAAGTGCATGTGAATGGTGTATAACAGACCTGTAAGGCAAATATGGTTGGGGTGATCATAATGGAAGGGTATCATGTATGATTGGAGTTATGATTGTAGCCAATCATATTATAGTTATAATGTTATGATCCCAATAATCATACAGTTATCATTATATGATCCCCACTCAATCATAATATTGTCATCAACTTGTGAAATCTAGTTTAAATGACATAAGGTATATTTGCAAATGTAAAATTTGTATGGTATTAAACTAGATTTCACAAGCAGTCTGAAAAGGCTATAAGGCCCGCACACACTAATACATTGCGTTGATGTCGCACAGTGTCACGGTTTCATATAACGAGTGGTCAAAACTACAAGGAATTATTGCAGAAATCTGAAATTTGCATTATGACAAATAAATATGAATACAGGTGAAATTTCCAAAAAATGGAGATGATTAACACACAATATATGTGTCAATCCATGTCAAACCGGCAAAAAAAATTAACATCGCTCCGATTTTTCCGAAAATTTCAGAAAATATTCTTCTTTAAAAAGATTTTACTCGTGTCTTATCTTAAAAAATTTTAAAATTTTGTTTGCAGAGCTTGACACACAAAAAAATTAAAATCCTGCTGACGATTATATATTCAAATCCTTGTTCTTCGCTTGTCCGATTTTAAAGTTTTATACATTTTTTTGAAAGACCTTCAGGAGTACTTTAATCTTATTTGTAGTTTATGTTAATTCCGGTTGCGTTTTATAAACAACTAGCAGTACCCGCTGCTTCGCACGCGAAAAAGACAGGTTTTGTTATTAGTTTTATCCGTCTCTGTTTTAGGATAGTATTTATTTGATTTGCTTTTCTAAAATAGTAAATTGGAAACGTAGCACTCATATACAGTCAACGGAATGTGCTTGTCGATGTGCACTGTTTTAGCTGAACTCCCTTCGCATATATATTTTTTATCATTTTCTACTCGACTTTTAACAAAAAATTACAACCGCAGAGCCTTTTATTCGAAAAAAAAAATCCATTTTGATGGCGCTTCTACATGGTCAGAGAAATTTACATACTACATTTCATGATTCAAACTGTAATCCTAAAGTTGGTAAAATTTGTATCCATTTTTGTCCCGCTCTCCCCTTAAAAGTACAAATTTCGAAAAATCAATTTATGTTGCAAGTCTACGTTGTCAGAGCAATTTACGAACCAAATTTCACGACTATAGCAGCAATATTTTAGTTGGTACTATTTTTATCCCTTTTTGTTCCGCTCACACCTTATAGGTATAAATTTCGAAAAAATCCATTCGAATTTGCGCTTCTAAGTTGTCAGAGGAATTGAAATACCAAATTTCACGACTATAGCTGCAATACTTAAGTTAGTACCATTATTATTCCTTTTTGTCCCTCGTAACCCTTAAAAGTACAAATTTCGAAAAATTACCATTTTTTATCCTTTTTTCCCGCTCACCTCTTATGAGTACAAATTTCGAAAGTTACAATTTTACTGTGCTTCTACATGGGGAGAAGAACTTACATATCAAATTTCAAGATTCTAGCTGCAATACTTTAGTTGGTACCAGTTTTATCCCTTTTTTCCCGCGCAACCCTTTAAAGTACAAAATGCATTTATATTGCGCTTGTATGTGGTGAGAGGAATTAACATACCAAATTTCAAGATTCTAGCTGCAATAATTTAGTTGGTACCATTTTTATCCCTTATTGTCCCGCTAACCTCTTATAAATATAAATTTCGAAAAATCCAATTTTACTGCGCTTCTACATGGTCAGAAGAACTTACACATCAAATTTCAAGATTCTAGCTGCAAGACCTTAGTTGGTACCATTTTTATCCCTTTTTGTCCCGCTCACCCATTTCGAAAAAATCAATTTATATTGCTAGTCTACGTTGTCAGTGAAATGTAAATACCGATTTTCACGATTCTATCTGTAATTCTTAAATTGTTACCATTTTTATCCCCTTTTGTCTCTTTCTTCCCTTAAAAGTACAAATTTCGAAAAATCCCTATTTGTAGCTCGTCTGCATGGACATTGCAAGGAACACACCGAATTTCATGTTTCTAGCTACTGCCGTTTGGTTAGGACGAAGGTTCGATGGTTATCCCTTTTTGTCCCATTTTACCCCATAAAAGTACGAATTTCGTAAAACCCTTTCTTAGTCGACGTCTGCGTCATATTTGGGAACTACCCTGAAAACGCTACCAAATTCATAATGTTTTAAGATAGGTTTTACATTTTATGAATTATTCTGTAATATGATAACAACGTAATCACAACGTATTATTTCCGATTTCATAATTAGAAACTTAGTTTCCGTTTTTATTACTGTTATTAAATGGAGTAGTTTTTTAGCTCTACAAAATAATTTCTGTATATGTATTTATTTAATTTATTATATACATAATATAAGATATTTATTTAGTTTTTTAATTATATTACAATATTATTGAGTAGTTTTTTTAGCCATGTTAAAATATAATATATCCATTTTGTAATTTGTTTTAAATTGGTCCGATGGCTTTGAATTACAAGTTAATAATAAACAAATCAAATGAAATTGTCTATATTGCCAACAAATTTTCTAGCCTTATTCACAACATTACTCGAAACATAGCCAGTCGTTACCATGTTGACATATAACCCGATTTCATTTTAAATAAGTGTTTCCTTACAGGAGTACACCTTTTACATGTCATTTTATATCACATTGTTGTAAGCCTGATGTAGCTTCAATCATATATATTGTGGTGTTTATACACAATTTTCATGGGTTTGTGCACTAAAAAATGTATGCACACTTCATTAGCAGATATTAGCAGCTGAAATTGAAATTTTTTCATTCGAAATACGAGCTGTCTTATTCAAAATAAAAATTGTAGATATAAAACAATATATTTTTTACAAGCTACGAAATTCAGAAATAATATTTAAATATTACTTTCATTGATGCCTTAGATGTTTACTTTTCTAAATTTTCTACACCTTTTTCAATTGTAATTCAAAAGGCATCACTTGAAATTCAAAAGACACCAGTTGAAATTCAAAAATTCCATTTGCAATTCAAAAAAATATCACTTGAAATTCAAAAATTCCATTTGAAATCCAAAAAATGTCAATTTAAATTCAAAAATCGTCATTTGTAATTCAAAAGACAACATTTGAAATTCAAAAGTCGTCATTTGTAATTCAAAAGACATCATTTGAAATTCAAAACTCATCGTTTGCAATTCATTTCATTTAATTTTTCATTTCATTTATTTCTTTGTAATTCAAGCCAAGTGGCCAATTATAATTGAATTAAAATATTCTTCAAGAATTTACATTTATTAAACTATTGAAACAAAACTATTTAAACAATTAACTACAAGTAATCATGATCCTAACTACAAACAAATAGTATTTAAAAAAATAATAAAAAATTAAATATGATTTTAAACTGAACATTTTCAAAAATAAATTAAAATAAACAACTAAATAAAAATAAGTAATTAAATAAAAATAAATAATTAAATAAAAAATAAATAAATAATAAAAGAGCATACAATTACAATTTCTAAGTTCCCAATGAATCGCCGGACAATAATAATAAAAATAAAAACAGACGAAGGTCTTTAAAGAAATGCTACATCGGACATATTTCCAATATAATGATAATAGAAGAAGTTGTTTTAAGAATGACTACTCGATTTTTATATTATAAAATTTTAAAGTAAAAAGAGACAAAACACTGCACAAACACCTGTATTAAGAATATTGTATATTACAATATTTCTATTACTACTCCTAATAAAATCTATGTAAAGAGTGATTTTTTTGAGGTTAGGATTTTCATGCATTAGTATTTGACAGATCACGTGGGATTTCAGACATGGTGTCAAAGAGAAAGATGCTCAGTATGCTTTGACATTTCATCATGAATCGTCTTACAAACGAACAACGCTTGCAAATTATTGAATTTTATTATCAAAATGCGTGCTCTGTTAAGAAAGTTCATTGAAGCGGCTATTCGGGCTATTGTGACTAAATTTCGCACCAAATTTACATTGTTGGACATTAAACCACCAACACGCTTACGTAGAGTGCGAACTGAAGAAAATATCGCAGCTGTATCGGCCAGTGTTAATGATGACCACCAATTTTCGATTCGTCGCCGTTCGCACCAATTGGGTCTCTGTTACTCAAAAACGTGGAAATGCCAAAATTGGACTAAGCGGATGGACCACCTAAGACGCAGCCGCGGTCAACATTTAAATGAAATTATCTTCAAAAAGTAAATGTCATGGACCAATCTAACGTTTCAAATAAAGAACCGATGAGATTTTGCAAATTTTATGCGTTTTTTTTTAAAGTTATCAAGCTCTTAAAAAATCACCCTTTATATAATGGAAATAATACTTCAATTCATAAAGTAAATATAAGGCAGCAATCATAAATACCCTAAATATTGGGGATAGAGAGTGTATTTTCAGCTGCAGTCCTTTGGTTGGTTGTATTTCCATCTATTTCTCACGTACGCAGTATAAGACAACTTCATGATTCTACCATTTTATGTCGTAAAAGCAACAAAATAAAGTACGAATTTGGAAAAAAAATTACGTGGCTATGCATTCAGAGGAATGTATATACTCAATTCCATGATTCTCAATTCTCAATTCCCTCTGGGCCGATTTCGCCCACTTTCAATCCCAACCGATCTACAACCATAAGACACATTTAGGAAAAATTTGAATCTCCTAGCTCATTTCGTTCGGCCGCTATCGTTCTTTCAACAGACAGACGGACATGGCTAGATCGTCTTAGAATTTTACCACGAAGAATATATATACTTTATGGGGTCAACGATGAATATTTTAAGGTGTTACAAACGAAATGACAAAGTGAATATACCCCCATCCTGGAGGTGGAGGGTATAAAAAATAAAGAGAGCTGAAAACGGCGGTGAGAAAGTTGAAAGAAGATCTGCTAAAATTACAAAACAATAAATTAAAAAAAAAAACAAAATTTTGATTTTTGCTGTTATTATGTGAGAATAAATACATTGAATTCTGCTGTTGATTACAAAAAATATATATTATCTATAATTTCGTAAAAAGTGCAACTGAAACAACATAAATACCGTGATGGAAAAAAATGTCCCGTTCGACAGGACTTAAAGTTAAATTACAAAAAAAGTATTAATAATTTTTGGATAAAATCAAAATCATTTTTAAGAGACATCCGTGCACAACATTCTAAAATTGGTCACATTGAAATATTGCCACAGGTTTCGCTGAAATCGGCGTTTGAATTGTTGGCCCGAAAACTACTTCTGTTTTGGTCACGTGCGAATGCCTTGAAAACGAAAATTTTCCCAAAATCAACATTAGCACCAATTATACCGTTAATTAAGAGCTATAAGTTAAGCATATGTTCAAAATAAAAATCCGCTTTATTTTCACCATTTTGTCACTTTAAATGTGTACGGCGGTCACGTTCGACATCATGGAAATGCCCATATACATATAAAACAATATATTTTTTTACAAGCTGCGAAATTCAGAAATTATATTTAAATATTACTTTCAATCGTGCCTTAGATGTTTACAAAGTACTTGCTTATAAAATATATTATAAACTTGAACTTATACTTTTACTTGAATAACATGAGTCGTACGAATTGTGTTCATTATAACTGAGTCATTTTAATATTGACTATTTTGTTATAGAATTATTGCTTTTAAAGTACGTAACTAAAAGTCGAACTTTGAGCTATCATAGCTCCCACAAAAATAACTTATTTTCAAAACTCATTTGAAGTTTTCTTGTTCAGACTGTTTCCTACTAAATTGCACTATAGATTTGTAAAATTCTTAATTTTTTTATTTTTCTCGATTTTGGCCACTAAAAGCATCACACTCACAACACCACTGAAGGAAATGCAGCTACGTCAGTAAAAGGACTTGGTTTGCGCGAGCTTTTACTCCATCCTGTGTAGCTATTCTGCAAAGCCTGATTTACAGCCCTTCTTACTGAAGCTTTTTATACACTCCACGAGAGAGAGAGGAAGAGAGATAGACCCATTGTTAATTATACCGATCGATTTAGAATCACTTTTTGACTCGATTTAGCAATGTCCGTCTGTCTGTCTGTCCGTCCATCTATTCTTGTACAGATACAGATCGCAATTGTAGACAGAACCAAATGAAACTTTGCTCAGCGAAGTTTTTCGGTACAAGGACGAACGCTATTTAATTTGAAGAAAATCGGTTCAGATTTAGATATAGCCCCCATACGAATTTCACTCCCGATTTGACACTTTTCACTCTAGATACCACATATTATAACAGATTTTCTTCAAAATTGGCAAAACATCTTATATTTCAACTAGAAACACCTGTGGTAAAAATGGGTCAGATCGGTTCAGATTTATATATAGCTCCCATACAAATTTCGCTCCCGATTTGACTTTTTTCGCTCTAGAAACCACATATTTTAACAGATCCTCTTCAAATTAGGCGAAATATATTATATTTGTCCTAGAAACACCTATAGTGAAAATGGGTCAGATCGGTTCAGGTTTACATATAGCTCCCATACGAATTTCACTCCCGATTTTAATCTTTTCACTCTAGATACCACATATTATAACAGATTTTCTTCAAAATTGGCAAAACATTTTATATTTCAACTAGATACCACACACCTGTGGTAAAAATGTGTTAGATCGGTTCAGATTTATATATAGCTCCCATACAAATTTCGCTTCCGATTTAACTTTTTCCGCCCCAGAAACCACGAATTTTCACCGAATTTCTTCAAAGTGGGCATAACACCTTATATTTGAACTGGAAGAACTTATTGTGAAAGTTTGTCACATTTTTCCATGTTTGGATATAGCCCCGATACAATGTTCTTATCGATTTGACAAATCGAACCAGGTCGTATTACCCTATGATTAGGAAACATACAAAAATTCTTCCCGTTTTCACTTTTTTACCGAGTTGGACTGTATTCGGTTGGAAAGTGGAGTGTATCATATAGTCGGCCCCGCCCGACTTTAGCCTTTCCTTACTTGTTTGTTTTATCAAAGAATAAATGATGGACACCATTGCTCTCCAATGATAAAATGTGTTAAAATGACAGGGATATAGAGAGTGGGTTGCAGGTTTAATAACTATTTATGACTGGGATGCATTTCCTATACATATTATGTATGCGTAATATTGTAATCTAATCTAACTGTATATGATATATACAGAATATAGAATGCAACGTCAGGGGTTAAAGATTAACTGTGACAAGTGAATCACTCAAGATACATTTAAAATGTGCATACTCAAATCAAGTAAAATTTATTCAAAATGAGTTTTATTTACTCATTTAAACTACAAATGTAATAAAATTGAGTAAATTGAGATCGACTTAACTTTGGTATGTACTAAGGCGTATTTATATAAGGTGATAGCAGCAGGACAAAAACAAATTCGGTAACAACAAAAAAAAGTATTTTGTGAGCTGTCAAAATAAAATATAAGAGATTTAGCAGTTTCGTTTACAATCGGATGAAAAAAGGTCAGTCAGCTGGGCTCCTGCCATCACCTGATATAAATATACCTTGTTTGTTTGTTGTTTTATCTCAGAAGGATTAGTTATAAAATAAATACCTTTGATAAAAGAGGAGTTTAATTTTACCACTCCACTTTCCACGTATTTTAAAATGTTGCAGAATTTGTTTTTTCGCTAATCATTCTTCTTTTTTTCTTCCATTTTCAGGTTCAGTCCATAATTTTTATTGGATTAACAATTACCGGAATACTATCGTATAACTGTGTCATAAACATCAATAGTACATTCAACTATGGCTCGATAATACCGACCATTTTTATGGCTATATACTTCAAGTCGTCCTCCTGCCAGCCTACATCGTTTCCAACATATCCAAATGAATTTATAGAAGTCAAGACTGTGCTCAGTACCCAGGACATCCTAATATGGGACAGTGTTTACTTGGGTGTTGCCGTATGTTGGATGATTGCCTCGGGTTTGATTTTGATATGTGAGTAGCCTCAAAAAAGTATTGTTAATATTAAGTTTATATACAGTGGCCGACAAAAGTCAACATACGACCCACATTTTTGCGTTTTAGCGAGTTCCAAAAAATATTTGAAAAAAGTAATGTTGCGGTTTTGTTTGAAATCGTTTTTTATTCATATAACAATAACAAAATGCTTTACTTCAATATAAACTTAAAAGATATTGGCAAAATAAACAGAAAACACCTTGACAAAAGCATCCCATGCTTTACGTCATTTTTTATAATGTACTTTATAGAAGAATTGACGAAATTTTTATTGTCATTTGTCTTGTGCTTGCTCTTCTTTAAATAAATATAATTCATGAAACATTAGTCCGCGAAAATGGCTTCTCGAAAAGAAATTGCAACTGATATTCGAAATTTAGTAATAAAATGCAGAAACGAAAGGAAATCTTTTGGCGAAATAGCTAAAATGGTTAATTTAAGTAAATCAACTGTCCAAACTATATGCAAAAACTTCGAAAATACGGGTACTGTTGAAAATAAGCCCAGAAGTGGGCGTCCAAAAAAACTTAGTCGACGAGATGAAAGCTTTATTTTAAAAGAAGTTAATGAAAACCCGAAAGTGAATGCTACAATGTTGTCCAAACAACTCGCAGAAAGGTCGGATACAATTGTACATCCAAGAACAATTCAAAGAAGTCTGAATAATAATGGTTTCCGAAGCAGAACGCCACGCAAAAAACCTCTTATAAGTGAAAAGAATCGTAAGCTTCGCCTTGAATTCGCCCAGCAACACTTGGACAAGGGATTAGACTTCTGGCAGCGGGTTTTATTTACGGACGAGTCGAAGTATAGTATATTTGGAAGTGACGGGAGAGCCAAAGTATGGAGAAAAGCGAATACGGCAATGAATCCGACGAATTTACTTGCTACGGTAAAGCATGGTGGTGGCAACGTAATGGTTTGGGGTGCCGTCGCGGCGTCTGGAGTTGGAAATCTTGCATTTATTGAGGGTAACATGGATCGCTATCAATATAAATCCACATTGGAACAAAATCTGAAGGCATCGGTCGATAATTTAAACCTCGGAGAGCGCTGGATTTTCCGAAGCACACAGCCCAATTTGTTAAAGATTGGCTGATTTACCATGCTCCAAGACAACTTTATTCGCTGCCACAAAGCCCCGACCTGAATATTATTGAACATGTGTGGGAGATTCTGCAACGCAGGATCCGAAAACATCACATAACTAGCGCCCAAACGCTAAAAAACAAGCTGGAAGAGGAATGGCGACAAATATCACCTGCGGAATTGGAAAACTTAGTTGCATCAATGCCCAGACGATTGCTGGCTGTTGTAGATGCTCATGGTGGACCAACAAAATATTAAATTATATAATAGTATCATTTTGTCACGTTAAATTGCATTTTTTATGTCTCATCTCAAACCGTATGTAGACTTTTGTCAAGGTTTTTTCTGCGTATTCTGTTAATATCTTTTGTGTTTATATTGAAGTAATGCATTTTGTTATTGTTATATGAATAAAACACGATTTCAAACAAAACCGCATCATTACTTTTTTCAAATATGTTTTGGAACTCGCTAAATTGCAAAAATGTGGGTCGTATGTTGACTTTTGTCGGCCACTGTATATCTCGAGAATCTAACCGATGGTAGATGTGATAAATTTCTGGCAACATATTTTACTCTTACAAAACCAAAATAAACTGAAACTACATCATTTTCAATTGTAATTCAAAAGATGTCACTTGAAATTCAAAATTCGTTATTTGTAATTCAAAAGACACCATTTGAAGTTCAAAATTCGTCATTTGAAATTCAAAAGACACCATTTGAAGTTCAAAATTCGTCATTTAAAATTCAAAAATTCGTCATTTGAAATTCAAAAATTTCCATCTGAAATTCAAAAATGTAAACAAAACTTTTTAAGCAAAATGTACATTAGGTGGGGTACCATTTATTTGTTTCTGAAAATTTGGGTATTCTGCAGTTTACAAAACAGATTTAATGAACTGATAAGCAGATAATAATTATAAAGATGTACATTTTCTGTAATCGTATATAGTTTAAAACGTTTACCAACTTAGAAAACAGTTTATCACTCAGTACAATAACTTAATCAATCAATATAACGGTATAGAAGTTATACAAGATTTAAATAAATAAAAAGGGAATAATAAAATAAATAAATGATTCCCCTCCTAATATACATAGTGCTTTGTTTACATTGAATTTCAAATGGAATAATTTTTAAAATTTAGTTGACGTTGAGTTTTGAGTTGAATTTCAAATGATGTCTTCTGAATTTCAAATTATGTCTTTTGAATTACAAATAACGAGTTTTGAATTTCAGTTGACTTTTTTGAATTTCAAATGGTGTCTTTAGAATTACAAATAACGAGTTTTGAATTTCAGTTGATTGATGGATTATTTTTTAATTTCAAGTGATATTTTTTGAATTTCAAATGATGTCTTTTGAATTTGAATTATTATTGGCGCAAAAAAATCGTCGCTTCAAAATAGTTTTTTTCTATGTTCAAAACTGCGGTGCTAAAGCATTATAAGTATAATAACACGAGATAATCCACGAATTAACGCACCACTCTAAAACCGAGTCGATCTAGCCCGTTTTTAATTTACTATAAAGGGTAGACCGAAATCATGTTTCTTTCAAAAATCATTTGGACTCTTCCAAAGATCATCCAAGTCCAAATTCAATTAACAAGCAATACTTTATCATGTCTCTGCTGGTCTACATAATATTGACTTTGATTTTGGAAATAACTTTTCAAAGTTTTTCCTTAAACCAAGTACATTTTAACTAAATCTAAGTAAAATTTTGCTGAAAATTTCCAAAATCTAAGTTAAATTTTCCTAATACCAAGTAAATTTTTACTAAATTTAAGAGAAATTTTCCTAAAACTAAGTAGATTTTTACTCAAACCAAGCTAATTTTTTACTAAATCTTAGTAAAATTTTGCTGAAATTTTCCTAAAAGTAAATAATTTTTTTTTACTAAAATCAAGTAAATATTTACTTAACCCTCTGATAAGTGGTAACTCGGTAACCATAAGTGTGTGATAATTCCCCAGGGACCTACAACGTAAATAGTTGGTGTTATTAATGTTAACAACCATTTAGATAACTTTAAATTACATTTTATTGAATAAGACAAACAACAAAAATGTTTTATTACTTCCATGTGTTAATTAACTGATCCCAAAAAGACACCAACTGTCTGATAAAAATCAAATAGGTCCCTAGGGACCGTATCACATACAGAAGGGTTAAACTGAGGACAACTTTGCTGATTTTTCATTAAAACAAGTAATTTTTTACTTAAACTGAGGAAAATTTTACTTGATACAAGGAAAAAAGTGAACTTAAAATAAGTTCAATTGAACTAAAAAATGACAACATGAAATATTTCTCATAAGTTTCATGATACCTCTGCCATAAAGAGTTCATGATTGCTGCGAAGGCAAGAGAGGCGCCCTCGCAGTTGTTGTTTAGATTAATACTTGAAGTATTTAAGAAATAAGTCTCTGCAAACGAACGAGAATTGCTTCTTAGATTAATATTCAAGAATTTTCTAAACAGTTTCAAGTGATTTTTTATAAGTTCATTAATATTTAAATGTATGAAGAAATCGGCATACATTTCAGTAAACACATTAACTTACTTAAAAAAAAAAACATTTTTAACATAAAATTTCCTAAATGGAATTTGTTTCGTACAAAAATAAATGGAAATATCCAACATAAGTATGAATTTACTCAATTGTAAGAATTTTTTATTAGAACCAAAGATATGTTTCTAAGTAAATTTACTACCCTATTTCTAGTAAATGAGCTATTTACTATGGCTTTCAAAGAGGAAAACTTCACTCATATTTAGTTAATTTTCCAACCTTTTAGGAATGTTTTACTGAACTGGAATAAAATTGTTGAACTAAATTGTAGTATGGTTTTTACTCAGATTTATGAATGTCATTTTTCTGAGTGCAAGCATGTAGGATTTTCTAACCTCTAAAAACTGTAGACCCATATTTAACCATTTAAACAGTTTTACTTTCACTAATTTTGATATGTTTTAATAACAATGGCAGGAAGAGAAGACTGAATAGAAGAAATATCTTGAAAATTAAGTATAGGTCGCGTATCGTCGCACAGTGGGGCCTTTTGACTTTTTTCGTTGCAAAAATCATAACTTCTGAAATAGGGAACATAATTACAAAAGTAATTTTAATTTTGTTGTAAAGAAGACATCATAGGATTTAAAATGAAACCACCAATTTCATCCTATACTTATTGGGAGCGTTAAAATCATACGTTGAATACGGATTTTCTTTCTTTTCAAAAACATTATATTTCGTGTTATTTGACATTTACTTTTTTGTTACCAAACTACTCATTTTTCATTTATATTTTGATCTAACATGACATATATTCACATATTTAGTAATATAGTTATAGTTAAGTAACTGAACCCCGCCCTCTTCTCCAGACAAAAAAACACGTACCGAAAAATCAAACCAAATTCGGGTTTATATTGTTTTTTGGTGCTCAGTAGTATATGCATATGTACTAATTTTTATAAAATTATTGTCAAAAACAGTTATGCCACGCCCATCCCGCCCTCAGTGCTAGTTTTGTAATACATAGCCTACAGATACTATCTGTGTGAAGTTCCAAAAAGAGACAAAAGGTTTTAAAATATTAATAGGGATATATATTTACTTTATGTGGGAGGTGCCACACCCACTTTTCTCGTACCGCCCACTTTTTCCACAAATTTGCACATTATTACTCAATGAACTCACTCAAAATTTCAAGATTCTTGTTGCCATATAACGGAATATATATTGGTTTCAAATTTATAGAGAAGGTGCCACGCCCATCTTTCAAAACCCGCCCATTTGTATCTTGCCTACGTAAGTGAAAACTTAATGAACTCACACATATATTCAGGAAACTTGGTACTATATACTAATACTCTATAACTGGCTTTAATTTCTTATGGGATGTGCCATGCCCCTATCAACAATACCACCCATTTTCTCCCAATTACCCAAATTAATAATGGATGGATTCACATAAAATTGCAGAACTCTCAGTGTCATAGAAAATATATTTGATATTTGATTTTAATTTTGTATGGGAGGTACCACGCCCCCTTTTCCAATTTCGCCAATTTGTTGCATAACTTTCCAAATTAATACCCCATGAACTCTCACAAAATTTCAAGACTCTTATGGTCATAGTACTCCAAATATGTTGCTTTTTAAAATGCAAAAAAAAAAAAAATTTGTGTTGGAGGTGCCACACTTTTAATGTAATAACATGTGAATAGGCAAGTATCGGCAGCCAACTTTAATTGAATACGGCAGAATATTGTGTACTAAATCACCTAAAAGTAATGTCTTCCAAAACTTATCAAAAATGTTTTAATTCCATTCCAACAAAGTTGAAAAACGATCAAAATATAGTGTTTTTTTTACTACCGCGATTTTTGGGTAACTAAGTCTCAGAAACCACCAATTTTTGTTGTATTCCATTTCATTTAAAGTACCTTTCAAACGAGACCAAAAACGTTAAAATTGGGTAGATAATTTGCCAGTAACTCAATTGTGAATCTTACAATTTTTTTTTTCACTTTTTTTCTTGAGTTCTGAAGAAATGAATCAACTTTGAGCGGCTATATAATTTTTGTCCGATTTTGAATCGGTTTTCGGATTTTTGATCGGTAATAAGTTATCTATCAATTGGTGCTATCAGTTTTACCAAAAGCTTTTATCAAATTTTCGACTTTTGCCACTGCTTCCTGGCAGAGGCCCCACAGTGCGTCGGTAGATGATGTAGCTTGCTCAGATGGTGCTATTTGAAAGAATAGATAATAATCAAGTAAGTTTCAGTCGGTTAAACCGACTTATATATAACCTCACTCTCAGAGAACATGTGTATGGAAGGACTTACATTTTATTTAGTGTCGGGAGGTAGCGGAAGTTTGTGGCACATTTTCCCCGCTTTGGGAATTCGGGTATTTTTTTAAATAGCAAATCTTGTAATATTTTCATAGTTTTTATAATTTTGGCGAATTTTAAGTATTTTTATTGGACTTCAATTCGTAAAATAATGAGAGATGTGAACTGGAATGACCAAAACTTGTATTTTTGCAAAAATTTGTTATTTATAAAAACTTCAATAACTTAGTCAATTGCTGACGGATTTTTTAAGACAAAACAGCGTTTTACTGCTTACTAACTGTGTTACTTAAATAAAATTACTTGTGCTACGGTTACCAAACAAAATAATGGGCAAAAACATTGTCAAATTTGGAAATGGCTAAAATTAAAAAAAAATGTGTTTGCTGGATAAAAGCTCAGAGATTTCTTATGTTTTCTAAAATAAGTAACTCAAATACGTTGTGAATATGAAATGTGTTGATAACCAACTAAGTTATAAGCTTATAAGCGTGCAAAGGTAGGAAAAATCGGTTTTTTACCCGTAAATCAAGTCTGGCAAATTTCAAATACAGATTCTTGTGCTACTCGACAACACCTACAAGAAAAATAATATCACTTCCCAGAGTTTTTTTGACTGATTGACTGATTTTGAAATTGCAGAGAATTCTAATTGTTGAATCGGTGTATTTGACTTGTATAAGATTTATTATTTTGGAAGGAATGTTTTTGCTCTCAACATCTTCTCAGATTTTCATCCAGTTTATGGCATCGAAAGCTTTTTCGAAATCAACGAATGTTAGGTATTAGGTTTTATTGATCTCGAATGTGAAACCCTACAAAGTATAATGTGTACTTGTGATCGTTTATAAAATTTATAATTATTAATTAAAATCTCTCCCTTTTTCTCCCCTCACTTAGATGTTTCGAAGGATAATCGCAAAAACACCTTGGGCGTTTTGCTGACATGGGTCATTGTCACCCTATGCATATGCTGCATGGATTTAGCTTTGGGCGTAATCTTTGGTGTCGACTATGGACGTTTCAAAGCGGCAGCTACCAAATACAATTTGAGTTCAGCCGAAGTTGGACCAATTGTTCCTGATGCCGCCCAGCTGTTAGCCGCTATGGTTGCATCCATTTCGATGATGTTGCTGGCATTCAAAGGCTTCATTTTGTGGTTCATAAATGTTGGCTTTGCCTCGTACCTCCTCATACGGGCCATATTTATAATGAAAGATAACGATGGCGCGGTAAGTAGACCATAGTACGAACGACTAATATTTTAAAATAACCCGACAACAGCAACAGCAACAATAAAATGGGCCAATATGGTATGAGATCATGGCCCAATATAAAGTTGACTGTGCCGTGCCAGGCAGTGCCTTAGTATCTTGGAGAGGGGGAGGGAATTGTCGTCATTACATTCATTAATTCCGTAAATAAATTAAAGTTAGTCGCAAAAAACAAAAATGCGAAGAAGACAGGTGAAAATACTTAAAACTTCCGATAAGATAGATAAAAGAACCAACAAAGCAAGCAGCCAACAAACAACAAAAGCAAGGATGATTAATTCTCTTCGATTTGTTTTAAAATTGAACTCACCCTTTCTTCAAAGTTCTGCGAGTTGTTGGTGAACACAGTTTTGGCATGGCTAACTGGCGATAAGAGTTAGAACATTAATCAGTCCAACTATTTAGCTGTCGATAAAATTTTATTAATATAGGTAGGTATGTCTATATGTATGTATTCCACAATGATAAGAAATCGTGCTTTGCTAGCTTCCTAATCACGATAACGGTGATGGAGGGTCTGGGGATTGCCTAGATAGGACTACACTACGCTAAATGAACTAATATACGACACACTTAGACAAGACTAACGTAGCCAGGGTCGGATCAATAGTGTTACAATTCAATCATTACATGGCCATAAAGAAGCCGAAAATATACCAAAGCAAACTGTTTTGCAATACATATCGTCCAACGAACTTTGATTACCACAAAAAAAATTAATACACAATTATTCTGTACTGGTTCAGAAATCGAAAATGCGGCACATCCTTTGGATTAATGTAATTGGAGTACATAGAAAAATCAATTCAAAAAATCAATAAATCGTAGAATGAATTAAAATATCAATAATAATTAAAGATTTAGTTAGCTACGGTTTAACTTTTAATTTTTGAATTGAAATACATGTGAATTGAAGTTCCTTCATTTTTATACACTACACGAGAGTATTATGTCTTTGTGCATTTGTTTGTAACACCCAAAAGGAAGAGAGATAGACCCATTGTTAATTATACCGATCGAGTTAGAATCACTTTTTGAATCGATTTAGCAATGTCCGTCCGTCTGTCTGTCCATCTATTCTTGTAATCACGATACAGGTCGCAATTGTAGACAGAACCAAATGAAACTTTGCACAACGAAGTTTTTCGGGATAAGAACGAACGCTATTTAATTTGAAGAAAATAGGTTCAGATTTAGATATAGCCCCATACGAATTTCACTCCCGATTTGACACTTTTCACTCCAGATACCACATATTATTACAGATTTTGAAAATTGGAAAAACATCTTATATTCCAACTAGAAACACCTGTGGTAAAAATGGGGCAGATCGGTTCAGATTTATATATAGCTCCCATACAAATTTCGCTCCCGATTTGACTTTTTTCGCTCTAGAAACCACATATTTTAACAGATCCTTTTCAAATTAGGCGAAATATATTATATTTGTCCCACAAATACCTATAGTGAAAATGGGTCAGATCGGTTCAGATTTAGATATAGCCCTAATACGAATTTCACTCCCTATTTGACACTTTTCTCTTAGATACCACATTTTATAACAGATTTTCTTCAAAATTGGAAAAACATCTTATATTTCAACTAGAAACACCTGTGGTAAAATGTGTTAGATCGGTTCAGATTTATATATACCTCCCATACAAATTTCGCTCCTGATTTAACTTTTTCCGCCCCAGAAACCACGAATTTTCACCGAATTTCTTCAAAGTGAGCATAACACGTTATATTTGAACTGGAAGAACTTATTGTGAAAGTTAGTCACATTTTTCCATGTTTGGATATAGCCCCGATACAATATTCTTATCGATTTGACAAATCGAACCAGGTCGTATTAGCCTATGATTAGGAAACATACAAAAATTCTTCCCGTTTTCACTTTTTTACCGAGTTGGACTGTATTCGGTTGGAAAGTGGAGTGTATCATATAGTCGGCCCCGCCCGACTTTAGCCTTTCCTTACTTGTTGTCATTACATTTGTAACTACTAGAAACATTGATACTGAATGAAGTAGAAAACTCTGGGCAGTGATCGTTTTTTTGCAGCTATTGTCGAGTAGAATAAGAACTTGATATTTGCCAGACATCACCAAAATCTTGAGTTACGGGTAAAAAACGGATTTTCGTACCTTTGCACACTTATATGCCTGTAACTTCCCAGCTAACCAAATGATCCTACTTTGATTGATTTGATGTCGGATGTCTGCACATTCTCTGAACTCTTCAGACATATTCCTACCGACTTCGTACAGAAGTCTGAACGACTCGCCGAAGGGAATTTTATTTATTTTGTTCCGAATAGGTCTGGCCGAATTCGGAACGATTTCTGACCGCCTGCCTGAGGTCTATTTTTATATTTGTATGTGTTTGCCGTTAGTTTTCATACAATCCCAGCAAACCAAATGTCCGAAATCGTAAAGAATTCGTCACGAATGTCAGTAAAAGTTTCCGAAAAATGTATGGTAGGGTTGACACGATGTCTGAAAGATTCGTCGGGGAAAATTCTTCTATTTCTCCAGGAAAATCTGTTAGATTTCTGATCGAATTCTGGAGGGAAATTCTGATATATTTAAAGACATATCGTGCAGATATCTCATCGAAATCTTTACAAAAAATCATGTGAAAATCTTATAGTTAATCTTTCCGAAATCTGTAAAAAAATCATCAGAAAATCTGTCGTCAAAGATTTGTCTTACAGATTTCATGCCAAATTCGGAGATACAATCTTGAGGAATTCTGGTTGTTTTAACGTATAGTATTTAATCAATTTTATAAACCAAAAAGTTGGTATTTTTGTGATATATACATATGTATTTGTCATATAAATAAAATAAATAAGGTATACTTTATTTCATGAGTAATAGTTAGATTCACAGCCACTGTATATTTTAATATTAATTCATATTAATTGAACTGGATAATATACGTCTGAAACTCTAAGCCAAATGTAGTTAATTGGTTTTTCATTTCCTCATTCTATCGCCCATTAAACTTCAACAGGGTACCATTTTCCAAAAAAAAAAGTGTTTTAAACACCCTAGGATACTGATATAAGTGTCAAATTAAAGAGAAGAATATTTGTTAAAAATACTTCAAATTTCGGAATTATGTGTGTATAGTTTAGCATTAACAGAGATTTGAACGTTTTCTTCAAATAATTTTGGCTCAAGAATTGACTTCAAAAGCTTTTCAGAATCCCGTTTCATTTCTTTTTTCGAAATGCTTGACGCGACATTATTTATATTTTTACTTGTTTTATTTACCACACACAAAATTCAAAAATTCTCCAGACTTCAAATTTCGTTGAGAATTCGGAACGGAATCTGCGGGATATGTCCGAAGACTCCAGACAATGTGCAGACTTATCTGACTCAAGAAAAAATCTGAAGATTTGGTTTGCTGGGCAGTGATAATATTTTTCTTGTAGGTATTGTCGAGTAGAATAAGAATCTGTATTTGAAATTTGCCATACACACTAGAGCGTACCAGGTTACAAGTAAAAAAAAAAAGTTCGCCGTACACCTTCGAATATGAAGTATTATTGAAAGGTAGTTTCAAAAAAATTTTTTTTATTTTTTTATGCCGAACGTAGGGGTCGCGCTTTTACATTTTTCTATATAACTTCTGCATTTATAAACGGATTTTAAAGTGTGATACATCGATGTTTTTGTCCGATTTTTTTGTCTTTGAAGTCATTGAGCTCAAACATGATTCATGATTTTATGCGAGCTTTAATTTTCGATTATTAGAGTGGTACATTAGGGTAGTAGCAACTGAGAAATGATGGGTAAGTACCAGAAGGGGGTGCTTGAGCTCAATGACTTCAAAGACAAAAAAATCGGCCTCGTCGAGACAAAAACATCGATGTATCACACTTTAAAATCCGTTTATAAATACAAGTTATATAGAAAAATGTAAAAGCGCGACCCCTACGTTCGGCATAAAAAAATAAAAATTTTTTTTTTGAAACTACCTTTCAATAATACTTCATATTCGAAGGTGTACGGCGAACTTTTTTTTTGAGGTACGCCCTAATACACACCCAAAATTTTGAGTTACGGTTATTCTTACCTTTTCACACCTATATGCCTTCCCAGCTAACTAAATAATCCGACTTTGGCTGATATCATATAATGAGCCCTGTCACAGAACACAATTTCGTTCGAAAGTGAAATCATTGGTTAATCATTTATGGTTTAACTTGCTTTGCAATACTGTGCGAAAACGTATAAATTTGTACAGAAATTGTTTCTGTGTTGCTTTCTACGTTTTCATAGTCATTTTGTTGGTACCATTTGTATCCACTTTTTCCCATTTTACCCCATTAAAAGTACCACTTACGAAAATCTCTTTATTTTACATGTATATGCAATTACACTCAGAAAAAAAGTTAACCATATAATAAGTTAAAATTAAATAAAATTTAGGAAAATTGAACTTCGTATAGCGCTAAAACAATAGTTCCACATATTCCAAGTTCAAACTTTTCCTTGAAAGTAGTACATGATTTGAACTTGATTCTAGTTCAATTTTCCTCAAACCAAGTATATGTTTACTCAGACTGAGGAAAATTCCAGTAAGTTTTTCCTCAAACCAAGTACATTTTTACTAAATCTAAGTAAAATTTTACTGAAAATTTCTTAAATCTAAGTAAATTTTTCCTAAAACCAACTAAATTTAAGTAAAAATGTTACTAAATCTAAGTAAAATGTTGCTGAAATTTTCCTAAAACTAAGTAAATTTTTACTCAAATCAAGTAAACTTAAACTGAGGACAATTTTGCTGATTTTTTTCTTAAAACAAGTAAATTTTTATTTAACCTGGAACAATTTTGCTTGATACAAGGAAAAAAGTGAACTGAACTGAATTCAAAGAAATGGCTTTGCTTCAGAGTATGCAACATTATAAAACTTAAAACATTGGAAATATTATTCCACACAAGTATGAATTTACTCAATTGTAAAATTTTTTTATTAGATCCAAAAGATTATTTTGAAGTAAATTTACTACCCTATTTCTAGTAAGTGAACTATTTACTGTGGCTTTGAAAGAAGGAAAAAGAAGGAAGTATGAGTAAACATAGTTAATTTTCCTACTTTTAAGGAAATTTTTACTGAACTAAATTGTAGTATGGATTTTACTCAGATTTTGGAATGCTATTTTTCTGAGTGTAGAGGTACATGCCACCAAATGTCATCATTCTAACTGTACTCGTTTAGTTGGTACCATTTTTATACCCTCCACCTCCAGGATGGGGGTATACTAACTTTGTCATTCCGTTTGTAACACCTTGAAATATCGACCTGAGACCCTATAAAGTATATATATTCTTGATCGTCATAAAGTTCTAAGACGATCTAGCCATGTCCGTCCGTCCGTCCGTCTGTCCGTCTGTTGAAAGCACGCTAGCATCTAAACGAAAGGAGCTAGAACGTTCAAATTTTCCATAAATGCGTCTTATAGTCGTAGATCGGTTGGGATTGAAATGGGGCGAAATCGGCCCAAAGGGAAAATTTTTTCCCTCACAAGCACTAAAAATACCCATAATAATCCCTAATATTTTAGCGTATTTAAGCATATTTTTTGAATATGTCTGTATATATTTGCTTGATATTTGGTATGCGCATTCCCCTTATAGCAAAAACGTGCACCATAAAGTGATTCTTATTTGTAGGGGGTGAAATGGGGCAAAAAAGGGATAAAATTCGGTGTGTACATTCCTCTAATTGAGTAGATACATAATATAAAAGTATTTTTTCCAAATTCGTACTTTTAAGGGGTAAAATAGGAATAGAGGGATAAAAATGGTAACAACCAAACGGCTGTACCTAGAATAATGAAATTCGGTGTATACATTCCTGTGATTGCATAGATAAGTAAAATACACGGATTTTTCAAAATTCATACTTTTTGGGGTTAAAATGGAAAAAGGGGATAAAAATAGTACCAATCTAATGACCGCAGCTAGAGTCGTGAAATTCGGAGTATACATTCCTCTGAGTGTTTAGACACGGAAAATAAACTGATTTTTCGAAATTCGTACTTTTTGGGGTTAAAATGAAAAAAGGTGATAAAAATAGTACAAATCAGATGACCGCAACTAGAGACATGACACGGAAAATAGACGATTTTTTTTAAATTAGTACTTTCAAGGGTTGCAATGGTACAGAAGGATAAAAATAGTACCAACTAAACGACTACAGCTAAAATGATGAAATTCTAGTTGTGTAGAAACGTCAAGGGGGTAAAAATGGTACTAACCAAATGGGCGCAGCTGGAATCATGGAATTCGGTGTATACATTCCTCTGACTGCATAGACACGCAAAATAAAAAGTTTTTTTTCCCAAATTCGTACTTTTTCCTTTACGGCAAAAATTGGTTGAATTATGAAGGGAGGTTATTTTGCACTATGTACGTCTGATAATGGATTTTCAAAATTTGTACTTTTGGAATTAAAATATAATGGAAATACAACCAACTGTAGCACCCACTATCTACCAATGTTTTTGGTTTTGAAAATATAAATACAAGAATATTTATTTTTTGAATTGACGTATTGGTAGCATTACCATATAAGCGTGGATTGATTTAATTAAAATATTATATTTATTTATAAAATTAATTTTTCAATATTTGTATCTGCACTTCTACGAAAACCGACAACCTCTGTGGAATGCAAGAAAATACTTTGAGATGCATTTATGGAAAATTTGGACGTCCTAGCTCCTTTCGTTTAGATGCTACCTTGATTTCAACAGACGGACGGACGGACATGGCTAGATGGTCGTAAATGTTTATGAAGATCTAGGGTCTAAGGTCGATATTTCAAGGTGTCACTAACGAAATGACTAAATTAGTATATCCACAGTTTTTGGATTGTAGCACAGTGTAGTAATACAATTTTCTGATAATTCCGACATGACAGCTTGTTGAAAGCGTGCTAGCATCAACAGGACACAAGCAAGGATGTTCACATTTCCAGGAAATATGTCTAATAGTCGTAGATCCGTTGGAATTAAAAATGAACCAAATCGGTCCACAGGCAGAAATGATTCTCTCACAAGAATTGAAAATGCAATAGGAGTAAGGGTGTTTACACTTAAAGATTAAAGACCCATTCAGAAAGGCGCGACACGGTCTGATTCGCTTCAGTGTACGTACAGGCGTGTTTAAGGTGTGGACATTAAAGAAAACGCAGTATCGCCTTATAACCCCAAATCGGGTGTAACGTAGTTAACAAGATCAGCTGTTTCTTGTACGGATGATGCATTTAAGTTGGACCCTAACGTTCGATATAGTCGGTTAATATTCTTCAATGTTTCTGGATAAACAACACGTTGGGGTAATCTAAAGATAATGGAAATCCATAGGATCTAGGATTTCTAGCTGTCAGAATCAATTTAAATGAAATTGCGGGAAACACCAAAAAATGTTCCTATCAATAGAAGCTTGCGATAGGTTAAACCCTCAGGGACTATAATTCTGTATAACACATCTGATAACTTTGTTAATTTTATTTCCAGGACACCCTGTTCATGCCTCGCAAGGACTCCGATGACATTTTGGCTACCCGCCCACCCATTCATGCCTACCAGGAACAACGAAAGTTAGTAACAATCACATAACACAAACCCATTTGAAATCTACAAATTAAATTTACTAGGTCTCCCCTCCCCCCTTCCAGGCCTGAAATAATGTCGACCGTCTTTGCCAATGAAGCCTTCGTGCCGGACCCTAGCCCTGTCGAAGATGCTGTTGTTGTGGAAATCAATGAAAATCTAATCAGTCGTGCCGCTCGCATGTCCAAGGATGTTTCATTCCAAGAGCGGCGATTCCGCAATTTGGACAATTTCCAACAGTATCCACCACGTTCGAGGCCAGAATCAAGCATACCGGAACAACAGGAGCCCACAGTTGTAGTGGGAGCCTTCCCCGCACCCGATTATACGCCGCCCATGCAACGTGCCGCACAAAATCGCAACAACAGATATTAGTGTTAATTAGGGGGCGACAGCAATTTTTATTTTATTATTATTATTAGGGCTGTTTTTCTTTAAGCCGGAATAACTAGCTGCGATAACAAAAACGTTAATAAAAATTTAATTTTTTGCTCAAAATGAAAAAAAAAAAAATATTTCGTTACATTGTCGCCAACTACAATATGAATGTACATATGTATCAAAATAAATTTTCCAAAACAAATATTTTTGGTTGACTTTATTGGACTTAGCCTCCAGGCTAAGTCCAACATTTTTGAACACAAAATTATTTTTTTCAAAATTTGTTTTCACACACATTGTTGATATTGCTTTTGGCGACAATTTTAAAAAAGATTTTTTTTATTTTGAGTGAAATTTTAACATTTTATTTAGATTTTTGTTATCGCAGCTTAGTTATCCAGTCTTATAGAAAAACAGCCATATTATTGTAGTTTTGTTTTCGTTGTGTTCCTATACGTTTTTGCCTTAGTGTACGTTTTACTTAAATCAAAAAGAAAAAGCAAAAGCTGAAATCAAATAAACTTTTTCTTTATTTATTTTTTCTTAATTATTGATTAGAAACGAAAATTTCAAAATTGAAATTGTAGTTCATTTATGGGTGGTTGATTGTGTCTGTGGTGATAAGCAGCCCTCGTCGTTGCACGTCTACATCGGACGATTGGTCCCCAGCAGAGAGTTTTGAATGCTAGGCGAGTTTTGATTGCTGCCATCTCGTTGATAACAGATTTACTATCGCTATTCTTCTTATGATTCTGTTTTAATTTTACTGATTTTATTTTTGTATTTTTTTTCGAATGGTGATGAATAAATAAATATTATTGCATTATTGAATAATAATGACCGTAAGGAGGAGAAAATAATGCTTATTAATTGTTTACAATGAATTTTTCCACAATAAGTATGACGCTCCATATTGATTGCGGATATTTTGTAAACATGTGCAATTCAAAAAAAAACAAATTTTTAATTTAGCAAATTAAAAAACATTTAACTTCAAAGTTGCTGAATAGCAATCCTTTCGATGGATTCCAAAACTACAATTTGTAAAACACACTTATGCCGCAAATATTTTGAGGAATTTGAATGTTGACCGCGGCTGCGTCTTAGGTGGTCCATCCGCTTAGTCCAATTTTGGCATTTCCACGTTTTTGAGTAACAGAGACCCAATTGGTGCGAACGGCGACGAATCGAAAATTGGTGGTCATCATTAACACTGGCCGATACAGCTGCGATATTTTCTTCAGTTCGCACTCTACGTAAGCGTGTTGGTGGTTTAATGTCCAACAATGTAAATTTGGTGCGAAATTTAGTCACAATAGCCCGAATAGCCGCTTCAGTGGGTCGATTAAACTGACCATAAAATGGAAGCGCGCAATGAACTTTCTTAACAGAGCACGCATTTTGATAATAAAATTCAATAATTTGCAAGCGTTGTTCGTTTGTAAGACGATTCATGATGAAATGTCAAAGCATACTGAGCATCTTTCTCTTTGACACCATGTCTGAAATCCCACGTGATCTGTCAAATACTAATGCATGAAAATCCTAACCTCAAAAAAATCACTCTTTATAAGCTTATCCTTGTAATTGTAGAATAAGCTTACGAAAATAATATGGTCTTAAGCTTATACAGTTGAACTTCGATTAACCGTGACTCTATTAACCCTGATTATCAATTAACCGTGATTATCTATTAACCGTGAAGCTGAGTGGTTGATTTTTTACCTCTATTAACCGTGTTTACCTCTATTATCCGTGATGCACATGTCCATGTGACTGCTTGTTTGTTTTTTCGTATAATACACACATATCTCTCATATTAAAATTTGGTGATTCCCCTTTTTCATGAAAGTGTAATTTTCATATCAAATTTCATATTCATTCATCAGTGTGAAATATGAAATCTGTCAAGACGTGTTTTCCTTACATCATGCCACCGTCAAAAACTAAATCCGCGAAAAGAGCAAGAAAGGTTCTTTCAATTAAAACGCAAAGTACCTTTTAAAATGTTGTCTGAAAAATATGGAGTTGGCATTCAAACTGTATCCGATTTAATAAAAAACAAAGATCGGATTTTAAAATGTTTCTCAGATACTGATTCAATGATTGGCCTTAAACACAGATATACACTAAAAACATCCGAAAATCCAAAAGTTGATTTCGCAACATATGAATGGTTTCGGCAAGAAAGATTTAAGGGAACTCCAATTTCAGGTAAGTTAACTGAAATCGAGATATTGTATGAACTTAAACTGAAATTTGCTTCTGAACTTCAGGCGAAATGATTGTCGAAAAGGCAAAAATGTTCCATTTGAAGTTAAACATGATTTCAGAGTGCACTTATTCATTTGGTTGGTTGGATAAATTCAAAAAACGTCATGGAATCCGTCTACTGAAATCTACGGGAGAAAAGGAGTGTGCTGATTATGAGTCTGCTACGATGTTTGTGGACGACTTGGATGAAATAATTAAAAACGAACAACTTACAAAACAGATCTACAATGCAGGCGAAACCCGTCTATTTTGGAGGTGTTTGCCTCAGAGTTCTTTGGCTAGTGGTAATGAATATTCTATTGAAGGGTACAAGGAATCCAAGGAGAGAATCACAGTGCTAGTTTGTTCAAATGCTGCAGGAACTCACAAGTGTTATGATAATAGAATAGTGATGATAATAGGAAAAAGTGCCCATCCAAGAGCTTTAAAAAACGTTGAACACCTTCCTGTGATTTATAAATCTAATAAGAAAGCTTGGGTAACACAGCAGCTATTTCTGGAGTGGTTTAATCAAAATTTTGTACGGTCTCAAAAATAACTGTAAAATACTTTTACTATTAGACAACTGTCCAGCACACCCAGATGTAAATGCTATGATATCTGAAAACGTTACAGTAAAATATCTCCCACCAAATTGCACGTCCTTGATTCAGCCTATGGATCAAGGAGCAATTCGGAGCTTCAAATGTCACTACCGTAAACTGATCGTTCAAAAACTTGTTGGTGCTAATGACAGACGTGAGTTCGTTAAATCTTTGAATATTAAGACAGCTTTGTGGGCAGCCGCAGCTTCGTGGGACTCTGTAACTCCACAAGTTTTAAAAAGAGTTTGGAATAACTTACTATCTCATAATGAAGATGCTCCAAATAGCCTTGTTGAGATACAAACAGATATAACCATACCGTCTGGATGTACGATTGATGCTGTCGAAAAGTGGATGGTGTGCGACTCTGATGTCGCTCCGTTTGCTATTATATCTGAAGACGAAATCGTAGACATGGTTACCCAAAGCCAAGAAGATGAGCTTGATTCAAATTCCGAGGATACATTGGCTCAGGCAATAGAGGTTTTCTAAAAAACCTAACAATATACTACGTTAGGTTTTTTAGAAAACTTTAATTGTCCAAGTATTTCAGAACCAGATAAAATGCAAATATATCGCATACAAACTCATTTGTTGGAAGAACAATCAAAAGCTAAAAGCATAAGACAGACTTCCATAAAAGATTTTTTTAAATAAATGTAAGTATTCCTATAGATATGATAAGTTATTTATAGACGCAGATTTACACGTTTTTGTCAAAAATAAATAAAAATAATAAAATTTATACATGTAAAAGTTTACCTCTTTTAACCGTGATTTTCGGTTATCCGTGATTAGCCCGGTCCCAAGCATCACGGTTAATCGAAGTTCAACTGTATTTTCTATAACCTATTTTCTCTTGGATTTTTCATTGTTTTTATACCTTGTGTTTATGAACTAATGAAAAAATATAATTTTAATGATTTTTCACTGTAAATCTGGTTGATTTTGTAAGAAAAATCGAAAAAAAAATCCTAAAAAATTGAAGCTATCATTTCACCACTTTCAAACTCAAATGGAGATTAATTCGGAGAAGCCTTCGGGTCAGGTAATGTTTATATTTTTTCTATATTTATACCATAAAGAGTAAAATAATGCACAATTGGAGTACAATTTAGTGAAAACAAAAAATTTCCTGGAAAATAAATTAAAAATCCCGTCTATTCTTGCCATCGAAGGACAAGTCGCAATTATTACCCATTTTCAACAAAACTTGGTACAATTGATTTTTGCGCACCAATGACGGACGCTATTAAATGTGAAGCAAATCGGTTCAGATTTATATTCCATATAAACGTCACTCCCAATTTGACATTTTTCGCTCTATATACCACATATTTCACTCGATTAACTTCAAATTTGGCACAGTACCTTATAATTGCCAGATAGGTTCACATTTAGATATAGCTCCCACACAAAGATATCTTTCAATTTGACTTCTTCCGCTATAATATGTGGTCTCTAGACATATTATAGCCGATCCCTTTTAAATTTGTGACAACACCTTATATTTCAACTAGAAACATCCGTAGTTAAATTCGATCACATCGGTCCATTATTTGATATAACCCCATACAAATGTACCACCAGATTTGGTGTGTCATTGGCTCATTAAGAATAATGTTTCGATTTTTTCCGGCATAAGACTAACACAAATATTTTGAATTAATCTAGAATTGGTAGTAAATTACTTGTCAGAGAATAGAAAGTGCAGGGTATCATATAGACGGTGTCGCCCGACTTTAGTCTTTCCTTTATTGCTTTTGTAGAGATATCTTTATGCATGAAGATTTATTTTGCATTTTGGAATCTCATTCTGCTTCTGTCAATACTTTTTCGCTGAAAATAGTTTTTTCATTTAGCAGGTATAAAGGTTAAATAGATAAATAAAACTTACTTTCAATTGCAAAATCCTTAATTATTAAGTTTTCGTCAAATTCAAATTTCAAGTTGTACAATAAAAATGCAGGTATAAACACCCAAAAGATTGACTAATTTTACAATTTTTTAATAAAACGCGTAACATGTAATTGCGGAGTATTGAAGCAAACACATTGTGATTTAAATAGAAATTCACCATCTGACGGTATGTTACAGAATTCAAATTTGAAACTCCACATATATTTTGAAAATACCTCAAATTTAGACATATTTTCAATAATTTTTTAAAAATATTTCTACAATACTTTCGTTAAAACATTTTTTTTTAATTACTCTAAAATACCTGAACTTGAAGCTTCTATAATGAAAGTGCTACTTTTTATAATGTGGAAAATTATATTAACCTTTAAAATATGTCAATTTGCAACTGTTCCAATAAAACTCAAAACATTCTCGACTTTAAGGCAGTGCAAATGGAAAAGTAAATCATGCATGTCATTGGTATTTACGGTAGTGATGTAGAATTTTATATTCCTTTATCGTATAACAAAAATTTTTCAAAAAAATAAATTTTGATTTTTGAATTAATCTCCATTTTTGGCGATTTCAACTCTCTGTGCGCCGCTTAAAAATAGACCTAAGCACGCTACTTTAACATTTCAACAAAATGGATTAGTGTAATCATTTCGAAAATAAAAATAAAAGAATTAAATTGGCAAAAACTTTGAAAAATCTAAACCTACTATTGCACACCACATCAATATTTTAAAAGTAATTGAAATCACCTTCAAAATAAAGTATAATAATTTAAAATCGGTCAAGTATTTCAGGAGTTACAGGCGATTTAATGAACACACCTTTAAAAAAAATAGTTTTTTTACACTGTTGAATTGGTCATAACTCGTGAAAAAAAATTTCATTTTTTTTTCCAAAAATACGTATACAATATTTTATGAGAAGAATACATACACAAACTTTCAAAGCAATCGTAGCTATCGAGGTCAAAAGCCGTACCGCTTGACATGGAATGACTCATATATATTCTTGATCGTCATAAAATTCTAAGACGATCTGGCAATGCCCGTCCGTTCGTCTCTTGAAAGCACACTTATAATTGTAGGTCAGTTGTGATAGAAAGTGGGTAAAATCGGTCCACAGGGAAAAAATTTTCCCCCACAAGGACTGGAAATATCCCCAATAACCCCTAATATTTACAGTATGTATTTTGAATATGTCTGCTTATATTCCTCTGATAGCATAAACGTTCAACATAAAGTGTTTTTTATTTTAAGGGGGAGAAATAGGGCAAATAGAGATAAAACATATCCCTATTTGCCCTACCTATCAGACAACAACAGCTAGAGACACGAAATTCGGTTTGTACATTCCTCTAATTGAGTAGACACAAAATATATAAGGATTCAACCGAATGACTGCACCTAAAATAATGAAATTCGGTGTATACATTCATTCCTCTGAATGAGTAGACACGTAAAATAAAGGGATTTTTCGAAATTCGTACTTTTAGAGGTGTAATCTGGAAAAAGGAGATACAAATTGTAAATGATCGAGTATACATTGCTCTGACTGCGTAGACACGAACAGTAAAAAGGTTTTTCCAAATTCGTACTTTTAAGGGATGCAATAGTAACAGAGGGATAAAAATAGTACCAACTAAACGGCTACAGCTGGAATGATGGAATTTGGTGTGTACATCTCTCTAATTGCGTAGGCAAGTAAAATAAATAAATTTTCGAAAGTAGTGCTTTTAAGATGCTAAAATGGGAAAAAGTGAAACAAATGGCCTCAGATAGAATCATGAAATTCGGTGCACAGGCGAGGAAAATAGAAAGATTTTTCAAATTCGTACTTTTAAGAGGTAAAAAATGGACAATGGGGGATAAAAATGGTACCAAACAAACGGCTGCACCTAGAATAATGAAATTCCATGTATATATTCCTCTGACGGCATATATACGCGCAAAATAAAAAAATCCTAATTTCGTTCTTTCAATCGGAACAGAGGCATGCAAATAGTACCATATAATCGGCTACAGCTAGAATAATGCAATTCGGTCTGTATATCCCTCTAATTGCGGCGACACGCAAAATAAAAAGATTTTCGAAAGTCATGCCTTTAAGGGTCTAAAATGAGAAAAAGGAATAAAAATGATATCAACCAAATGGCCGCTGATAGAATCATGGAATTCGGTGGATACAAAATAGGATCGAAACTGCGCAGCTGCAACAATAAAGGTCTCACTTTGCCTTTTTGCTAATTTTGGGTTGTGCTGAAGACTTCAGGTAGTGCTGAAGATGATGATGAAGATGATGATCTTAAACCAAAATAAATGACAACACATACAACATAACAGACCAACAACAATACACACGAGGTACAGTGAAGACGGGACATACCGTACAACAACAACCTTTGAATTGTTGCGAGCGATGCGAGCACATGCATAACATTGAATTGGCAAAGTGAGATTTTTAGTGTGTCGACTTAGTTCGGTGGAATATTTTGTTTATCAGCGCTTCTCGTTTGCCGTATGTGACCGCTGGTACTAATATGAACCCTGATTTATGTCAAAGACATACATTCGTTGCGAAAGTTCTGACGAGATGGGGTAGCGCCCATCGAAACTGCGCAGTCAACTTTTAGCACCAACAATAAAGGTCTCACTTTGCCTTTTTGCTAATTTTGGGTTCTGCTAAAGACTTCAGCACAACCTTTAGTCTTAAACCAAAATAAATGACAACACAATTCGTATTTATTTTAATTTTACGGTAAAATGGGGAAAAGTGATAAAAATGGTAGCGGTCAAATGGGTAGCAGTGTGAAATTATGTGTTAACTTGCACTGTGAACATGGGAGATAATGGATTTTCAAAAACCGTTCATTTGAGATCAATATGGGATAGAAATACTAGGACTGTTTTACTTTAAGACTGGATAACTGAGCAGCGATAACAAAATCCTAAATAAAATGGTATAATATCACTCAAAATTAAAAAAAAAAAATATTTTTTAGAATTGTTGCCAACAGCAATATCAATGTGTGTGTGAAAACAAATTTTGAAAAAATTATTTTATGTTAAAACAAGTAAGGAAAGGCTAAAGTCGGGCGGGGCCGACTGTATGATACACTCCACTTTCTATCCGAATACAATCCATCTCAGTAAAAAAAGTGAAAACGGGAAGAATTTTTGTATTTTTCCTAATCATAGGCTAATATGACCTGGTCCGATTTGTCAAATCGAAAAGAATATTTGTATCGGGGCTATATCCAAACATGGAAAAATGTGACTAACTTTCACAATAAGTTCTTCCAGATCAAATATAACGTGTTATGCTATAGGAAAGTTAAAAAACACATAAAATTCAAAAAATGCATGAAATCTTTATTTGAATCGATAGTACGGTCCATATAATTTAATGTTTGAAGATTATTTCATGCAAATGTTGACATTGACTGCGCCTCAAATGGTCCATCCGCTTAGTCCAATTTTGGCATTTCCACGTTTTTGAGTAACAGAGGCCCAATTGCTGCGAACGGCGACGAATCGATAATTGATGGTCATCATTAACACTGGCCGATACAGCTGCGATATTTTCTTCAGTTCGCACTCTACGTAAGCGTGTTGGTGGTTTAATGCCCAACAATGTAAATTTGGTGCGAAATTTAGTCACAATAGCTCGAATAAATAAAATGGAAGCGCGCGATGAACTTTCTTAACAGAGCACGCATTTTGATAATAAAATTCAATAATTTGCAAGCGTTGTTCGTTTGTAAGACGATTCATGGTTAAATTATAGACCAAACTGAAGATGTTTGACAGTGAAACAAAACACGAAACGTGCGTCAGCTGTTTAAACCAGTGTTGCCAAAAATATAATAGCTAAAAAATCACCCTTTATTTTGAAAATGAATCCTAATTTGTTGATGCGAATTTAGTGTTCACAGATTATTGTCCTTTTTGTCCATGAAGCTATATTTAAGGAGGGCATATTATCGTCTTTTTTGGTCCATTCTGAAAGGAGTAGGGTTCATTTTTCCTTCATTTTTGAAGGATTCCTCTTTTTAGCATTGTAATTTTAGCCCTCCTATTTTTTAACATAAAAATATCGTTTTTAAACGTTTTAAAACTATCTAAGCTGGCAACACTGTTGTTCGCTAAAATTTATCCGCTCATTAAATTATCACCGGGTGATGCATAACAATATTTTAGTCTGTTTATCCAAAGACTATAGAATTTAAATTCGTTGGTTTATCCAAATATATTACGAATAGAATGGGAAAAGAAAAATTGAAAATAATCGTTATTCGATTAATTTACTCACCAATATTGAAATATTATTAAAAAAGGCAAATTCAAAATATTTTACGAAACAATATCAAGCTCATCATCACCGCATGTTTCTTAATTGCCGCGATAACCCAGACGACAACAAGTTCAACTTGAATTCAAAAGTCGATGATAACGACCCTTACAAAATCAAATATCGCTGTAGCTGTCGCTTGTCACACTGAGGTCTGGGAAGGTATCAAATCGCCGCTCAAAGTCAAATCATTTGTATTTTGAACGTTGACGCGAGTGTTCGTGTGGTGTGGTGCTGCTACCGTGATTTCGTTTCGTTTCGTTGAAGTGTTCTTTTTGCTTTTGCCGACAAAATGGTTTCTATCGTCAAATTCGCTCGTGTCCTGCAACAATCGCACAAAGTTTTGCAATCAACACAGCACTTGCAGACTCTCAGACAATTCAGTGTGTCGGCATTATTGAATGCAGGTGAGCAGAAGGTTAAACAAATTCCCAATTCATATGGCAGCAATTTGCAATTTATGCAATAGAACGAGAATGAAACCATAAAGAGAATGGAATAAAAGCAAAAACAAAACAAAAAAGAAGAACAATGTTGCCACACTTTATCAGCTCTAAGTGTTGCCAGCTAATTTTATAGTTGTGCGAATAGAGTTGCCACAAGTATACAAATTTGAAATTCAAAAATATCTCTTCCTCCAGAACGCCGTTATACCGAAAAACATGAATGGGTTTCAGTGGACGGCCCCTCAGCAGCCGTAGGCATTTCCAAATACGCCCAAGAGGCTTTGGGTGACGTCGTATTTGCCCAGCTGCCCGATCCTGGTACAGTCTTCAAACAAGGCGATGAATGTGGTGCGTTGGAAAGTGTAAAAGCTGCCAGTGAAGTGTATTGCCCGGTGAGCGGAGAAGTTACCGAAAAGAATACCAAAGTCGAAGACACACCCGGCCTGATCAACAGTCATACTTATACAGAAGGTATTGTAATATTTGAATCAACTAATATTTAAAAAATGCTATTTATATAAATTTATCGATAACGCGGGGCTACAGTCTAACAACAATTGTACAATGACGGTTACAAAACAAAAGTAATTTAAACTACGCCAAAAAGAAGAAAAAACAAGAAGAGTACTACATTTTAAAAATATATCGTCAGGATTTAGTACAAATTAGTACAATTTTTTTTACATTGAAACGTACGCTACAAAAATCAGAGGTACTTTTGAAGCTCTTATAGAAATATACAATGTTCAGCGATTTTTGTTTTTCCATATATACATGTAAACGAAGGTCAGAGGATATATTTTGTTCGTAGATTTATGAAATATAAGAATTAGCTCTTAGATTTTTTTAATTAGGTACATCAGAAATACGGACGCTAGTAAAAAAGTAAAAGTAGTAATTTTCGTTATATTACTTCGACTTTTAATAAAAATAAAAGAGAACAAGTTACATAATAAAAAAATTGTCGAAATATGGAAAAAATAAAGTTAAAATCTATTAGTGTGGTCTGATTCCATTTTTTGGGATTTTTTGTATTTTTTTTGTTTATCGTGCTCTACCGAAATATCACTCGAGCTCGATCTTTCAAATAACATGGACCAATCTTTATCCTAGTGTTTGTCTTGACGTGTAAATTTGATATTTATGTATGAAGAGCTTTATATACAACTTTGGTGTCTTTGGTGACATCCACTGACATTTTTCTTAGAATATTTTAATCCCTAAATGTCCTTTGTAAAATTGAGCCAAGAGGGTTAAGATATTCCGCTAAAATGATCCTTATAAAATTCCACAATATTCGTCTGACATTACAATTTCTCTCAGACTTAGTGGGACAAGTGTCCCTAAGTTCGGCATGGCCAGTAGTCGGCATTTTATAATTCAAACGTTAATAAATAAGAATATCGACTGTTAAATATTTAAATAAATAGTGTGTGTTGAAAATATACTACTTTATCCAATGATTCAATGGGGTGAGGCGAGTACATTTTGCATTGCAAATTTTAACATCATTTTGCAATAACACGTAAGGTTATTTTTTTTTAAAGATTTTTAGTGAATAGACCAATTTAAAAAGGTCATAAAATCATAGTTATTTATCTTATATTTTAAACATGAAGGCTTCTAATGGTAGATATTACCAAAGTATTGTTTTAAATGAGACAGATATAGCAGTTGCCGGCATTAGCAACAATTTGTCACAATTTCCAATGGTCGGCATTGGGTTGCGGAGTCACGACCGTAATAGTGTTTCCATTAGTCGGCATTTGTATATTTCGAGTAATTTATGAGCTGCTCGCCAGCTCAATTTGTAAATAATGTCGTTAAACTTGAACCAGATGATATACGTATGAAATGATGATATAAGTTAATTGGTGTTTTTAATTTTTCATTTCCTCATGCTGTTGCCCCTTCATATGACTACAAAGTTCCAAAGGATACAATTTTTCAAGAATTGTTTTAAATACTTATTCGCACCTTATGATAACGGTATAAATGTCTAATTACTGAGGAGAATATCTGTCAAAAATACGTGGGTCTATCTGCATTAGTTTAGAATTAACAAACATTTCCATTGTTCCCCTTAGTTTATTTAGTTGAAGTGGTTATTAATTCTAAACTTATACAAATATCCTTTGCAACTTAGTAGTTATTTAAGAGCAAACAGAATGAGGAAATTAAAAACTAAACACTCCAATTAACTTCATTTCGCCTATAGTTTCAGACGTATATCATCAGGTTCAAGTGTAATATTTTTTCTAGAGTCGGCTGTAGCTTTTCCTATCGTGTCGAATGTTGGATATTGTATGCCGACCACTGGTAAATCCGATGAATTTTACAAAATGTATTAATCAAATTAATTATTTCTTTTTGTTTTAACTGTTTATTAAACCTATAACAATGCCCTTATTGAACTGAAATATATAGTTGTTATCTCAATATTCACATTCGTAAGGACATCAGTTACAAAACCAAAAAAAATTAAAGTGCCGACTACTTGTACCCTTACCTTACCCTATAATGCTCCCTTCCACAAAAATGAATACTTTGACCCACTGTAAAAAAAACTCCTACCAGATCTAAAATAATCTACTCAACATGCTTCTTCAGAATTATAGGATCGCTATTCTGTTCCAAAAATGCTGTCAATTATAATATAGTTTTGAGAAAATAAGTATTGCAGAAGAAATTTTGCAATTTTCCTTTCGAATTAACCTTTAGCAGAGCAAGACTTGATACAATTTAAACTACTATTAATAAGCGAATTTTCTGATTATTCCGCTTATATAAATCATCAGATGCTATCAGCTTTAAACTTAAAATTGAATAGAAAATGACGAGATAATTTTCTGATTTTATAAAGATAAATATTGAAATTCAGAAGATACAATTTGAAATTGAGAAAATGCAAATTGATATTCAGAAAAGAAGGTTGAAATTGAGAGAATGATAATTGAAATTGAGAATAAACAAATTGATATTCAGAAACGTGAATTGAAATTATTTTGTATTTGTTCATTTTCTCAATATCAAATTCTCAATTTTAATATACATTTCAGAATTTCAGTTTTAATTTCGTCAATTTCATTTTACATTTCTGAATTGCAATTTGTATTTTTTCAATTTCAACTGAAAATGGTGTAGAATGTCTTTACGGTGCAAATAATCAATATTTGAGCTTTTACTTCACATTTAACCATTCAGGACCAACATTTTGAAAATAATGGGTTAAGACTTTGTAAAAGTCGCTAATAGTAATCAATGTCCCATCAACCAGCCCCAAGAAACACAAATCGAACTAAAAATGTGGAAGTTAAGTTATTGTGGATTTTATAAAAAAAAACTACACAAAAATTTTTCTAAAATTATCAGAATCTGGCCATTATACGGTGTCATATTGCAACTTTTTGTTATGGTTTGATAAGGGTCGTGATAGAGATTTTTTCATTACCATCCACATAGAGAATTCGTTTGAAGAAAAATATTATTTATAGAGGTTATTTTGGAAGTGTCTGGCATACGAATGGACAAAGATAAAACGAGATATTTGAGAGAAAGCACAAAATAAAACAAACTCTAATTTTAGCTGTTTAGTCGTTTCTCTCTCAGAAAACAAGCCTCTCAAATAATTATATTCATTAACAAATGTTTGAGACTTCTTATTTGCTCTACATTTAAGGGACTGTTTCTGTAACTTATTTTCTTTCGTTCGTCTGAGTCGAACAATCAAAAATCACTCTATTATTACATGAATTCTATAAAACATAGATATGAAATATTTTAGCTACGAGCTGTAGACAATATTTTTATTTATTATAAGTATAATGGGATTCCATTCCTTAAAAAGCGTTTAAATGTTTGCAAATAAGTTGCAGAGTAAGAAAAAATGATAGAGAAATATCTTTAAATATATGAAAATACGTATACCCATTTTTCAGTAAGATATCATAGTTAGATTTACTGAGGACACATGTAAAATCAGTGAAGAACTTTACAGATCTGCTTAAAACTAGAAGTAATATAAATCTAAAATTTCAAATAAATTTATTATTATTTAATTTAGTCTCTGTGTTATTTGATTAGTGTTCGATTTTTATGATTTTTAGGTGTTTTTGAATTCAGCTATTTCTATTTATTTTCTTTTTTCTTTTTTGGTAATGGAAAGGAAGAGATAGGATCAGATCAGAGGAAGAGATAGGATAGAGATGGATAGGATCAGAAAGCCAAAGGTCTTCGGATTTGTAACCAAACCAAAACTGTCCCAATAGTATTAGACGAATAAAAACAGTGGGATAACTATTTATTCTGTTTTCCATAAGTGCATAAGTGCTTAAAACAGTTATGATTTTGTTTTAAGTAGCATTTTTTAAACACTCAAATATTTCTTTTTATTACGGCTGTTTTCTTTAAGATCAATGGTAAAATTTCACTCAAAATAAAGAAATATTTATGAATGTTACCAACAGCGATATTACAATGCGTGTATGAAAACAAATTTTGAAAATATTATTTTATGTTAAAAACATTAAACTTAGCCTGGATAATTATCCAATGTCAGTCAAATTTATGGTTATCGAGGCTAAGTCCAAAAAAGTCAACACAAAATAATTTTTTTATCGCAGCTAGTTATCCCAGGTTGAAGAAAAACAAAGCCCTATTATTGCATTTCTGGATTATTTTGAGTACAATTTTTTCTTAAGTTAAAGATAAAGACTCCAATACGATTCGTTTGCGGATATGTCACACACTACAGAAATATATTAATATATATGTATACAAAAAATCTAACATTTATTTTTCTTTTCCAGGCTGGCTGTTCAAAATCAAACTGTCGAACTCTTCCGAATTGGATAAACTGATGACCGAAGAACAGTATAACAAATACCTCGAAGAAACGGATCATTAGTGGCCACCAGGCATGAACGTGCATACACATACATACATTTATAAAACTGGCACTGTCATTGCGTGCGTTTATAAAGTTCAAAACAAAAATCTGTGCTCGATGAGTGCTAACCTAATCTAATTTACTTGTTATTTTAATATTTACTTATACTTAAAGTTTGTTTGCCTTTTTTGAATTAATTTAATTATTTAGAATTATACGCCTTTGTAATAAATTATATTTGAAAGAAAAGAAATGAAACAACAAACGGATTTGTTCTTCACTGTTGCTGCGTGATAAGTTCCTAGGAATTTTGTTATTTTCTTAGACTCGTGTAAAAGTCGGAAGTGATGTGTGCCACTGATAATGTGAGAATGTGACTTGAAGTGACGCCTCACCTAAGGTCAAGGCAATGATTTCAAACGGGTTGAATGAAATTAAGATTAAAATGAAAAGACAGAATAATGTGATTTGTTTTGTGGTGGAATATTCGAATTTGGAACTACACGAGCAAATGTAATTTGAAAAGTAAAAAAAAGATAAAGCAAATTGTTATTCAAATTAGAAGATTAAGAAACTATGAAGCTAAGTAATCGATGACCAATTGCATCAAAATATAATACTGTCACGTTTTGAGTTTATACATTTTTTAATTTATTTTTAAAATGATTTTGTTTGTCCATCCTCTTCATGTGCTTGTCAGAAAAGAAAGACATTTTTATTTGTTTTGAAGCCAAATGTGAAATTCAGAAACTCAAAACTGCAATAAAAAAATCAGTTTGAACAAATTTTGGAGTTCGAACATGGCCCAGAGATACAAGCCGACCGATTTTAAGCCGACAAGCCGCCGCCGCCGCATTTTTCTGCACGAGCCGCGCCGCCGCCGATTTCATCGGCTCAAATCGACTCAACCACGCCGCCGATTTTATCGACTCATGTCGACTTCAACCACGCCGCCGTGATTTGACGGAGTTTTAACTCAGTCAAATCTTACTACCAAAATAGACAACCCACTTAAAATTACAATAGGAAAATATAAATGTCAACTTAGACAACCTACTGCTGTGAAATATATTGATCTATCTTTCATTTATATAAGTCAATTCCAGTACGTGTGGCCATGTGTTCCTATAAATAACAATATCTAAGTGCTTCTTTAGTGTGTCAAAGTAGGTAGAGTATTATCATTCTTTGGAAGGATTATGATATTCAAGAACGTCTGGTCAAATATGCCTGACATGAAAAGCTGTAATTGCAAAAATATTTATATATTTATCCATATTATACATTTTGGGAATGGATTTCTTCTCCAAAAAAATAATTGTATGAGTTAACAATTAGGGTATCCAACCGATTAAATTTTATTCGATTAATCGAATAATTTTTGAATAACGAATAATTCGAATAAATTGTCCCAAATAATCGAAATCATTTATAGTAAGAAGAATAGTAATTTCATAGAATAGTAAATTCATAGAAAAATTGAGGTTAACACCGGGATAATAAAGTCAGTTCTGTTATAAATCATATGATCCATATTCGAAAAAAGTCAATGGATAACTTCTGATATTATGCTCATTTAAGGGAAGGTTCTTTATTTTGATACGATATTAAGATTTTTGTCAACTTCTAATGAATTTCGAATTTGATGTTACAATTTTTAAATAAAATCAGATACATAATACACGTTCAATATATAGTTGAACTACCCGTAAACTGCCGTGTCTTGTCTATATAACTCTAATTAATTATATTTTATTTAAGTGGACAATTGTTCGATTAATCGGTTAATAGAATAACTCTCGACTTCATTATTCGATTAATTGGAAATTTTTTGTTTTCAAATAAACGAAAAATCGAATAACATAAAAGTCAGAATAATTGGATACCCTAATAACAATATTAAATTATTGGAACATTGGCTAATATTAACGAATATTGAACTACTTGCCAAAAAATAAAAGAAAATTGTTCCTGATAGGGGTATTCGAATGACAGAACGAGCCGGCAAATCAGCCGAAAGCCGCCGCCGCCGACCCATTTTGAACAGCGCCGCCGCCGCCGATAATTATGGTTCGGCTTGTAACTCTGACATGGCCGATGATTTTCTTATAATTTAAAAATACATTCACAGCATACTTTAGGGCAAGGGTTCTCATTAACTTTCTCACATATGAAATAAATATGTTAACATACTTTTAGACACGACCTTTTTTCGAATGAAGAACAATCAAAGCGAGGAAAAATTAAAAAAAAAATATTTTTTGGTGACGAAATAACTAGGTAATATAAACCAATCTATATATATATAAAAGAGTTGCGTTACTGACTGACTTATCATTTACCAGCCCCCAGACCAAACGGCTGAAGCCAGGGTCATGAAATTTTCAGGGTAGTTCCCAAATATGATGTAGACGTCGACTAAGAAAGGGTTTTACGAAATTCGTACTTTTAGGGGATAAAATGGCCCAAAAAGGGATAAACATCGAACCTTCGTCCTGACTAAACGGCAGTAGCTATAAACATGAAATTCGGTGAGTTCATTGCAATGCTAATGCAGACGAGCTACAAATAGGGATTTTTCGAAATTTGTACTCTTAAGGGACAAGTGGGACAAAAAGGGATAAAAATGGTACCAACTAAAGTATTACAGCTAGAAACGTGAAATTTATATGTAAATTCCTCTGACCATATAGAAACGAAGTAAAATTGGATTTTTCGAAATTTGTACTTTTAAGGGGCAAGCGGGACAAAAAGGGATAAAAATGGTACCAACTAAAGTATTACAGCTAGAAACGTGAATTTTGGTATGTAAATTCCTCTGACCATATAGAAACGAAGTAAAATTGGATTTTTCGAAATTTGTACTTTTAAGGGGCGAGCGGGACAAAAAGGGATAAAAATGGTACCAACTAAAGTATTACAGCTAGAAACGTGAATTTTGGTATGTAAATTCCTCTGACCATATAGAAACGAAGTAAAATTGGATTTTTCGAAATTTGTACTTTTAAGGGGCGAGCGGGACAAAAAGGGATAAAAATGGTACCAACTAAAGTATTACAGCTAGAATCGTGTAAATTCCTCTGACGATTTAAAATTGGATTTTTCGAAATTTGTACTTTTAAGGGGAGAGCGGGACATAAAGGGATAAAAATGGTACCAACTAAAGTATTACAGCTAGAATCGTGAAATTTGGTATGTAAATTCCTCCGATATAAACGAAGTAAAATTGGATTTTTCGAAATTTGTACTTTTAAGGGGCGAGCGGGACAAAAAGGGATAAAAATGGTACCAACTAAAGTATTACAGCTAGAATCGTGTAAATTCCTCTGACGATTTAAAATTGGATTTTTCGAAATTTGTACTTTTAAGGGGAGTGCGGGACAAAAAGGGATAAAAATGGTACCAACTAAAGTATTACAGCTAGAAACGTGAATTTTGGTATGTAAATTCCTCTGACCATATAGAAACGAAGTAAAATTGGATTTTTCGAAATTTGTACTTTTAAGGGGCGAGCGGGACAAAAAGGGATAAAAATGGTACCAACTAAAGTATTACAGCTAGAAACGTGAATTTTGGTATGTAAATTCCTCTGACCATATAGAAACGAAGTAAAATTGGATTTTTCGAAATTTGTACTTTTAAGGGGCGAGCGGGACAAAAAGGGATAAAAATGGTACCAACTAAAGTATTACAGCTAGAATCGTGTAAATTCCTCTGACGATTTAAAATTGGATTTTTCGAAATTTGTACTTTTAAGGGGAGAGCGGGACATAAAGGGATAAAAATGGTACCAACTAAAGTATTACAGCTAGAATCGTGAAATTTGGTATGTAAATTCCTCCGATATAAACGAAGTAAAATTGGATTTTTCGAAATTTGTACTTTTAAGGGGCGAGCGGGACAAAAAGGGATAAAAATGGTACCAACTAAAGTATTACAGCTAGAATCGTGTAAATTCCTCTGACGATTTAAAATTGGATTTTTCGAAATTTGTACTTTTAAGGGGAGTGCGGGACAAAAAGGGATAAAAATGGTACCAACTAAAGTATTACAGCTAGAAACGTGAATTTTGGTATGTAAATTCCTCTGACCATATAGAAACGAAGTAAAATTGGATTTTTCGAAATTTGTACTTTTAAGGGGCGAGCGGGACAAAAAGGGATAAAAATGGTACCAACTAAAGTATTACAGCTAGAAACGTGAATTTTGGTATGTAAATTCCTCTGACCATATAGAAACGAAGTAAAATTGGATTTTTCGAAATTTGTACTTTTAAGGGGCGAGCGGGACAAAAAGGGATAAAAATGGTACCAACTAAAGTATTACAGCTAGAATCGTGTAAATTCCTCTGACGATTTAAAATTGGATTTTTCGAAATTTGTACTTTTAAGGGGAGAGCGGGACATAAAGGGATAAAAATGGTACCAACTAAAGTATTACAGCTAGAATCGTGAAATTTGGTATGTAAATTCCTCCGATATAAACGAAGTAAAATTGGATTTTTCGAAATTTTTACTTTTAAGGGGCAAGCGGGACAAAAAGGGATAAAAATTGTACCAACTAAAGTATTACAGCTAGAATCGTGAAATTTGGCATGTAAATTCCTCTGACGATATAGAAACGAAGTAAAATTGGATTTTTCGAAATTTGTACTTTTAAGGGGAGTGCGGGACAAAAAGGGATAAAAATTGTACAAACTAAAGTATTACAGCTAGAATCGTGAAATTTGGTATGTAAATTCCTCTGACCATATAGAAACGAAGAAAAATTGGATTTTTCGAAATTTGTACTTTTAAGAGGCGAGCGGGACAAAAAGGGATAAAAATGGTACCAACTAAAATATTACAGCTAGAATCGCGAAATTTGGTATGTAAATTCCTCTGACCATATAGAAATGAAGTAAAATAGATTTTTTCGAAATTTGTATTTTTAGGGGGCGAGAGGGATAAAAATTGTACCAACTAAAGTATTACAGCTAGAATCGTCAAATTTGGTATGTAAATTCCTCTGACCATGTAGAAGCGCAGTATAACTGAATTGGGTTCCAATTTAAGAATTGCAGCTATAGTCGGGAAATTTGGAGTGTAAACTGTTTGTAAAGCTCAATCTAAGTGGATTTTTTGAAATTTTCTTATAGGGGGTGAGCAACAAGGGATAAAAGTAGTACCAACTAAAGTATTGGAGCTATAGTCGTGAAATGTGGTGTGTAAGTTCCACTGACAACGAGAAGCGCAAATCTAAACGAATTTTTCTAAGTTTGTACTTATAAACAATGAGCGGGATAATAATAGTACCAACTAAAATACTTCAGCTATAGTCGTGAAATTTTGTGTTTAAATTTCTCTGACAACGTAGACAACGTGTGTGAGTGCTAGCTAATAGGAGGTTTCCAAATTACTATTTTAGATTTATCTATATCCACCAAAAGAAAATTAAATAAATACTATCCAAAAACTAAGACGGATAAAATCAACAAATAACTGGGTTTTTCGCGCGCGAAGCAGCGGGTACTTCTAGTATTATATAAAATCAGGAAAGAATAAAACATAATAATATGGAGATATATAATCCAAATGTTTGTAGGGATAAATTCACATATGTGTTCCCTCTGAGTTGTATTCCAACTATAAGCTCTGGGTGTTAATCTTAGATTGCATGGTGTTGAGCTGTTATCCTCTCGCTGGAGGAGGACTAATATCAGAACTTAAAAAAATAGGAGGATGGGGCAAAAAAGAGGTAACTCTGGACTAAATCGACCTTTTATTACTTTTCCTGAAAAGTGAGATGAAAATAAAAACCAAACCAATCTTAGTGAAGGTCTCAATGGCTTCCCCAAAAATGGTTTACATAATGATTAAGGCAAAAACGTATTAAAGCAATGTTGCGTGCATTTTTGCACATAGTCAAAAATTAGTTCTCCTAATATCAAGCCAGTAAAGCCAAAATTATGAAATTTTGCGATTATGTGTGCCTTACCACGTAGACGCGTGATAAGGTGGCCAAAATCAACATAATCTTCCACAGAGCGCTGTAAGCTTATTGTGTCGAATGTTTGGCAATCTTTTCAAATCGTAGCCCAATTAAATACTCGAGACATATAGATACGCATAAGGTTTATCAACACGTGTGGAAATTTCATTGCGAAATTTTAAAATTGTATTTGATGTCCACGATTAAAGCTCCTGCTTTAATGAATGGGTGTAATAAACTGAATCAGTATTTGCAGTTAAAAGATTCCACGTAAATGACCCTTTTTCGATAAAATTGCAAAATCAATTTATAATTAAAAAAAACACCGATAAACATTCGTAACATCTTCGTACATCTCATGTTACATCTTTCGGATTATATTTCAAAAAATTAAAGACAACAATAGATCTGTTCATTTCCTTTTCCAGATATAGACAGGTGTCGTAGCAGAATTTCCGTCCAAATGTCACGCCCGTTACAATTTAATTATCCCACATTTCCTATATTCATTAAAGGATGTCGGTAACGTATACTTTAGAAGAAACTCTACTCTTTTGATTAGCAAAAATGAATAAAGTCATATAATGGAAGAACATAAGTAAAACCGCAAGATTTTCCTCAAAGCTAAGGTCACAACCGTGCCGCTTTAGTTTGTTTTACATCTCCAATATTTTAAATGCAAACACATATTTATATTTGCAATAATATTCCGTTTAACCTGACATTTTCAATTGGCAATATAGTACAAATCTCAGTCATACAAATACAAATCTAACTGTCCATAAATCCTCAGCTATCCATGAACTTTACCAACAGCAGTAATAATGTGTCTTATACACGAGAGTGTGGAATTGAATGTTACGTATAGAGTGATCGAAAACCCGGGTTTTCTGCAATGTCGGGTTTTTCGAAAACCACGATTTCAAAAAACCGATTGCCCGGTTTTATTGTTTTGAAAAAACATGTTCGGCCGGGTATCTTCGGGGTTTCTTAACACAATTAAATATAAGGAACTATTTTCATTATAGGGTAATTGCAAATATTTTAAGCCAGTGTGGATTTTCTTTGACCTTCTTCATTATTGATGAAATATGGTATTTTAGTCAATGTTAATGGAATTAAAATTCCTTGTAGACTATGAATAAAAATATTAAATAATAAATATAAAATTTTCAGTATATAATTATACTGACTATTTAAATATGCCAAAAATACTTTGAAGATATACATGGTTTGATGTATTTTGATCTGGTAGATTTGTTAATATATTTGGCATTAAGAGAATTGTTTTCTGGGGGATATCTATTCTGGCTATTTTAGTATAAATATTACTACTTTATTGACCACTTTAACTCGACATGGTACCATCTTTCCACTGATCTGGCTACCTGGTAAAAAACCATAAGTAACCATATTTTTTGTCTTTAAAGACAAAGGTTATTTTTTAGCTAAGTTATTTTTTATGTGAGAGTCCTAAAAGTTATGGTCGTGTTGCTTATAGTGTAACCAAATACGATGCTGTCTCCCAGTTTATTAGTATATACGATAAATATGTACAATTGTAGAACCCCTTGTGAAACCCCTAAATAAAAATTAATGTCGCAGAACTTGGTCTCAGAGTCACCAAGCAATCTGGCTGCAGTTGCTCTCATATGTGCTCATAAGAAATACTTGACAAACCTAGGATAAAAGCCGCTATTTTAGCTAATTACTCAAAATATAGTACCCGTTTTCATTGTTTTTCGAAAACCGTGATTTTCAAAAACCCGACGGCCGGCCTCAGACGAAAAACCGGTTTTTGGTCTCGCGTTTGATCACTCTAGTTATATCCAGACATAGGTTTTCAATATCAATCAATATATATTAAGATGGGTCACGAAAGTAAATTGCGGTCATCCTCCAGAAATGATAATTGAATTCTTTAATGACGATCTGCAAAATATTTCGTCACTGGGTCAAGCCATCTGTGTGCTCACACCTCTAAAAATCATATTTTTCTCTTGTTCTTTTTTATGTTGTTTTTTGTCCATTTTTTCAGAATTGATAGACCCTTGGAAGGGCTTTAAATAAAAAATTGTATTCTTGTCTATCGGACGAAAAATGACGTCACTGACTCCATGTTTGTAAAATAATTTAATACAGGAATAGATTTTCAGAGTCAACATTTTCAAACTCTTTCTACAAAAATTAGCGATGCTGCGGCAAATTCTTTCCTCTGTTTATCATTTTTATTAAAGTTTTAACTATGAAAAAAAAAACACAAGAAATTACTACAAAGGTCCAATTATTCGACCAATAAGTTACTCTAAGATAAGAATAAAAAATTCTCTATTTAAAGTGCTTTCAAGGGTCTATTATTTCAGAAACCTAATTATTATGGGTATTTGCAGTAGCGTTTAGCTCACAGACGGCTTGATCTAGGAACGAAATATTTTGCAAATCATCATTAAACAATTTCGTGGGGTGAAATTGGGAAATTGTTTTTCCATTTGTATGAAGCGCGACCCAGCCTAATTTATATAGGCATATATGTAGTTTTGGACCGCTTTTTAAATGCAATTTAAATCATTATAAATTGAGTGATTTTTGATCGTTCGCCTCAAACTAAGGAAAATAAGTTGTAACAGACCCTTAAAAATATTTTTAATTACGATGATCATCATTTAGACATCATTCGAAAGGTATTGACTGGGGCTATTTATTTTTTTAAATACTAACACCAAATAAGAAAAATTTTTCAGTTGAAAAAACCCAAAAAATTATTACAAAGGTCAAATAATTCGACCAATAAGTTGCTCTAAGACTAGAATAAAATTTTATATTAAGTTGCTTTCATAGGTCTATTATTTGAGAAAAAATTGACAAAAATGCAGCACAAAAAATGCACGGGAAAAACATGATTTTTAGAGGTATTTCCAGGAGCGTTTAGCTCACAGACGGCTTGATCTAGGGACGAAATGTTTTGCAAATCTCATTAAACAATCCAAACTTTATTTTCGTGGAGTGACTGAAAATTGTTTTTCCATTTGTATGGACCGCGACCCAGTCTAATGTATATAAAAAATAATTTTTTGAATAATTTTTTTTTTCACTGAACCAACACTCAGGGGATGACCCCTATAAATGCAGTGCATTGCGTTGGCGGAAGGAAGATTAGGTATTGGAAGGAGGAAAGGTGGAGTAGTGTCTGTTAACATTTGTTTTGAAATGTCGTAATTGGAGGGAAAGGTATTTGCCGGAAGCCGATTCCACATACGGATAGTACGGGCGAAGAACGAATTTATTCTGTAATGTGTAGTGCGGCCGGTTGTCCAATCGACAACAAATGGGTGCGCGTTCCTGGAGAGTCGTGTATCTACCGAACGTTCTCACGGGCGAAGAACAAACACCATGAAAGAATGACACACAACCAACATTACGACGGTCTTCAAGGGAGACAATAGAATTGGATATCCTACTGTCGCCTATCAACACCATCGCCCTCCTCTGGACACGGTCAAGTAGCTGCAGTGATGAAGCTGGAGCACCCGACCATATATGGGAGTTGTATTCTATCTTTGGTCTGATGTAGGTAGTGTAGATATTGAGAAGATAAGAGGGTGTGAAATATTTCTTACATCGTTTTAAAAAGCCTAAACATTTAAATGCATCTATCGACACATCAAATACGTATATCATCCAGTTCAAGTGTAAAGGTTTTTTTTTTTTAAATTGACGTACGGTGTTATCTTAGGATGTGAATAAGTATTTATTTTTTTCGTCAATATATCTCTATCTGTTCAAAAATTACTTATAAAAAATCGATTTCAAACCACTGTGTAACACTGTTATTGTCATAAATCGTCTTGCCTTGAACTTCAACGAAGTATCGCCATTAGCCAACACTACTATTTGCAAATTGCAATATCTCCTTTTGTTTATAGAAAGAATATTTAAAAAGAGATTTTTGGGGAAATCCCTCGCAAAAAGGAGAGGATAAACAATGTACAGAGATTTTAAAGATAACATTTATTTATCTCTGTGTGTTTTGGCAATGAGTAAATGATGTGATGCGCTGCTCATCATTCTCTCCCAAACAATTTGTTTACTCGCGTCTGTGATTATTTTCCTGAAAAAACTAAACAAAACAAGAAAAATTTCATCATTTAAGTCGAAAAGGATTTAAATTTAAATCTATGAATAATACACTTTAAACTTAAGTGGCTAGTCGATTGGTCGATGTGAAACCCCGAACACGTGCGTAGGGTGGTCTCACACACTCGCGTGTACACGAGTATGTATGACATGAACTGACTCTCTTCGAAAGCACAAGTTTGAAAAAGAGCTTGCAAAAGTCTCTTTGCCAAATGGTACATGTTCTCAGAGAGTGTAAACATATTGAGAGTTGAAATCTCGCTCTTAGTATGTTAAGAAATTTCGAGCAATATTAGAATTTTAACAGTTTGTGGTCATTAAATTTATATTTTAATTTTTAAATGTCGGCGTTGTGTTTTACCACAATCAATAACTACGCGTATGAGTAATAACATCCTTAATAAATATAAAGTATACGTCACCCATGTGGTGATAAAGGAGTTGGCAAATCGCTGCAGTTCAGTGAAGTTTGGTATGTAATCTGATGCACAATAGGTTGGGCACCAGTCCATACAAATAAAAAAATAATTGCCAGTCATCCCACGAAAATTTGAAACAGTGCCTTAAGGCATTAGTAACACTTCCGTGAAACATTTTTTTTATGTAATGTTTTTCATATTGTATTTTTGGAATTAAGCACTGTAAATATAAATTTATATTTTTGTCTTAGAATAACTTATTGGTCGAATTATTGGATGTTTATAATTATATATTTTTTTTTCAATGAATGATGCATAACCATTTTTGTAAAAAGAGTCTGTAAATGTTGGTTCCGAAACCACATCTTTTGTATTAGTTTAATACAATTTTCACAAAAATGTAGTCTGTGATGTCATTTTTCTTCCGACATTCAACATTTACGCATCATTCGAAAGGTATTAATTCCTTCTATTTATTTTCATGACACTTTTAACAAAATGTTCAAGAAATTCCCAAGTAATTACTTTGAAAACCAAAACAAAATTAGACTAAACGTCTAATAATATGGGCAATGAGTCATTTTAAAACAAGAAAACAACTTCATATTTAAAGAGTTTTGCAGGGTCTTTTAAATCAGATTTTTTTGGACAAATAAGCAACATAAGAGATGTTTTTAGGAGGGTTTAGCTCAAAGATGACTTCATACATTCATATAAGAATTCATTCCAAAAGGTTGAAAATTAGATAAATCTAATCAATTAAGACACTCAACTGCAAAACTGGGGGAGAGTATGATATCCGAGTCCCCAAGTTCTGATATTATTTTTGGATTGACGAACTTAAAATAAAAAAATGGTATATTACTATGGTATTTCACCATAGCATAGTTATCGCACGTTAAAATTTTAATATGATATTTTTTACATTACAATCGGCTCAAAATCGAAAATTAGAAAAAACATTTTTCGATAAATTTTTAGTTATCGACAATTGTCCTTTGTAGTAATCGATAACGTCCATTGTTATCAATGAACGTTCGAAATTGGAAGAAAATTATGTGTATTTTTATTAAAAACAAATTCGAAGGAAACTAAAAACAAGTAAGGAAAGGCTAAAGTCGGGCTGGGCCGACTATATGATACACTCCGCTTTCTATCCGAATACAATTCAATTCGGTAGAAAATTGAAAACGGGAAGAATTTTTGTATATTTCCTAATTATGGGCTGATATGACATGACCCAACTTGTCAAATCTAGAAGAATATTTGTATCGGGACTATATCCAAGGATGGAATGTGACCCACTTACACAATATGTTTTTGACTGCGCCTCAAATGGTCCATCCGCTTAGTCCCAATTGCTGCGAACGGCGACGAATCGATAAGTGATGGTCATCATTAACACTGGCCGATACAGCTGCGATATTTTCTTCAGTTCGCACTCTACGTAAGCGTGTTGGTGGTTTAATGTCCAACTATGTAAATTTGGTGCGAAATTTAGTCACAATAGCCCGAATAGCCGCTTCAGTGGGTCGATTAAACTGACCATAAAATGGAAGCGCGCGATGAACTTTCTTAACAGAGCACGCATTTTGATAATAAAATTTAATAATTTGCAAGCGTTGTTCGTTTGTAAGACCAAACTGAAGATGTTTGACAGTGAAACAAAACACGAAACGTGCGTCAGCTGTTTAAACCAGTGTTGCCAAAAAGATAACAGCTAAAAAATCACCCTTTAGATGCAAAATGGTCTTGAGCCAGGCAGTGTTACCGTTATGCCACTAAAGTGGCAATTTTGTACCACTTTTCCATTGTGGTACTAAATGTGCTTTTTCGTGCCACTTTTTGAAAAAGCTACATATTATTTTGTGATCGCTCGCGAAGAAAGGCTTCATGCGCAGCGATTGTAATTAGTTGTTATCGACGAAACTACAGACATTTCCACCGAAAAATGTTTGGTAATCGTTACACATGAAGGGAAAACTCAAGACTCTTTCTTTCGATTGGTGCATTCACCAAGTGGATCAGGTGAAGATATTTGTAATGTACTTCTATTAACATTGGAACAAAATGAAATTCCGTTGAAGAATTTTGTCGAGTTTTCTACAGTTACAGTGCGGTAGGAAAATATAGTGGTATTGCTACTTTCTTAAAAAGGACAGTCTGACTATAAAAACCTACAAAGTAGTTCTGACGTGTCTGACCATGACTTTCTTTCGAATCGACTGCATTTGAGACAAAAGATGCAAAAAAATTGGAAACAATAAAAACTATTCAACAGGAACTGCAACAACAACATATTCTTAAAATCATGAACTCACTAAACAAAAGTTTTCAAAGTGAGCCTTCACACATTATATATCTTGTTTCGATGACAAAAGAGATTATATTCCAACTTAAAAAAAGAGTTTATAATGTTTACATAGATATGGAATGATTATAAAAATATTTTATACATCAAAGACGTGACTATAATACAGGGTTTTCCAACAAGAGGTGTTATTTTGAATCACCCGGTATTTCGGTAGCTGTCACTTTTGAAGCTTTTATTCTTTGACATTTGACAAGTTGAAACTACGCCATTACTAAAAATGAAACGATACACGCTTCAACGGCGCATTGAAATTATTAAAATTCATGAATGAAAATGATCCGGAATTCCATCGAAAAATCATCGTGACTGATGAGGTTCATTTCCACCTCGGTGGTCGTGGTGGCCATTTGGCTGATGTTGTTTTTCATCATTAACGGCATACCTTCGTCTTTATTATGAAATAAACATCCGATCATTTATCTAAAAAAATGGAATTTTTCTTTGAATACCAAAATAACACCTCTTGTTGGAAAACCCTGTATATATAGACCATGAAGCCGAAACATTAAGTAGTTCTCAAAATATATCAGAAAACGATATACTTCAATTTTACCAAACTGTTTGTGATCAAATATTTTCAAGATTTTTTATAAATGACAAAAAAAAACTAAATAGTTTAAGATTCTGACCAACTATTATTATCGTGGCTGAATTTAGTGACGTAATTAGCAAACCAGAGGCTTTTCTAAATAAATTAAAGTTATTAGAATTTTTGCCACCTATATTTTTACTTGTCTCATAGCAGTGCTTGCGCAGAGCGCGTTTTTTCGGAGCTGACAAAATAGGTTACCGAACAGGATGAAGGTAGAAACTTGTCATTCAATGCGTTCAACACTAAATTTAATTGACGTGGAATTGGAAGATTGGGTTCCCAATACTGATCTCATTGAAAAGTACAGAAAATAAGTTACCAAAAAGTAACTAAAAATAAATGTCAAAATGTGATTTAATTTAATGTTTTAGTTTAGTATATACATGTACATTAGAGTGGCTTCTTTTGTGAGGAAGGAAAAAACGTTGTTGATGTTCCCGACTAAAATGAAAGATTGGTTTGTTTTATGTGTTCTCCCAAAATATTTCACGTTTATGTCCATTCGTGAGCTGGACGCATTCAAAATAACCTCAATAAATCACGTTTTTCTTGAATAAAATTCACCATGAGAATGGTATTGAGAAAAAAACGCTAGAAATTAGAATCCAACCCGAGCCTTATCAAACCATATTCAAAACTTTCAATATGAGCCAGTACAAAGGACAGATTTATACTATTTTAGTGCAATTTTTGATGTATTTTTTATAAAAACCGCAATAACTTCCACATTTTTAGTTCGATTTACGTTTTTAGGGGCTCGTTGGAGTGGTACTGATAACCAAGTGCAATTTTTAGAATTTTCTAACCCATTAAGGGCCGCAAATTTTTTTCTTACTGTTAATACTCAGTGGGTTAAATGTGAAGTAAAAACTAAAATATGGGGTTATTTGCATCGTAAACACATTCTAGTCTTATATAAAGCTAGTTTTTGTAAAAAAAGTCAACCATTTAAAATTTTCTCCCTTAAAAAATAAAACATGAATAATCTACATAAACTTTTTAAAGGGGAACAATTGAAATGGTTGTTAATGCTAAATTAACATAGATAGACGCATGAAATTTAAAGTATATTTAGCATTTGATACCCATATCGTCATTTTATGAAACGCAAAAGTACGAAACTAAATTATTGAAACATTTACTTCCTTTGGAAATTAAAAGTCCTGTAAAAAGACAAAAACTGAGTATGAGTTTTCCTATTAGTGACCCATGTCGCACGGTTTTATTGTAACATCTTATGCGAAGATTTCCTCCCAATTTATGCACTGAAAGACCAAAATTTCAGATGTTAATTTTCAAAATGAGCTTTTTGTAAGACTAGAATGTGTTTACGATGCAAATAACCCCATATTTCAGTTTTTACATCACATTTAACCCACTGAGAATCAACAGTAAGAAAAAAATTGTCGGCCCTTAATGGGTTAGGAAGTTCTAAAAATTGCAATTGGTTATCAAGACCTCTCCAACGATCCAACAAAAACACAAATCGAACTAAAAATATGGAAGTTATTTCGGTTTTATAAAAAATGCAACAAAAATTTAAAAAAAAATTTAAAATTCTACCCACTATTCTTGATTAAAATGCAAGTTTTTGATATGGTTTGATAAGGCAGGGACCAGATTTTAATTTCTAGCTGGTTTTTTTCTAAATATAATTCTCACCGTGAATTTTATTCAAAAAAAACCTAATTTATAGAGGTTATTTTGAACGCGTCCAGCTCACGAACGGTCAATGATAAAAGCGAAATATTTTGGGAGAATACATAAAACAAACCAATCTTTCATTTTAGTCGGGAACATCCACTACTTTTATTTTGAAGCCACTCTAATGTACATAAGTGAATCTTAGCGGTAACACTAGAGCCAGGACAATATCCCAGTTCAAACCAAACTTAATTTTTCATGAACGCGAACTCTTAAAAAACCATCTAATATTGCTTAACATGCTAAGAGCGAGATTTCAACTCTCAATACACACTCTCTCTCTGTCTATACTCTCTGTTGTTCTTTGGGGGGAAATAAATTCTCCCTTAGCAAAATAAACAAATAAAACGAAAGCTTTGGCGTTTCATGGAAAAAGCGCTAAGCATTCAGAGCAAACTTGTGCAAAAACCGAAAAGTATCTAACAGATACTTTGTGACTAAGTGAGTGAGTGGCTGAGTGTGAACAATCCGAGATACATGAAGGTTCATTCGCAACGACGTTTGCTTTCAGTATACCAGTATACGAGAGTCGTTCAAACGGTTAAGACGTGTTTCGTTTATGGTCTACACACACAAAACGGAAACTGGAAGAAATAAAAACACATTAACAACAAACGTCTAGAAGAATTATTTAATAGGCTGCAAGAGAAAAACTCAAATACAAAAATTCTTAAGAAAACAAAAAACAACAACAACAGAATACTAAGAAAAACAATAAAGCAAGCAAATTACAAGTGAAAATTGAAATTGAAATTGAAAATTTGTGGTAGACAAAAATCCACCACAAACAACATTGGTATTGATGAACATTTCAAAATTGTCCAACAGTGGAAAGAAAATTTATTAGGAAAAACCCTACCTACAACAACAAAAATGCCTGCGGATAAACCCATTTATCAGCCAAATCCGGCCATCAGCCAAAATGCTTACATATCCAGCATGGAGGAGTACAAGAAATTCTACGAGGAATCGCTGGACAATCCCGAGGAGTTTTGGTCTCGTGTGGCCAAACAATTCCACTGGGAGACACCAGCCGAACCCAAGAAATTTCTGCAATACAATTTCGATATCAGCAAAGGACCCATCTCCATCAAATGGATGGAAGGAGCCTCCACCAATATCTGCTACAATCTGCTCGATCGCAATATACGCAATGGTCTCGGTGACAATATAGCCTACTATTGGTAAGTTGCTAGCAGTCTAACTACATATCCGTACGTACATATCGTTACCAAAATATAAAAAAGACTCAACTAACATTTTTCTGCAAATCGAGATTTTTGGTTATTTTAACAAAACACAACAACTTCGGTGATAATAAACAAAAATATCGATTTGCAAAAAAATGTTAGTTGAGTCTTTTTTATATTTTGGTAACGATATGTATCTTATCTTTATAACCTAAAAACAATGACGTAGTTAGCAAAGGACACACGGAGTACTTGAAGTAATATCGATTTCTGAGGGTCTAAAAGAACAGAAAAAAAAACAGTGTTACGAAACCAAGCCATCACAACATTATAGTATATACCATGTAGATAGGATATGCACACAACAAAAACAACAACAACAACATTTACAAAAGAACAAAACACATGTTCCTTTTGGGCATTATTCTGTTCTGTTATTTTTGTTCGTATTTCATATTTGTGCCAGCCGAGAGGTGGGTTTCTAGTGTCATCGTCGTCATCGTCCTCATCATCATCTGGTGGGTAGTGAGTAAGGTTCGGGGTCCATGGCGACACGCCGCAGGAAGCCAGGGGCAGACAGTTTTAAGGGTTTCTAAATCAAGACCTGCGCCTTGGCAGGAACCTCAAAAAGCCAGCAATCAACCAACACACGCACAATAAGAAAATTCCTAAACATGTCTAGTTCCTACTTCCTGACCCCCTCCCTCAGCCCACTCCACGACAAAAAAAAATGAATCATTACCAAAATAATAATAGCTCTCTCTCTAGCATGTGAACATTTTTATATCGAATTCATTACAAGCTATACAAAAACAACAACAGCAACAACAACACTGCCATAAACCATTAACAACAACAAAAACGTTCAATGAACCTTTTCAGTATTTTTTTTCTGGTTCGTAGATACAACGAAAAAGCAATACAACTGCAAAATAAAAACGCCAAATCATCCATCCACAGGAAAAAAAGCTTAAACAAGGGAAGGAAAAAGCCTGACGTAGTTTTCCGTTACACCAACAAAAAAAAAAACGAAAAAGAAAACAAATTTGAAATTCCGTCAATAAACCAACCACCTAAGCAAAGCCCACTACCAACAACACCTTGTCCAGGCGACCGTTCACCACCAATGTCATTATTATGCATTCTTCTTCTGGCCTGTCGTTTGCTTAAAATTAATTTCATTTATCTATGATTTGGATTATCATAAACGTCATGCTATTCAACAATACCAGGTCAATATGTCAATGTCCAATAGGCCAGCAAACGAAACAATTCAAATCGAGATTTGAAAAAAAAAATAAAAAATGCTAAATAAAAGAATAACAAGTTGCAATTCGTGTGGACTTGTATGTTGTCTGTTGGTTGCGACAACAACAACTTCTAAACGACCCTGAACTTTGCGCAAAAGACCTGGAAACACTTTTCGCAAACAAAGTGTTCTAAGGCAAAAAAAGTGTTGGCCAATAACACTATGCCACACAAATTTTGTCGAAGGGTTATTTTCTGATGTATTTTGGCTTTCTAAACTTGAAAACTATATTAAAATAATTATGTATTTTTTTTAATTGTTTAATAAAATTCAAATTTATGGCGAAAGTATCTTAAATATTTTTACTCTCATTTTGGAAATATAAGTCCGATAAACCAGTTATATGTTAAATATATTATAGATACTCATGGCGGCTACAAATGGAAACAGTGGTTTAGGAACTTTCTTCAAAAAAATTGGAAAAAAGTATCTTTTTTCCGAAAAAAAACATAAAAAAAATTAGAAAAGAAGTTGGAAAAATATTTTGTATTATTTTTTAATCGCCAACATTCTAACACAAAAAAATAGAAAAAAAAGGCGTGAAAAAGTATTTTATATTATTTTTTCACGAAAAAAAATATTGGAAAAAATCTATTTTTTTCTGACACGAAAAACAATATTAAAAAATGTTTATGGTAGTTTTTTTAATTTTTTACTAAAATTCCAAAGTCCGAAAATATTTATATGTTAAATTAAAGATACTCATGGTGGCTACAAATATTGCGAATTACACTTTCATATAGAAACTGTGGTTTAGGAACAGTTTTCAAAAATTTGAGAAAAATATTATTTTTTCGAAAAAAATCTATTTTTGCTGGCAATTTGTATTACATGTATTACATTTTTTTTGAAAAAAATCTAGTTTCATAAAAAATAGAAAAAAAGTTTTTTGTTTTATTTTTCAATCGCCAACATTCTAACACAAAAAAAGATAAAGTATTTTGTTGTTATTAATTTATTATGAGGATTGAGACGGGGTGACTAAGACCATTGTAGGTATTTATGCAGTGACAGACCAGACCCTCTGGTGGGAATCGAACCCACAAACCCCACGCTGATAGCCGAGCACGCTACCAACTCGACTACCGGAGCGCTCCCAAAAATTTGTTTTATTTTTCTCAAAAAAAAAATGGAAAAATATACCTTTCGAAAAAATGACACGAAAAAAATCATAAAAAATAGAAAAAAGTCGTAAACAAATATTTTGTTTTATTTTTTAACCGCCAAGATTATCACACAAAACAAAATAGAAAAAAGTTGTGGAAAAGTATTTTGTATTATTTTTTTCATTAAAATAAATATTTTTTTTTTTACAAAAATCTATTTTTGCTGGTACGATAAAAATCATATAAATAGAAAAAAAATCGGAAAAAAATATTTTGTTTCATTTTTTTATAGCTCCACTCAGAAAAATAGCATTCCTGAATTTGAGCAAAATCCATACTCCAATTTAGTTCAACAATTTTACTTCAGTTCAGTAAAAATTTCCTTAAAAGAAGGAAAATTAACTAAGTATGAGTAATTTGTTCTTATTTCAAAGTCATAGCATATAGTTAATTTACTAGAAATTGGGTAGTAAATTTACTTAAAATCATTTCATTGGTTCTAATAAAAAATCTTACAATTGAGTAAATTCATAGTTATGCGGAATACAAGGTTTTAAGTAAGAAAAATATTAAATTTTTTCATGGAAAAAATTCCATTTAAGAAATGTTAACTAAAAAATGATCTTTTTCTTAAAATTAAGTTAATTTATGCCGAGTTCTTCATGCATCTAAGTGTTAATGAACTTATAAAAAAGCACTTGAAAATTCTTGAATATTAATCTAAGAAGCAATTCTCGTTCGTTTGCAGAGACTTATTTCTAAAATAATTCAAGTATTTTTCTAAACAACCACTATCATGGTGTAATACCGCAAGTCTTTATGGCAGAGGTATCATTAAACTTTTGAGAAATATTTCATGTTGCCATTTTATGTACTAGTTTTGCATACTCTGAAGCAAAATCATTTGTTTGAATTTTTTAGTTAAATTGAACTTATTTTAAGTTTACTTTATTCCTTGTATCAAGTAGAATTTTCCTCAGTTTAAGTAAAAATTTACTTGTTTTGAGGAAAAAATCTGCAAAATTGTCCTCAGTTCAAGTAAATATGTACTTGGTTTGAGTACAAATTTACTTAGTTTTAAGAAAATTTTACTTAAATTTAGTAAAAATTTACTTAGATTTAGGAAAATTTCGGTAAAAATTTACTTGAATTTAGTAAAAATTTATTTGGTTCGAGTAAAAATTTACTTAGTTTTAGGAAAATTAAAAATGTACTTGGTTTGAGAAAAAACTTACTGGATTTTTCCTCAGTTTGAGTAAATATTCAATTGGTTTGAGGAAAATTGAACTAGAATCAAGTTCAAAGCATGTACTACTTTCAAGGAAATGTTTGAACTTATATATAGATATGAGGAAATATTGCTTTAGCGCTATACGAAGTTCAATTTTCTTAAATTTTAGTTCATTTTAACTCATTATAGGGTTCACTTTTTTCTGAGTGTAAAATTATAACACAAAAAATAGAAAAATCGTGATAAAGTATTTTTTATTATTTTTCACGAAAAAAATATTTTTTTTAACTGGGATATTGTCCTGGCTCAAGACCATTATGTATGTATATTTAATAGAATGCAAATTTATATTGACCAAAAAATACAAACGAAAAAAACTAAAACAAATGAGCGTTGGCACGGCAGAAGTATTACTGGGTAACTATATCTGCATATACACATACTTACATATGCAACTCAATGTGATGCTTGTAAGATGGCATGTGTGCTTTATTACTTGGTGCGATTTTTTAAACGCAAATTCGGCAAGTGAGTTGTGCTTCTCGTTCGTTTGTGAGAATCATTTCCTTATAGAGGCCGTGTTTGATGTTGAAAAGTCGCTGCGAAGCCACTTGAAAAGACTTTTGACATGGTCGAAATCATGATCGTTGTAGTCTGCAGCCAAGTAATAAATGTCACCATGCCATTTGTAAATAAAATGGTCTTGAGCCAGGACAACATCCCAGTTCAAATCAAATATTGATTACAGACCAAAAAAATTCAAACGAAAAAACTAAAAAAAAATATGTTGTTTTCGAATTTCGCAGTTTCTATGTGAAAGTGTAATTTGTAACATTTGTAGACATCATAATTGCCTTTAATTGAACATATAGGCGGGTGCAATCGGACTAATATATCCAAAATGAGAGTACAAATAGTAAAGATGCCGAGGAGGAATATTTTAATTTTACTAAAAATTAACAAAAAAATGTTGCTTAGTTTCGATGCTCTATTCTAGTTATATTTAGTTGGCGCAAAAATTCGAATTTTCGACTTTTGCAAATATGTATATGAAAAACCGACTTTTGCAGCTGAATGAAAAGTCGAATATACCCAGTCAAAATCAAATCGAGAGACATATGTATTGGATAAATAAATCTGAACCGATATTACCCACTTTTCGCTCCTGAAAACACCTCTAAAAATTATGTGTATTTTTGTTGTGTTGTATTTTTGTCCAAATCTTTTTTTCTGAAATAATAGACCCTTGCAAGCACTTCAAATATAAATTTTGATTCTTGTCTTAGAGTAACTTATTGGTCGAATTATTGGACGTTTATAGCAGTTTTTTGTCGATTCTCACAATGACAACTGGAAACTTTCTCGTATTTAGTGGTAGTATTATATAAAAAATAATTAGTTGCAGTCAATACCTTTCGAATGATGTCTAAATGATGAACATCGAAATGAAATTGACGCCGCAGCGCTCATTTTTGTAAAAAGAGTTTGATTGAACATTTTCACTCTGGAAACCATCGCCTACATTAAATTATTTCACAAAAATTGAGTCAGTGACGTATTTTTCGTCCGATGTTCATCATTTAGACATCATTAGAAAGGTATTGATTCCTTCTATTTATTTTTCATTGTACAAAATTGTCGTACAAAAGGTTTCCAAGAAATATGAGTTTTTAGCTGTCACCTTGAAAAATCTCAAAAAATCAATATACAGGACCAATAATACGGCCAATGAGTTACTAAGACAATAATAAAAATTTTTATTTAACGTGATTTCAAGAGTCTATTAATTCAGAAAAAATTTGGACAAAAATCCAACATAAAAAATACACGGGAAAAAATGATTTTTCGAGGTGTTTCAGGAGCGTTTAGCTCTTGGCTTCACTGGCTTGACCCAGTGACCAAATATTTTGCAGATCGTCATTAAACAATCCAATCTTCATTTCTGGTGGGTGACAACAAAAATTTATTTCCGTGACCCATCCTATTATACATAAATAAATACATTCGATAAAATTGTTGCATACACTCAGAAAAATAGCATTCTTAAATCTGAGTAAAATCCATACTCCAATTTAGTTTAACAATTTTACTCCAGATTAGGTAAAATTTCCTTACGAGAAGGAAAATTAAATAGATATGGGTACACTTTCCTTATTTCAAAGCCAGAAAAAATAGTACATATACTCAATATAGTGTAGTAAATTTACTTAAAAGCATTTTTTTGGATCTAGTAAAAACTTCTTACAATTAAGTATATCACAGTGCAACACGAAAAAAAATAACCATATACGGACACCGCTACATGATAAAAGACCAAAAAAAAAGACCCGTGTTTTTTTTCCCCAAAGTCATGCACTTTTTTTATGGGCCCCCAGAGATTTGAGGCCTCGGTGTAATTTTTGGAAAAAAGTGATCATATTCTCAGGCTCATATCTTGCAAACCGTTCGGAATTTTGATTTACTCTCTGAGGCAAAGTTCTAGCTCTTGTCATAAAGAACAAAAATTGTGAACATATAAAATATGGTTATTTTGAAATGACTTCAAAAATGTTGCACAGTGAAAGGAAAAAAATCTAATTTTTGGAAAATTTTTCACTTTTGCGGCTACCTAAGCGCTACCTAAACGGTGTTAAGAATAATTCCTAGGAAGTTCATATGTTCTAGAAAGTTGTTTATTGAGATCTTAGGTACATTTTTGTAGTTGATTGTTTCCCTGAATTTTCAGCGGTTTGCTACCTATGGACCTGAACAGGGGAAAAAAGGTTAAAAAAAATCGAATTTTTTTAAGTTTTTTGCGATTTTGACCTTGAAGATGAAGTTTTTTTGATTTTATATGTTCACAATTTTTGTTCTTTAATCAAAATTCCGAACGGTTTGCAAGATATGAGCCTGAGAATATGATCACTTTTTTCCAAAAATTACACCGAGGCCTCAAATCTCTGGGGGCCCATAAAAAAAAAAGTGCATGACTTTGGGGAAAAAAAAAACACGGGTCTTTTTTTTTTTGGTCTTTTATCATGTAGCGGTGTCCGTATATGGTTATTTTGAAATGACTTCAAAAATGTTGCACAGTGTATTCATACTTGTGCGGAAGAAAATTTACTAGCGTTTAAGAAAGAAAATAATGCAGAATTTTTTTGTATGGAAAAAATCCATTTAAGAAGTTTTTACTTAAAAATGTGTTTATGCCATGATCCTCATACATTCAAGTAAAGGGTGATTTTTTAAGAGCTTGATAACTTTAAAAAAAAAAACGCATAAAATTTGCAAAATCTCATCGGTTCTTTATTTGAAACGTTAGATTGGTCCATGACATTTACTTTTTGAAGATAATTTCATTTAAATGTTGACCGCGGCTGCGTCTTAGGTGGTCCATTCGGAAAGTCCAATTTTGGGCAACTTTTTCGAGCATTTCGGCCGGAATAGCCCGAATTTCTTCGGAAATGTTGTCTTCCAAAGCTGGAATAGTTGCTGGCTTATTTCTGTAGACTTTAGACTTGACGTAGCCCCACAAAAAATAGTCTAAAGGCGTCAAATCGCATGATCTTGGTGGCCAACTTACCGGTCCATTTCTTGAGATGAATTGTTCTCCGAAGTTTTCCCTCAAAATGACCATAGAATCGCGAGCTGTGTGGCATGTAGCGCCATCTTGTTGAAACCACATGTCAACCAAGTTCAGTTCTTCCATTTTGGGCAAAAAAAAGTTGGATATCATCTCACGGTAGCGCTCACCATTCACAGTTACGTTACGATTCGCATCATCTTTGAAGAAGTACGGTCCAATGATGCCACCAGCCCATAAACCGCACCAAACTGTGACTTTTTCTGGATGCATTGGTAGCTCTTGCAATGCTTCTGGCTGATATTCACTCCAAAATCGACAATTCTGCCTATTTACGTACCCATTGAGCCAAAAATGAGCTTCGTCGCTGAACACAATTTCTTTCTTTCTGAACTTTCTTAACAGAGCACGCATTTTGATAATAAAATTCAATGATTTGCAAGCGTTGCTCGTTAGTAAGTCTATTCATGATGAAATGTCAAAGCATACTGAGCATCTTTCTCTTTGACACCATGTCTGAAATCCCACGTGATCTGTCAAATACTAATGCATGAAAATCCTAACCTCAAAAAAATCACTCTTTATAAATGAACTTATAAAAAATACTTCACTGCGTTTTGAAAAATACATGAATAGTAGTCTAAGAAGCAATTCTCGTTCGTTAGCCGAGACTTTCTTCATAAGTACTTCAAATATTACTCTAAACAATCACTGCGAACGCGCCTACCTAGCCTCCGCAGCAGTCATGGTGAAATATCTCAACTCTTTATGGTATAAGTAAGATGAAACGTTTGAGAACTATACCATGTTGTCATTTTTCATATAAGTGTTGCATACTCTGAAGCGAAAAAATTATTTCAATTATCAAGTATAGTCGTAGTAAGGCTGAGTACAAATTTACTTGAATTAAGGAAAAAAATTCCGAAAATTTTCCTCAGATTGAGTATAAATTTACTTGGCATGACTAAAAATTTACTTGATTTGAAGAAAAATTTTCCTCAGTTTGAGTAAATTTTACTTGCTTTGAGGAAAAGTTGATCTGGGATCAAGTTCAAAGCATGTCTTATTTTCAAGAAAAAGTTTGTACTTGATGTGAGAAATTTTTGCCTTAGCGCTATACGAAGATCAATTTTCCTCAGTTTTAGTACATATTTACTTAATCCGTGGCATACTTTTTTCTGAGTGTAGTGTTATTTGTGGGTTAAATAAATTATTTTTGTAAACTATTTAATCTCTGACGTACATTTGAATTTATTGCCGAAACGATGCATTTCTAAATAAGTACCTTTAAAACAGTTAAATAAAAAAGTCTCTTTTTTAAATAATATTTATATTTTGTTATCAAAAAATGTACGAGAACAAAAAATACACGGAAAAGGGTCAAATTCAATTATTTCAATTGATATGAAGGATAGCACTTATTTTAGCATTTATTTATTTGCCTTTAACCATTATTTCGGAAATCAAAAATTATATAATTATATTATATACTTAACTGAATCTATTTCGATTACATATGTATAAATCATTCCCATAAATTTATGGGTGATTTATACCATAAGCAAATTTAGAAAATTGCACATAAATTTTGGAAATTGTTTCACCAGCCAATGATTAATGTCAAACAATAAAATTTAAACAACAAATCTGACTCAATTGTTGACTAAGTTGATAACGGTACGTTTCTTTTTCGATAGTTCACCTAATAAATTAATAAAATACTCGAACAACAACTTCTTTGTTTGGCCGATAATCGCAATCATCACCCTATTGATTCTTCTTTGCGTTGCGGCTATTCCTGAGACAGCACGTTGCGCCATGGCATGACGTAGTAGTAGCGAATTTGGACGTAGCGCAAATTAGGCCAGTACTATGGTCAAGGTCCAGCGTTTGTTTGCCTAAGTTGACCAATAAAAAAACGATTACGAATCATAGGAGAAATTCCAAACCAAGCGAATTCAATATTTTTAAGTTAGTAGCCACGTTAGCTAATGATTAATCGAAATGGCTAGTATTGACAGTGTTGTAACGGTGGAATGGTTAACAGCGACGCCATAACACTTGAACATCCATCCGACCGTAACGCAATCTTTACACTTCAGACCATTTGAAGGGCCTGTTGGTCTGGAAAAATTACAACTAAAGGGTGATTTTTTAAGAGCTTGATAACTTTTTTTAAAAAAAAAACGCATAAAATTTGCAAAATCTCATCGGTTCTTTATTTGAAACGTTAGATTGGTCCATGACATTTACTTTTTGAAGATAATTTCATTTAAATGTTGACCGCGGCTGCGTCTTAGGTGGTCCATCCGCTTAGTCCAATTTTGGCATTTCCACGTTTTTGAGTAACAGAGACCCAATTGGTGCGAACGGCGACGAATCGAAAATTGGTGGTCATCATTAACACTGGCCGATACAGCTGCGATATTTTCTTCAGTTCGCACTCTACGTAAGCGTGTTGGTGGTTTAATGTCCAACAATGTAAATTTGGTGCGAAATTTAGTCACAATAGCCCGAATAGCCGCTTCAGTGGGTCGATTAAACTGACCATAAAATGGAAGCGCGCAATGAACTTTCTTAACAGAGCACGCATTTTGATAATAAAATTCAATAATTTGCAAGCGTTGTTCGTTTGTAAGACGATTCATGATGAAATGTCAAAGCATACTGAGCATCTTTCTCTTTGACACCATGTCTGAAATCCCACGTGATCTGTCAAATACTAATGCATGAAAATCCTAACCTCAAAAAAATCACTCTTTACTTGAAGTTGTATTTTGATTATCTTATTTATTATTAATAATTCATATTATAAGTGCTAAATAATGATACAAAGACGCAACAGATATTAGGAGTGTCGATGCATATTGTCAACGGCCAAATAACAGACATACGACGTATCGTCCGACCGTCGCATCGTCATTTATTTGTTAGTCATTTTGCGAAAGCGTCCATTATCATTTGTGTGTTTTGTTATCTAACCCAGACCTAGAAACGAGTGTTGGATTTGGAAGGGTTTGTGACCACCAGTTAGTTGTGTGTTTGCCAAAAATATGTGACCGTTTTCGCACATACATTTCGCAAAGATATCGAATAATCTCTTGGTATTGACAAAATGCGATTTGAATCGTGCTGGTGGTCTTGACATTCGTTGTAGGAGTGTCGAAATGAACGCGATTTCCGCGAAGAGAAGAGTAAAATCCAATGTTGTCAATTTGGCGTTTTTTTCATATGCATGGAAAAATTGACGTTTTATACCATAACACTTTTTTAGTCCTCCACCTCAGCATGGAGTAGATCAATGAAAACAAAATCAATGGCGCATAACCATAGACCTGTAGTTTTATTACAATAATATATGGACAGATGTACGTTGCTAAATCAATTCAGAAGGTCATCAAATCGAGACATTGTACCACCTTTATTAATTTTGTACATCTAAAGAAACAATTTTTAGAGCTATGTAAACAAATTTTTAACCATTTAGCAACAGTTTCCCACATTATTAAATTTAAGCAAGACCTGATCTAATCTACAACTTATTTTTAAAGTGCACTTTAATATATTTATTTAGACTATGATTATGCCCCAATTTACTAACAAAAATGGCAATACACATTTTTGATTGATTGCGATAAATTTGCGATAATATATGACAAAATCGTAAGATTCTTTTAGGAAAGTAATGATGAATGAATAAGTAAATTAAAAAAATGCAGAAAGCGAGATTTTTGGCTTCTACAATTACATTTCGACGCTTTAGAATAGTCTAGGTCTATGGCCAAATACTGTGATTCGAGCAAGAGCAAAGAAAGTTTAAATTGATTAATTGTTTTATAATTGCTAAAGAAAAAATCGTATTCAAAATCGAAAATTATAAGAAAAAATTTCGATAGCTGCTTTAATCTTTTCGGCAACATTGTATAATTTTATTGTTATTAATGCTGTTTTCTTTAAGCCTGGATAACAAGCTGTGTTAATTTTACTAAAAAAAATATTTTTTCACATTGTCGCCAACTAAAATATAAATAGTTGTATCAAAATAAATTTTCAAAAAATTATTTTGTGTTGACTTTTTTGGACTTAGCTTAGATAATCATAAATTTGATTTATTTTTAGATTTGTTTTCCTACACATATTGATTGATATTGCTGTTGGCGGAAATTTTAAAAAATATTTTTTTTATCTTGAGTGAAATTTTAACTTTTTATTTTGGATTTTTTTTTATCGCAGCTTAAACAAAAACAGCCCTATTATATGTAACGAAAAAATGTTCTTAGCTTTTTTTCGTCTAATTTTATATTTCATCTAGCAAATAAGTTTTAAGCGATATTTTTTCCGATAACTAGAAAATTATCGAATTTTTCGCTTTTCTCCATTAAAATGAGCTCAAATTAAAAAAATCGATTTTTCAATTTCAATAGCTAATACAGTTTATTTTATTGAAAATTAAAAGGAAAATCGAAAATTTCGTTAACTCCTTCCACGTATTGTTATTATACATATAACTCGATAACTACACCACTTATCGAAAAAGTCTACATAACTTTTTTTATCAAGTTTTAAGTTTTCTATTATTATCAGTGTTTCCGATATTTTTATTTTAGAAAGTTATCGATAAAAAATTACTCGATTTTTTCACGATTCTTCATTTAAACGAGCTCAAAATAATAAAAAAATCGATTTTTTCAATTTACAATTTCGATAATTATCGAAAAAATATTTTATTTTCTATATATCGGTTAGTTATGGAATTATTGTATGTTAAATATTGAAATATGTTAAATATTTCCTACCTCGATAACTTTTTAGTTACCATTTTTTTGGGTAAATTTTACAATTTTATGGAATTCGTTTATTAGTTAGTTTACATAACTTTTTCTGTCAAGTTTTAAGGTTTCTATTAATATCAGTGTTTCCGATATTTTTACTGTAGAAAGTTATCGAAAAAAAATTACTCGATTTTCACGATTCTTCATTTAAACGAGCTCAAAATAATTAAAAAACGATTTTTTTCAATTTACAATTTTGATAATTATCGAAAAAATATTTTATTTTCTACATATCTCGGTTAGTTATGGAATTATTGTATGTTAAATATTGAAAATATCGATTATTTCATACCGCGATAACTTTTTAGTTACCATTTTGTGGGAAAATTGTACAATTTTATGGAATTTTTTTATTACACTAGTTATTGAAAAAAAAACAGTTTTCTGATATTTTTAGTTTCGCTATTTAGAAAGGTATCAAAAAAATTGTATCCGATTTTTATTTATTTAAATGAGCTCAGAATAATAAAAAGTACAAAAATTGATTTTTTTAATTTACAAAAAAATATATTTTATTTTCGTTATGGGGTTATTTTCTTCCAATGGACTCAAAATAAGAAAATCGATTACTGCTTTATTTTTTTTTTTTGAAAAATTACGATTTTTTCAATTTCGATAATTATCGAAAAAATATTTTATTTTCTATATATCTCGGTTAGTTATGGAATTATTGTATGTTAAATATTGAAAAAATCGATTTTTTCCTCGATAATTTTTTAGTTAAAATTTTTTTTGAAAAATTGTACAATTTTATGGAATTCGTTTATTACACTAGTTATTGGAACAATTTGTTTAACTTTCACTGACTATTTTCTGGTTTCCTTAAAAAAATAGTTTTATGATATATTTAGTTTTGATAATTGTATCCGATTTTTATTTATTTAAATGAGTTCAAAATAATAAAAAGTACAAAAATCGATTTTTTAATTTACAATTTCGATAACTAAGGTACTTATCGAAAAAATATATATATTCTATTTTCCATATATCTCGTTTAGTTATGGGGTTATTCTGTTATGGTTATTCCAATAGACTCAAAATAAAAAAAAATCGATTACTGCTTTAATTTTTTTGGAAAAATTATGCAATTCTACGGAATTCGATTATTACACTTGATGTCGAAAAATGTTGCTTATCTTTTATATGACTATTTTAAAGATTCTCGTAAAAAAAAACATTTTTCTGTTAAAATTTAAATTTTGATAATTAGAAAGTTATCGAAAAATGTTACCCAATTTTTTTGTTTTCTTCATTCAACTGAACTTTTATATGACAATTTTAAAGATTCTCGTAAAAAACATTTTTCTGTTAAAATTTAAATTTTGATAATTAGAAAGTTATCGAAAAATGTTACCCAATTTTTTTGTTTTCTTCATTCAACTGAGCTGCAAATAATGAAAATGTTATCGCTTTTTTTTGTTTTTTTATTATATAGTAATTAAATAGTTTTTTACAAGAAAAACGAATACGGAAAATCAGTTTTGCGATATTTTTAGTTTCGATAATTAACAAATTATCGAAAAGTTTTACCTGATTTTTATTCAAACTAGCTCATAATAATGTAAAAGGATCGATTTTTTTAAATTCGCTAACTAAAGTAGATATAAAACAATTTTATTTTTTTTTTCTTATTTGAGCTCATCAGATAGGAAAATTTAATATCGGGTAATTCCAACAGAAAACGACCCAAAAACCATAGGTTTGGAGTTTCATGCTCTCCGATTTTGATGAAATTTGCGGGTAATATACCGTTTACCGTAAAAAACCCATGAGATAACCAAATTTGGACCACTGTAAAACTTAAACCACGTACTACTTTGAGCTACATACGTTAAACGGTATATTACCCGCACCCACTAGTAGAATGTATGTGCCAAATTTCATCAAAATCGGTGAGGGTCGAAATCCATGTTGGGTCGTTTTCTGTTGGAATTACGCTATCATTTAAAACTTTAAATTCCGAACACTAAACGGGATATCGGTCCTCTATCCAGCAATGTAGTCAGATCGTGACGCCTCATACTCTTACCGGACAAAAATTTTCAACAACCACACAAAAAACTCATTTAAACTCTATTTCCAATCTAGTTAACATCTCGATTTCGCCGTCAGTGTGGAAAATCTATAAATTGATATGATACCGCGCAACAATACAAAATATTTGAATTGTTCAAGCTATTGTAATTTTAATACGAACATGAAATAAATATTTAGGAAAAAAATATTTTTTCGAAGGATTGAGTATAACATTTACTGATGTACTTTGGCTTTCTAAACGCTAAAAAGATATCAGAAAAAAATTTAATTTTTTACTAAAAATTCAAGGAAACCGAACAGCTAGCAAATCACAAAAACGCTAAACTAGCAACACTAGTAGTCACCAGGCCATCCATCCATCACACCATACGAGCGTCAGTGAGTGGTCTCATTATCTCAGAACATAGGAAACTTTTTCCGCACATGCGAGTATGTATTTACATGTACGGCACACTTTGTATAGCTGGAATTTGGAAAACGCGTTTGTACTGTGCTGCGCTGTGCTGTCTGTTAATATTAGTCATGACGCCTCATGCCATTTTGGCTATTACAGGCCGGCTACTACAAATTTGCAATACACTTGGGGAACATGTGAGAACATCGGAATACACACGCGTACTATAATAGCACATTAGAGTGGGTCGAAGATGTGTAAACAATCTTTGGCATAAATTTTGTAACATTTTAATGCTGCAATTTGTGGTTAAGTTTTGATTGGTAATACGATGAGATAATGGGCTATCTGAATCAGAAACTTCTTACAACCAGATTCAGAAGAAATTGTTCTCGGGTATATTATTCTTACAATGTGAAAGGGTCTAGGTTTCTGAAACTAGGTTTCGAATGTGGTCGGGAAATTAAATATTAAAAAAAAAAATAAAACTTTTTACTCGACCCTCTCTAATGTGTATATACATTAATATTAGTACATCCCCATAAGTACATACGTACGCATATCTATCTACCCAGTCTCATCCATCTCACCAAAAGATTTGGTGGTGGTGTTGTTGTCGACATTCTAATGCGGCCGGCCGGCGGCCACACTCACATGGTTCTGTTTCGATTTCAGGGTGGAAACATCAACCGATCTTCTTTCTTTTCTTCTTTTTTTTTGCAATAGCTTTAGTTTTAAAGCATACCGATCTCGATCGATGTACAGATGTTGTCGTCGCTGTTGCCGTGTTGTCGTCTTGCCGTTGTTGTTTAGACAACAGCTGTTGCTGTTGCCGCTGCTGAATATCGTATGTTTAGCCTTTGTTATTTATGCAGACCCAGCTCTCCTCTCTAATTGGCCGCCGCCGTTATCAGGCGATTGGCGGCACAGCGATCGCGTGACTCTCATTTGATTTGAAAGAAGAAGAATTGAAAAAAAGTTTATGAATATGAAACGTACGACGGCGGGACAACGGCATTTAAGGTGTATAATGAGCTGTTTTAGGTATTCGTTTTGTCAATCACACGGAAAAATTAAGAATTCAATAAATCGTGAAATGATTTAATCATTTTATATTCGCAATGCAGGCGTGTGTCCGTGCGTAATGTTGTTATCAGCAAACTGTTTAACTATGTATGTATGTATGTACTTATATGCATGTGTCTATTCATTTATTAGAGTGGGGGGAACGAAATAAGTGGTTGCAACTATTTCCTAAAATTAAAATTTCCTGAAATTAAACTTTGTTTATTTCCTAGTAACCCTCCCGTAATATATTGATTTGAAAAATTCTCAAACAGTGATTGAGTTGAAAAACAATATTTATGTGCGAATTCGAATTTATTGGGACATTTTTTAGAAATGAACAAACTTTGAAAGGGGTAATATAATTTTCAGAAAATTATATGAAACAGTAAAAAATGTTTTAAAACTTTTTTTCTCAAAATAAGAAAATATATTTTTTATATTATTTTATATTATATTCTTATTTTATTGTACTCAGAATATTATTTTTTATATTATTTCATATTATATTTTTATTTTAAATATTTGAAAGGGGTAATATAATTTTCAGAAAATTACATGAAATAAGAAAAAATATTTAAATCTGTTTTTTAGTCAAAATAAAACATATTTTTTATTATATTTTTATTTTAATTAAAACAAATTTTTAAAACAATATATTTTTTCAAAATTTGTTTTCATGCAGTATGTATATTACAGTGTGTAGTTTTTTATTTTATATTAAGTTTTAAGTTTTCTATTAAATATAAAGTTATCGAAAAAGAATTTGCTAGATTTTTCATGATTCTTCGTTTAAACGAGCTCAAAATAATAAAAAAAAAACATTTTTTTTTCAATTTATAATTTCGATAATTATCGAAAAAAAATATTTCATATATAGTTATGGAGTTATTGTATGTTAAATATTGAAAAGTCGATTTTTTCCTCCCTTGATAACATTTTAGTTTCCATTTTTTGGGAAATTTGTACAATTCTACCGAATTCGATTATTACACTGGTTATCGAAACAATTTGTTTAAAGTTCACTGACTATTTTCTGGTTTCCTAAAAAACAGTTTTCTGATATTTTTAGTTTTGATAATTGTATCCGATTTTTATTTATTTAAATGAGCTCAAAATAATAAAAAGTAAAAAATCGATTTTTTTAATTAACAATTTCAATAACTAAGGTAGTTATCGAAAAAAAATATATTTTATTTTCCATATATTTTTATTTTATTTTACTTAAAAAAATACTTTTTTGTATTATTTTTTAAATATTTTTATATTATTTCAAATATTTTAATATAAATTTCAGAAAATTAAATAAAAAAGAAAAAAATTAAAAAAATAATTTTTCAAAATTTGTTTTCCTACAGTGCATATGTATATATATTGCATGTGCCTATAATTTTCTGAGACCTAAATTCATAAAAGTTTTTATGGAGATTTTATGATAATTTATGTATACATTTTTTAAATTTGTTTTTATAAAAAAAAAAACTTTTTTGGTGGCACAAAAATCCATTCTTAAAGAAAAACAGCCCTAATATTTGTATGAATTTACTTTATGTATGAATAACAATTTTGTGTCTGAGGCTTAAAAATGTATTTCTAATTCATAAAATCACAACATAAAAGTTTTTTTGGAGATTTTTTTAATAATATTTAATATTTGTTTTAATTTGTTTTTTTTTTTGTAATAATATCTTTTTGTTGTCACGAAAAAAATCACAAAAAATAAAAAAATCGGAAACAACTATTTTGTTCTATTTTTAGCAGCTAACATTTTATCGCAGAGAACCATGTCAAAAGTTATGATAGAGTATCATATGCATGTAGACGCATATTTTTTTAAATCATAATTTTCTATTTTTTGTTTCAATAGTGAGAAAAGCCCCTTTATAAATTAGACAACAGAATAAATCGCTTTATTTTGAAAAATCTATTTAAAGAAAATCTATGGATAAATGTTAAAAAATAAAACAAAATATTTTTTCGCGACAGTAAAAATGGCATTAATTTTTTGGAGACTGTTTCAGAACCACTGTTTCTATTTGAAACTGAAATATTATTTCATAATATGTACATTTGGAATTAAAATATAATGGAAATACAACCAACTGTAGCGTCCACTATCAATATTTATGGTATGTAAGCTTTTTTGAAAATATAAATATAAAAATATTTATTTTTTTAATTGACCTGAAGTACTATTTCGTTATATATAGTGTAAATGTATTGGTAGCCTTGCCTTATAAGCGTGGTTTGAAATAATAAAAATATTATATTTATTTATAAAATTATTTTTTCTATATTTTTATTTGTTTTGGTTTGGCTATATTAAAAAAATTATATTTTCCTGTAATATTACTTCTTTCCTACGAAAATCGAAAGCCTCTGTGGAATGCAATCCATGGTGGAGGGTATATAAAGTTCAGCCGGATGCACTAAACACCGTTTTTACTTGTTTACTCTTTAACTCTATAGAATTGTTGGCAATATGCCAATTTGCATCACTATTTTAATCTAAATATTATGTTTCTTTGTCAAATTTGCCACTATTTGGATAAAATAAATGCTAACGTTTACCCACAATAGTAGGGAAATTGTAACAAAATCATGTATATAGCTTTGTGTTCTCCAAAAAGACAATAATTTAGAGCTACTTTCAGTTCTTGTGGGTAAACTTTTTTCTTCTGGATCGATAAAAAATATATAAAACAAATATCTGGGAACTTCGAACCTCTTAGCTTAGTTCGTTCGTAACCTATCGTACTTTAAACCAACAGACGAACACTTCATTCTATGGCCGAGGGTATAAAAATACACTTATTACTGCATCAATATATTGATAGACCTATCCAAAACATTTATAAATATCTCTTACATTATCTGACAGTTTTTGCCTAAATTCATAAACTGTCGCTTGCGATAAAATTGCTTTCTTTGAAAATGTGAGCAGCGACTTACGATAAAACCTTAGCCCAATTTTTTTATATAAACGTTAACAATTTTGACAATTTTTATTTATGTATCAGCCCATAAAATTTTAAATGCAACAATAAAAAATATTTTCAGAAAATGTCGCTTACGATAATTTCGCGCTAAGGGCTCGATATACCATTTAATTCGGTCAATTCAAGAAATATAATCTAAATAAGTCACAAAAAGCAAATGTTATATGGGCTTCAGATATTTAGCAAGTAAACCTATTAAACACGGTAAAAAAATTTAGCTTTTTCGACTACTAGCTGAAATGGCATAAGGTCGATTTACAAATGTCAGATCGCATACAAATTTGACATTTGAAATTCGACCTTATATGATTTGAAGCTGAAATCGATTGATTGAAAAGGCTATAAGGGTACAACCAAGTGTGACTTATCATGCTTAGTATGCCTACTAAGTATGTCACAAAAAGCCAGTGTCATATGGGCTTTAGTTATTTAGCAAGTAAACCAATCGAACACGGCATTATATAAAAAGTGGGTTAAACACTCGCGTTTTCTATAATTCCCACATGTCCAAGGCTAATTAGTATACACTGCCACTTAGGCAATAATATTACCTCATCTTTACCAAAAAATAACACATTTTTACGACATTTATTTTAATTTCAGCTGGTCCGACCACTTTAAAGACATCAAACAGAGTTAATTAGAAAAAAGAATAATTAATTACAATATTATCTAAAACACATGCAAATCAATTGCGATTTAACACCAATCTCCAATATAATAATTGAAGCCATAAACAAAATTTGGTCATACTAAACACATGACCCTCGTAAATATTCGAAAGAACCAGTTTATTTAATGACGTTGGTGAATTACCAAGTCGAAAAGAATCCCCCACGAAGAAGAAAATTAGCTTGAGAGAAAGAGAGAGATTTATTTATTTGCAATTTCGCCAATTTAAAATTAAAAAAACCGAAGACGATGAGGAATTACCATATCCTCCTGCATCATAAGATGGAGTGGAGTCTATTAAGTTTAACATTCCATTAGAGACACCTTGAAGAAGTAACTATCTTGGTTGATATAAAGTTAATATATTTTCGATTCGAGCTACACTCAGAAAAATAAATCTGAGTAAAATCCATACTAGAATTTAGATCAACAATTTTACCCCAGTTTAGTAAACATTTCCTTAAAAGCAGGAAAATTAACTAAGTATGAGAAAAGTTCCTTCTTTCAAAGCCATACTATAAAATAAGGAATTAAATTTACATAAAACATTTTTTTTGATCTAACAAAAAAATCTTACCATTGAATAAATTGTTTTAAGTAAGAAAACGAATCAGAAATTTTTTGTATGGAAAAAATTTCATTTCGGAAATTTTAACTAAAAATGTTTTGTTTTTCCTAAAATTAAGTTAATATATTTAATGAAATTTATGCCGACGTCTTCATGCATTTAAGTATTAATGAACTCATATCTCAACTCAATCACTTGTTTAAAATTGTTTAGAAAATTCTTGAATATTTTTTTTTTTTTGTTTTTTCGTTTGTATGTTTTTTTGGTCTGTAATCAATATTTGACTTGAACTGGGATAATGTCCTGACTCAAGACCATTTTGCATCTATATTTAATAGAATGCAAATTTATTTAGAAATGGCATGGTGACATTTATTACTTGACTGCAGACTACCACGATCATGATTTCGACCATGTCAAAAGTATTTTCAAGAGGCTTCGCAGCGACTATAGAGGCCGGGTTTGATGTTGAAAAAAAAACTAAAACAAATGAGCGTTGGCACGGCAGAAGTATTGCTGGGTAATTATACCTGCATATGCACATACTTACATATGCAACTCAATGAGATGCTTGTAAGATGGCATGTGTGCTTTATTACTTGGTGCGATTTTTTAAACGCAAATTCGGCCAGTGAGTTGTGCTTCTCGTTCGTTTGTGAGAATCATCTCCTTATAGAGGCCGGGTTTGATGTTGAAAAGTCGCTGCGAAGCCACTTGAATATTAATATAAGAATCAATTCTCGTTCGTTTACAGAAACTTCTTTCTTAAATACTTCAAGTAAAGAGTGATTTTTTTGAGGTTAGGATTTTCATGCATTAGTATTTGACAGATCACGTGGGATTCAGAGTTACAAGCCGAACCATAATTATCGGCGGCGGCGGCGCTGTTCAAAATGGGTCGGCGGCGGCGGCTTTCGGCTGATTTGCCGGCTCGTTCTGTAATTCGATTACCCCTATTTATTTGACAATTTTGGGAAAACGGAAGGAATAATTTTCTTTTATTTTTTGCAAGTAGTTCAATATTCGTTAATATTAGCCAATGTTCCAATTATTTTATATTGTTATTAGGGTATCCAATTATTCTGACTTTTATGTTATTCGATTTATCGTTTATTTGAAAAAAAAAATCCAATTAATCGAATAATGAAGTCGAGAGTCCACTTAAATAAAATATAATTAATAAGAGTTATATAGACAAGACACGCCAGTTTACGGGTAGTTAAACTATATATTGAACGTTTATTACGTATCTGATTTTATTTAAAAATTGTAATATCAAATTCGAAATTCATTAGAAGTTGACAAAAATTTTAATATCTTACCAAAATAAAGAACCTTCCCTTAAATGAGCATAATATCAGAAGTTATCCATTGACTTTTTTCGAATATGGATCATATGATTTATAACAGAACTGACTTTATTATCGCGGTGTTAACCTCATTTTTTCTATGAATTTACTATTCTATGAAATTACTATTCTTTAAAATTTAAATAATTCCGAAGCTATTGGCCAGTTTTTGCTATTTTTAAATGAACTGGCTATTCAAAATCAATTTATCATACAAATCATACGACGATTTAATTATTTTTTAAGGCAAAACTTATAATATCGATTAATCGATTATTTGTTCGAATTATTCGTTATTCGAAAATCATGATTTTTTATTATTAAAAAAAAATATTTGACAAAAATTATTCCATTAATCGCGGTTGGACAACCTAATTGTTATCCCATACAATAATTTTTTGGGAGTGGGTATGCATTCCCAAAATTTATACTATGGATGAATTTAATAAATATTTTTGCAATTACAGATTTTCATGTGAGGCTTGAATATCATAATCCTTCCAAAGAATAATAATACTCTACCTATTTTGACACACTAAAGAAGCACAATAGAGCAGCTGTTGTTCATTGTTATTTATAGAAACACATGGTCACACGTACTGGAATTGACTTATATAAATCAATCATTCAATTTTCTATAGCCGTCATCATATAGTGGGATACGAAATTCAAAGAAAGATCAATATATTTCACAGCAGTAGGTTGTCTAAGTCGACATTTATATTTTCTTTTGTAATTTTAAGTGGGTTGTCTATTTTGCAAGTAAGATTTGACTGAGTTAGAACTCCGTCAAATCTCGGCGGCGTGGTTGAAGTCGATATGAGTCGATGAAGTCGGCGGCGTGGTTGAGTCGATTTGAGCCGATGAAATCGGCGGCGGCGCGGCTCGTGCAGAAACATGCGGCGGCGGCTTGTCGGCTTGTATCTCTGGTGGGATTTCAGACATGGTGTCAAAGAGAAAGATGCTCAGTATGCTTTGACATTTCATCATGAATCGTCTTACAAACGAACAACGCTTGCAAATTATTGAATTTTATTATCAAAATGCGTGCTCTGTTAAGAAAGTTCATTGCGCGCTTCCATTTTATGGTCAGTTTAATCGACCCACTGAAGCGGCTATTCGGGCTATTGTGACTAAATTTCGCACCAAATTTACATTGTTGGACATTAAACCACCAACACGCTTACGTAGAGTGCGAACTGAAGAAAATATCGCAGCTGTATCGGCCAGTGTTAATGATGACCACCAATTTTCGATTCGTCGCCGTTCGCACCAATTGGGTCTCTGTTACTCAAAAACGTGGAAATGCCAAAATTGGACTAAGCGGATGGACCACCTAAGACGCAGCCGCGGTCAACATTTAAATGAAATTATCTTCAAAAAGTAAATGTCATGGACCAATCTAACGTTTCAAATAAAGAACCGATGAGATTTTGCAAATTTTATGCGTTTTTTTAAAAAAAAAAGTTATCAAGCTCTTAAAAAATCACCCTTTATTAATCTAAACAACCACTGCGATGGCGCCTATCTTGCCTTCGCACCAATCATGTAGTAATAGCTCAACTCTTTATGGCAGAGGTATCATTAAACTTTTGAGAAATATTTCATGTTGTCATTTTGTGTATTAGTTTTGCATACTCTGAAGCAAAATTATTTGTTGGAATTATTTTTGGTTAAGTTGAACTTATTTTAAGTTCATTCTTTTCCTTGTATCAAGTAAAATTTTCATCAGTTTAAGTAAAAATTTACTTGTTTTGAGGAAAAATTCAGCAAAATTGTCCTCAGTTTAAGTAAATATTTACTTGATTTGAGTAAAAATTTACTTAGTTTTAGGAAAATTTCAGCAAATTTTTACTTAGATTTAGTAAAAATGTATTTAGATGGAATAAAAACTTACTGGAATTTTCCTTAGTAAGAGTAAATATTTACTTGGTTTGAGGAAATTTTAACTAGAATCAAGTTCAAAGCATGTACTACTAGCAAGGAAAAGTTTGAACTTGATATGAGGGAATATTGATTTGATTTAAATTAACAATTTTTTTTAAATTTTAGTTCATTTTAACTCAATATAGGGTTCAATTTTTTGAGTGTATCTATGTATCTATGTTCGCATGCAACGAACTTAATTATAAAAATTTAATGTAAATCGCTTGAAAGTCCCAAAGAATTCATTTTCATAACTAATAATATGAAAATTTTCACTCTCTTGTTTATGCAAACAAATACAATCATTACCAAATTATCTAATCTCCAGCGATTTAAGGAGATTATTCTTCGTATACACCTAAGTACATGCCCATGTATCTTTCTATCTATCTATATATGTATGTACATTGTATTGCTATTTTATCGCCGCAAAATTCTGTTTACATTATTAACAAATAAGTAAACAATTGATACAGCTGAAGAAGAACAAGAACAAGAGTATATAATTGTTGATTCGCTTAAGCAAAATAATGAAAAAAATAATTGTTTTTTTTTTTCACTTTTGGTTTTGTTTTTAAGCCTCCCCAAGAAGAAATTCAAGGTCAGGCGATAACCTCTCAAAATTCGGGTGTATTTGACGTATTTTCTAGCTTTTCGTACTCAGTGGCATGCGCCGCTCTACTCAAAGATCGATGTTTTTTAATCGGTTTTTTGCGCATTTCAAAATTAAACAATTCTGAGATTGACTTGAAATTTAAAGAAATTCATGTTTTATTTGCTATTCCGATAGAGAATGGTCAAATGTATCTGACAGGTCAATATATTTTTTTATTTTTTCAGAAACAATGTCACTATTAGTCATCCAGTAAATATGGATGTATTCCAAATACATACATACGTACTATGTCATACAGTGCGTTAAATGAAAACGTCAACATTAATGAGGTTAACGGATAGGACCTGAATTGTGTCTTATAGGGTTTATGAAGTAGATTACACTGGGCGACTGTCCAAAAAGTCTGGGAAGTGATATTAGAGTAGAACAAAAATTTCTATTTGAAATTTGCCATACACGGCCCAATATTTTGAGTTACGGTTGAGTTAAATCGGTTTTCGTACCTTTGCACACTTATAAGCCTGTCGAAGTCCAATAAAAACGCCCAAAATTCAACAAAACAGCTAAAAATTATAAAAAATGACATGGCCGCCATTTTAATAAAAATCCCCAATTTTGGAACATATTTTCCCCACTTTGGGAATTCGGGTATTTTTTGGTAAATATAGAAAATCTAGTATTTTTTTATCGTTTTTATATTTTTGATGAATTTTCGGTATTTTTATTGGACGTCTCATTCGTAAAATAATGAGAGATGTGAATGGGAATGACCAAAACTTGTATTTTTGTAAAAATTTAATATTAATAAAAACTTCAAAATTCCGGCAATTATTATCGGATTTTAAAAAACAAAACGGTTCTTTACTCCTTGCTAAATGGCTTATTTAAATAAATTTAGAAATGGTACGCTTACCGAACAAAATAATGTTCTAAAAATTGCCAAAGCTGAAATATGGGAAAAAAATTGTTTAAAAAATATGTCTGCTGGACAAAAGTACATCGATTTTTTAAGTTTTATTAAATAACAGTACTTTTTGGACCTGAACCAGACCATATACACATGAAACTAGAGATAATATGTACAAAAACTGTGTACTCAGTTGGTGATATTTTCTCCTTTTTGCAGGACTTTTAATTTCCAAAGGATATATTTGTTTTAATAATTTATTTTCCTACTTTCGTGAGCCATACACAGGCTATATGGGTATCAAATGAAAGATAAGAATGTCTGCTAAAAATACTAAAAAGATCATAACTCTATCTGTATTAGAATTAGCATTAACAACCATTTCAATTTTCACCCTTTAAATAGTAAATAATGAATAAACTAAATGATGAAAACTTGAAATTTTTGTTAATACTAAACCAATACAGATATAAGTATTATATTTAAAGTATTTTTAACAGATATTCTTCTCTTTTACTTGATACCCATATCGATTTTATATGACTCTTTAAAGTATGAAAATAAATTATTTAAACATATATATCCATTGGAAATTAAATTCCTGTAAAAATGATAGAGGATCACCAAATGAAAAACTGGGTACACAGATTTTCTACATACGATCTCTAGTTTCACATGTATATTGTCTTGGTCAGGTCCAATAAAATAAATGTAAAATTGTCGTACGATGTAAGCTATACATCTATCTATCTTCAGCTTTCAAAAAAGCAGATTAACGCAAAGATTTGTGGTCCTATAAAGTTTATTAGTGTGAAGAGTTTTTATGGGGAAAATACAAACAAAAATCATCTAGAAAAAATGTGGTTCTCAACTTCCTCTTAAAGATTCAAAGGCATGAACAATTGGTCAGTTAGTTCTTAATTTTAAATTTAAATTGTTGTATTACTTGAAATTTGCCCGACATTTTGCGTTTATCCGACCAGCATTCTTGTGCAATGCACTGTACTGCCTGTCCGCTATGTTAAAGATACACATCAGTTGTTGGCGTATACATTAAATTGCAAATAACTATCAATTCGTGTGATTAAAAGAAAGATTTTCCAAACAATATCAAAAGGGGTGATTTATTTAATTTACTTATCCATTCCACCCATCAACAACATCAAAGATTTTTTCTGATGGGCGAACGTATGGAAAAATCCAAAATAAACTTAAAATTCAACATGTATTTTAAGTAGATCGACAAGAGGTTTGCAAATATTTGCTGTTACACTACTCAACAAAATGAAAAAAATTTCATGTACTCCGGATGCGATAATTTTTTCTGTGTAGATAACCTTGACATGAGCTCGAAAAACGCAATAAAACAATATATGAACAGATTAAGGGAATTGTAATTTTAAATTTTTTAAAATTTAATTCAATTAAATCGGGCTAGTGGTTCCCGAGTTATGCCGGACGAAACAAATTAACCAAAAAAAAATTTTTTAAATTTTTGAAATTCATACCTTTACTCAATTGCGAATAAAAGCGAAACGCGTGCATCGATTTTCATGACCTTTGTCTCATTTTGCTCATAGGTTATGTGACTTTACGTAAAAGTAATAAGATTTGACATTTTTTTTTTCATTTTGGATTTTTTATGGATATTTTAAAAAAAAAATTTAAATCTTTAGGCAAAAAATAAGTTTTTTCCTTTATATATTCATTTTTAACTTGGAAACTGCTGCTTGTATAGGAAAACAATATATGAACAGATTAAGGGAATTGTAATTTTAAATTTTTTAAAATTTAATTCAATTAAATCGGGCTAGTGGTTCCCGGAAGTGGTGCCGGACGAAACAAATTAACCAAAAAAAAAATTTTTTAATTTTTGAAATTCATACCTTTACTCAATTGCGAATAAAAGCGAAACGCGTGCATCGATTTTCATGATCTTTGTCTCATTTTGCTCATAGGTTATGTGACTTTACGTAAAAGTAATAAGATTTGACATTTTTTTTCATTTTGGATTTTTTATGGATTTAAAAAAAAAATTTAAATCTTTAGGCAAAAAATAAGTTTTTTCCTTTATATATTCATTTTTAACTTGGAAGCTGTTGCTTGTATAGGAAAACAATATATGAACAGATTAAGGGAATTGTAATTTTAAATTTTTTAAAATTTAATTCAATTAAATCGGGCTAGTGGTTCCCGAGTTATGCCGGACGAAACAAATTAACCAAAAAAAAATTTTTAAAATTTAAAAAAAAAAAAATAAAACAAAAACCAAACGAAAAAAAAAAATTTTATTGCGTTTTTCGAGCTCATGTCAAGGTTATCTACACAGAAAAAATTATCGCATCCCGAGTACATTTTGACTGTTGACTAGTGTTATTAATTAGAAATACTTAGCGTTTGTTTGTAAACACTTAAATAATATGTAGATCAAGAGGAAAATAACTGAAGTGTTGGGGAAATAATATAATTTTTCCAAATGTTCATTGGCATTTAGGGGAATAAAGTATAAATCCTGTGACAGTTATAAATCAGTATCATGAAAAAAGGAATCAAGTAACAAAAATAATGATGATGATAATGAAATTGAGAAAATGCAAAATCATATTGAGAAAATACAAATTGAAATTCAGAAATTTAAATTGAAATTGAGAAAATAAAAATTTAAATTCAGAAATGTATATTTAAATTGAGAAAATAAAATTTTAATGCAGAAATGTAAATTCAAATTGAGAACATTCAATTTGATATTGAGAAATAAACAAGTGAAAATGAGAAAATACAAATTAATTTCAATTTAGATGTCTGAATATCAATTTGTTTATTCCCAGTTTAAATTTTTATTTTTTGAATTTCAATTTTCATTTTCTCAATTTCAATTTGGTAAAATGCAAATTGAAATTCAAAATTAAATTCAGAAATGTGAATTAAAAAAATTAAGTTTAAATTCAGAAATGTAAATTGAGAATATACAATTTGATACTGAGAAATAAACAATTGAAAAGGGCAAAATAGAGATTAATTTAATGTTAGATTTCTGAATATATATTTGTTTATTCTAATTTTCATTTTCTCAATTTCAATTTTTATTTCTGACTTTCAATTTTATCAATTTCAAATTGTATTTTCTGAATTTCAATTTGAATTTTTTAATTTCATTTCTCAGTTTCAACTGGAAATGGTGTAGAAAACATATTAAGTTTAATCTTCGTTTCGCACTTATTTCTTAAAATCCTCAAGGGTTATTCTAAGCAATCATTGAACTACACCATTTTCAAGTGTAATTCAAAAATTCCATCTGAAATTCAAAAAATATCAATTGAAATTCAAAAATTCCATTTGAAATTCAAAAAATGTCATTTGAAATTCAGAAAATATCATTTGAAATTCAAAACTCATCGTTTGAAATTCAAAACTCGTCATTTGTAATTCAAAATACACCATTTGATTCATAAGATTCCTTTTGAAATTCAAAAATGTAAACAAAATTTTTGCAAATTTGAATATTCTTCAGTTTTGAAAACAGATCTAATAAAATGATAAGCAACTAATAATTATAATGATATAAAATGTCGTTAATTTCATATATAGTCTATAGCCTTCATCAGAGAGCATCTGCGTATAATTTATAAGGACTTGCATTTTACTTAGGGTTGGATTATTTGTGTGGGAGGTACAGCAAATAAAAACTATTTTCAGGTATAAAGTGATTGTTAAACCATTTCCAATATTAAATTGTTACTGATTAGTTTTATTTCAACTAAAGCTTATGCCAATTTGTGTGAGAGGTCTTGCAATATCAATCATATTGCAGGTGTATATAACATTTATGAAACAAATTTCACAATGGGTAATGTTCTTATTTTTATATCCTCACTCCACAGACATTCTATCTATCAATCTAAATTGGGGTAAATCTGTTTTCTAAACAGCAGAATATTAAAATTTACAGAAATAAAGAAATGCTACCCAACCTAATGTATATTTTGCTTAAATAATTTTGTTTACCCCTTTTTGAATTGCAAATGGAATAATTTTTGATTTACAAATATAATAATTTTTGAATTTCAAATGAAAACTTTTGAATTACTTATGACGAGTTTTGAATTGCAAATGACGAGTTTTGAATTTCAAATGATGTCTTTTGAATTTCAAATGTTGTCTTTTGAATTAAAAATGACGAGTTTTGAATTACAAATGACGAGTTTTGAATTTCAAATGGATTTTTTGAATTTCAAGTGATATTTTTTGAATTGCAAATGGAATTTTTGAATTTCAACTGGTGTCTTTTGGATTTCAAGTGATGTCTTTTGAATTACAATTGAAAAGGGTGTAGCGATAGCAATAGTTGAACTATTTAACTCTCATGAAACGAATGAGAATTACTTCTGTTGTTTATGTTATATGAGTTTTGCATACTCTGAAGCAAAATCATTTTATTTTACATATTCTGGAAAATTTGTTAGCTCATTTTTTCTTATTTAAAAAAGGAGGAAAAAATCTTTGGTTTGCAGAGTTATTCATTAAAAATATCCAATTCATACTTTTTGGGTTAATGAGGGATAGAAAGATAAAGTTAATACAGATTACTTTGACTTTGACAGGAAGACTAACATTTATTTTTATTTTAATGCAAAATGGGAAGTCATATGTTCGAACAAAATTGGCAATTTTTCGAGAAGAGATCGGCCTTCAGTTCAGCTTTCATGAAGCTCATTTTCATCTCAGTGGCTATGCCAATAAGCAAAATTGTCACATATGGGGTTCAGAGAGAAGCCAATGCATCCACAACGAGTCACTGTTTGGTGTGGCTGTGCTGACAAATTGGGTTGATCGGTTGAGCTACTGCCGAGTCATATGAAATGATATTAAATGACAGAGTTTCCAATAAAACCAGAAATTTGAAAAAAAAAATAATCAGCCGAATCTAATTTAAAGTTTGAAATGGCCCTCACATGCACCTAGAATTTTTAAAAACCATTAAACAGATTTTATAAAAATATATTAGTTTTCAAATGAATAATGATACAAAGATAATTTATATGAATTTAAGAAAGTTATTATAGTTCCTTGTAGCAACCTTCATCAGCCACCCTGCATTCCAAATGATTTGTAGGAATCGTAAAAATTTGATAGATTGCGCACAGTGATTAAGCTTTAAATTATACAATAATAAAATTTATATAAATTAAATGAAAAGGTATTGGAGTTTCTAAATGAAGCAACCTTCATCAGCCAACCTGTATTTGAAAGGATATGTAGGAATCTTAATATTTTTATAGATTGCGCACAGTGATGTGCCAACTGCAACTCCGTGTTGGAGGGTATGCCAGATTTTGGATTGTCGAACAAAACTCCGAATATGTCCATAATACATATGAACTTGTTTACACTTTAGTATACCAGATGCAATCAATTGATGGCTATCTTACGAAAACAACGAGAATTGTATTTGCTAATGGTTTTTGTGTTTTTTTATTGTTTTAGCCAACATTGTAAATTAACAAGTTGTTGTGTTCGGTTTAATAAGAGAATAATGGTCGCTTACTTTTTTTGTATAATTTTCGATCGCGAATTCCTACATTTTCGTATTCCACATTTGTATCGCTAAATAAATAAAATGTTCACTGCCCCCTTCCACCTCGCTGTAGTCGAAATTCAACAATTTCTCCTGAAAAATAAATAAACAATTTCATTAGTAAGTCATGTATTGTGTTGACAGTAAATTTTAGGCTCGCCTTAAATCGGCTCAACCTACAAAAATTCTATTTGAATTGATGTATGTGACATTTTTCCCCTTAATATTAACTTTATTCAGTTCATTAAGCCCACCGTAATGAGGATATTTTCCTAAATTTACTTAATTTAAGTAAATTTTTCATGGAAGGTATTAGCAAATCATAGTTTCAGTAAAATTTACTTGATTTCGGTACTTAGATAAAATAAACTTAAATTGAACAAATGCAGGAAAAAAAATAATTAAAATTAATTAAACAATTTCAAGTATTCAAATGAACAATTATTTAAAAATGGCGTAACAAACAAAGAAAGTCAAATAATCAATGAAGCAGTTTTTAAGATTATTGTTTTCCTATTTAGATTTATTGAAAATATTTTCCACATTCACTCCATAATGAAAGTCACATATTGACTTAATTGGAAATATTTGCACATCCACTCGATGAAGAAGTCGCCCTAAGGAGAGTTGTAAGTCGTTTATTGAAAACAAAGAATAAAATTAAAAATTGACCAAAATGGAGTATACTTATATCACAGTGGGAATGTTATGTTTACAAACGAGCTATCTTGCCGCCTGCACGACACTCGATATACGAAGAATGACATTAAGGTAGAAGATACGACGGTGAAGTGCTAGCATTGGTGTAGCAATAGATTTCTGCTGGGGAGGGCCATTAACTCTCACAGTTTTTGTATTCAAAAGAACAAAATAATTTATTTATTTTTTTTTTCAGAAAATGAGTAAAGTAAAAAAATATTTCTTATTTAAATAAGAATTATTGTTGTAATAATTCTTTTTAATAATTTGATATGATAAACAGGAACATAAGAAATAGCAGAATGAAATAAAAAATAAATAAGAATAAAATATACATCTGTGAGGAAGGAGTCAACTTCAAAACAGCTTTGTATGTTTACTTAATCTGGAAAAGAATGAGACAAATTAGTTCTTAACGACTGTTGCCAAAATCGAGATTTTTTTTAAATAAGTTTACAAATCATCTACACTTTTTTCAATAGTAATTCAAAAAACATCACTTGAAATTCAAAAGACGCCAGTTGAAATTCAAAAATTCCATTTGCAATTCAAAAAATATCACTTGGAATTCAAAAATTCCATTTTAAATTCAAAAAATGTCAATTGAATTTCAAAACTCGTCATTTGTAATTCAAAAGACAACATTTGAAATTTAGAAGTCGTCATTTGTAATTCAAAAGACATTATTTGAAATTCAAAAGACATCATTTGAAATTCAAAAAACATCATTTGTAATTCAAAACTCGTCATTTGTAATTCAAAAGACACCATTTGAAATTGAAAAGTCGTCATTTGTAATTCAAAATACATCATTTGAAATTCAAAAAACATCATTTGAAATTCAAAAGACATCATTTGGAATTCAAAACTCTTCATTTGCAATTCAAAACTCGTCATAAGTAATTCAAAACTCAAAAGACACCATTTGAAATTAAAAAGTTTTCATTTGAAATTCAAAAATTATTCCATTTGTAATTCAAAAATTATTCCATTTGCAATTCAAAAAGGGTAAACAAAATTTTTTAAGCAAAATGGCATTTATTTATTTCTGTTAATTTTTCATAGACGTTATATACACCTCACACAAATTGACATAAGCTTTGGTTAAAACAAAACTGATCAGTAACAATTTAATATTGGAAATGGTTTTACAATCACTTTATACCTGTAAAACAGTTATGATTTGTTGTACCTCCCACGCAAATAATCCCTAAGTAAAATGCAAGTCCTTATAAATTATATGCAGAAGGTTATAAACTATATATGAAGTTACCGACATTTTACATCATTATAATTATTAGTTGCTTGTCATTTTATTAAATCTGTTTCCAAAACTGCAGAATATCCAAATTTGCAGAAAAAATAAATGCTACCCCATCTAATGTATATTTTTCTTAAATAATTTTGTTTACATTTTTGAAATTCAAATGGAATTTTTTTACTTTCAACTGGAATAATTTTTGAATCTCAAATGAAAACTTGAATTTCAAATGGTGTATTTTGAATTACAAATGACGAGTTTTGAATTTCAAATGAAAACTTTTGAATTTCAAATGGTGTATTTTGAATTACAAATGAAGAGTTTTGAATTTCAAACGATGAGTTTTGAATTTCATATGACGACTTTTGAATTTCAAATGGTGTCTTTTGAATGTCCAATGATATTTTTTGAATATCAATTGATATTTTTTGAATTTCAAATGGAATTTTTGAATTTCAAATGGTGTCTTTTGAATTTCAAATGGAATTTTTGAATTTCAATTGCTAGTTTTTGAATTTCAAATGGAATTTGTGAATTTCAAATGGTGTCTTTTGAATTACACTTTAAAATGATGTAGTGGAAAACAGCATGGACGCGAAAACTTCAAAAGAGTTTTGAAAAGTAGCTATTTGTGTGGGAACTGTGATAGCTCAAAGTTCGACTTTTAGTTACGTATCTCAATATATATTATTCAAATGACTCAGCTGTATTGAAGTATCGAATATACAATAAAAACCTTCTTAACATAGTTCATACGACTAATTTGAATCAAGAAAAAGTGCTTGTCCACTTATATATCACAATGTATAAACAAGTACTTTGTAAAAATCTATGGTATCAGTGAGAGTAATATTTTAAAATAATATCCGACTTTCGCAGTTTGTAAAAAATACATATTACTTTATTTCTCCATTTTTAATTTTGAATAAGGTGGCACGTATCTCGAATAAAAAAGTATCAACTGCAGCTGTTAATACCCGCTAATGAAGTTTGTATAATTTTTTAGTGCACAGACCCACGAAAAACAGGTGTTAAAATGTCAGACTAAATCGACTTATATAGGGTGGGCATGTAACATTTTAAATTAGAATCATCTACTGATTATTTTATCAAATTTCTGGTTTTATTGGAAAGGTAGAACTTTGTCATTTAATAATGGAACACTCGGCACTACCTCAACCGATCAACCCATTTTTTCAGTACAGCCCAAAATCCATACCAAACAGTGACTCGTTGTGGATGCAGTGGCTTCTCATTAGTCACGTGTGGGTTCTCTGAACCCCATATTCTGCAATTTAGCCTATTGACATAGCCACCGAGATGAAAATGGGCTTCATGAAAGCTGAACTGAAGACCGATCTCTTCTCGAAAATTTTCCACGTAAATTTTAATATTTCCCAATTTTGTTCGAGCGTATAGCGGCGTCCCATTTTGCAAATGTCAAAGTATTGGGCCGTATGATTTGTGTGGAAGGTATAAGAAGGTCCCAGCTTCCACATTTATAAAACAATTGTACAAAAACATTATCATATACCAAGTCCGTTAAAGAGATTATAAAAATATTTTCAAATATAAAAATGCCTCTGATTTCGACTATCCGTAGGGAAGTTAGAGCACCCAAGAAGTGAAAAAGAGGTTCATTTTTTATTAAAATTGGGATCTTCACCAATGAATTTACTTTGGAATTGTCATAGGAGGGATGTCCTTTATTATGAAAGGCTTAAAAGTTATTTTAAAGTAGTTGCAAAGGAACCAATATTTCACTAGTTTCCATTTGTGTTTTAATAAATCCGCTACCTATTTAGTATGAATTAATAAATAATGCAAATTAAAATTAAATTAATTTATTATTAAATAAATTAACACTACTTAATTTTACTGATATTATTATATGTAGTATTAATAATTAATTAAAGTGAAATATTTGAAGTACATTAATAGCGCAATAAATTGGTATTTTTTAAGCAAAAATGTTTAAATTGTACAAAATTAAACATTATTTTTATAAAAGAACATGGTTTTCCAACAAGAGTTATTATTTTGGTATTCAAAGAAAAATTCCATTTTTTGAAATAAACGATCGGATTTTTATTTCATAATAAAGAGGAAGGTATGCCGTTAATAATGAAAAACAACATCAGCCATATCCTTTTCATGAAATTTTCCATAACCAAATCGCAAAGTGGCTGCCCTATGTCCTCGATAGCCTCACGAATTCTATCTTTGGTCTTGAATCGGCGTTGGGTTGTTGGCGTAGACCTTATCTTTCACGTGGCTCCAAAGGAAGAAGTCGCAAGGTGGCCATCTCGGTGGCCAATTGTGATCACTTCTTCGAGAGATAACATGGAAACTTGTCCCGTAAAAAAGCAATGGTTTCGTTGCTTGTGTGGCACGTAGCGCCGTCTTGTTGAATGTAAACGTTGTCCAGATCAATACCATCCAACTCCGATTATAAGAAATCATCAATCATCTCTCGATAGCGCAATCCATTCACCGAAACTGTTGATCCAACCTCATTTTCGAAAAAGTAAGGTCCAATGACCCCGCCGGACCATAAATCACACCAAACAGTCACACGATGAGGGTGGAGAGGCTTCTTAACAATAACTCTTGAGTTTTCCGATCCCCAGATGCGACAATTTAGCTTGTTGACGTAGCCACCGGGGTGGAAATGGGCCTCATCAGTCAAGATGATTTTTCGATAGAATTCCGGATCATTTTCATTCATCTCAAGGACCCAATCATGACTTGTATCGTTCCATTTTTAGTAATGGCGTAGTTTCTACTTGTCAACTGTCAAAGAATAAGAGCTTCAAAAGTGACAGCTACCGAAATACCAGGTGATTCTAAATAACACCTTTTGTTGGAAAACCCTGTATTTTAAAAAAAGTTGTTTCCCCGACCTACGATTCGAACCCGAGACCTTCAGCGTGCAAAGCGGATACCTTACCACTGTGTCCCCATACTAAAAATTCGTTCACATTCACTTCTGAAAATGCCATTCGTAAAATGTTAGATATTATCATTTTTTTTTGGAAGTTGTTTAAACGAACTTCATCAAAAGGGGGAAAATGCACTTTTGGATTTTGAGATGCGATTAAAATATACTTTCTACGGAAATACTTCAATTTTTTTGCTGGGTATATATAGATTTTTACAAATTTACATATCATTATCATATATATACAACTTCACCACAAGACGCTTACAATTACAATTCAATTTAATATAGTCCCCGCAAATTTATAAGAACTTTTTCCAAAAGGTGTGGACTGAAATAAATTCTGAGTCGTTTGTATGTGAGTGCGGCGATTTTCTAACGTCATCTACGATGAGCTTTCATATTATTTTGTTTATTTTAAATTATATAGTCTTTGGCGTTTTGAATAGTCTAGTCTACCTGAAATATCTGTTTGACATATTATATTTTTTGTTTTAAATTCTAAACTAATTTTACCTTCAATTTAGTACAGTTTTTTGAGTGCAAAATTTCTATGCAGTTCCGCCTTTCTTTCGAATCGAAACCGTTTCATTGCAAAAAAATCAAAATTAGCCAAACAATAAGATATGAATGCACCAGCACCACCACCTGTTCGAACACGATATGATTTTAAGTTTTATTGTTTATTTTTGAATTCATAGCTGTGGGTATTAGGTGCACCGTACAATGTATGAACACTGTCTGGCCATTCATATTTCGCATTCGGTGTTGACCCCTAAAACAGGGGGAAATAAAACCACTTGTCAGCGTAGAACTCGACTCTACCATTGGGGCTGTCTGCAAAGTCACGATTTTTTTCGCTGTGACAACTGCGGAGCGCGTAACAAATAGGATTACATTTGAAATATATGAATTTTAAATTCCATTTTAGCTGGTGTGATTTGTTGTTGTCTTGATAGTTCTTTATTCACTTCAACAATTTCATTTCAATACATGTGCGAAATTTATGTATTTGTTTTCGATTCGATTCTTGGGTTTCATTACATTTTCGTTTGCCCTTCTTTGCTATCGACCATTGTTCGACATGCTATGTGTACAACCATGCAGCCATACCTATCCATAAATATGCATGAAATCAGGGGCGTAGGGAATAGGGTAGGAAATGCAATTGTTGAGGGACTTTCGAATTATTCGATTAATCGTTATTTTGAAAGCAAAGATTCAAATCGAATTTTCTTGATTTCGATTCGATGACAGTGTTATGAACAAAAGCCAAAAGCTTAAAGCTAAAATAAAAAGCTAAATAAATTCAAGTCATTGCTAACCGACGCACAGTGGTTCAGAATCATATTCCACCTGCAAAATTTTTTACCTGCACAATTTTCAATTGAAATGGAGAAAATACAAATTGAAAATGAGACAAAGAATTGAAATTGAGAAAATACAAATTGAAATTCAGAAATGTAAATTGAAATTGAGAAAATACAAATTGAAATTGAAAAAATACAAAATGAAAACCGGAAATGTAATTGAAATTCTGAAATGTAGATTTAAATTGAGAAAAAAACAAATTGAAAATCAGAAATATAAATTAAAATTGAAAAAATACAAATTGATATTCAGAAATATAAATTGAAATTGAGTAAATAAAAATTAAAAATGAAAATTGAAATTGAGAAAATATAAATTGATATTTAGATATGTAAATTGAAATTCAAAAATGTGAATTAAAATTGAGAAAAAAGAAATAGAAATTGAAAAAATAAAAATTTAAACTGAAAAAATAAAAATTGAAATTGAGAATATATAAATTGAAAATCAAAAATATAAATTGAAATTGGGAAAATAAAATTTAAATTCAGAAATTGAAATTGATAGAGTACAAATTGAAATTCAGAAATGTAAATTGAAATTGAGCAAATACAAATTGAAAATCAGAAATATAAATTAAAATTGAGAAAATACAAATTGATATTCAGAAATATAAATTGAAATTGAGTAAATAAAAATTAAAAATGAAAATTGAGAAAATATAAATTGAAATTCAAAAATGTAAATTAAAATTGAGAAAAAAGAAATTGAAAAAATAAAAATTTAAATTGAGAAAATAAAAATTGAAATTGAGAAAAAAATTTAAATTAAGAAATTTAAATTGAAATTGAGAATATATAAATTGAAAATCAAAAATAAAAATTTAAATTGAGAAAATAAAAATTGAAATTGAGAAAAAAAATTTAAATTAAGAAATTTAAATTGAAATTGAGAATATATAAATTGAAAATCAAAAATATAAATTGAAATTGGGAAAATAAAAGTTAAATTCAGAAATGTAAATTGAGAAAATACAAATTGATATTCAGAAATATAAATTGAAATTGAGAAAACAAAATTCATAATGTAAATTGAAATCTAGAAAATACAAATTAAAAATCAAAAATATAAATTGAAATTGAGAAAAAAAATTGAAAATGAGAAAAAAGTTCAAATTCAAAAATGTAAATTGAAATTGAGAAAATGCAAATTGAAATTCAGAAATGTAAATTGAAATTCAGAAAAGTAAATTGAAATTAAGAAAATACAAATTGAAAATCAGAAATATAAATAGAAATTCAAAAATGTAAATTTAAATTGAGAAAATACAAATTGATATTCAGAAATGTATTGAAAAACAGAAATATAAATTGAAATTGAGAGAATGGAAATTGAAAATCAGAAATATAAATAGAAATTTAGAAAATACAAATTGAAAATCAGAAATATAAATAGAAATTGAAAATATACAAATTGAAATTGAAAAAAAAAAAAAAAACAAATGAAAACCGGAAATTTAAATTGAAATTCAGAAATTTAAATTGAAATTAAGAAAATTAAAATTGAAATTCAGAAATTTAAATTGAAATTGAGAATGTACAATTTGATATTGAGAAATAATCGATTGCAAATGAGAAATAATTTTAATTTTATTTTTTTAAATTCAATATAAATTTCTGAATATCAATATATTTATTATCAATTTCAATTTACATTTGTGAATTTCAATTTTTATTTTCTCAATTTAAATATACTTTTCAATTTATATTTTTTCGACATCAGACTTCCTTTTTTCAATTTCAAATTGTACTTTCTGAATTTCAATTTACATTTCTCATTTTTAATTTGTATTTTCTCAATTTCAATTTTCATTTCTTAATTTCAATTTGTATTTTTTTAATTTCTATTTAAATATCTGAATTTCAACTTGTATTTTCTTAATTTAAATTTTCACTTCTCAATTTCAACTGAAAATGGTGTAGTAAACGTTTTTGAGTTTTGTAAAAAATTAAATTAGACACGGACCAAAGAATTATTAACATTGAAAATAGGGTATAACTTAGAAATTAGTCACTAGTCCTTATTACTCGATTTAAAAGAAAAGTAAATTTCTTATTATATGTTTTAAGCTTTTTACGTTGAAAAATATATATTTTTTTCATATTACAGATTTTCACCTTTTTCATATTTTGAAAATTTAAATAACATAATTTCAGCTTTTTTCAAATCCCCTCTTGACCTCAATTTTCATTGAATAGAAATTGTAATTTCCTAGCTTTATTATGGTGTCAAAACTGTGTTTGTCCCAAACATAGTTCGTTTGTAATAAATATTAAAAAATACCCCTTTTAAAAATATGAATTTGGACCAACATAACTTTTTTCCTTCAAAAGCCCTGAAATACATGTTTAGTAAGGTTCTCACCAAACCTGGTTAATCTATAGCTTTTATCTAGCGAGGCACGGAAGTTACACATCATGTGAATACCCTAATGTATTGCATGTAATATAAACCAAAGTTTAAGTTCCTTACTCACGCCTCTGGCTGGCTGGCCACGCCACTTAAATCATTGATTATTTTATGATTTAGTCGCTGTCCCCGGGGCAATTATTGTTGCCATGCAAATTGTTTAAAATGCTCGGGTTTCATGCAATTGTAATTATTGTGTCTAAAGTACTTTAAATTAGGAAATTATAATAGATTAGTTACATTTAAGACACATTTACACAGCCCACATATTTGTCACAGACACACATCACATAACATAAATTGAAACATAATTAAATGGCCACCTAATTTCCATTTTTCCTTTTTTCGTCTCTTTGCAGGGAAGGTAATCATCCAGATGATTATTCGCGTGGCCTAACTTATCGCAAGCTGCTGGAGGAAGTGTGCCGCTTTGCGAATGTCTTAAAAGATCATGGCATCCAAAAGGGTGATCGTGTCTCCATATATATGCCCATGATTTTGGAGCTACCCATTGCTATGCTGGCCTGCGCCCGCATTGGTGCTGTACATTCGATTGTCTTTGCCGGTTTCTCCTCAGATTCGTTGGCCGAACGTATGGTCGATTGTAAGGCAAAAATACTGATCACTGCCGATGGAGCTTGGCGTGGCGAAAAACCTTTGTACCTGAAAGCTTTGTGTGATGTGGCCATGGAGAAGGCCGAAGAAATGGGCCACACCGTGGACAAGTGTATTGTGGTGTCCCATTTAAAACGGGTCACTCCCTGCCAGGAGGACCATGTCGAGCAAGATATACCCTGGACTGAGGATCGTGATTATTGGTGGCACGAAGAGATGGAGGACAAAGAGCCAGCCTGCTATCCCGAATGGATGGATGCCGAGGATCCGTTGTTTATGTTGTACACCAGTGGTTCCACGGGCAAGCCCAAGGGAGTGTTGCACACCACAGGCGGCTATTTGCTGTATGCCGCCACCACCTTCAAAATTGTTTTCGATTACAAGCCAGGCGATATTTACTGGTGCACTGCCGATGTTGGCTGGATTACCGGTCACACCTATGTGGTGTACGGTCCCTTGGCCAATGGCGCTTCCTCGGTTATTGTAAGTTGTTTGATGGAGTTTGGAAATTGGAAATTATTTTCTATTGGTTTTGTGTATTTGCTTTCCATTTCAGTTCGAGGGTACTCCTTTCTATCCGGATAATGATCGTTATTGGGCCGTCATCGATAAGTATAAGGTTACCCAATTCTATACAGCCCCTACGGCCATCAGAGCTTTGATGAAATTCGGCGAGGGACTGGTTAATAAACACAAATTGGATCATTTGAGGTAAGTTGGAAAGCACAAGTGGATCGAATATGTAGACGCTTTTAATTTGATGGGGAAAAAGTTTGTCGTATGCTCTCTTTCAGCTATTGCTGAGAAAGCTTTTGATAAAATTTATTGACATACAATCTCCCTTATATTATAAAAAGCTATGGGAAAGCTAAACATTAACTCCGTTTTTTATAAAAAGAACACGGATCCTTGCGGAATTTTTAATGTTAATTTTTGTAATAGCAAAAGGCACAGGAAAATTAAAAGTTTTCCAGTAGCGTTTCACAAAATGAAGGAGAAATTTTGTAGTGAACGCTACATTAAAAAGCTCGCTATTTTTTGTAACAACGACATAATCAGAAAGCTGGGAGTTGTTTTTATTGAAAGCTTTCATGTGCCAAATAAAATGCATTTTTAGAAAAAGCTTTCATGTATTAATAAAAATCCTATTTTACAAAAACTCCCTAATTTATTTGCAACAAAAATAGGCAAGATTTTTCACTTATTGTTTTACAGAATGTGGGAGTATTTTTATTGAAAGCTTTGATATGGCAATAAAAAATCAGAGCATATTTTTGTATTTTTTTTAAGAATATGATTAAATGTATTAGTTATTTTTTAGTGAAAGCTTTCTGGTGCCGATAAAAATGCAAAAAGCTTTGCATGTTTTTGATAACAATTTTTTTAGAAAATGTCCGAGTTTTCGGTTGGAATTTAAGAGTTTTTAACGGAAGCTTGTATTAATGAAAATGCTACTTTACAAAAGCTCCCTATTTTTTGTAACAACAAAATACACAAAAAAGTTCTGAGCTTTCGCTTAGCGGAATATTTTTTATTGAAAGCTTTGTTATGCCAATTAAAATTCACCTAAATAAAAGCTCTCTATTTTTAAAACAAATTAAAAATTAAATGTGAAAGATATTTTTTAGTGAAAGCTTTCAGGTACCAACAAACAAGGCAACATTACAAAAAGCTTACCATATTTTTTATAACAACAAAATAATAGAAACCACCCGAGTTTTCGGGTGGGATTTAAGAGTTTTTGACGAAAGCTTTCATTAATAAAAAGCCATTATACAAAAGCTCCCAAATTTATTTGTAACATCAAAATAAACAAGAGTTTTTCGATTAGGGTGTAATTTTTTATTGAAAGCTTTCATGTACAAATAAAAGTGTAATTTTACCAAAAGCTCTCTAAATTTTTGCAACAACAGAAAAACACCGATTAGAAAATATCCGAGTTTTCGGTTAGGATTTAAGAGTTTTTTCCAAAAGCTCTCTAAATTTTTACAACATCAAAATGTATAGAAGAACACCGAGTTTTCGGTTTTTAATGAAATCATTTAGGTTCCACTAAAAATGGATGGAAAAAATTTTCAATTTTTTATAGCAACAAAAGCTTTCATGTATTAATTAATATACTACTTTACAAAAGCTCCCTATTATTGAAATCTTTCATGTACACATAAAAATCCAACTTTACCAAAAGCTCTCTAAAATTTTGCATCAACAAAATGTGTAGACATGTTTAGGGTTTTAATGAAAAATGTATAGGTTATTTAATGAAAGCTTTCAGGTTCCAGTAAAAATCGAATTGTACAAAATCCTTCCTAAATGGTCTAATAAAATTATAAATTTTTACATTTTACTTTCAGAGTTTTGGGCAGTGTTGGTGAACCCATCAATCCAGAGGCCTGGTTGTGGTATTATCGCAACATTGGCAAGGAGAGATGTTCCATTGTTGACACATTCTGGCAAACGGAAACGGGTGGCCATGTTATCACACCCTTGCCCGGCTGTACACCCATGAAACCTGGATCAGCAGTAAGTTTTTTGCCATCCTAACGCCTCAGGAAAGCTCTCGTTGATTTCAATATAAATTTGTATAGGAAATAAGGAGAGCTTTTGAGTGCTTTCTCTTGGACAATGGGTTCTAATTTTGCATTTCCTTTTTTTCAGTCTTTCCCCTTCTTCGGAGTGAAACCCATACTTTTGGACGAAGCCGGCATTGAAATCAAAGGCGAAGGTGAAGGTTATTTGGTCTTCCCCCAACCTTGGCCCGGCATGATGCGCACCCTGTTCAACAATCATGAACGCTACGAGGAAACCTATTTTTCGAAATTCCCCGGTTATTATTGCACCGGTGATGGCGCCCGACGTGATGCTGATGGTTACTTATGGATTACCGGTCGCGTTGATGACATGTTAAATGTCTCGGGCCATCTTATGTCCACAGCCGAAGTTGAATCGGTGCTAACAGAACATCCACGAGTAGCCGAATCAGCTGTCGTGGCCAGACCTCACCCTGTCAAGGGTCAATGTTTGTATTGCTTCATAACGCCCAATGAAAATGAATCGTTCGATCCCAAGATGATAGCGGAATTAAGGAAACTCGTACGGGAACGCATCGGTCCCTTTGCTATGCCCGATGTGGTGCAACATGCGCCCGGTCTGCCCAAGACACGTTCGGGCAAGATTATGCGTCGAGTATTACGTAAGGTGGCCGTAAACGATCGCAACGTGGGCGACACCTCGACACTGGCCGATGAGACCATAGTCGAACAGTTATTTGCCAACAGGCCGCTAGAAGGCAAGTAAGTTCCCCCTCACCCCATTAGTGATTAGAGTAGGCACGAAAAAAATCTCAACATTAACACTCTCAAGCTAAAAAGAAAAAATCCCCAAAATCACCAGAGGCTTATGGAATTCCCGGCAAGCAAAAGAATAACAAGTGGCAAAAGGGCTTTGTGTTAAACAGAAAAGAAAGAAAGCACACTGAGCTACCCTATCCTTTCTCCCCTCCCCAAACCCTCAAATTAATTTAGCCTAAAAGATTTTGACAAAAAATGGAAACTAAAAACTCCTCAAAGGGGAGCAAGAAGATTTGCTAAAACCAAATCGAAACCAACAAACAAAAACTGTAAATCTCTTATATTATACATATACATACATATATATTTTTTTGTTTAGTTTTTAAGTTTAAACTTAGGTTTATTGTTTTAAGTTTACACTTGTGATGTTTTGAAAAGAAAAGAAAAAATATTGAATATTTCACAGAAAAAAATCGCTAAAGAGGCGATTGATTGAATTAAAGATGAAAACAATTAGTTGATTTGGCAAAAGAATTGTTAAAACCAAGTTTTTGGAAAAAATAAGCCATTGCTTAATTGCTCATATTTAGTTGATTAACTTTGGTGTTATTATAATTAACTGTTTCAAGAGTTTCAATTAATTAATTGTTTGATTAATTGCACGAATCTTGGATAAATCTCCTCATTGAGATCGTTTTATATATATATGGCAAAGAACAAATCAAATCATTTTTTACACGAGTATGATTTGAAAAGAAGATAGAATTTCTTTAAATCGATGAAGGGTGATTGGTTAATTAAAAGCATTGTAGATTGTTCGATTAATTGATTAATATGATGAATGTATTGATTAGAAAATTATTGAAAAATTTCCTTAAATTAGTCGTAACAACATAAAGACACTTGCAAACGGAGACGATTGCAGGTAGCTTTGGTAGTAGAGCTATCTCAGATTGACGACATAAGAGCGAGGCGTCATTAAAGCTGATTTTCGAGCGACTTAATTGAATAATTTGCGATAAATGGTAATGTTTGTATAATCCATTGGTTTCCAGTTCTGATATATTTTATAAATTGCTAATAGTTCACAATTGAATAATTTTTTAATAGAGACGATTATTTATTTAATTGATCTGAGGTTTACGCAACTAATTAATTATTAGAGAAAATTTTAATTAATTGTCTTTAATTTCTTTTTTATAATGTTCACTGGTCGGTTATAAATATTCGAGGTTAATCGTACTAACATAAACCTAACATTTGAGAATCGATAACTTGACAATTAATTATTTAATTGATAAATAACAGACTATTTTTTTGTATTTTTGACCATTCATTTTTATTTAAATATATTCATTCATTAATTAAAATATATGATAACCGTGATATAAATTTTCGGCATTTATCGTCCTTACAAATACCTAACATTTGAGAATCGATAACATGGTGATTAATTATTTAATTGATAAGTGGACTAAGTAACTTCTTATTTTCTTTGTAATTTTGACTTGTTTTCTAATAATTATTATCAATTAACTAATTAAAATTCAAAAACCTAGAGAATCGGCAACTTGACGATTAATTATTTAATTGATTAATAAGAGATTATTTTTTTTTGTATTTTTGACCATTCATTTTTAATATTAAAATGTCTTAAAATATATGATAACCGTGATATAAATGTTCGGGATTAATCGTCCTAACATATTCCTAATATTTGAGAATCGATAACTTGGTGATTAATTTTTTAATTGATATGTAGACTAATTAACTTTTTATTTTCTTAGTAATTTTGACTTGTTTTCTAATCATTTTTATCAATTAACTAATTAAAATGTAAAGAACCGTGATATAAATCTTTGGGATTAATCATCCTAACATATACCAAACATTTGAGAATCGATAACTTGGTAATTTATTATTTAATTGATAAGTGGACTAATTAACTTATTATTTTGCGTTATTCTGACTAGTTTTCTAACCATTTTTTATCAATTAATTAAAATATGGTATAAATCTTCGGGCTTAATCGTCCTAACATTAACCTAATATTTGAAAATTGATAACTTTGCGATTAATTAATTAATTGGTAGATGGGCTAATTTACACCTTATTTTTTGTAAGTTTGATTAGCCTTCCAAGCATTTTTATTAATTAATTAATCAAAGTGTATGATAATATATGATAAGAATAATTCCAATAATACACGTGAGTTCTTAACAATTTTAATTAATTAATTGATCAAACTTTAAAAAAAAAATATTCTTAAAAATCGTCTCCAAATAAATTTAAAACTGGGAATCAATGGAACTATTAATTATTGTTTGTTTTTCTTAAAAATCGTCTCCACATAAATTTAAAATTGGGAATCAATGGAACTATTAATTAAAAACATACTATTAATTGTTTATTCTTTTTTTTGTTATATTAATCAACCATTTAATCATATTAATGAATTAATTGCTAAATCTTAGAATCGCCCTATAATCGTCCTTTAAACGCCTGGACAAATATAATAAAACCCAAAATATCTACTTTAATTTTTTTTAGACAAAACCAAACCATATTTTGCACATTCTCAAAAACAATTAAACAAACATAAACTTATGTAATTTCCCTAAGTTGTGATCGAGTTGTAGTTAAACACACATCCAAACTGTAGTTAAACACACTCAGTTTAATTAATTAATGTCTAGATTATATTAAATGTATCTTGTAGATGCATGTAGTTGTATTTAAAAATATATATTTTTGTTGTTTATTTAGTTTTTCGTTTACGTTTTTTAAGTTTCTAAGTTTTTTTTTTTGTTGTTTTGTGTGTTCTGGTATTGTTGAACTTAGTTTTAGCTTTATTTTTTTATTGAATCAAATTAATTAAATATTTTGATTGTTTTTATATACATATTATATACATACAAACAGAAATGAAAACAAACATACAATTGTTGTCTCTAAGTACACAAACAAAAATAGTTTAAAACAAATACTATAATAAACAGAATCATAAATCTATATTCTCTTAAAAAAAAACATTAATTAGTTGTTGTTGTTTCTTGGATCATCATCGCCATCATCTCAAGCAGGGATTTTGCGCTACACAATTTTGGTCGAATGATAAATTTTGTTATCGAAAAGCCAAGTAGTTTTGAATGACCGGCTACCTTCGATATCAAAACCAGTTTTCAGTTTGCATGCGAAAAGGTCGACTTAAAATCCCACAAAAATTTTACATTTATAAATCGACCTTACGCTGAAATCAGTTGATTTCGCATGCACTCTGAAAAGCCTATTACAGTCATTCTGTCATATTCACAAAAAAAATTATTCAAGGATTGCTAATACGTATTATTATGAATATCTAGCCATATTTTTACTGAACCTCAATTAAATTCGACAAAAAAATTGTATTGTGTGAACTCCCCCCATACTTTGGTTAGTGTAGTTTTGAGTTATCGTTTTTCACCACTTCGTTTGACTTGCACCATCTGGCAGCTCTCTATCTTCATGCAAAATCACATATTTGGACTCGAATTCATTCGATTAAGAAGGTACCTACCTATTGAATGCTGCAATTGAAAACCTTAATTTTTCATATCATCTAGAAAAAGTGAATGACATGAGCTAAGATTCGAATTGTTGCACAATATTCATATTGACAACTTCTTAAGCGATGAAATAAAAGGATTAAATGAAAATTGGATTGTTTTTCTTTAAGACTGGATAACTAAGATGTTATAACAAAACCGAAAATAAAAAATCAATTCTCACTCAATATAAAAAAAATATTTTTTAAAATTGTCGCCAACAGCAAAAAATTTGGACTTAGCCTGGATAATTAATTAACCAGTGTATGCCAAATTTATGGTTATCGATGTTAAGACCAAAAAAATCAAAAGTTAAGTTTTTTCAAATTTGTTTTGATACAAATATTTTTATTGTAGTTGGCGACAATGTGAAAAAAATATTTTTTATTTTGAGTAAAAATTAACTATTTATTAATGTTATTATTGCTTTTGTTATCGCAGCTAAAAGAAAACAGCCCTAATATATATTAGGGCTCTTTTTAATAATTTTTTTGCTCAAAATAAAAAATTATTTTTTCACATTGTCCCCAACTACAATATAATTAAAGGGTGATTTTTTAGCTATTATCTTTTTGGCAACACTGGTTTAAACAGCTGACGCACGTTTCGTGTTTTGTTTCACTGTCAATCATCTTCAGTTTGGTCTATAATTTAACCATGACTCGTCTTACAAACGAACAACGCTTGCAAATTATTGAATTTTATTATCAAAATGCGTGCCCTGTTAAGAAAGTCCATCGCGCGCTTCCATTTTATGGTCAGTTTAATCGACCCACTGATCGAGCCCACTATTCGGCCCATTTTGACTAAATTTCGCACCAAATTTACATTGTTGCACATTAAACCACCAACACGCCTTGCGTAGAGTGCGAACTGAAGAAAATATCGCAGCTGTATCGGCAAGTGTTAATGATGATCATCAATTATAATTGTTGATCATATGATGATGATGATCGATAATTATCGATTCATCGCCGTTCGCAGCAATTGGACCTCTGTTACTCACGTGGAAATGCCAAAATTGGACTAAGGTCAACATTTGCATGAAATAATATTCAAACATTAAATTATATGGACCGTACTATAGATTCAAATAAAAATTTCATGCATTTTTCTGAATTTTATGTGTTTTTTTTTTTGAAAAACTTTCTTATTGCTTTTAAAAAACCACCCTTTATATCATTATTTATTATATATATCAAAAGAAATTAAAAAAACAATTATGTTGACTTTATTGGCCTCGATAACCATAATTTTGACTTACACTGGATAATTATCCAGGTGAAGTCAAAAAATTTTAACACACAATTATTTTTTCAAAATTAGTTTTCACACACACATTGATATTGCTTTTGGTGACAATTTTAAAAAAGAATTTTTTATTTTGAGTGAAATTTTAACATTTCATTTAGATTTTTGTTGTCACAGCTTAGTTATCCAGTCTTAAAGAAAAACAACCATGTTAAGGGACACTGACATGATATGATTTTAAACATATAAATAAATATGCGAGACATTCTTAATGATATTAAGTCAGTCACTAATGGAATATATATTGAATGTGTTGGATCTTTCTAGACAACTATGACTCTTAATGGGTTTGTGACAAACGGATAAAGAAAACAATATGGCAGCACCTTCCTTGACTGACAAGCACTACTCTTTTGTTAAACGAGTAAATTCTATAAGCCTGTTAAGTTCAAACGAACACAAGTTCTAGTTTTCTGTGCTAAAGCATATTACAACGTGAGATAACTTTACACTTTTTTATTGGACATGAACAAGACCCCGAGTACATTAGGCTGGGTCGCAGTCCATAAAAATGGAAAACAATTTCCCGACACCCACAAAAATAGAGTTTGGATTGTTTAATGATGATTTGCAACATATTTCGTCCCTAGATTAAGCCGTCTGCAAACCAAAAGCTTCTGAAAATACCCGTAAAATCATGTTTTATTTTGCATGTCAAATTTTTATTCTGGAATAATAGAACCTTGAAAGCACTTTAAACATAAATTTTGATTATTGTCTTATTGATCGAATTATTCGACGTTTATAGATTTTTTTGTGTTTTTTTTTCATATTGATAACTGAAAACTTTTTCGTATTTGGCGGTAGTATTTTATAAAAAAAAAATAAATAGCTGCAGTAAATACCAATAATGCCTAAATGAAGAACATCGGAAGGAAATTGAGGCCGCAGCGCTAATTTTTTGTAAATATTTGCAAATTGCATCCGAAACACCATCTCTGTATTAAATTATTTCACAAAAATGGAGTCAATGACGTTTTTTTCGCCCGATGTTCATCATTTGGCATCATTCGAAAGTTATTGATTCCTTCTAGTTATTTTTCATAACTTCTTTTACAAAATGTTTCCAAGAAATATGAGTTTTTAGCTGTCACAAAAAAAAATCAATATAAAAGCCCAATAATACGACCAATGAGTTATTCTAAGACAATATAAAAATTTATACTTAAAGTGCTTCCAAGGGTCTATTAATTCAGAAAAAATGGCAACAAAAAGTCAACATAAAAATTACACGGGAAAAACATGATTTTAATCGATGTTTTCAGGAGCTGGACCTCGGGACGAAATATTTTGTAAATCATAATTAAACAATCCATTTCGCAATCCATCCTAATATACATATGAAACTAGATATCGTATGTAGAAAAACTGTATACTCAGTCAGCTTTCCATTTGGCGATATTTTCTCCTTTCTAATAATAATTCTTTTAATAATTTATTTTTGTACTTCTGCGAACCATACGAAGACAATACGACATATGGACACCAAATGGATGCTTCAAAATTCCATGCTGATATTTCTATTAGTTTAGCATTTACAATTATTTCAAATTTTCCCTGTTAAAAAGTTCTAAACTAAATAAATAACGGGGAAAATATTTAAAATAGTGGTTAATGCACTAATACAAATGGAAACATGCAATTTTAAGTGTTTTTAAAAGATATGCTTCTCTTTCATTCGATAACATGACTCGCAAAAGTACGAAAAGTACTTTGGTCATTTCGCGAATTTTGTATCCCGTGTGGGGATAACTCATCAGTGGACCTTCTGTATAGAGTGATAGTGTTACCATGTTGTCTTCAACTCTATATATATATATTTGTAAATTTACATTTGCGTTATATATACCCACGAAAACCAAAACGTTTTGAAGAATTTTACGATCAGCCTGAAATGATGGACTGATGGGTTTTCAGCACTATACAATTTTTTTCTCTATAAACATTAGGGTATACAACCAATTAAATTTTATTCGATTAATCGAATAATTTTTTCAAATATTTGTTGCAATATTGAAAAAATCAAATAATCGATATTATAAGTTTTGTCTTAAAATACTAATGAAATCGTCGTCTGCTTTGTATGATAAATTGATTTTGAATAACCGGTTTGCTCCATTTGGGTAAAACACTATGAAACAACAAATATAAAATCCAATAACCACTATTTTTTCGATTTTTGAAATGTATGCTCCACAGATATTAAAATAACTCGGGAACGATTTATCCGACTTCATTTAAAAATAGCAAAAACTGACCGGAATAAATCACATGATCAATATTCGAAAATTAATTGAAGGTCCTTTATTTTGACAAGAAATTAAGATTTTTGTCAACTTCTTTTGAATTGCAACTAAAATTTTTTAAATAAAATCAGATACGTAATAATCGTTTAATATATAGTTGAACAACCCGTAAACTGGCGTGTCTTTTCTATATAACTCTTATTAATTAACTTTTATTCATGTGGACAATTGTTCGATTAATCGAATTACTCTCGACGTCATTATTTGATTAATCGAATAACATAAAATTCCGAAAAATTCGGTACCCTAATAAACATATTAGACAAAGTATGATATATTGGGAAAGAAAAAAGTGGCATAAGCTTTGTTTACAATAAAACCGATATAACATTCGTATGGTTAAACAAATCTTTACTTTAAACCTAAAAATATTTACGCTTTAGGCCCGCCCCTTCCTCTACCTCCCACACAACTGTCGATATCCTAGGTAAAATCAAATCCTTCATAACTTCTATAAAGGTGCATGGAATCCACTTTAACTTGATATTTGATCATGTTTTTACAATTGTTTTACAAATGTGGAAGTTGGGACCATGTGCCACGAACTTTTAATACCTTCCAAACAAATTATCCTGTTCTATGTAAAATATAATTCCTTATAGCTTCTGTATATATGTTCTGAAAGTGTGGCTGAAGCCACACTGAAACTAACTTGTTATGTCCGTTTTTGAGTAACCAGTGGTAACTACCTAGTGGTACTACCTATTTTTTTTTTTCGAAAATGTAGCAGGAAAAAATCCAAATCGAAAATACAAAAAAGGATGACAGGGAGGTTAGGTCAGTGGTTCATCATCATTCTCGGACATGATAAATATAATGAGTTGTTGGTAACTTATTATTGGTATATCAATCAAAAGAAAAAATAATGCTTTCTCATCTTTATAATCATTTGTTTTACTAAATCTAGATTTTAAACCTTCGCTAGAATCGAATAAAATAGAATTTGCTATTTTGCAAACTTTACCAAAAGGTAGGTATTAAACATTATTTAATTTACTGTCATTATTTTTAATCTTTGAAAACATCAAATACAAAATATTGACGAACGGTTCAAAATCACTCAATTGTTACGAGAAACCACAGGATTCTATAATTTGTGGTGTCTATAGAAAACTACTTAAAGAGCAATAAAATATTCCTTATCCGCGTTTCATACGATTTAAGTAATAAACGATTAAACAGTTCGCCGAAAATATATTTTTTCACTTTTTTAATTTATATAAAATAAGTAGTCAATTAATTAATTAAATTAATTATTTTTTATTAATTTGTTTATAAAGTTAAAGGTGTAACTTTATAAATAAATTAATATTTATTTTATAAAGATTAAATAAAATGTCGAATAATATACCAAACTTATGTTATTTTACACTTTAAACAAACAAACGATTTGATATAGAAAATATGGTCGACAGGAGTATTGTATTTTCAATGTCTCTTTCATATCAAATTGTACTTTGACTTGTGTGCAAAGATTCTTTTGTCGGATGGTGTTAAAATGCTAGTGTTTAATGTTGAATTTAATTAGTATTTTGAGATCATTTTCGTTTAATATTTAATATTATCATACAATTAATCTAACTCAGCCCAAATCTATGATAGTCTCCCACTACACCCAAGATGACGATTGCTCTTAACGAACCTATATATTTTGCATTAATATTTAACAGAAACACAGCCATTCCACTGAGTTAAAACTAACTATACATCAAACGAATACATATCATAATTTTCAACGATAATTAATCAATAAATGATTTTCACTTAGTTTGAAATTTTATTATTATTACTTTAAGCAACAGATAATTGTTAGTTTGACTAAAGCAAAAATGAAAAAAAACCGGTGACAAGAGAAAAAGTTTAAGACTTCCAGCAACGAATACATATCATATAAACCAAAACTAAAATACGAATAAATTGAAATTCAAATGAATTCATTATTATGGAGGATATTTTAAGTTAAACTATATTATATTAATTGAATAATTAATTAACAATTTATGTAAGTACGAGTATTATATACAACATATTGCCACGAATATGATTTCACTGAGTAATTAAATAAAAACTAAACAATATATATACAATTGCTAAGCACTAATACGATACGATTACATACTACCAATGCAGCAAGGATAACGAAGAGGATCGGAAAAGTTTCAGAGATTTCACGGATTATAGTTAAACATGTTGTATGTTACGATTTGAGTAGGAAAAGTTTATGAACCATAGCAAATACTATACATATGTAATATTTGAAAATGTCAGCATTGTTGTTGAATGCAAATGAAGAATGAATGAATTAATAAATGTATGTATAATATGATTACAAAGTTGATGAAATAAAAGTCAAAATATTTAAATGTGAATGAGAATTATAATTATAATTGCATAAGATGAAGGAAATTGTTGTTTTACTTGCAAAGGTGATGATGGATAATTGGAGAAAATTATTAAAAAATACTTGCAAAAATAGTCTCCTTATTAATGACTCAACAATAGCAAATATATGGTGCTTGGAATGCAATATGACTTGATATTTAATCATGTTTTTACAATTGTTTTATAAATGTGGAAGCTGGGACATTGTGCCGAGAATCTTCTGGTACCTTCCACACAATTTATTCTGTCCTAAATAAAATTTAATTCCTCTTACATAAGTTCTCTGAGAGTGAGGGTATATATAAGTCGGTTTAGTCGACTGAAGCTTACTTAATTATTATTTTAATTAACAGCATAAATTTTTAGCAGACTGCAAACTCTTCAGTAGTGTGACTTTGTATAAGCAGTCAATTTAAAAGGTATAAGCAGACAGCAGAAAAATTATGGCAGAAAAACTGCTGTAATAACAGAAAAGTTCCTGCTGGTATACAGCAGACAAATCCTGCTGTTAACGGCAGACTTTTTTATAAGTGTATGATGTAGAATGTGCTTATTTTCTGCTGTCGAGTTTTTTTTTTTGAAATTATACGAGTATATGTTTAATAGGATAGGTCACGAAAATAAATTACAGCGGTCACCCCCAGAAAAGGAGATTGAATTTTTTGACGATGATCTGCTAAATATTTCGTCACTGGGTCAAGCCTGAAAACACCTCTAAAAATCATGATTTTTCCGTGTAATTTTTTTATGTTGCATTTTTGTCAATTTTTTCTGAATCAATGGACCTTTGGAAGCACTATATATATCAATTGTTATTCTTGTCTTAGAATAACTCATTGGTCGTATTATTGGACGTTTAGATTGATTTTTTGGGGGGTTCAAAGTGACAGCTACAAACTCATATTTCTTGGAAAAATTTTGTATGAGGTGTTATGAAAAATAAATAGAAGGTTCGAATGATTCCCAAATGATGAATATTGGACGAAAAATGACGTCACTGATTCCATGTGTGTAAAATAATTAAAAACAGGAGATGGATTTTCAGACACAAAATGTTCGAACTCTTTTTACAAAAATGACCGCTGCGACTTTAATTCTCATTCGATGTTCATCGTTTAGACATCATTCGAAAGGTAATGACTGTTGCTAATTATTATTTTATAATCAGTTGTCACTACACTCAAAAGAATTTTTCAGTAAAAGAAAGCAGAAAGTCAGCTGTAAGAGCAGATTTTCTGCTGAAAAAGAGATAGCAGACTTGTACCGGCTGAAATAGCAAACAGCTGTTTGCTGTTTTTAGCAAAAGCTTTCTTGAAGCTTTAAGTATGTGCACAGAACAATATAGACAGTTAAGAATTTTATTAACAACACTTTTTAGAATAAATATTATTATAAGGGAATTTATTACAACTGAAAGATGTTGTGATTGTATTTTTAATGACACGCATATTGCCCCATGCTTATATAAAACGAAATTCGAGCTAAATTCGTTTTCGCCGTCAAACTGAAAAGCTTTTAAATTATAAACGCTTATTTTTTATCTATATTTATAATTTAGTTAACAACAGCAATTTTTAGCAGACTGCAAACACTTTAGCGGTGTGAATACTGATACAAGATTGCAGAAAAACTGCTGTTATGGCAGAAAAACTGCTGTTATGGCAGAAAAACTGCTCAAATAGCAGAAAATTGCCTGCTGATAGGTAGCAGATAATCGCTGCTGTTAATAACAGACTTTATTTAAGTGTACGAAAAAAAAAACAAAAAAAAAATACCAATAATTCGATCAATAAGTCACTCTACGACAAGAATCAAATTTTATATTTAAAATACTTTCAAGGGTCTATTAAAAATTGACAAAAATTCAGCACAACAAATTACACACGAATTTTACGGGACCTAGGAACGAAACGTTTTTCCATTTGTATGGACCCCGACCCTCCCTAATGTTTATAAGGCCAACTTTATGCTGGCCTCGGCTAATATATTTGTTGAAATAAATTCGTCTTACCATCTTCTTTGATATGATGGTATTATTATGAAATAATTTGGTTGGAAATTTTAATGTATTAAGTTTTTAAATATTGCCTAAATAAAGTAAATATTAATCAATCGATTTCAGCCCAAGGTCGATTTATAAATGGCAAATCCCATACAAATTCGAAAATCTACATAAGGCCTGCTCGATTGGGCTTACTAGTTTAATTTTTGTATGGAATTTAGTCGCTTAACAAGAAAGTAGCTTGTTACTCTGTTGTGTTGCCAGATTATTCCTGGTAATCCATTTGAGAAAAACCAATGGGTACCTAGGTTGCCACCTTATCAAGTTTCTTAGTTGTAAGCTAGTAAGCCCAATCGAACAGGCCTATAATATCACTTCAAGCTGAAATCGATTAATCTCGCATACAGTCTGAAAAGACTATATAAAAATGGGGTGAGAACTACGCCCACCTTCTAACATGTCAAAATATTTGAAAGTATTGTTTGTAAAGATGCCGGCCATTCTTATAGACGAGTTGCATTGATAGTGGTCTAAGTCAAAAATCAAAAAAAGAAAATCTCTTTAGTTTGATCAGATATCTAATTTAAGAACTTGTATTTTTGGCATTTATAAAAATATACCCTTAAAATGATATTTCTCATTTTATGCACACCAAAATTGTCTTCAGTGTTAGTTTGAAAGTGGTCTAAGCCACACTATATCCACTCACACTGATGTGTGGCGATGCAAATAAACATTTTTTATTTATAATGTCCATTTTAGGTGAATCCGATAATTTGAATAACATATAAAATGAAATTATTTGTAAAGTAAAAAATAATTTTAATATAAAGTTTCTAGGCGAACAACCTGTAAATATTTATAATTTTTTTAAATATAGTATTTTGTTTTCTTTCATTTTTGGTAAGGAAATATTGCTTTTGCGAAAAAAATTAAACATTTTGTGTGTTCAATTTTGAGAAGAATGAAAGTGGTATAAGTCAGTACATCCTCTGAAAGTAGGCGTTCCCTTAACGGTACCAACGTTGTCGATTTTTTATAAAAGTTCGATATAGTAGTAGGATATTCCAGGCCCGTGCCTGGGGGGGTTTTCATCTACACTCATAAAAAAGTTAACCCTATAATGAGTTAAAATTAACTAAAATTTAGGAAACCAAGTACATTTTTACTAAATATAAGTAGAATTTTGCTGAAATTTTCCTAAATCTAAGTAAATTTTTCCTAAAACATAGTATTTTTTACTAAATTTAAGCAAAATTTTCCTAAAACTAAGTAAATTTTTACTAAATCTTACCACCATTTTTCTTATTTTAGCCTGATAACTGGGGAATCAAAATGCTATTAAAGCGAAATGATGGAATTTGATAGTACGATATGCCCTAAATCTAGAAAAATGTTTTATACAAAATCGTTGTAGCGAATTATAGCCTTCGGTTTTATGCTTCTCCATTGTTGAACTATTTTATTTCTATTATTTTTATGTTCATAGCCACTTATGCAGTCACAAACTAACGTGCGAGGGGATACCCAAACCAGAAAAATAAAAAAAATGGCTTTAGAAAAAAATCTTTTCTTTGGCATCAAAAACTCATTTTCGAGAAAATGGTTCATAGCCACTTTTGAATATAAGCCCTCGATATATATTTTGAAGAATAATTACACAAAAAACGATCAAATTCCTCGGCGATAAACCCTTCAGTCCCGCATTTTTTCTATGATAAATTCAGAAAATGTAATATGATTTTTTTATGGGTATGGGTCTAAATAGGATGTCTAAAGTGTTTTGGGGTTTTTAATTTATATAGGGCATGAGTAACAGGATGTTTACTCAAAATCTTTATACGTATATTCCGATTAAATAAAAAATATTTGGAAATGTTTCTTCATTTTTATAATCTTAAATATGTATAAATTCGAATAACAAATACAGTTTTTTGTTTTCGATGAAATGCAAGAAGAAACAACTAGAAATTTTAATTCCAAAAAAAAAAAAAAAAACAAATAATTGGTATTTTACAGTTTCGTTTTGCTACGTAGATCCATGTTACTGAATTTGTTGTTTCTCTTTTGAATTATACTTGTTACATATGTACAAAAAAATACTAACTCTGAAAAATATTTGACATAAGTGAGAAATATAACAAAACATTTAGAAAGTTAAAACTCATTTCTTATTGTTAAGCAACATTAAAGTAGATTTTAAAATAGAGAACAACACGCAGAGAAAAAATGTATTTCGTAGAAACGAACTTTTAAACACGTGAACATCGTTTTTGAGTTTCTTTTGTGGGAAAAATTAGTTTGCTTGCGGTAAACATGTCACCAACAGAAACCGTTGTTGTTGCATGTGTGATGAAAATAGGATACATAGGTTCAGATTTAGATACAGCTCCATAAAAATGTTCAATCGCAAATGTTACATCTTAGCAAATTATTTGCTTTTATTAAGAATATTTTAGATTTCATTATGATATCATAGTTATTCTTATCTATACTTTTTTTAAATTACTAAACGATTTTGTTATTAAATTTCCAAACTTTTATTGCAGTACACAATTAAAAGTTCATAAGATATTGCTCTAGTCAAATGTCAAGAAGTGGTATCGGTTAATAAAAATGAAAATTTTCCAAACAATTTGGTATCCATTAGCGAAATTAGCACTACACAATCTTTGTGTTTAGTTTGTTTGTATTTTTCATAACCTTTGTCCGAAATTCAAGAAAGTGTCCACGATTTTTTGAGTAATTTTAGTGTTTTCATGATTTTACTGCAAAATTACTATTTCAGACGAGTTATTTTAAAAAGACCTTAAAAATTCTATATTTTATTGCTTCAGAAAGTCTAGAAGGTTTTAAAAAGTATATGTTCGAAACCTCTCTGGTTGCTGGGTTTGAACCCCCAAAACCCCTGCGCACGGCCCTTGGAAATTCTAAGAAAAAATGTTGTGGATTATAAAAATATACATCCATACGCAAATATATTTAGTAAATAAATCAAACATTCAAATGTGAAGGACGTGGCCGTTTTTAAATATTTTTAATAATAAATCTCTACTAAATGATATACGTGTTTGGAACACATTTCATAATATCAAATAAAGATCTTTAAAAAGTTCTGTATTTTTTATTTTAGATTGAAATGCAATTCCAGAAGAGCTTTTTCCAAATCAGTCTCTGGTGTGGTTTTTTAGAACGACTACTCATGGTAGATTAGGCTAAATATTACCAAAATTAGTTATTTCATCATTTATGTCGTAAAGAATTTAAAAAGTTTTCATGGTACTTACCGATCTTCCGTTTACATTTTTTAAAGGTTTGCAACATTTTATAAAACAAAGTTATGAAGCAATTAGTTGTTGAAAAACTCCAATACGCCCGATGTGTCTTAGGTTTGAAAAGCACTGACTTTGTTAGAAAGAGAACGACATATCATCAAAGCTTACGCACGAACAATAATACCGGCGTCACACATCGAAATGAAATTAATGTATTATTGAAATAAATTCACTGCCGGTCATTATTTAATATTATTAAAATCTATAATACACACTGCAATCTCTATATAATGCACTTTTCCCCATAGCCATTGCAATTTTCTTTCTTTTATACACTTTTCATTTGTAAACAAACAACCAACCGGTCAGTTGTTGCATGATAACAAAATAAAACTTCAACTTCACACGCGATTTCAAATGCATAGAACGACGACCGCGTTGAAATTTTTATGAAAAACAATAATTTGACATTGCTGCTTTCATTTCAAGCACATTTTTCTATAATCGCAAATGATTTTCTTTTACTATTTTACAATTTTATTTTTCTCCCACAACAACTCAACCACTTGTTGGCGCTTTAAAATCACGAACTGTCAACGGAAGTCGACAACGCTGTGTTGCCAGATTGGTAAGCGGAGCACATAGTTGCAAATGTTTCGTACTTGTTGGCAGATAAGGACACCACCTAATCAAGAGCGATACGACTAGGACGCAACGCACGTCTATTGTCGCGCGTTCGTCCGGAAAGCCTTAACTTTGTGCGGTCGAATTAATAGGTCGATTGTGAGTTTTTTCAAGACCAATATATTACACCATTGATAATATTTTATATAAATAAATGTGATATAAAGGGTGATTTGTTAGCTATTATCTTTTTGGTACCACTGGTTTAAACAGCTGACGCACGTTTCGTGTTTTGTTTCACTGTCAAACATCTTCAGTTTGATCTATAATTTATCCATGAATCGTCTTACAAACGAACAACGCTTGCAAATTATTGAATTTTATTATCAAAATGCGCGCTCTGTTAAGAAAGTTCATCGCGCGCTTCCATTTTATGGTCAGTTTAATCGACCCACTGAAGCGGCTATTCGGGCTATTGTGACTAAATTTCGCACCAAATTTACATTGTTGGACATTAAACCACCAACACGCTTACGTAGAGTGCGAACTGAAGAAAATATCGCAGCTGTATCGGCCAGTGTTAATGATGATCATCAATTATCGATTCGTCGCCGTTCGCCTCTGTTACTCAAAAACGTGGAAATGCCAAAATTGGACTAAGCGGATTGAGGCGCAGTCAAGGTCAACATTTGAAATAATCGATTCAAATAAAGATTTCATGCATTTTTCTGAATTTTATGTGTTTTTTTTTTTTGAAAAACTTTCCTATAGCTTTTAAAAAATCACCCTTTATTTGAAGTTTGAAGATTAAAACTCAAACAACGAAATTTAATCTATGGATAACAGTTTGCAATTTATAGGCCTGTTCGATTTGACTTACTAGCTTAATTTTTGTATGGAATTTACTTGCTTAACAAAAAGTAGCTTGATGATCCATTTAAGATAAACCAATGGGTAACAATAATGCTACCTTACCAAATCCCTTAATCGTAAGCTAGTAAGCCCAATCGCTCAGGCCATATATCAATCCGACAAGATTTACTCGGATTCGTGTCTTCCAATTTGGTTTTCAGGCTTCAAATCTTGCATGTTTGAATTTACAAATAATTATGCTTTTTTTAAATAATTTAATTTCAAAGCAGTAAACTTAATATGCAAAATCAAATTGGAGTAAACGTTGTCAGGAATCAAATCATTTCGAAACTATGATAGTCTTGTTTTGTAAAAGCCTTCTCAGACTACATGGGAAACTGGGCAGAAACCGATCTAAGGACGATTTCAATCATCAGATCCCCACAAATGTGGCAAGTTAAGATCGATCGACAGCATGGTTATAATAGCCTTTTCGGACTGCATTCGAAATCAAACGATTTCACTAAGAGAGTAGCAAGCTACTTTCTTGTTAGGCGAGGAAATTCCGTACAAATATTAAGCTAGTAATCCCCATCGGAAAGTCATAATATGTGGATTGAAAATATAAATATGTGGTATAAAAACATATGGCAAATATATTTAGTAAATAAATCAGGCATTTAAATGATATACTAAAGAGGAGCCGGTTGCACTAAATTGCAACTTTCAGAAGTGGTTTTTAAAGTGTTACCAAATGTGGAACTATAAAAGAAATTATAGGGTGGGTCATTTAAATTTGAACTACCGAATACTTTGACAGGTAGAATAACATTCATTTTTATTTTGAGGTTCATATTTGATAGCTGAAAAAAAACTATCTTTAACGCAAACTGTAAGAATTTTACGTCGAAAATTTTCGAGAAAAGATCGGCCTTTATGAAGCTCATTTTCATTTCGGTGGCTATGTCAAAAAGAAAAATTGCCGCATATGGGGTTCTGGCAACATGCACATGAGACTATTGAGAAGTCAATGCATCCACAACGAGTCAATGTTTGATGTGGCTTTTGGGATGTACTGAAAATTGGGTTGATCGGATGAGGTACTGCCGAGCCAGTCGTGGTAGTCATATGAATGATATTGTGTTCCATTAGGCCTGTTCGATTGTGCTTACTAGCTTCATTTTTCTATGGAATTTACTCCCTTAACAAGAAAGTAGCTTACTACTCGCTTAGTGTTGTTGCTGTTGATCCATTTAAGAAAAACCAATGGGTAACAATGATGCCACCTTATCCAGTATCTTAGTCGTAAACTAGTAAGCCCAATCGAACAGGCCTATTATTAAATGACAAAGTTCAACTTTTCCAATAAAACCAGAAATTAAAAAAAATAATCAGTACTTTTTTATAGCCGATTCTAAATTAAAGTTTTAAAAGGCCCATCCTATAATTACGTGTAATGATTATAGTAAAGAGTGATTTTTTTGAGGTTAGGATTTTCATGCATTAGTATTTGACAGATCACGTGGGATTTCAGACATGGTGTCAAAGAGAAAGATGCTCAGTATGCTTTGACATTTCATCATGAATCGTCTTACAAACGAACAACGCTTGCAAATTATTGAATTTTATTATCAAAATGCGTGCTCTGTTAAGAAAGTTCATTGCGCGCTTCCATTTTATGGTCAGTTTAATCGACCCACTGAAGCGGCTATTCGGGCTATTGTGACTAAATTTCGCACCAAATTTACATTGTTGGACATTAAACCACCAACACGCTTACGTAGAGTGCGAACTGAAGAAAATATCGCAGCTGTATCGGCCAGTGTTAATGATGACCACCAATTTTCGATTCGTCGCCGTTCGCACCAATTGGGTCTCTGTTACTCAAAAACGTGGAAATGCCAAAATTGGACTAAGCGGATGGACCACCTAAGACGCAGCCGCGGTCAACATTTAAATGAAATTATCTTCAAAAAGTAAATGTCATGGACCAATCTAACGTTTCAAATAAAGAACCGATGAGATTTTGCAAATTTTATGCGTTTTTTAAAAAAAAAATGTTATCAAGCTCTTAAAAAATCACCCTTTATATAAATAGGCCTGTTCGATTGGGCTAACTAGCTTATAATTAAGCGACTTGGTCTGGATACAGCATTTTTCTTAGATGGGTCAGAGAGAAAAATAATTTTTGATAAACCGTAAAACCAGTTGAAAAAACTGGGGACGGTGAAGGAAGAAAAACCGGTGGGCCGGGTTTTAAATTTAAATAAATTTAAATAGAATACCGAAAATTCCTGGATTTTGCGGTTCGGGATTTATTATCATCTAATCAGAATTAACACCACTGTTCGAACTTATTTGGTTTTAGGTTAGAAAATAAATGTCGAGTTTTATTGGCACTCCAAGTCCATTTTTATTGTTTATGTATAATTAAGTTAGATTTAAATCTCTGCAACATATGTAAATAATGGCATTATGCCCAGTTCTTATTTGTATAAAACTGGAGATTAGTCGTATGTGACCGCTGGTACTAATATGAACCCTGATTTAAGTCAAAGACATACATTCGTTGCGAAAGTTCTGACGAGACGGGGTAGCGCCCATCGAAACGGCGCAGTCAACTTTTAGCTGCAACAATAAAGGTCTCACTTTGCCTTTTTGCTAATTTTGGGTTCTGCTGAAAACTTCAGCGCAACCTTTGGTCTTGAACCAAAATAAATGACAAACACTGGAGATAAAACTTATTTTCCATCGAAAAATGTTTGTTTTGTTTTTGCCTTAATCTATTTTCAAGTTGTACAATATGGCTGTTTTTTCTTGAATACTGAAAAAACTAGGCAGCGATAACTAAAGTCTAAATAAAATGTTAAAATTTCACCTGAAATAAAAAATTCTTTTTTAGAATTGTCGCCAAAAACCAATATAAATGTGTGTGAAAACAAATTTTGAAAAAATAATTTTGTGTAAAAAAGTGTAAGTCAAAATTATGGTTAATGAATAAATATATTTTAGAAAATTTGTTTTGATACATATATTTATATTGTAGTTGGCGACAATGTGGAAAAATAATTTCTTATTCTTATCCCTGCTTTTTTACGGATTTCGGATTTTGTATCAATAAAATTCCAAAATCTGAAAAAGTGGATCTTTGGTGTATATTTCCAAGTTGTGCAGTTAGTGTAAACAGTGCAATATATAAAAAAAATATTGTAACTTTAACACCAAAAATTCTTTTTGAACGGATTTCGGATTTTGTATCAAATTTCCAAAAGCTGAAAAATCTTGAGTGCATATACGAACGCAGCGTTAGGTGGAATCCACATAATCCCTCGTTCTCTGAAGAATTTCTTCTAGCAACTCATGGTAACTCTATTTTTTCCTTCTGGCAATACTGTTTTCTTATGTCAGCTGTATGTTTTGAATTTCACTTTTTGTTGTTGTTTTCATATTAATTTAATTAGATAAACACAGTGGCCCGTCGGTTTGTTTATGTGGTTTGTAATAAAATAAAGCAGTTTTCATAAATTAAAACATTGTGGTTGCTATTGGAAGAAGTTTGTTATTGTTTCGCCACACTTGGAAGTGTTTAGTTGATCGACGGCAGTTGTTTGAAATGGGCGAGGTTGCAGTGGATCTGGACAAGTGCTTTGAAGTGGTGACGGAATTGGTGAACAAAGCTGGAGCAGTGAGTGGAATATAAATAAACTTATCTGAATGATATTTATGTAAATCATTGATTGATTTATTCGTGTGTAGATAATTGCACGTCGTAATGAAACACGCCAAGAGTTTGTGTGCAAACAGGGCGATATTGATTTGGTCACCGAAACGGACAAGGAGGTGGAAGAGTTGTTGATGAATGGCATTAGGGAGCAGTTTCCGGATCACAAGTAAGAACATAGAGAAATTATCGTATGTGTAGTCTGCATTCTGTTTTCTATTAATTTTTTATAATATTGACCAGTGAATAAGGGTATATGAAGATACGAGAGAGGGCTAAGATGTAGTATGTATATGTTTGAAGAGTTTACTACCAATAGACGTTATCGTATGAATGCACTTGATATCGACAGAAACTTATTCTATGTAAACAATGAAAAACTATATGAATGAGATAGTTGAGTTAGATCGGGTGAATCTTATTATACATACATAAAGTTTCAGACTGACAGCATCAAACTTTGACCTTGACAAACATTTGGATTTAGAAAAACAATAAGAGGAACACGTACATGTTACTTTTCTTTAGTAGTATCCAGGGTGGGGGCAAAGTAATAACTTTGGTTCAAAGTTTTTCAATAAAAAAATATAGCAAAAGGATGTTGGGTGAATACTTTTTCCCCACCTTGCATTAATATCCTAAAACTATTTGTAAATATTTTTATTTATTCGAAAAGTTCGGGTTTTATTGTATGTTTCGGTTTGGATGTTATTTGTGGTTATTTCCTAGCGCAAAATCGCCACGAATTATCGTCTTGCATAGTGTTATTACGATAACAATTATTAATTAATTAAACTATGCTGAACTCCATGAAAAACTCAAAATAGAGAAATTTCTAGATATGTAAGTGATTATTCCTGAAAACCATAGAGTTGTGCGGCGAAGGTCAGACATCGAAAGAATGTTGTAATTGTGGAGATATCCTCATTCTAAATTTGCTCATGTATATTACGAAAACCTCTATAAATTTTTCGAATCCTAAAGAAGATAATTCAGATATACCAGTATGTCTATGATATTTAAAGAAATATATTTAAATTAAAGGTAAATTCAGACAGACGCGACACGACAATCTCAATTTGTTTTGACAATAGTTCTGTTTCGTACGATTTTATTTGAATATTCGAAAGAAATTCTATCAAATTTTTAGCTAAAAACCGAAATCCTATCTTCATTCCAGGTTCATAGGCGAAGAAGAGAGCAGCGCCGAGGGAGCTCCCAAAAAACTCACCGATGCACCCACCTGGATCATCGATCCCGTCGATGGAACCATGAATTTCGTCCATGCCTTTCCCCACTCGTGTATATCGGTGGGTTTGGTAGTCAATAAAGTTACCGAACTGGGCATTGTTTACAATCCTATGCTGCAGCAACGTTTCACTGCCCGTCGCGGTCAGGGAGCCTTTTACAACAACAAACCCATTAAGGTTAGCGGCCAAAAGGAACTGGCAAAATCTCTGATAACCAGTGAATTTGGAACGACCCGAGATCCAGAGAAGTTGAAAGTGGTAAAGGAGAACTTTGAAAAAATGGCTGCTCAAGCTCATGGGTAAGCTGAGTGAAGTTAACTTATAAGAGCAACAACTGATCGCCTTCTTTATATTGTCATTAGCCTACGTGTCCTGGGCTCTGCTGCCCTCAATATGTCCATGGTTGCCCTGGGGGCCGCTGATGCCAATTATGAGTTCGGTATACATGCCTGGGATGTGTGTGCTGGAGATTTGATTGTGCGCGAAGCGGGAGGCGTTGTTATTGATCCTGCTGGTGGTGATTTTGATATGATGTCCCGTCGTGTTTTGGCCGCTTCGTCGACAGAGCTGGCCCAGGAGATAGCCAAGACTTTGACACAGTTCTACCCACAACCAAGGGATGATTAATTGCAAGGAGATGGGAGGAAATATGATAACAAACTGCAACTATTTACCAGTGAATTGAAACCAAATACTTAAACTATATAATCTCAGATATGCTTTACATAAATATGTAACTATATGGAATTTGTTATTTTATTTTATAACATGTTATGTAAATGTTTCTAAATGTCTAACATCATTCCACGCGAGAGATATACTTAATAAAATGCCAAGTGTGCTAACAGACTAAAAACTAATTGCCTCAATTTCTAATCAAGGAACAACTGAGCTTTTTTAATTCTCTACCAAATTGATATAGTATCCCACTAAATTGATGTTTTCCAAAATGATTCCATCCCTTATAGAAAAACAAACAAAATATATATTTTTCATTTATTACCTTTTTATTATTTTAGTTCACAGAGTATTTTTCTTGTCTATTTAGTTTATTATTGTTAATTTTCAATGTTCAAGTTAAAAATGCCCGTTATTTCAAATTTGATTAGATTGTTGTAGTTCTTTGTGAAACGTTGTTTACATATTCATATGTTCATGCTTTATTTAAGAAGTTTCTTTTTATATATCTGTAATTATGTATTTAAATTCAGTTGTATTGTCCTTTGCTATTTTTATTTTTAAGCAAAAGAACACTTTTTTTGTTACAGACATGGAGAGATTTTTAATATCTGGTTTAACAGCAGCTTATTTCAGAATAGGAAAATTTGGTTTATTACTGTTTGGATTTGGTTTCATCATGTTTTACATTAATTTTTACTCTTCTAAGTTTAAAGTTATGTGTATGTATCTACGTATGTATGTATATTAAAAAAGTTTACTGTTGCTTCTTTAATTTATTAATTTGTAATATAACATACCTTAGTGGAAAAATCAATTTGTTTTTAATTTTAGATTATTGTATTTTTATACGAATTGGTTTAGTAAACTACAAACTATCTCAGCTACTAATTTTGAGGAGAAGAAAATGATAACAATTTGACACGTACTGCATTTATTAAATGTAAATTAAAAATTTGTCTCAATATTTTGGTTTCTGTTTGGAGATGCAGTAAATAAGGCAAAACTTCGATGGCAATAAAAAAATAATAATGTAAAACGCTTTGGGTTTTAAAAAGACACAAGAATTCGTTCATCAAGCTTTAAAAACAATGCTGCTATAATTGAAAATATTTGAGAACAATTTTATGTTTTTGATACATGTGAAGGAAAACAGTAGATATTTATAATCAAAAGTAATATCTGAAGAGTCAAATTATTGATACCTGAATCCCCATCAAAAAAGTCCTATCCAGAATTCTCATAGAAGTGGTAAGGAGGTCATGCCATAGAAGCGCAAGCGGCAGCTGAAACAAAACACATTCACCCCTATGGCGAATAAAATTTCCCTGTGAATCGTTATTTTTGGCAATTTTTCTAGTTTTTTCTGCCGTCTTTCGTTGAATTGATATCCTTATTTTCCAATGCAAATAAGTGAAAACTATTCAAGCGCTATATTCATATTACCATCTTAGGCCTCCATGGGAATAGAAAATTCCACGTGAATAAGTTCCCCTTTTATTCGCGATATGGGTGATTCTACAGAATATAAAAAATTCTACAACTGTTTCCGGTCATGATTTGTATAACCCATAAACCCTTAAATATCTATGGCAGTTAGGACTCAATCCTATATCTCAAATAATTTGTAATTTCAGGAACTAAGACATCAATGTCAAACAGGGACATGACATTTCCTACCGATCGACAACTTGAATGGTAAAAAACAAGTTTCACTCCCGCCCCCGCAATAACGCACAGTCCGAACCATGGCTTCTAAGCTGGGCTAAGAGTGGAATATGAACAGTCGACATATTTAAAAAAAAATATTAGTATCACATGAAATCATGTAACATTTAAAATTAAATTTTAATTAGTTTATCATAAAAAATAATGGTTTGGCAATTTAGAATTTTTTTCCATCTTTAGATGAAATAACCAGTATTTATTGCTTTTATAAAAATTATTGTTGAAGAGATTATTGGAGATTAGAGTACGGTAAAAAATAGTAGTAAAAAATACAAGATGGGTAGTTTTGCAACATTTTCATTTTCGCGGGAAATATGGCAAACATTTTCATGTATTACTTTTTTGTTTTGTAATTTTCTGGCGATTGATTTTACAGTCAATATTTATCCTATTTCAGAGCAGTGGGACCACTTTATATGAAGGGAAGCTGACAAATTCTGAAATGTTAGCCTTTCTCTGGTGTGGAAAGTCAAGAAAAAATATTCTGAAACTTTTATCTCTCTTATAATGAGATATTTTTGTAGATTTTTTAACGTTCATTTATTTTATGAAAAACTTCTTGTTAAAATAATTTTCTGTTAACAAAAATACTTTACCTCTGGTATGTAGATAGTCTAATTGCCACATTAAAGTTTATCATCGGAATAAGATAGTCAGAAGAGACATTACCATTTATAATTTTAAATACCATCACAGTGTTCAACATAACTCGCTGCTTTCCAGGAAGGTAAGTCACTCAACTTCAATCTACTAGTATAAGGAAGAAGAACAAAATCACTATTCACCCATAACGCGAATAAAATTTCCCTTGAAATTGCAGTATGGATTTCAACTAGTTTTTCACGATCATTCTTCCTTCGAACTGATCACCTTATTTCTGTTCCAATTCAAATAGGTGAATCTATTCAAGAATTCTATTCATTTTACCATTTTTTGACAGTCGGAATTTTGGCAGAGCGTTCGTCCTTGATACACAAAACTTACTTGTGCCAATTTTTGTTAAGATCGCACTGTAATTGCAGTCTGTAATTTGATTACAACAATAGATGGACAGACGGACATTGTTAAATCGACTCAGAAAGTGATTCTAAGCCGATCTGTATAATAAACGATGGGTCTAACTCGTTTAGTTCTGGGTGTTACAAATGCACAAAGACATAATATTCTCGTGGAGTATATAAATCTTTGCATTTGTAAAGATAAATCTGCGTATAATCATGTCGAATTGAAAACTATATATATAGATATCTCTCAAAAGTTAAAGTGAGCAACATACTTTAACTCTTTATGTGCGACACAAGACAAATTATCTGGATAAATGGGAAACTGGGTTAGTGGGAATAATCGGCCTGTCACTTGAGTTCCCACTTATCCAGGTTCAACTGTATTAGCATTTCCTTAGGATAAGTTCCACACAATTAATGTCACACCAGCATTCAAAACTATCCAAATCCTTCTGCAAAGAATGAGATAGTTCTGGCCAATTATAAAAACAAAATTAAAAATAGCATCGGCTCTAGATGTCTACCTTGGGGAACCCTTGATGGAATCAAAGTTGGTCTAGAATAAGAATTACCGATTTTGACAATCGAAAGATACGAAGTTACCCACTTCGAGAAGTTAGAGCTAAAATCAATAAGATATTTAATTTAAATAACAAAAGTTGATGGCTGACCATATCAAATACCTTACTAAAATCTGTATAGATGGCATTAGTCTGATTACCCAGAACAAACTCATCAATAACGTTCATACCTCTCTGAATAAAATTTGTTATGGTAGAAAAACCCTTACAAAATCCATGTTGCCAGGGACTCGATATAGAAAAAACGCTCAAATAGGCATCTATATGAATTTGTATTGTCTTTGTTTGTATTACGTGCATTGCTAAAAATCACATCTAAATCAGTTTACATTTAAATAAAATAAAAAAACTAAAAATTATCCAGACACCGAAAGATTCTTTTGGTACCCGAAATGATCGTTTTTGGCGTCATTTCGTTTCAATGTGGAGCATGGATATACGGAAAAATGTCAAATGCCAAAAGTTATGCTCAAAAATGTTCTTTTATAAAAAATCTTACCCCATTTTCACCTTGTCTGCTTAGGGATAAAAAATAGTTATAGAAGTCAAAATCCATATAAACTGAGAAGTACAGCTACTGGTTAGATCTAATTTTTGGTTTACACGTTTTGTGAAAATGGGGATAAGTTTTATAAAATAATCTTTCAACGACTCTCCTCTCGGGATCAACGATGTATAGAAACATATTTACCCAAATATAAAATACTTACATGTAAATGGTTTGCACCCTGGTGTAGATTGCCAGATTTTTGTCAATTTTTACACAAACAAAAAGCTAATTGGAGACTATTTTTTGAAAATCCAATAGACTAATGGACGAACTACTAAAAAATATTACAAAATATACAAAATCAAAAAAGCCATTTCAAAAAGCACATTAATCATTTATTATTAATGTTCTACGAAAAAAATTGTCCGAAAATTTCAGTGGGTTTACCGAAGACAACAATTTTGTAAATAAAGCCCTTCACGCTTAAATTGCAAATTACACGCTAACTTATACAACAAACAAAAAATACAAATTGAATATTTTTGTGAAATTTTGATTTTCGCGGGAGATATGGCTAAAATGATTTTATATGTATGACGTTGTCGAAGAATTTTGAATTAAAAAAATGGTTAAAAATTAAAATAAAGCACTTAAAGAATTTCGTTATGGCAAAAACTAAAAAAAAAATAAAAAACAACAACAAAAATGAACAATTGTAAGGAAAAATGCATTATTTGGCGTCCTAGAAGTGGCCCCTGGATTGTTCAATTTTAGAACAGGTCATACTATTTTTCCACCACCAACATTTTTCGCTCACCTGGCCCTCGATATGTAGACATAAAGGGGTCTTCTCTGTAAATGTATTTACATATGTTTGTATGTGTATTTAGCTCTTATTTGCAATCAAAAACAGTTTTTGAAAACTCCAAAAACCCGGACAATTTATCGAAAGAATTTATTTTTTAAAATAACACAGTAAGATGTTTACGTATGTATAACATAATAATTCTGAAATGAAGCAAAATGTGATCTACCTTTGAATTTCAAGAAGCTACAGTCGTGTCAATTTTTAAATTTTTGAAAAATCCCGATTAATAAATTAAACTGTTATACCAAATTCCACATTCCAAATCCATATTTTGAATAAATAAAAATGATAGTTTGGTTTTTATTTCAATACACTTAAAGTTTTTATTTTTCGTTTTTTTAATGAAAGTGTTGAGTAAAAATGTGTCGATGATGTATGCGGGTGGGTGAGTGAGTGTGTATGTTTGTGTCGGGGGAAGATGAGGGTGTTTCTTTGTTCAAAATTTACATAATTCATATTTGCAATAAACTTATTTCCAAATAAAAATAATAATAATGATAAAATTAATAATAAGTAAGTAGTAAGTAGAAAATATAGTTAGTTGACATATACAAAGAGAACAAAATTAAGATGTTCTTGAATTGAAAAAATATCGAAGTCTTTAGGTTTAAACGGAAATACGTATATATAAAAAATAAAAATAAAAATACAATATAGGTAATTATTAGTTATTATTTTCGCTAAGTTTGAATTGAATTCAAAATTTGAACTTAACCTTCTTTCAAGAGATTTTATTATAATGATTTTTTTGTGGTTAATTTTTAATTTTAAATTTAAGTTTTTCTTCCTCATTCAAATATACATAATAATGTTAGCACCAATTAATTCAATGAATGCAAAACTATTGATTGTACAACATGTTTTCTTTTAATTGTATTTTTTTTTTCAAGTTTTAAACTTTTTAATTATTTTTATTTCGTTTCGTTTTTTGTTTTCTTTTATTAAAAAAGGATTACACATTAAATCAGTTTAATTTAATTTTAGATATTGATAGTTCTTTTTTAAATTAAGTTGTTTTTTCTTCTCTTTTTTTATTAACAATTTATTTTTTTTTTTCTAAACTTAGATAACTTAGATTGCAGCATGTTCACTCCCTTCTTTGTCGCCTGTTTCTTGTGTTTTTTTGTTTGTTTGTTTGTATGTCTATACTTTAGACATACATCATCTCTATGTGTGTACGAGTATGTATGCATATATAAAATATCTAACAACTGATTATAGTATATCTAAGATCGATCTTTTCCTCTTTTGTTAATATAACTTATTGGATAAAACTGTATGTACGAGTATGTATGCAGTATGTAGTATGTATGTATGTTTGCATGGAAGGCCGTATGTAAATGATCGAGAAAGCCTTTTGGATGGAAGCTGAGTTTAGGCAAAGAAAAAACAAAAGCAAACGCAAATTATTCATAATAATATTGAAATGAAGAAAATTATTGTTTTTTATGATACAGAATTTGTCACCAAAAGTAGGCCAGGAAATTATGATGTAAGTCTGCGATATAGCCAGATATTTAAAATAAACGAGATTAAACCCAAGAATAAACATTTCATTGATTTTTATTCAGAAATGGCCAATTTTTGGCATGATGGATAGGATAGGCGTTATTGTACTAAGAGAAAAAAATTAAATTTGTTTAAACTGTTTTTTTTTTATTTAAGGAAAAAGTTCTTTGCTCTTGCCGATATTTAGGTAAATTGTTACTATGAAAACTGCAGCCTAGTAATGTGAAATGTCTTCGATTAAATCGATGTCGGCCAAATTCAGTCAAACCCATTACTGGTCAAAATTACAAACTTTCATTGAGACCGAACAACTATTGCGGCCTGTACTTTAATTACATTATTTTATAACCAATTTTTTATAACAAAAAGAAAGTCTGCTGAAGAAGAGAACATCAAACAGCTGTTATAGTTCTTGAAACTTTAAGCTTATGTACATTAGAGTGGCTTCTTTTGTGAGGAAGGAAAAAATGTTGTTGATGTTCCCGACTAAAATGAAAGATTGGTTTGTTTTATGTGTTCTCCCAAAATATTTCGCGTTTATCACTGTCCATTCGTGAGCTGGACGCGTTCAAAATAACCTCAATAAATCAGGTTTTTGTTATTTTGTTATGACCAATGTTGTTTTCTTATTAACTTCAATTTTGTACGGGCTAATTTGGTCAACTTTTTATTGAAATGAAACTAATTTATTTCATTTTTTACCCAACGTTTCTCTGGCTTGTTTCCAGCTTCTTCAGGGGTCTGTTTATTTGAAAATCAATTAGTTTTCATTACAGTTGTCATTATTACTTATTATTATAAAAAACTGGACATCACTCACAATTAAGTATAATTAAAATAAATAATAATAACTAAATGTAAAAATCACAGTAGAGCTTAATACTAATATCGCAATAAGTTGAAACGTTAAGTTCTGTGATATTAGTATTAAGCTCTACTGTGATTTTTACATTTAGTTATTATTATTTATTTTAATTATACTTAATTGTGAGTGATGTCCAGTTTTTTATAATAATAAGTAATAATGACAACTGTAATGAAAACTAATTGATTTTCAAATAAACAGACCCCTGAAGAAGCTGGAAACAAGCCAGAGAAACGTTGGGTAAAAAATGAAATAAATTAGTTTCATTTCAATAAAAAGTTGACCAAATTAGCCCGTACAAAATTGAAGTTAAATCAGGTTTTTCTTGAATAAAATTCACGATGATAATTGTATTGAGGAAAAAGCCGCTAGAAATTAAAATCCAACCCGAGCCTTATCAAACCATATTAAAAACTTGCAATATAACCCAGTATAAAGTACAGATTTATACTGTTTTAGTGCAATTTTTGATGCATTTTTTATAAAACTCGCAATAACTTCCACATTTTTGGTTCGATTTATGTTTTTAGGGGCTCGCTGGAGAGGTATTGATAACCAATTGCAATTTTTAGATTTTCTAACCCATTAAGGGCCGCAATTTTTTTCTTACTGTTAATACACAGTGGGATAAATGTGATGTAAAAACTGAAATATGGGGTTATTTGCATCGTAAACACATTCTAGTCTTATATAAAGCTTATTTTTGGAAAGAAATTCAACCATTTCAAATTTTCGCCCTTAAAAAATAAAACAAGAATAATCTACATAAACTTTATAAAGAACAAAATTTAAATGGTTGTTAATATTAAAGTAACATAGATAGACCCATGGAATTAAGGTATATTTAACAGATGTTCTTCTCTTTCATTTGATACCCATATCGTCATTGTATGAAACGCAAAAGTACGAAACTAAATTAGTGAAACATTTACATCCTTTGGAAATTAAAAGTCCTGTAAAAAAGACAAACGACCACGAAATAAAAAACTGAGTATGAGTTTTCCTATTAATGACCTATAGCTTCACTTCTATATAATCTCGTTCTTGGAAGGGAAATCATGTCGCACGGTTTTATTGTAACATCTTATGTGAAGTTTTCCTCCCAATTTATCCATTGAAAGACCAAAATTTCAGATGTTAATTTTCTAAAATTAGCTTTTTGTAAGACTAGAATGTGTTTACGATGCATAACCCCATATTTCAGTTTTTACATCACATTTAACCCACTGAGAACCAACAGTAAGAAAAAAAATTTCGACCCTTAATGGGTTGGAAAGTTCTAAAAATTGGAATTGGTGATCAATACCTCTTCAACGATCCAACAAAAACACAAATCGAACTAAAAATATGGAAGTTATTGCGGTTTTTATAAAAAATGCATTCTCATCGTGAATTTTATTCAAGAAAAACCTGATTTATAGAGGTTATTTTGAACGCGTCCAGCTCACGAACGGACAATGATAAAACGAACGAAATATTTTGGGAGAACACTTAAAACAAACTAATCTTTCATTTTAGTCGGGAACATTCACTACTTTTATTTTGAAGCCACTCTAATGTACATACGAGTTTGGCCAGTTTTTAATATACATATTAACAACACAACTTAGAATAAAAGTTATTATAAGTTATCATGTTATTACCACTGAAAGATATTGCGAGTGAGCATATTGTCCCAAAGTTGTATGACACAAAGTTTTAGATAAACTCGTTTTCGTCGCCAATCTGAAAGGCTTTAAATTATGAACGCTTATTTTTTGTCTTCTTTTATATTTCAATTAACCGCAAACTCAAAGCTTCAACTTTTGCAAGATTGCAGACAAACTGTTGTTATGGCAGAAAAACTGCTGAAATGGCAAAAAGTGTCTGCCGATAGGCACCAGACAATCACTGTTAATAACAGACTCTTCTCTAAGTAATTTTTCATGATATTTCAAAAAAAAATAAAAATTTGAAAAGTTACAAAGTAGTGGGCCGTCGAGTGTGACCTTGGTTTGAAAACCCTTACTGGTGGTGTGTATGTTTCCTCCTCCTATTATCTGATACAAATCCATATATTTTTCTCATTCAGATAGACTCTGACTATCGAGCATCGTAGGATTTTATTTTCTTTTGTAAAAATGGCAGCTGTTTTAAAAACAAGATTTTTTATTAATTTTTTAAATAAAAAAAACGATAGACAATACTGTAAAGAATATGTGATAAAAGTTCGAGTCAAATCGGATCAATAGATTTGGACATTTTATCCACACTAGTTTGAAAAAAGTCGTTTGGAGAAAAACGATTTGTATCTGAATACCATTCCGCAGAATTAATTAATATGTCGAGCTTTGGAGGCAGCGGAGCTGAAGCCTCTCTTTGTTCAAATTTGATAGATACCCTCTTTTTCCTTTTTACCCATATAAAGTACGAATGTCTTTGCGGTGTGTATTAATGCTGCAAGAGGAATGTACATACCAAATATCAAGTAAATGCAAATACTAAATATGTCCTTGATAGGGACATTTTTTTCCTCTGGACCGATTTCGACCACTTGTAATCCCAACCGATCTACAACTATTAGACGTATTCTTGGAAAGCCTTTGGATGATAGCGTGCTATCAATAGACCGACGGACATGGCTACATCGTTTTAGAAATGTAAAGGGTGATTTTTTAGCTATTATCTTTTTGGCAACACTGGTTTAAACAGCTGACGCACGTTTCGTGTTTTGTTTCACTGTCAAACATCTTCAGTTTGGTCTATAATTTAACCATGCATCGTCTTACAAACGAACAATGCTTGCAAATTATTGAATTTTATTATCAAAATGCGTGCTCTGTTAAGAAAGTTTATCGCGCGCTTCTTCCATTTTATGGTCAGTTTAATCGACCCACTGAAGCGGCTATTCGGGCTATTGTGAGTAAATTTCGCACCAAATTTACATTGTTGGACATTAAACCACCAACACGCTTACGTAGAGTGCGAACTGAAGAAAATATCGTATCGGCCAGTGTTAATGATGATCATCAATTATCGATTCGTCGCCGTTCGCAGCAATTGGGCCTCTGTTACTCAAAAACGTGGAAATACAAAAATTGGAATTGCGGCGCAGTCAAGGTCAACATTTGCATGAAATAGTCTTCAAACATTAAATTATATGGACCTACTATCGATTCAAATAAAGATTTCATGCATTTTTCTGAATTTTATGTGTTTTTTTTTTTGAAAAACTTTCCTATAGCTTTTAAAAAATCACCCTTTATGATAATCGAGATAATAAATCTTATTATAACCTCATCCGATTATTATTATATATCGAATCGCCAAAAAATTGGGTCTTTATTCATAAAAAGCAAATATAAATTTTAGCTCAGTAAAGTCGGCTTTGAAAAATCGTTAAGCCCGACTGAATGGCTACAACGCAAAAAAAACCTTTACCTGCATAGTCGACATTGGACATATCATAGAATATCCCACGAAATTCCATGTTTTCTCAGATTTTCCCATAAAAATTCGTCACTATTCCCAGATCCTGTATTTTTGCTCAAGTTTAGAAACATGTTCACACTTTTTAGCAATTTTAGGCCTGTTCGATTGGGCTTACTAGCTTACAATTGAGATTCTTGATAAGTTGGCAACGTTGCTACACATTGGTTTTTCGTAAGTGGATTAACAGGAAAAAGCTGGCAACACAGCTAAGAGAGTAGTAAGCTACTTTCTTGTTAAGCGAGTAAATTCCATACAAAAAATAAGCTGGTAAGCCCAATCGAACAGGCCTTTTGTCTCATTTCCTACTCATATCGATCTTTCATTTTACGTCACGTTCTTATCGAAACACTCTATTTATAACGTTTCAGTGTTGATGGCATTTTTATTTGTTTTCATTCCAAATTAACCGCATTTTCAACACCGTCCGTTAATAACATCCATCCGCTTCCCAGCAGAATCAATGTAAGCACATGTCATTACGTTTTACATTAACAGGTAATGTTATGGCATTACCCTCACAATTACTCCCAACTAATAAATAATGACTTACAAATAACGACTTATATAAGTAGATATTGGTAATGCTACTTTTTAATCTTCAAAGTGGAAATTCATACACGGCCTTTAAAATGATCCAAAAGTTAAGGAGACTACATTGGAATTGTGAGTCAAGCTCCAGAAATGTAACTTATGTACAGGGTGGCTGATGAATTCTGCCACCATGCTACTTAATACTGCTGTTAAATGAGTTTTTCTTTGCAGAACTGCTACGAAAGTGAAGCCCTTTCAACACTGTGTGTTTTCAACGGGATGATGCGTCTTGTCACATAGCCAGGTACTGCTATGAGAGAATTGCTGCGAAAGTTCCCCAATAAGCTGATTTCTAGAAACTCGACATTTCGTTTGCCCCCAAAATCTCCCGAACTCACTGCACCTACTTTTTTTCTTGTGGGGTTATTTCAACAGAAAGTTTATAAAATAAATCCAAAAAATTGGAGATTTAAAGCAATGCATTCGAACAGCAATTGAGACAATTCTTACTGAAACTCTACAGGAAGTAATGAATAATGAATTTTGCACATGTGTCACCGACTATGGATTTCATTTAAATTCTATTATTTTTAAAACGCGTTAAAAAGGTTTAATAAACATTTGTCAAATGATCAAAGAAAAAATAATTTATATGAATTAAACAAAGAATTATTTGAGTTTCTTAATGTAGGGTCATTCATCAGCCACCCTGTATTTTTATTATTTTTGAGATTTTGTGTAATAGTGGGCGTCATTGGTTATTCTTTCGATTCTTGGTAGGACTGCGAGTAAGTCCTTTCGCCCAATGATATCGCCATGTAAAAGTATTTCGAAAGAAAAACGAAAAAAAAGATTTTGGTTTGACTAACACCAATGCTACTTGGTATCCGAAATTTATCGCTTTTTAGTTTGTAACTTAGAGCACCTTGAAATGAGCAACGATTTTGCGGCTATGTTAAAAATTGTAGCATCCGGTGATGTGAAAACCAATTTGGTGGGTATTTTTTTCTAGACAAAATGCTGCTGGAAACGGTTGAAGGTGAGTAAATTAAAATTCTCTTAAAATACAGTTACAACAATATCAATACGGAAGGATCTTATTTCTTTTACAGGAAGTATGTGTATAATGCTCAGTTGACTGTGAGACCTACGTCTGTTGAGAGTGAACGGATTCTTCTCTATCAAATCAATTTGTAGCTAAAATTTACATTGAGTCTTTTGATGCTTAAACCCCATGTTCACCATGTTAGAGCGAGCTAACCAACAGTTACAACTGTCAGTTTGTGTTGGAGTATCACATCTATTTGTGAAAATGGCGTTTAGTGTATTACAATGTTATTTTAAATCAAAACCCGAATAAAAACTTTTTAAACTGAAGTCTGAATAATTTACTTTTTTTCAAACCCATTCAATGCGTTGGACCTTTGATGTTTAAATTGGCTTCAAAAAAGGTTGTAAATTTTTTCGTCTACAATGAAAGTTTGTTTTGTGTGTGAATGGTATTGAAAAAACAGAGAGACACTAAAATCGGACCTGAGTATTATCAAACCATATCAAAAAAATACCCAGCCCATAAAATAAAAAAAAAAATAGATTTCTAAGAATTTTTTTCAAATCTGAAATAACTTCCAAATTTTTAGTCCAATTTGTGTTTTAAGGGTATCGTGGTTATTAGAACTTTTTAACCCATTATACTAATTTCAATTATTGACCGTAAAAATGTTAAATTTTAAGTAAAAACTAAAAGATTTATAGAAAATGCATCCTAAAATAATAATAAAACAAGTAAGGAAAGGCTAAAGTCGGGCGGGGCCGACTATATGATACACTCCACTTTCCAACCGAATACAGTCCAACTCGGTAAAAAAGTGAAAACGGGAAGAATTTTTGTATGTTTCCTAATCATAGGCTAATATGACCTGGTTCGATTAGTCAAATCGATAAGAATATTTCTATCGGGGCTACATCCAAACATGGAAAAATATGAATAACTTTCACAATAAGTTCTTCCAGTTCAAATATAAGGTGTTATGCTCACTTTGAAGAAATTCAGTGAAAATTCGTGGTTTCTGGGGCGGAAAAAGCTAAATCGGGAACGAAATTTGTATGGGAGCTATATATATATCTGAACCGATCTAACACATTTTTACCACAGGTGTTTCTAGTTGAAATATAAGATGTTTTGCCAATTTTGAAGAAAAAGCTAAATCGGGAACGAAATTTGTATGGGAGCTATATATAAATCTGAACCTATGTAACACATTTTTACCACAGGTGTTTCTAGTTGAAATATAAGATGTTTTGCCAATTTTGAAGAAAATCTCTTGCAATATATGGTATCTAGAGCGAAAGGAGTCAAATCGGGAGTAAAATTCGTATGGGAGCTATATGTAAATCTGAACCGATCTGACCCATTTTCACTATGGGTGTTTCTAGGACAAATATAATATATTTCGCCTAATTTGATGAGGATCTGTTAAAATATGTGGTTTCTAGAGCGGAAAAAGTCAAATCGGGAGCGAAATTTGTATGGGAGCTATATATAAATCTGAACCGATCTGACCCATTTTTACCACAAGTGTTTCTAGTTGAAATATAAGATGGTTTGCCAATTTTGAAGAAAATCTGTTGTTATACGTGGTTTCTAGAGCGGAAAAAGTCAAATCGGGAGCGAAATTTGTATGGGAGCTATATATAAATCTGAACCGATCTGACCCATTTTTACCACATTTTTACCAATTTTGAAGAAAATCTGTTGTTATATGTGGTATCTAGAGTGAAAAGAGTCAAATCGGGAGTGAAATTCGTATGGGGGCTATATCTAAATCTGAACCGATTTTCTTCAAATTAAATAGCGTTCGTTCTTATCCCGAAAAACTTCGTTGTGAAAAGTTTCATTTAGTTCTGCCTACAATTGCGACCTGTATTGTGATTACGGACATTGCTAAATCGATTCAAAAAGTGATTCTAAGTCGATCGGTATAATTAACAATGGGTCTATCTCTCTTCCTTTTGGGTGTTACAAACAAATGCACAAAGTGTATAAATATTTCAGACAAAACCGAAACTATTGTGATAGACAAAAATTAATTATAACTCAATTTTGACATAACACCTTCAATTTATTCAAATTATTTGTCCATTTTTGCATATTTTCCTCAATTTGTTTGATTTTTTTCACGTTTTTCGAAATACATACAGTTTAATCGCTAATCTGATTTCTCACAAAACAATACCGAAATTTGGGAACGTTCTGGTATCTGAAATCGTGCCCCGATCGTGACTTTTTAAACAATACCTTTGAAACGACCCATTACAAATTAAACGCTGATATTATTCAAGGTGATATCATGGCATTTATTTGGTAGAATGATGAATGGAAAATTATGGAAATCTGTACCAAAATCTTTGTTCTACCAATTAGCTTTACGTTAATGATGATGAACTATTTTATTGAAATTGGGAAAATGACAATTTCCTATTTTCTTCATTCATTAAAGCCCCATCATTAAGGCAATTGAAATCGAATTCCAGCTGAAGCACAGAACAGAACTTTGGACGTCCAAAAAAAAGGATACATTTTTAAATGAATTCGTCAATATTTCATGAATTCTTTGACATTTGACATGGACTCAAGAGCAAATAAATAAAAAGAATACATATTCAATGGTAGAAACCGATTTAAATCAAAAATCATTTGTTCTTATTCCTTCTTTTATATTCGCGACCAACTAAAGTTCCTTTCTTATAAACCCGCCGAGCATATCTTCCCCAGATTTGCTTTCAGCACTGAAAATTTAATAAACCAAAATTTCAGATTTATGCTGTAGAAGCCAAAAATTCCCAAAAAGAAGAAAAAAACTGCCAAAAATTAGATTTTTCACGAATTACCAATTTTTTTCTACTTTGTTGAAACGTAAAAAAAAACAAAAATTTAAACCCAAATTACCTAAATTTTTGAAATTGTGCAACAAAAATTTTGTCCAAGGGTCATGTATAACATTTTCTGATCTATTTTGTCTTTCTAAAATCGAAAACGATATTATTTTTTTTATTTTCACGCTTTCGTGGACACCGGGTTGAAACGTAAAAAAAACAAACAAAAATTTAAACCCAGATTACCTAAGTTTTTGAAATTGTGCAACAAAAATTTTGTCCAAGGGTCATGTATAACATTTTCTGATCTATTTTGTCTTTGTAAAATCGAAAACGATATTAAAATTTTTTTGTTTTTTTTTTTTTAATTTTTTGTTTTTTTTTTTTTTTTTATCAATTTTCTTATTCCTTCTTTTATTCGCGACCAGCTAAAGTTCCTTTCTTATAAATCCGCCGTGCATATCTTCCCTTATTTTTTTTTGGCTTTCGTAGCATGTATTTGACAGACCCACTTTTGGTTTCACTCATTCATTAAGGCCGAAATAAAAACTAAACATATTTTGATCAAAAAATTAATTACAATTAAAGATTTATTTACAATTTGTTGTTATTGTTGGTTTGCATCGCATCGCTTGTTTGTTTATGTCGCTTTTTAAAGGAATACAAAATTTCGAAATAAAAGCGAAATAAAATAAAATTGCAAATACAAAACTTAAAAAACAAGTGAAAAAGTCAAGCAGGCTTAAACATTAAAATTGGGTTTATTTAAATTAGAATTAAAATAATAATAATAAACGTATTCATTATTATGAAAGTTTAAAGAAAAAATAAAAAACATAAAAAATACGATTTTTTGTAATTTTAATAATAGTAATAATAAAAAACATTATTTTATTTTTGTTTGTTTGTTTCCATTTAAATAAGTATATTGCAATAACATAATTAAATAATAATCATAATCATAGTAATAATAATAATAATAAAAAAATAATAATTATTATTGTCTAAAACTAATATGTGATGAATCGGTTTGCGCGTTATGCGTATCAATGATGATGAAGTTTTTATTGATTTTTTGTTGTTGTTTGCTTTGTTTAGCAACATTTTAGAAATGTTTGCTTGTGTTTGTTGTTTTTTCAAACATTTTATAAATGTTGAGAAATAAAGTTGTTGTGTTTGTGGTTTTTTGTTAATGATGCGTTGTTGTGGTTGGTTTTTCTTGTTGTTGTTGTTGATTCATGAATTGCATTTTTTGCATTTTATTAAGCTAAAATACTTTATAATTCTTGTTTTAGAAGTTAGAATAATATTTTTCATCATATTGTTGTAGTTGTAGTTGTTCTTGTTATTGTTTTCTAATTACACAATGAATGATATCTTGCTTGTTTGTGTGTGTGTTAATTATTATTTTTTAAATCTTTGATTTGATTTTCTTTTCTTTTTCAAAATTTTTCTAATATAAAATGTGATGTTGTTTGTTTTTTTTTCTTCTTCAGACATTGGCTTTACTTTTATTTTCTAATTTCTTCTCGTCAAATGATCCCTTTTTCGATTTATTTTAAACTGTTATAATTTAGCATTTCAGAAAAAAAAACATATTTGATATTTAAGTAAAAATCTAAAAAATAAAGGGAGCGAAACACTTTTCCTTTTTTGAAGTTTTTTTTGTTTGTTTTCATTTAGAAGAAGAAGAAATTGCTCAAATGCTCACAGACACATGCAAGGATTTAGTTTAGAATTCTATAATAATATTTGTTGGTTTTGTTGTTGTTGTGGTTGTTGTCGCATTACTTAATAACTTTAATTATAGTAGTAGTAGTCTTATTTATGTTTGTATGTATGCATTTGTTTCTTATCAATTTGCTGTCCAGTTTATGGGAAAAAGCCCCTCCGTTGTTGTTGCTGGTGGTTGTGGTGATGTTGCCGCTTCAGTTTTCATCTTCCATAGGAATGTCAAACAATTCCGCAAACAATGGTGGCAACCGCGGCTTCGTTATCCTCAACCAATTACAGTGGGCACTGTGCTTGAGACCCAACGATCTCAGTTCGGGTATTTTAGCCTCGAGTGCCGGCATCAGCTGCAGCGCCTGTGTGGTGCCGTTGCGTGATCGCACGATTTGCACTCGCAGCGCTTCCGTTATGCGCTCTCGTGTCCGGGCGATCATTTTCGCTTCGGATATGCTGGGGCGATCGGAGGCCAGCAGTACCATGGCCGAGAAGAGACCGATCTCGGTGTCGCTGAGACCGTAAACGTTGATTGTGTTGGCGAAATTGAAGAGAGACACCACAAAATCGGTCTGCAAGAAAGAGAGAGAGAGAGAGAGAAAGAACAAAATTAATTATAAAGTGTGATTTTTTTGAGGTTAGGATTTTCATGCATTAGTATTTGACAGATCACGTGGGATTTCAGACATGGTGTCAAAGAGAAAGATGCTCAGTATGCTTTGACATTTCATCATGAATCGTCTTACAAACGAACAACGCTTGCAAATTATTGAATTTTATTATCAAAATGCGTGCTCTGTTAAGAAAGTTCATTGCGCGCTTCCATTTTATGGTCAGTTTAATCGACCCACTGAAGCGGCTATTCGGGCTATTGTGACTAAATTTCGCACCAAATTTACATTGTTGGACATTAAACCACCAACACGCTTACGTAGAGTGCGAACTGAAGAAAATATCGCAGCTGTATCGGCCAGTGTTAATGATGACCACCAATTTTCGATTCGTCGCCGTTCGCACCAATTGGGTCTCTGTTACTCAAAAACGTGGAAATGCCAAAATTGGACTAAGCGGATGGACCACCTAAGACGCAGCCGCGGTCAACATTTAAATGAAATTATCTTCAAAAAGTAAATGTCATGGACCAATCTAACGTTTCAAATAAAGAACCGATGAGATTTTGCAAATTTTATGCGTTTTTTTTTTAAAAAAAGTTATCAAGCTCTTAAAAAATCACCCTTTATATTAATTATATAGAAAGAGAGCAATAATAATCTATATATGTATATAAAAATGAATCTGTGTTGTGTTGTGCGTTTGTTTGTTCTTTATAGCAGACTAAACAACTGGACCGATCTTCTTGAAATTTTCACAGTATATTCATAGTGAACCGGTGGTGAAAATAGGCTATATAATTTTTTGATATTTTCAGTGGGCGTGGCACCTCCCACAAAAATTGGGGATTTATTCGTTTTTTTATAAATTAGCATATTCGGAGTACTGTTGCAGCTAGAGTCTTGAATTTTTGTGAAAGTCCACTAATTGTTAGTCTGCACAGTTTTGCCAAAAATGGGCGGTATTGGAAAAGTGGGCGTGGCACCTCCCACACAAAGTTAAAACCTATTATTGAATATTGTCAGTTCTATGACACCTAGAGTGCTGAAATTTTATGTAAGTGTATCTAGCATCAATGTGCGTAGTTGTGCCAAAAATGGGCGGGATTGGACAAATGGGCGTGGCACCTGCCATACGAAGTTAAAACCTATTATTGAATATTGCCAGTTCTATGACACCTAGAGTGCTGCTGAAATTTTGTGTAAGTGCATCTGTCATAAATGTTCGTAGTTGTGCCAAAAATGGGCAGTATTGGAAAAGTGTGTGTGGCGTGGCCCTTCCCATATGAAATTAAAACCGAGATGGGCGGAAAGTATCCGTGACCCTTCCCATACGAAATTAAAACCTGTTTTAGAGTATATTCGACATCGAGATTCCTATATTGTTATATAAATGGGCGGGATTTGAAAGATGGGGAATTTTTGATTTGAATTCTGTAAAATTACTCATTTTCTTTGGATATCGCCAAAAGCGACTTAAGTCAAGAAAACGCAAATTATATTAATTTTTTAGTTTTTGGGTTGTTTGATTAGTGAACAATTTTATTGTCTTTCTATGTGTTTTGAATGTAGTACATTCGAATTCCAGCTATTCGCTTAAGTGAGTTCTTCTTACGTAGGAAGTTTTGGTAATGGAAAGGAGGAGAATCACACTCAACCTAAAATCAATTTGATTTTTGACATTTCTTCCTTTATTCGCCGTGCTTCAATATTTTCCATGGAACATACCCATTTCTTTTGTATCTCAGGGAAATACCTTGATTATAAGTGGTACATATAATACTGATACTGCCTGGCGAAGCGGGCGGGGGTTCAGCTAGTATAATATAAAAACCTTGAGGATTCTCTTCAAAACATATCAAAGAAAAAAGTGCTCTTTTTTGGATATTGTTTTTTTTTTGGTGATCATAAAGCTTATACAGAGTGACGTATACTGGACTGAAGGGAACTGATTTTGGTGCGTCGTTTCCGAGCAAAGTGGGGAGCATTTTGGGGTGTTCAAAAGCGGTTACTGTATTATAAATTCCATAATTTTCTGACACAGTTAAGAAATTAAACAAATATTTCTTGACATAAAAATTAAAAAATATAAAATACTTATTTTTTATAAACTAATGCCTCCTTCTCCAGACTTAGCCCAATGTGTATACTTTCAATTGCAAAAAACAAATTCACACGAATCAAAAGTTTATAAGGAAACGTAAGACTGTATTTTCAAAATAAATATAATTTTACAAATATTTTTTTTTTAATTTGGTAGTTTGCATAGAATCCCACATATTTTTTATTAGTTTGCACTCTTACCTATAATAAATTTATAAAGACGAGAAAATTAAAAATTAAAACTGTCGGAATTATGTTTTGTTTATGAATTAAACCCCCAAAAATACGATTTTTCACAAACTACAAATTAGTTTCCTGGCTAAGACAATACAATTACACTGTCCAACAAATTAAGAATTGTTGATTGCAACAGAATAGCGACCCTATAATTCTGATAGGTTATGTTGAGTAGACCATTTTTAGTCCAGTTGGTCTGAGTTTCTTTTTACAGTGGGTCAAGGTTTTCGCTTTTGGTCGAAGGGAGCATTATACTAAGTGAACAAAATTTTGCAAGTTAAGGTCTGAGAGAATTCGTATTGTCAGAACTATATGGTGGAATTTTATGAGGATCATTTTTGTGAATGATCTAAACCCTCTAGCTCCTCTGCTTATGGGTCAATTTGGCCCTTTTTCGAGAAAATCAAAAAAAATCCTTTCAAAAAGGACATTTAAGGATTAAAATGTTCTACGAAAGAAAATACCAGAAATGTTCAATGGCTGTCACCAAAGACACTAAAGTTTTAAATAAAGCTCTTCACATTTAAATATTAAAAATAAAATTACACGCCAACTTATACCAAAAAAATTACTAAACAAAATTTGGACAGATCGATCTTTTTCAAAAATGTGGATATTTCGATATTTCGAGCACGGTAAACAAAAAATACAAATTTGAAATTTTTACAAAATTTTCAGTTTCGAGGGAAATATGACTATGCATGGCCGGCTGATTTTTTGCCATGTGTTTAAAGAACATATGTCGCTTGTGACATATGTAGTCAGTCCCGTCAGAAATCCACAATCCGGGTTTACAATTGCATTTACTTCAACTTTCTCTATCTGGGATTCTGAAACAATTCTATCACATATATTACCTATTTAGTCAGCAATCCTATACAAACGCCATCTTCAGCTTTCATATTACTGAACATTCCTAAACAGAAAATAAAAATCCCCCAAAAATTTCCCCGCCAAAATTGATAAGATAATTGATATGCACACTGTAAAAACAATCCCGATGTCCCAAATAGAAAACCAAAATTCCCAAAAAAATTGATTTGAACTGGGAATGCAAATTTATTTACAAATGACACGGTGACATTTATTACTTGGCTGCAAACTACCACTACATGATTTTAGTTTATCATTTCCTCATCATGTTGCCCTTCCCAGGACTACAAAGTTCCAAAGGATTAGGGCATCCAACCGATTAAATTTTATTCGAATAATTTTTGTTGAATATTTGTTCGAATAATGAAAAAATCATGATTTTCGAATAACGAATAATTGGAATAAATTGTCCTAAATAATCGATATTATAAGTTTTGCCTTAAAAAACTAATGAAATCGTTGTCAGCTTTGTATGATAAATTGTAAATTTGTATGACAAATATATAATAAAATAACCACTATTTTTGATTTTTGAAATGTATGCTCCACAGATATTAAAATAACTGGGGAACGATTTATCCGACTTCATTTAAAAAATAGCAAAAACCAATTCGGAATAGCAATTGCTGATAATAGCAAACAATTTTGAGGTCAAAACTGTGATAATAAAGTCAGTTCTGTTATAAATCACATGCCATATTCAAAAAAGTCAATGGATAACTTCTTATGTTATGCTCAATCAAGGTAAGGTTCTTTATTTTGACAATTAATCAAGATTTTTGTCAACTTCTTTTGAATTTCGAATTTGAAACTAGAATTTTTAATTAAAATCAGATACGTAATAAACTTTCAATATGTAGTTGAGCTACCCGTAAAATTGCGTGTCTTGTCTATGCAACTCTTATTAATTATCTTTTATTTGAGTGGACAATTGTTCGATTGATCGGTTAATCGAATAACTCTCGATGTCATTATTCGATTAATTGGAAATTTTTTTATTTTCAAATAAACGATTAATCGAATAAGATAAAAGTCCGATATCTTACAAAGGATTACATTTTTCAAGAATTATTTTAAATAAAAAGGCCAACGATACATACACTCAACAATTATTTGAAAAACTTATTCGCACCCTATGATAACGGTATTAGTGTCAAATTAAAGAGGAGAATATCTGTTAAAAATACTTCAAATATAAGGCTTCTATCTGTTTTAGTTCAGCATTTACAGCCATTTGAAGTTTACCCCTTGATTTATTTAGTTTATTCATATTTATTGTTAATATTGTTAATTTTAAACTAATATAGATAGATGCTTGCTATTTGAAGTATTTTTAGAGCATACTCAATTCTTTATTTTGGTTTTTAAACCGGTATCATAGAGTGCCAATAAGTATTTAAAATATTTTTTGTAGTCGTTTTAAAGGACAACGGGATGAGCAAATAAAAAACTAAAAAAGCAAATAAACTCCATTTCACCTATAGTTACAGACCTATATAATCTGGTTCAGGTATAATATGGACTGTCGGACAGTGTAATGAACAACTTATTTCGTTATCGCTGAAAAATATCGAAGAAACAAATCTTCGAAAAAGCTGAAATATTTTCATAAATTTAGTATTTAATTCTTCCCTTTTTATATATTCTATAGAAAAAATTCTTTAATTTTGTTTACTAGTTCATATTTTGGTGTATTTGATTTAATAACATGTCTTCTTGAAATAATAAAATATCCATCTTTTTGGAAGACGAATTCGCCCTCATACTTTTTACAATTAGATAAAGAATAATTCCGAGCGGGTGACACTATTGACTCATACTATTCAGCTCCTATTGCACCGACAGAAATTATGCTCGTCAACACACTGAGTGTAAAATTTCATCGAAATAAAAGTCAGAATAAATTTTATGTAAGACCAATTTCAGTAGTGGTTACAATTTAAATTTATTAGTTTATTTCGACAATGGCACGTATGAGTAATATTTCAATATAAACATTACGTATATGGCACCCATAAGGTGCTAAGAGGATCCTAATAAGCACAAGAATCTTTTTAAGTAAAAATGCTATAGAAGTGAAAATAGAAAAAGGAAATGCCGTAAATACAGCGAGATGGACAAGAAAATCTTCGTCTCGCTGAACTTATAGTATTTCTTACAACACTTTTTGGTTGTACTGGAATTTGTACAATTATGACGTTCGTATTATTCGTATAAATTCAATATTTTGGGACGTAGAGGCCCATAACTTTCAGAGATTGTGTAGTTCAGTCATATGCACACATAAAAAATATAAAAATGTAACTGTAATCCTAGGAGTCAAAATATAGCTACTTTATGAAAGAAAATATTTGAAGATTTTCGCTATAAAATAGTTATTTTCAAATGAAGGAGTTCTTTTTTTTTTCGTTTTTTGATGTTTCGTCATTTTGAATTTCAGGTGACGATATGTATATTTTTTTACATTTCAACTACCGATTACTTTGACTTTGAAAGGTAGAATAACATTCATTTTTATTTTCAGGTTTATGTTTGACATTTGCTATAAGCTCGAACAAAATTGGGAAATATTAACAACTTACTTCCAAAATAGTGAGTCTTGAACGCAAACTGTAAGAAATTTACGTGGAAAATTTTCGAGAAAAGATAGGCCTTCATGAAGCTCATTTTCATCTCGGTGGCTATGTCAATAAGCAGAATTACCGCATATGGGATTCAGAGAACCTACACTTGACTATTAAGAAGCCAATGCATCCACAACGAATCGCTGTTTGATGTGGAGTTTGGGCTGTTGTGAAAAATTGGAAAACAGTTGGCCTTACAAGGACTGAAAATACCTTTAAAATATTGAGGTTTTTGGAGGATATCAAAGTAATATTTTGTATGACTTTTGATTTATATTCAAAATATTAATATTCTTCTTACGTGGAGGTTTTTAGAGGTTATCACAGTACTTTTGGATGATTCCTGTTTTATATTCAAAATGTTAATATCTCTTCTTCAGTGGTGCAAAAAGTATAATTTGATCGGGTCAACGCGATGCTTTTGCCTCAAAAATTATTACTCTCATTTTCCCAATCTAATCTAATAGTCATTGCTTCAAGCTTAATAAATGTCGATACAAAATATGGACTTTGTAGGCATTTGTTTTCCTTGACAAATAATAAAATCTCAACATTGCTACTTACATCATAAATGATCTCCAAATGTTGCCGGGTCAAGTAGGTACCATCATCGAATGTTAGGGTCGAATCGGTTATCATGCGGGCCACATGCGTTAGCCATGTCTCGAAGAAGCCCATTTTTATGAGTATCAGTTGATCGTCTTGGGTAAAATCACAGAATCCAGGTAAACGTTTGGCAAATTCCACAATGCGTTGGACATTTGGGGTGACACGCGCCGCGTACTGCTGCCAAAGCCACATCTTTTGAAATTCCATACTCTCCGACACCGAAGATATTAACTGCGGAGGGAAAAAGGGCAGCATTAGAGTTAGGGTTCCGAAAAACAAATCGCTAATCAATTGAGACAAATTGAAAGCCAAAAACACACGCACACACTCGCAGAATGTGAATGATGTAAGCGGCGGCAATAAAAACATTACAAAGCTGGCTGGCTGGGCGGCCTGGCCGGGTGTTGTTGTCGTAGAGACCCCTTGGGGAGGCTTCTTTATCTTCCCCAACTTCGGCCTAACCGCCACCCAAAAACCGAAATAATTAAATCATGAGAACTGCTGTAAGAACATGATTAATTATGAACGGGCCGGGAACGGGTTCGTTCAACTTTTCAACTCCCCAAGAACAGTAACAACAACACCAGCCAATACTGATCGAAATACGGATACAAAATACTTACACCATTGGGCGGTACATTTAAGGGTCGACGCATTATATCTCTCGTCTGTTCCTCGGTATAGGCACAATTCATGCGGTGTGCCTGGGAAACACACATGATCACATCGTACACGGACAGCTCGGTGCCATTATTGCCGGGCATCATAGATGCCGTCGTCGCATCATGATGATGATTATTGTGTAGATGATGATTGTGTAGATGATGATGATGATGGAGCGCGTGATGGTGACCTTCGTGAACTGTATTCAATTGTTGCGAATTGATGTTGGCCGAGTTGCCAATGCCAACACCGACCACCATGCCGCCGCTGCCGTTGGTCGGACCACCGCCGACACCCACGAGCTGTGATGGATTTGTGTTGTTATTGTTGGTGGTGGCATTACAGCCGCCCAGTTCAGATGGCGATGATGCTATGGAACACATTTGTGGAGTTTGCGGTGTATTCGGTGTTCCCGGTGTGCTGACACGCCGTAAATCACACGAATTGACTACAACAACAGCGTTTGGATCCTCTGTGGATGATGGCTGGCCGCCATTCAGCTCACGTGAACGTTTTGGTACGCGACCATAACGCACAGCTGCAATGAAATCAAGAAAAAAGACAATAATGATTAGTTAAGGAAATAATAAAATTAAAAGTCAATAAGATTAAAAAATATTGAAAACTTAAAATCAAGGAAGAAGATGATCTTGGTGGGCGAAACTGCAAATTAAGCTTGAAGAAGATAAAGACCAACAAAGGGTATTTAGGAATAGAAAACTGAACCCTATGGAATTACAATGGGATGAGATTGGTGGTAGAATATCACATCAATTGCTCATAAATAAATACATACGATTATATTCAAATATTTCCCATAAGAAGATGCCAATGACATTTCATACAGACGCCATAAGTTTATACAAAATTTTTCCGAAAAATAGCGATTGATTCTCATTCATGTATAGGATGGGCCATGTAACATTTTAAATTCGAACTACCGATTACATTGACTTTGAAAGGTAGAATAACATTCATTTTTATTTTTATTTTCAGGTTCACGAGTTATGACCAATTTAACAGAGAAAAATAAATTTTTTTTTCAAAAAGGTAAGTTCACTCAATAGCCTGTAACTCGTGGAACACTTGACCGATTTTGATGTGCTATACCTTGTTTTAGAGGTAATTTCAATTACTTATAATATATCAATGAGTTATGTTACAGTCGCTTTATGTTTTTTTTAAATTTTTAATAGTTTTATTTCTTTTATTTTGATTTACGAAATGATTACATTAATCCATTTTTTAAATTTATTTTTTTAATTTAGTAGTCTTTTCTTAGTGACTGTGTGAGTTTGGAAGTGGTGAAATCATGGCTTCTATTTTTACGAATTCTTTTGCAATCAGCCAGAATTTCACTGGAAAGTTATTAAAATGATAATTTTTTCATTAACCCAAACTGTAAGCAATTTACGTGGAGTATTTTCGTGTTTTCAGATGAAGCTCATTTTCATCTCGGTGGCTATGTCCACATGTGACTATTGAGAAGCCATTGCATCCACAACGAGTCACTGTATGGTGTCGATTTTGGGCTGTACTGAAAAATTGGGTTGATCGGATGGTAATGCCGAGAGCCAGCCGTGGTAGTCATATGAATGATATTATTAAATGACAATGTTCAACCTTTCCAATAAAACTAGAAATTTTAATAAATAATCAATTCGTTTATTTTTATAGCCGATTCTAATTTAAAATTTTAAATGATCCAGCCTGCGACAATTTACTAACGCTTTCATATTACTCAGTTACGTTGTCTATATTATCTTTAAGCCGGGAGATAAGCAAGCTGCGATAACAAAAACTTTAATAAAAATGTAATTTTTCGTTCAAAATAAAATATTACTTTTTTAAATTGTCGCCAACTACAATATAATTATATGTATCAAAATAAATTTTCAAAAAAATATTATCTGTCGACTTTATTGATCATTTTGATATGATAATTATCCAGGCTAAGTCAAAAATTTTTAACACAAAATTATTTTTTCAAAATTTGTTTTCACACACACATTGATATTGCTTTTGGCGACAATTTTAAAAAAGAATTTTTTATTTTGATTGAAATTTTAACATTTTATTTAGATTTTTGTTATCGCAGCTCAGTTATCCAGTCTTAAAGAAAAACAGCCTTATTAATCACCTGATTTAATAAAACAAGAAGGGCCATAACTTCTACATTTATCCGTAGATTTTCTTTCACTAGACCTTATTTTCTGCTCTAAAATAAAATATTCTTTTATATAATTTGTAAAGGGATTTTTAGCGCTATTAAAACAAAAAATCCCAAAATTATGATTTTAAACAAATTTTTTGCGTCTACAAAGAGTATTACAATTTCTACATTTATAGATATAGATTTTGTTTTATAACAAAATAAAACAAAATATTTTCTTCCGACTTTTTTCTATTTTTTATGATTTTTTTCGTGCCAGTAAAAATAGATTTTTTCGGAAAAAAATGTATCCCAAATTTGTGAAGACTGTACCAGTGTTTCTATGCGAAAGTGTAATTCACAATATCTGTAGCCATCATGAGTATCTTTAATTTTAAATATAACCGGATGTTATCGGACTTATGTGAGAGTACAAATATTTAAAATACCTTCGTCGAAAATTATATTTTTTTACGGTTTGAAACAAAAAGTATCATAACTTCTATATTTATCCATAAATGTTTTACATGTAAACATTGGTTTTTGGCTATAAAAAATAAAACAAAATATTTGTTCAGACTTTTCCCCTATTTTTATGATTTTCTTCGTGTCAGCAAGAAACGATTTTTTTTCGAAAAAAAAAATATTTTTTTTTCCAAATTTTTGAGAACCCACTGTTTCAATGGGAAAGTGTAATTCGCAATATTTGTAGCCATAATGAGTACCTTTAACTTAACATATATCCGGGTGTTATCGAACTTATCTGAGAGTACAGTACCTTCGAGGAAAATTGGAATTTTAGTAAAAAATTAAAAAAACATAAACATTTTTTAATATCGTTTTCTAGTTTAGAAAGCCAAAATACATCAGAAAATGTTATACATGTTATCTAATTTGTAAAGGGATAGTAGATAGGGATGATAGTTAAACAAAAATCAAAAAAATTTATATTAACTCAATTTTGCTTATTGTCTCATATGTATATTATCTGGTTCAAGTATCAATTCTTTAAAATGTCAATTATCATAAAATGTCTTCTTTAAAAGCTTGCAAAGTTGTACAAAAGACCCAAAGAAAGTTCTTAATATCTAACCCAGAACAATGACTGTAAGCACCCAAAAAAGAATACGGAAACAATTTGTAAACTATGATTTTTCGAAAACCCATTCCCATCAAAAGGATATATGGACCACAACGCCAACGAAACTAACCCGTATATCAAGCAGACTTCCTTGTACTATTGTTGTTGTTGCAAGTGTGCCATTTTTCACAATGGACAAATGGAACAGCAGCAACCAAGCACTCATTTACAATTCTCTGTAAATATGTCTGTGTGTGTGAGTTTCAGCAGTTTTTCCGCATCTCTCATTTAGGCCAAAATGAATTGAATTCCATTCAGTTTTTAGCCGTTTAGTCTGCCGCCTCAATAACTATGTTGCTGCGGCTGACGCTGCCAACCACCACACTTTCCTACTTTACTTCTTTCTCAGTTCAGTTTGATCCGACTTGATGATGAAAAGTGGGCTATTGGATTGAAATGCAATGAATTTCACTAGATTTTTTTTTCATTTGCCGTTTTTGTGCTGTTCCTCTCATTCTGCTCTCGCCACCGATTTCATTTGGCCGACTGGGCTGTTGTAGCTTCAGATATGAAAAGAAAAAAGAAAATGCGCTATGTCGGTTGGTTGTCCGTCATGTTGGGCTGGTTGGTGGCAGAAGAAGAAGAAGAAAACAGCGACTGCTTTAGTTGCATGTAATGAGCAGTGACCAACATGTGTCCATAATACCGAATAAAACAAGCAATTCTCTGTGCTGGTTGGACTGACACCTCTTAAAACGAAAAAAAATATATAAACTAAGGGGTATTTTTTAAAAAATTATTTTAAATACTTATTCGCATCCTATGATACCGGTGTAGGTGCCAAATTAAAGAAGATACTATGAGCCAAAAATGCTTCAATTTACAAGCTTCTATCAGCATTAATTTATCATTTACAGCCATTTAAAGGTATGCCTCTTGAAAAGTAAATAGTAATAAACTAATGAGTAATTTTTCAAAAATTATTGGAAATACTTATTCGCACGCTATGATACCGGTGTAAGTGCTTAATTAAAGACTAGAATATGTACTAAAAATACTTCAAATTACAAGCTTCTATCTGTATTAGTTTAGCATTAACAATCATTTTATGTTAAATATTAATAAACTAAATAAACTGTGGAGTAAACTTGAAATAGTTGTTAATGCTGAAGTAATACAGATGGTATTTGAAGTATGTTTAGCAGATATTCTCCTCTTTAATTTAATACTAATACCGTTATCATAGGGTGCGAAAAGGTACTTAAAATAATTTTTGAAAATTGTATCCTTTGTAACTTTGTAGTTAGGATGAGGAAATGGAAAACTAAAAACTACTTCATTTTGCCTATAGTCTCATACGTATATCATCCGGTTCAAGTGTAACTAATTTTTTTAAATTGTCGTACGGTGTAATAATCAGAAAATATCTAAAAAGAGTTCCCACAGCTAAATAACTAAACCAGAACAAAGCACGATGGGGCCAAACACTAAATTGAGAGGCAAAAAGTTCAAAAAGTAATAATGTAGCCAACATTTTAAAATTGCCAAAAATGGAAAATTGGAACCAGATGGAAACTCGTTTTTTGAAAGGATTGACAATCATCAAGATAACTGCAATACATTTCTAAGATCTACCTGTAAGTGGGTGTGATAGTAGATTGATCAACTTAAAATTTTCTAGACAACTTCGGTAAGCACCATAAGCACATGTACGAAATTTAAAGGCCTATCTGTTTCCAAATGTATTTCCCTTCAAAAATTAAACTACCATCTCACTTAAGTGGGTGCTGAAAAAGACGTTAGCAAATTTAATATAGGCAAATTAAGCTGATCTATTTACACAGTAATATAAAAGCTCTCTTTCTTTCTGATTTAAAACCTTTTCTAATTGAAAAAACTGTCCATAGGAACACTTTTGCTATATCCCAACGGTTTAAATAAAGGCTTTTGAATCATTTATATTTTTAGAGTATCAAATTTACAAATACCATTTGATATGTTGGCAATGTTAACAGTGTAATATGAAAGCTCTCCGTAGATGGCGTTAGTAAAAAACTCCAATGTACGTCAATCATTTTGGGAAATATATAAAAATTCACAAAATATTTTGATGATTGTATTATTCTTGCTAATTATTAGTTTTATCATTTTAATTTAGAAAACGTAAGTCTCTGTATGAGTCACTTATATGAGAGCTATATGTAGATGACGTTAGTAGAACAAGGCAGTCGCCTATAAACGACTGCGAATTTACTTCAATCCTCATCTTCATTCCAGTTCACAATTTTACGAATAGAAGTCCAATAAAAATACTTAAAATTCATAAAAATGTTAAAAGCGATGACAATATTATTAAAATTACTCTTTCCAAATAAATACTCGAGTTACCAAAGTGGGGAAAATGTTATAAAAGCGATGACAAAATATTAAAATTATTTTTTTCCAAAAAAATATTTTTTTCCAAAATTGGGGATTATCATTAAAATGGTCGCAATGCTTTTTTTAAATTTTTATCCTTTTTGATGAATTTTATGTATTTTTATTGAACTTAAATTCCTAAAACGACTGCGAATTTACGTCATTCCCCAATCTTTTAGTCATTCCATTTACGATTTAAGGTCGAATAAAAATACTTAAAATTCATCAAAATGATTCCATTTATTACCCGAATTCCCAAAGTGGGGAAAATGTGTTTCAAAATTGGGGATTTTTTTACAAAAATGATCGCCATGTTTTAGTACCATTTTTAACTGTTTTGATGAATTTTATTGGACTTAAATTCGTAAATTAATGAGAGATGTGAACTGGAATGACCAAAACAAAAAAATAGTATTAATAAAAACTTCAATAACTTAGTCAATTACTAAGGGATTTGTAAAAACAAAGCGACGTTTTACTCTTTAGTAAATTTGTTATTTAATTAATTTTACAAGTCATGCGGTTACTAAACAAAATAATGTGCAAAAACATTGCCAAAGTTGAAAAATGGTTAAACAATTTTCAAAAAATTGGGTTTGTTGGACAAAATCTCACAGATTTTTGAAATTTAATTAAATAAGCTATATATCGATGGAAAGCTCTAGGTTTCTTCTTGTTCAATCAGATGAGAAAGTGAAAATCATTTGATAAATAAGTTAAGATTCTTGTTCTACTCGATAATACCTACTAGAAAAATAATATTAATTTCCAGATTTCGACATCTTCTTTAGAAGGTTATACGAATAGAATGTATAATATTTCGCTATGACTGTTGACCAAAGACTATATAATTTAATATAGGCAACGTAAGTCCGTCTGTTGACACAGTAATACGAAAGCTCTCCGTAGATGACGTTAGAAAATCGTCGCACTCACATAAAAATGACTGAAAATTTATTTCAGTCTCCATTTTTTGGAAAAAGTTTTCATAAACTTGCCACAAGTCTACATTAAATTGCATTGTCATTGTATTGACTATGAAAATTGATATTCTGTTGGGTGAAATCATTAACCGGATTATCACACAAACTTTACATTATTTTCTATACAGATAATTTATTTGTTCAGAACTGAAAAAGAAAAAAATCCGAAAGCTTTTGCAATTAAAACCTTCAGCCAATGCAATTCAAAGATTTCCCATTTTTTTTTTTTCAAATTACCAAATTAAAAAGTACATTAAGATTTTTGGGGGCTTTACGCGAGCATTCAATTCAATGCTTTAATAGAGAAGGCATAACTTTTTAAGCTCGTTAACAGAGTGCCAAGTGCAGATGGAAAAACAGCATGATTTCTGGCACAATTTGTCTTACTTTCAAGCTCGACAAAAGTTAGTTTTTTCTTTCTGTTTCTTTTTTCGATGTTGTCTTCAATGCAAAAGCGTGAATGTGGGGAGCTAAGTTTGAGCGAGTATTTGTATGTGCGTTTATGGACCCCATAATGAAGATGCCGGAGATGAAGTTGCTGCTGGCTTGCGGCTGATGATGATGCGACTGGTGATGGCGATGATGATGATGATGACAGTCTTGAATGCTGATGTTGATGTGAACTGTTGATTGAGTATAAATACAAATACAAGTATGGTTGGCGACGACGACGACGTCTCCTCCTCCTCCTCTTCTTCTTCTTCCTTTTTTGGTGTAATCGCGGCGTTGTTACAAATAAATTGAGAATACTGGGTCAATGTCCCAAACTGATAACAATAAGAAGAAAAAAAAGTTGAAATAATTTTCTGCCTCCCGCCTTAAAAACGAAAAAAAAACTTTGTTTAATTTAATGAGGGTGAGGGTGATATGATAAGTTTAGGATGGGGAAATGCAATAAAACTCGTAGGTTAATGAATCTTTAACTTTTATGGCCGTATGGTGTTGTGATATTTTATTATCCCAATTATTTTTAAGCAAATGATGTGTCATGTCATGGTGTGTGTGCGTATGTGTCAACCAAAGATAATGATGAGTGTAACATCACATTGAGCTTATTTCGGCATTCGGCTTTATAACAATTTGTTTACATGCCCATTTGGGTTTGTGTAATTGCCTGAAATGAAGTTGACACAGAAATATGTACGTTAATTTGGAAATGAACCAATTTACGCAATTATTCCGGCGAAATTGGATTGTAGCATTTTTCAAAGTAATAAACCGAGTCATTTGTTTATCAGCAATATTTGGTTTGAACTTGAATATTTTTCAGGATCAATAGCATTTCGCTTCTACAAATATAAGATGATGCAAGATTTTTTCAGTCAGTTAATATTACACTTGAACCAGATGCTATATGTCCGAAACTATGGTGAAATGAAGAAAGAAGAACTGGTGTTGTTAGTTTTTCATTTCCTCATCGTTTTTTCCCTTAAAAGGACTACAAATTTCCAAAGGACACAATATTTCAAAAAATATTTTAAATTCTTATTTGCCACCTATGATACAACCGTTATAAATATGAAATTAAAGAAGAGAATATGTGCTAAAAACACTTTAAGTTGCAAGCTTCCATCTGTACTAATTTAGCATTGTTATCCGTTTCAATTTGTCTCCCAGAAAAAATAAAATAAGAATAAATCAAATAAACTAAGGGGTAAACTTGAAATGGGTTTAAATGTTGAACTAATACAGATAGAAGCATGATATTTGAAGTATTTTTAACAGATACTCTCCCCTTTAATTTGACACTAATACCCTTATCATAGGGTGTGAAAAAGTATTTAAAATAATTTCTGAGTTGCAGTCGTATATCGTCTGGTTTAAGTTTAAGGATTTTTTTTAAATTGTACATATTGTGACTAGTAGCTGCCTTGGCTGTCAATTGGTTTTGTAGGTTTGGTTTCTTCGTTTTCGAAATTGTCTGCATCAGTAAGCTTTGCAGCAGGTTAAGAAGGAACTCCTTAAGTAAAAAGCTCCACCAAGCAAATGAGAATTAGTATTTTATTTTATTCGAGTAGCACCCACAATAATTACACCAAGGCAAGAAATATACAACAGTCCCCTGCACAAACAATTTATTTTGAGAATGAACATTAGGGCTTATAGATTTCTTTAATCGCTTTGGAATAGCAAAAGTGTAGTTGGAGGCATGTATATGTATTACTATTCAAAAAGAAACAAAATCTTAAAATTGTCCTTCATTGTGCGTAAAAAACACCAATGTTTCACCTAAAACAAGTACTTAACGTCATTGGAAACTGTAGTCATTTATACGAAAACGTAGGTAATATGTGTATAAGTGTAATAGGGGCTAAATACAATATAGTCATCTGGTATTTAAGTGATGTTAAAGTGAAAAGTTTAAAACAAATATTTCTTATAAGTCACTTTGTTTCTTATATATATTATATATTATATATTATATATTATATATTATATATTATATATTATATATTATATATTATATATTATATATTATATATTATATATTATATATTATATATAGCTTCAAAAAAGCTTAAATGGGGGATAGTGGAAACATTTTCAGCTACAGCAATTTGATTTGTTGTATTTCCCGCTTATTTTAATTCCAAAAGTACAAATTTTGATTATCTCTCACGTACACAATGCAAGACATCATAACTTCATGATTCTACCCATTTTGGCCGTAAAGTAAAAAACTAATTATGCAGTCAGAGGAATGTATACACCGAATTTTTGCCCCCTTAAGAGTACGACTATCTAAAATCTCTTTATTTGACGTTTCTACGCAATTATAATTACATCATTTAGTTGGTATTATTTTTATCCCTCTGTACCATTGCATCCCTTGAAAGTACTAATTTAAAAAAATTCGCCTATTTTCCGTGTCTACGCAGTCAGAGGAATGTATGCTCCGAATTTCATGACTCTAGCTGCGGTCATTTGGTTGGTACTTTTTTTATCCCCTTTATTCCATTTTGACCCCAAAAAGTACGAATTTCGAAAAATCCGTTTACTTTCCGGATCTACACAGTCAGAGGAATGTATACTCCGAATTTCATGACTCTAGATACAGTCATTTGATTGGTACTATTTTTATCCCCTTTTTTTCATTTTAACCCCAAAAAGTACGAATTTTGAAAAACCGTGTATTTTACGTGTCTATGCAATCAGAGGAATGTATACACCGAATTTTATTATTCTAGGGGCAGCCGTTTGGCTGGTACCATTTTTATCCCTTTATTCCCATTTTACCCCTTAAAAGTGCGAATTTGGAAAAAATACTTTTGTATTATGATCTACTCAATTAGAGGAATGTACACATCAAATTTCATGTTTCTAGCTGTTGCCGTTTGAAAGGTACCATTTTTATCCCTTTTTGTCCCATTTCACCCCCTACGAATAAAAATCACTTTTTGGAGCACGTTTTTGTTATAGGGGGAATGCGCACACCCAATATCAAGTAAGTACAAACAGACATATTGAAAAAAATGAAATGAAATACTCTAAAATATTAAGGAATATTATGGGAATTTTTAGTCCTTGTGGGAGAAAAATTTTTCCCATTGGGCCGATTTCGCCCACTTTCAATACCAACCGATTTACGACTATGAGATCTACGATGTCCTAGCTCGTTTCGTTTAGATGCTAACGTGCTTTCAACAGACGGACGGACGGGCATGGCTAGATCGTCTTTGAATTTTATGACGATCAAGAATATATATACTTTATAGGGTCTCAGGTCGATATTTCAAGGTGTTACAAACGGAATGACAAAGTTAGTATACCCCCATCCTGGAGGTGGAGGGTATAAAAATAAATTTGTAGGTCTCGGATACAACATTTATATTTTTTGCATATCTAAAAAATAATTTTTTAGGTCTCGAATACAACATCTTTATTTGTTGTTGCATATCTAGTATTTATACCCTACATCGCAGGGTATAATGTCTTTGTGCATTTGTTTGTAACACCCAAAAGGAGGCGATATAGACCCACCGTTTATTACACCGATCGTCATATAATCACATTCCGAATCGATTTAACCATGTCCGTCCATCTATTCTTGTAATCACGACACAGACATGTCGCAATTATTGTCCGATTGTAACGAAACTTGACAGAAAGGATTTTTGCAATTTGAGGCAAATCGGTTCAGATTTAGATATTGCTTCCATACAAGTGTTGCTCCCGATTTGAATGTTTCTGCTCTAAAGGCCACATAATTGAAGCGATTTTGATACAATTTTGCACAACGCCTTATATCTAAGTTAGTAATATCTGTGGTGAAAATGAGTCAAATCGGTTCAGATTTAGATATAGCCACTATTCAAATTTCCCTCCCAATTTGATATTTTCCGGTCTAGAAACGGTAAATTTAAACCGATTTTGATCAAATTTGGCACAACACCTCATATTTTAACTGGAAACATATGTGGTGAAAATGTGTCAAATCGGTTCAGATTTAGATATAGCTCCTATACAAATTTCGCTCTCGCGATTTGAGGTTAACCGCTGTAGAAACCACATACCTTAACCGATTTTCTTCGAATACGGCAGGACATCTTATATTTACACTAGAAACATCTGTGGTAAAAGTAGATGAGATCGGTTCAGATTTATATATAGCCCCCATAGAAATGTCGTTCACATTTTCGCCGAATTGAAATGTAGTGGAGTAGAAAGTGTAGGGTATCATATCAGGTCGGCCTCGACCGACTTTAGCCTTTCCTTACTTGTTTTTTTATTAATTTCTTTTCCTGTCGAAGAATATTGAAATTCTGACATTTCACAGGAGATATCTAGCATTTTTATTGTTGTTTATAGTTGCATGGAAAAGATTCAAAAATCGGTTAAATTAAATAATTAAATTAAATATAGCTAAACATGATTTCGATGGGATATTCTAAATGTGACGCCCTCGCATTTACGTCTGAACAAAAGCGAGTAATAATTACGTTGCAATCAAAAACAATTTACAACAAGCTCAAAACAAAAAACAAATTTCCAATGAAAATTTTAAAATAAATTGTTTTTCTCGTGCAGTCTAATTATAACTCTCTTTTGTTTGGACATTCTCGCGTATAAACGTTCACGTACGAAAAAAAAAACGGAGCATGTGAATTTCACATGACTTTGCGCCATATAAATATTATTTTTTTGGCAAACGACAATTATTTTTATTATGTAAAACAAAAGAAAGATGACCAATGAGTCAATATTATTATTTGTGGTTTTTGGAATTAATTGAAAAAAATATAAAGAAATTTCCACATACTCGTACATATACTCCCATAATTTTTAAATAAATGAATGGGCATTTTTATAGATTTAGAAAATTGTGTTTTTTAATTAATTTGAAAAAATATGATGAAATTTCTTATGCTTCTACCATAAACTCTTACAATTTTAAATAAATGAGAGAAAACAAATGAGCGTTGGCACGGCAGAAGTATTGCTGGGTAACTATACCTGCATATACACAAACTTACATATGCGACTCAATGAGATGCTTGTAAGATGGCATGTGTGCTTTATTACTTGGTGCGATTTTTTAAACGCAAATTCGGCAAGTGAGTTGTGCTTCTCGTTCGTTTGTGAGAATCATCTCCTTATAGAGGCCGGGTTTGATGTTGAAAAGTCGCTGCGAAGCCACTTGAAAAGACTTTTGACATGGTCGAAATCATGATCGTGGTAGTCTGCAGCCAAGTAATAAATGTCACCATGCCATTTGTAAATAAATTTGCATTCTATTAAATATAGATGCAAAATGGTCTTGAGCCAGGACTATATCCCAGTTCAAATCAAATATTGATTACAGACCAAAAAAATACAAACGGAGAAACTAAAATAAATGAGAGAATTTTATTAGTTTTAGAAATTTAATTTATTTAGAAAATATGAAAATATTTCGATAATTATTTTTATTTTGCGAAATTTCAAATTAGAGCATTCATTCTTATAAAGTTGCTACATCAATTAATTTGCAAAAATAGGATGTGCGGAATTCAGTTCAATTCTAAATAATAATTAAATGTTTTCTTATTCTCATTCTTTTCCGTATATATCGGGGTGAAAGACCTGCAGAAAATGTGAACAATTTCACAGACGAAATGATAAATATCAATTCTATGCGACATTTTCTGTTTTAGAATTTCAAACAATTTGTTCAAAATGTATTCGCCACGCTATGCTACTCGTAGCCTTTTCGAATCTTATTAAAATCAAATCTTAAAAATTGAAAAATGCAACAGACTCACAAATTTCCACACACACCCGCACACAGCAAGAAGTAGAATGCGGGCAGAATTGGCAAACATGCATCATTTTTCCCTTCTCGGCTATTTAGACTAAGAACCAAATTCAACGACACATTCAAAGGAGAGCAGAAAAGAAGCAAAAACACAATTCAAACGCTGACAGTTTTGAAAAAGTGAAATTTTCATGCTCGACGAGCCAATTTGGCTGAAAATGAGACATAATTCTATACCCACACAGACAGACAGACAGATCGAACGAACGACAACATTAGCCAGCAACAATGACAGCGGCAGCAGCAATATCGACAACGACAGCGAATTTTCGCAGACGACAACAACAGCACTCGTTGACAACGTCGACCATTGCGATCATGGCAAGCAGCAGACAACCGTATGCAACTTGTCCGTCCCGTCCGTCCGTCCGTCTGTCCGTCAGTCTGTCGTCAATACATCCACTTGTCATTTGTTATAAACATCAACGTCTAAGGTAGGATCCGTCCGATTCATTGGCGGGCTCATGGCGATGTCGGGCGGGGGAGAACGTACACCGGTGTCCAACATTGTTTGCATGCGACAGGGGACAGTCGGCGGCCACTGAGCTCATTCTGCGTGTGTGACGAGAGTCCAACAATGTTTGTACGTTGGTCGCTGCATTTATGTCTGTCCGTCCGTCCATCCGTCCATCCTTATATACATTGATACATTAATTTCGTATGTAATTCTTTTTGCGTTCACATCAAAAGACAAAGAGAAAGATTTGCGAAACGAAAAATGTATTTAGCTTTTCATTTGAATTTGTTTTCGCTTAATTTCCCATCGGTGCATTGACCAATAATTAATTTTTCGAAACAATTTTAATGAAGGACTTAAGACAGCCGAGAACAGCATCAGCGCAGCATCAGCAAATGATCTGATCTGATCTGAACTGAACTGAATTGAAATGGATTGCGAGCAGCGAAAGGCAATAAACATTACTTTGCCGTTAAAGAGTGATTAAAAATAAATTAATAAATATGCAAAAAAATGGAAATTTTTAATTAACAAATCATGGCTTTTCCATAAATGTTTAAATATTTGTGCATTTTACGCAGTCGTGGTACACAGAGAAAACCAAACAAACTGTGAACCAAACTGAAAAAGATTGAATTAGTGTTGTATTGAATCGAAAGGAAAAAAATAATATTTTGTCAATTATTTTTATAATTTCTAATTTTTGGCTTCTTGAAAATATGCAAATTTACAAAGTCATGAGGTTGACTCAAATTTAAATTTTTTAAAAATATTTAGAATTATTACTTTCGTAAAAATAATATATTTTAATATATAACTTAATACAGGGTGACGCAGAATGAGCTATAGGGTTTGATTATTTATAACTTTTATAATTATTATTCTTTCTTAGATTTTTTTCAGCATTTGTGAAGGAGACTTGGGGAATTAATTATGAATCATTACACGATGGAACAACGTACAAAAATAATTGAATTTTATTTTTCAAACCAATAGTCACAATTTACAATATTCACAATTTGGTAATGAGCGATGAAGCCCATTTCCTATTAAATGGTTATGTCAACAACAAAACTGCAGGATTTGGGCTACGGAAAATTCTAAGAGCAGTTCATCAACGATAATCACACCCACTTAACTGTTCTGTTTGCAACTAGAGATCACATGTAGAAAAATGGTGTGCTAAGTTTTTCTTTTGGTGACTTTTTCTCCTTTTTACAGGACATTTAATTTAAAAGGATACAGTTATTTCAAAAATAATTTATTTTTGTATTTTTGTTAGTCGCATAAAGGCGATATAGATGTCAAATGAAAGAGAATATATATGTTAAAATACGTCCGATTTCATGCTTTCTACATGAATTAGTTTAGCTTTAACAACTATTTAAAGTTCTTCCTTCTTATTTATTTAGTTTATTCATATTTTACTTTTTAAGGTGGAAACTTGAAGTGGTTGTTAAAGCTAAACTAATATAGATAAAAACATGCAATTTGAAGTATTTTTAACAGATATTCTTCTCTTTCATTTGATACCCATATCATCTCTACACGACTGACAAAAGTACGAAAATAAATTATTAAAAGAACAGACAAAACCTAACTATCGGCTATTGGAGCTTCAGTTTCACATAAAATCGGAAGTGATGAAACAATTTTGAGCTCAAATTTAGAAATAAAAATTCCATTCTTTTGCACACATAAGAAATCCAAATACAATTGGAAAGAAGGATTAAACATTAGACATCCTTGTACTTCAGTTTTTCGAGATCAATTCGTTTGCCCGATTTCAATTCAAATTAATATAACACTTGTATTTCAAATACATATTTAAGGGGCAAAACCTGACTTTAACAAAAAATCGAAAGTCATGAACATATTTTTGTGATTAGAATTAGAAATAAAAAATCCTGCTTTGCACACATGACATATCGGACTATATTTGGAAAGAAGAATTAAAAATAAGACATACGTTTGCTTCAGTTTTTCGAGATCAATTTTATCCTAATCAATTATCCTAATTAAACTAATATTTTTAATTATTATAATGCCACTTGTTTTCCATATCACCTCGCTAAGGTACGAAAAAAATATTATTATTAACTTATCCTTTGGAAATTAATTTTTTTTTACTACTCACATCCCATTTACTGAGAGGCGAAACCTAACTTTCCAATATTGGAGCTTCAGTTTCATTAAAAAGTCGGAAGTCATGAATCAATTATGTGGTCATATTTAGAAATAAAAATTCCATTCTTTACACACATGTGAAATCCAAATACAATTCGGAAGAAGGATTAAACATTAGACACCCTTGTTTTTCGATATCAATTCGCTTGCCCGCTTTAAATTCAAAATAATACTTTGATTTGTGTTATAACACTTGTATTTTAAATACATATGTAAGAGCAAAAAAACTATTGGAGCCTAATTAAAAAAATCGAAAGTAAAGAACAAAATTGTGGTTAGAATTATTAATAAAAAATCCCTTCTTTGCACACATGGCAAATTCCACTATATTTGGAAAGAAGAATTAAAAATAAGACAACCGTTTGTTTCAGTTTTTCAATTCGATCAATTCGTTTAGTCGTTTTAAATGCAAATTAATATATTTCCATTATCGCCTTTATATGACTCGCAAAACTACGAAATGAAATTATTAAAATAAGTGCATCCTTTGGAAATTAATTATTATTATTTCCCATATATTTAGAGGCAAACCCTGACTTTAATTACAAAAAAATAATCAGAAATGATGAAATAATTTTGTGGTAAAATTTAGATTTAAAAATCCATCCTTTGCACACATGAGAAATCTAAATACAATTTGAAAGAAGGATTAAAAATAAGGCTTCCGTTTGTTTTAGTTTTTTCGAGATCAATTCGTTTTCCCGCTTTAAGTTCAAATTAATATTTTTGATTATTGTTATAACAATTGTATTTCAAATACATATGTAAGGGAAAAATTTGGCTTTCAGCTATTAGATCCTAATTTTTACACAAAAAAATCGAAATTCATGAACAATGTTTTGTGGTTAGAATTAGAAATTATGAATTCCATTCTCTGCACACATGATAAAACCCAATATATTTGAAAGGAAGAATTAAGAATAAGACATCCGTGTGCTTCAGTTTTTCGAAATCAATTCTTTTAGCCATTTAAACTCAAAATAATTTGTTTGATAATTATTATTCTACTCACATCCCATACATATAGGGATAAAACCTGACTTTCCAATATTGGAGTATAATTTTCACAAAAAAAATGAAGTGATGAGTGATTTTTTTGTGGTCAGATTTAGAAATAAAAATATCTTTGCACACATGATAAATTGGAAAATATTAGGAAAGAAGAATTAAAAATAAGACATCGCTGTTTTTCAGTTTTTCGATATCAATTCGTTTAGCCGTTTTAAATTCAAATTAATATTTTTAAATATTATTATTATACCACTTACATCACATATATTTAGGGAGAAAACCTGAACTTCAGCTATTGTAGAATATTTTCAGAAATAAATCAAAAGTCATGAAAAATTTGTTGTGGTTAGAAGAAGAAATAAAAAATCCTTCTTTGCACACATGGCAAATGCGACTATGTTTGGAAAGAAGGTTTAAAAATAAAACATAAGTTTGCTTCAGTTTTAGTGCATTGGGAAATTAGGATTAGTTATTATTAATAATTAAATATATAAAGTATTGTTTGAGGGGAAGTGTTGTAAATAGCAAAATAATACTTTATGTGTTTTCTACTTGTTACAAGTATTTGTGTTTGGATCGTATAAGCATTTGTTTATTTTCATAGTTTGTAAAATATTTCAAATCGTTTTGTTCATTCCAATAAAACTTTTATTCCGTTAACACAGAATAGTTGTGTGTGTGTTTTTGTTCCCCGGGAAACCTCAATTTATCACATCTACATACGATTTTTAGTTTTATGTTATTCGACCTTGTTCAGGCCCAAGAAGTACTGTCGCACGGCGTAATACTTTGACATTTTTGGCTATAACTTTCGTACTTATCCATGGATCTCCATTTGAAACATCCCATTTTCTGGGGCAAGATTTGAGTTCTAATTATAAGCTAATTATGAGCTCTAAACAAACCTTATTTATATAATTACCACTTTCAAGATTTTTTTCTGTCATCTCCAAATTTTGTTTTTCAACAACATTTTTTTTTAATTTTTTAACAATGACCCGTGAAAACAAAAACCCACAAATCTCTAATCAAATTTCCAAAGGACAAACTCTCTTCCCCTTCTGGCGAAAAACAAACTTTTCACTAATCACAATTTCCAGTGAAATGGTAAAAGTCGAGAGAGAAATCTAATAAATATTAACCTTATTACAATGTGATACCCACACAATCTCTACATCCTTCCATCCATCCAGATGCCTAACATTTCACAACTCAAGATGATAACAACACATTTTTTTAATTAAAACCATTTAAAGATGCAAATGAACTTAAACAAAGTAAATGAAGTCACAACGAAATGGCCAACTTCCATTAGCCAGAGGAATGAAAGAAATCAGCAGCAGCATCAACATCATCACCATCAGTAGCAGCACAAATTAAGCCAATGCATCTCAATTTCAGCTAACTACTACTCGTAGTCCTTGTTCTTTATAGGAATATACAGCCAACAACTGCTACTACCACCCAAGCCATTAACGTTAGTAAAGTGGCCAAACTCTTAAAGAACAAGAAACTAAATGATGTCAATGGACACAGAGCGATGGTGGATGCAGGATGGAAGCAAGATGCAATGCAGGCATCTGCGTTGCATTTAGATGCTGGCCTAAATAGGCCAACTAACGTAATGAGCGAACGAAGGCGGTATGAAGAGTTCGATGTCAAATTTGTATTATTCCCAAACGAGATTTTTAATTTTTAATGTTTTTCTAAATTTAAAATAATTTTAAATCATTATCATTCTGATTCATTTTTCGTATCAAGCTTTTATAAAATAAAGCTGTGTTTCAACTCGAATCATTTTGGAAATATCAAACACGTCAGGTTTACTAGCGATGCGCCTTCAAGACCAAAACGTAACTTTCAGGTGTTGGAGCCTGATTTTCACAAAGAATCGAAAATCATGAAAAAATTGTTGAGGTCATATTTAGAAACAAAAAAATCCATTCTTTGCACACATGAAAAATTCCACCACATTTGGAAAGAAGGATTAAAAATAAGACATCCGTTTGCTTCAGTTTTTCGAGTTCAATTCGTTTAGCCGTTTTAAATGCAAATTAATATTTTTGATTATTTTAATTAGAACACTTCCATGTAATTCAAAACCTGACTTACTCCTACTGGAGCCTCAAAGCAATTTTTAGTAATAAAAAATTCCATTCTTCGCACACATGATAAATTGGAATATATTTGGAAAGAAGATCTAAAAATAAGACATTAATGTGCATCAGTTTTTCGCGATCAATTCGTTTAGTCGTTTTAAATTCCAATTAATATTTTTGATTATTATTTCATAGGGGCAAAACTGACTTTTAACTATGGGAGCCTAATTTGCACAAGAAATTGGAAGTGATGAAGTAATTTTGTATTCAGATTTATAAATTAAGAATTCCATTCTGTGCACACATGGCAAAACCTAATATATTTGGAAAGAAGGATAAAAAATAAGGAATGTGTGTACTTCCGTTTGTCGAGATCAATTCGTTGAGCCGTTTTAAATTCAAAATAATATGTTTGATTATTACAACAATTCTGTTTCATATATGTAGGAACAAAACCGTCATTGGAGACTAATTTTCACAAAAAATCGAAAGTCATGAACAATTTTTTGTGGTCAGATTTAGAAATAAAAAATTCCATTCTTTGCACACATGATAAAACCTAATATATTTGGAAGGAAGGATTAATAATAAGACATCCGTTTGCTTTAATTTTTTGAGATCAATTCGTTTAGCAGTCTTAACTTCAAATTAATATTTTTAAATATTATTATTATACCACTTACATCACATATATTTAGGGGCAAAACCTGACTTTCCTCTATTGGAAACTAATTTTCACAAAAAATCGAAAGTCATGAACCATTTTTTGTGGTCAGATTTAGAAATAAAAAATTCCATTCTCTGCACACATGATAAATCCGAATATATTTCGAAAGTAAGATTAAAAATAAGACATCCGTGTGCTTCAGTTTGTCGAGATCAATTCGTTTAGCCGTTTTAAATGAAAAATAATATTTCTACTAATTCTATTAAATATTCTTTTAAATATAGATGCAAAATGGTCTTGAGCCAGGACAATATCCCAGTTCATTTTTAAATATAATTATTATTCCACTCACATTTCATGTATGTAAGGGCAAAACCAGACTTTTCGTTATTGGAGATTAATTTTTATAAAGAAATCGGAAGTGATGAAACAATTTTGTGGTCAGAATTAGAAATAAAAAATTCCATTCTTTGCACACATGATAAATAGGAATATATGTGGAAAGAAGGATTAAAAATAAGACATCGCCGTGCTCCAGTTTTTCGATATCAATTCGTTTACTCGTTTTAAATTTCAATTAATATTTAATTTATTATTTTATAGGGGCAAAACCTGACTTTTAGCTATGGGAGCCTAATTTGCACAAAAAATCAGAAGTGATGAAGCAATTTTGAATTCAGATTTATAAATTAAGAAGTCCATTCTTTGCACACATGAGAAGTCTGAATATATTTCGAAAAAAGGACTAAAAATAAGACATCCGTTTGCTTCACTCACAATCGATAAATTGGAATATATTTGGAAAGAAGGATTAAAAATAAGACGTCCATGTGCTCCAGTTCTTCGATATCAATTCGTTTACTCGTTATAAATTCAAATTAATGTTTTTTATTATTATTTTATAGGGCATATTTAGGGCAAAACCAGCCAAATTTGCGCAAAAATTCGATGATGAAACAATTTTGTGTTCAGATTTATAAATTAAAAATTTCAATCTTTGCACACATGAGAAGTCTGAATATATTTCGAACATAGGACTAAAAATAAGACACCCGTTAGCATCAGTTTTCCGAGATCAATTCGTTTATCCGTTTTAAATTCAAATTAATATGTTTGATTATTATTTTACTGATCATATTCCACATATTTAGGGGCAAAAACTGACTTTCTCCTATTGGAGCCTCATTTTCACAAAAAAAATTTAAGTGATGGAAGAATTTTGTGGTCAGATTTAGAAATAAAAAAATCCATTCTTTTCACACATGACAAAACTTAATATATTTGCAAGGAATGATTAAAAATAAGATATATGTATGCTTCACTTTTTCGACATCAATTCCATGAAGTGGAGACTCATTTTTATAAAATTGAATTTTTGTGGTCAGATTTAGAAATAAAAAATTCCATTCTTTGCACACATGACAAATCCGACTATATTTGAAAAGAAGGGCTGAAAATAAGACACCCATGTGCTGCAGTTTTTCGAGAAATTAATATTTTTAACTATTATTTTGCCATATGCCTGCATATACATATAAACATAAAATTGCATTTTAAACATGTAAACGAATTGATCTAGAAAAACTGGAAGATACGTGTCTCTTATTTTCATGCCTTCTCTCAGAACATATTCGATTTTAACATGTGTGCAAACAAAAAGTTAGGTTTTCGACGCATTTTCGAAAAAAATATTGTCAAAATTTTAACAAAGACGAAATCTCTTTTGTTTAACATTGCATGTATTACAATAATATCAACAACTGTTTATAAAAGCTATGTAAAAACTCTAATAAAAGCTCCGATTTTAAAAGCTGTGTTCCAAAAAGCTTAAAAATATTTTTTTAAGACAGCCAGCTCCGTAGATTTTTTGACTAAATAAAATCATTTTTCGCTTGACATCATTGCCCATTATTCTTTGTTGCTGCCAATATGTGACCCTAACAAATCTTTGTGACACTCTCCCCGTGTGATTTTCCCACGAAAGAAGACAAGCGAAATCGATCGATTAAATGCCATTAACATCGATTCATTTGGATTTCGTTAAAAATCCAGAATACCACGTTATAATGACTGCTGGAGTTTATTCATGTGATTTGATTTTATGGAAATTTAACCAAAATTATCAAAGCTGTCCTCATTTCACCGTGATACACGGACATACATACATACGTTCGTGTAAATGCCATTAGGGTTTGGGAACAAAAACCGATGACACCGAAAATCTTTTGAATAAAAGCCAAAAAAGCAAACAATCTATGATTACTTAACTCACACACACATACACTCAAACTCGAAAAACCCACACCATATCTACGAGTACTACGAGAAGTTTGGTAACGGTACGGGTATTATATTCACGGTGCTAGATTAGATTTCAATTAGTACGATTTTTCACCAGCCCTACCCACCCAATCTTCTTTCGTTGTGCGAGATGATGGTATGTGAAAAGTAGTAGAAGATGAGAGAAAACTAACAGAAATTACCTTTAATTTCAAATCCAAACAATATGCTTGGGTTTGGGAGTGTATCCAAATGTTTATTACCCGAACGGTACAATGACCTCTTACCGCATGTAGTTCATATTCATAGCAGAAGTTACTGTGAACCCCGACGATGGTGGTTGTGGTGGTGGTGGTGGTGGTACATTTAATCTCATATAATTAGAACTCAATTACAGAATACTTAGTATATACACCACAGCAGCAGCAACAATTGTTACTACCAGCAACAACTATGAACTAGTACAACCGAAGCGAGAGCAGCACTAACTACAACAACAATGAATGCTTTGTGCTGCAAAGAATTGTGTCAAACAACCACAAATTCAAACCATCGCCACACCGGTACTCGCAAGAATGACCTGGTTTTCCGAAAATTAAAATAGACATGTATCCGTACTCGCTGCCGTAGTCGTCGTCACACTCGTACTCACATGTAGTACCTCGTTCACTCTTGTAATGCAAACAAGTTACTCACCCAAGTTGTACCCGGTAAAGTTAATGCACGAGTAGTAGCTGTGTCGTACTCGCAATCAGATTGAGCTACAATGGATGGTGGACGACAATGACCACATTGGGCGAATGTATTCAACACCCTGCAGCATTATTATTATTTAATTTAATTATTAGTTTTTAATTATTAGTTTAAATTTTGAATCCTAAACTCTTCATAGATGGATACAAATCATATCGAACCAAAGTGGAATTCCCATTCAAATCTGGGAACATTCCTATGCTAAATCCACGCAAGATATGATGTTGTGATTTGTGGCAGTTTATCTATGTGGCTCATTTTCATTTCGATGACTTTGTAAGTCGACAAAATTGTAGCATTTGAAATTTAGAAAATTGTTAGAAACTTAAAAGTGAAAACCATGATGAAAAAATTTCTTCTTTCCAAATATATTTGGATTGTACATGTGAGCAAAGTATGAAATTTTAATTTATAAATCAGATTTATAAATTAAAATTTCATACTTTGCTCACATGTACAATCCAAATATATTTGGAAAGAAGGATTAAAAATAAGACATAAGGTTTTCGAGATCAATTCGTTTAGCTGTTTTAAATGCAAATATTATTTCTGATTATTATTATAACCAAAACCTGTCATTCTGCTATTGGAAATTAATTTTCGCAAAAAATCAGAAGTGATATAGGAAAATAATCCATTATTTGCACACACGAGAAATCCGATTATATTTGGATAGAAGTATTCAAAATAAAACATCCGTACGGTTCAGTTTTTCGAGATCAATTCATTTAGCAGTTTTATATTCAAATTAATATTTTATTATTTAGGGACGAAACCTGACTTTTCCTAATGGAGCCTAATTTTCTCAAAAAAAATATTTTTTTCTGTAGACATTTTAATAAATTAAAAATTCCATTCTTTGCACACATGAGAAATCCGACTATATGTGGAATGAAGGATAAGAAATAAGACATCCGTGTGTTTTTCCAGATCAATTCGATTAGCCCGTTTAAATGCAATATAATATTTTTATTTATTATTCTACCACTCACATTCCATATGCTCATATAAATATTAAATTGCATTTTATACGAGTAACCGAATTGATCTAGAAAAACTGGAAGAAGCGTATCTCTACTCTAATTTTCAACTCTTCTTTCAGAATATATTCGATTTTAACATGTGTGCGACCAAAAAGTTTGGTTTTTTGTCGGATTTTCATATAAATTTATTGTTATTTATTTGCAGGTATTACAACAATACAATCAATAACATACATTTCTATTTGGAAAATCTATCAAAGTCAATTATGACTTCTGTTTTCATTATGAACGCTGTGAAGTTGATACATGTAATAAGATCAATACCTTTGTTAATTGCATTATATTGTACTAATTATCGGGAAGTTATTCAACTAATAACGAATCTCAAATCCAGCAAAAGTACAGGATATTAAGGATATATCGAGCAAAGCTATTTTAACAACCATTTCGGAAAAATAGCTTGTTCTATTCGTTAATGGTTAACATTAGATCTATGGATAAATGAAGAAATATTTTTTGTTAATCACGATTTTCCATATTTGCCTTTGTAAATTTAATAAAAATATTCCGTTTTATTTTATAATAGCTAGTATATTAATGAAGAAAACAAGACCTAGTTAAAGAAAATCGATAGATACATGTAGAAGTAATGGCTCTCCATGTAGAATGACATGGCGTCATCACGTATGCGTAAATAAATTGATTTAGCAACAACTTTGGAAAAATAACATTTTTGAAATTCCCTTACTTCTACAACAAGGTTCATAACTTCTACATTTACCCATAGATTTTCTTCAAATGTACCTTATTTTCTTCATTAGAATCACGGCTAATACCAGAAGTTAAGGGTCTTCTGGTAGAAGTACATGTCGTCTTCATGCATTAAGCATTTAAGCAAAAACTTTGTAAAAATAAAATTTTTGAAACTTCTGCAATAAATGGTCATAACTTCTGCATTTATCTTTGTTAGAATCCCAGCTAATACAAAGTAAAAAAGATTCTCTTATGAAATTTACAAATGGACTTGTCGGTTCATTTAAACAAAAATTACAAAAATTGTGATTAAAAAAATATCTTTTGTGTCTAACATTTATCCTTAGATCATCTACATATTGGCATTTTTTCTGCCTTACAATGTTAGATATTGAAAAACTTAACAAATTTGTTTCCATTTTTTGCGAAAAGTGGAATTTTAGTGAAAAAGGAAAAAAGAAAAATGTTTCATTAAATTTTGTTGTTGATTTTTTTAAATCAATATGTCTCAATACAAACAAAAAATATTTTTTAGGTCTCAGACACAAAATTTTTATTCGAATATTCTAAATGCATTCCAAAAGAAGGGATCCAAATAAAATATTACTATCTCCCACTTAATCAATACATGTAGTCGTTTTAAATGCAAATTACTGTTTTACAATTGATATTAATATTTACAATTTTTATTACTCATTGTCGTGATATAAATTGTTGTCCCTAAAATTTATTTGTACTTGATTGCACACATGAGAAATTCAAATAAATTCTGAAAGAAGGGATCCTAATAAAATATAATCATATAATCAAATTTTTCTTAATGAATTCATTTAGTCGTTTTACTACTGATATATTTAAGATTTAATTTACTCTTATTAGTTTCTACCTCGATTTATACTTTTTGTCAAGATTTAAATTTTGTGTCTCTAATAGTTATTGGTCTATGGTTGTACACATGAGGAAGAGCTACTATTTCTGCAAAAAAGGACTTAAAATAAAACTATCTCTCTGCTTTTCTAAATCAATTCGTTTATTATTTTAAAATGCAAATTACTATTTAAATATGGTAATTGTTGTCATTGATACTTATAAAATCGTAGTTTCTGCCTCGATTTATTCTTTTTATCAAGAATTACATTTTTCATTATTAATATGTATGTGTTTTGGCTGCAAATTACTATTTTACTACTGATACCAATATTTAAAATTTTTATTACTCATACTGTCTTAGTAGTCCTTGTTTTTTCTTTTTGTAAGTATTTCAATTTTGTTTCCCTAATATTTATTGCTCTTTGGTCGCACACATGAGGAATATCAACTATTTCTGAACGAAGGACTAATAAAACAATGTCATCTCTCGGTTTTACTAAATCAGTTCGTTTACTAGTTTAAAATACAAATTGTTATTTAAATATGGCAATCGAGTCCATTTATTCTTATAAAATATAAGTTTCTTTTTTGTCAGGATTTATTTGTATCCCTAATATTCATTTGTATTTGATTGCATACAATTTTTATTTTTTGCGCCAATGATGAGTTATCAGCACACAGGATGTGATATATATATAGTTGATATATATATATATAATTATATATAATTGAGTATGGTTCTCCTCCTTTCAATTACAAAAAAAAAAATAAAAAATCGTAAAAAGAAAAATGTTTATGGAAATTAATGGTATTCGAATGAATTACTTCCAAAACCACGAAAAATTCTTAATATCTGTTCAATCTGAAAATATGAGAAAGAAATCATTTTTTTTGTGAAAACAGCCCTGCAATAATACAATTTTGCTTGCATACATGAATTCAATATTTGAGAAAAAATATTGGAAATAGAATCTCTCCTAGTTTTTTTTACGAAATAAATTCGTGAATTTGCTTAAAATGCTTTCAAACTAATTAATCTTCATAAACTAGACTTGACAGAGGTGTTCTATGTGTTATCCATGTCTTGAACCATCTGCCCGCTATATTTACCTATTTTTACTTCCTGAAAGATCACATATATCACCATTAGAACAAAACTTTGTTTGCAAACATTGCTTACAAAGCTTTTGTGAAATTGAGGCTAACAACCACTCTATCTAGCCGAGTGCTTGGTGGAGTTTTGTTCTGAAACAAAGTGGATTTTATTATCTTGATCCAGTGCATTCAACACTAGTAGCAATATTTGCATAAATTTATGACAGCCGTAAAAACAACGAGACAAAAAAGGCAGCAGCATTAAAAAAACCCAACCAATAGAGGCTGAAAAAAGTGTGTAAAAATAGCTCGAATACCTACAAACCAACCGAACGACCACCCTTCCAACCAACCATACATCCTAACAGAGGTACCCATATTTGATACTATCAGAAGTACATGACCTATACTGCGGACAGCTTGCATAAGGAGGAGAATATTTGGTTTGGGCGTAGAGAACTCTATGAAACGGGACTTTGTTGAGACAGGACTTCATGGCAGCCGAGGGCTGTAAAAAATGCATGAATAATGAATGGGTTTTCATTGTTGAACAATATTTTAAAAATAATACTGAGTTTTCGGACACAATCATTTTCAGTTCATTTATATTAATTATAATAGCTTCGTTAAACGTCAAAATTGTCGCTATTGAAATAGGACTTTATGGTAGCCGAGGGCTATTCAATGAATAATGGGTTTTCATTGTTGATCAATGTTTGAAAAAAAGCTGAATTTTCGCGCAGAATCATTTTCAGCTCATTTATATCTTAATAGCTTCGTTAAACGTCAAAATTGTCGCTAAGAAAAAGTCTATTTCATTTGAAATTCAAATACATGAATGGAATTCTCTCAAACCCATTTGAAACCAGAAGATTTGTCCAACAAAACTTGCTGCACAGTGTAAGTGCCATTGATTTTATGGATTTTTTTTTTTGCATTTGATTTTTGAAATTGTCTTTTGGAATATGTATAAGCTTATAAGGATTTAGAAAGGTTTAATTTGAAATAAATCAAAAAGGTTGTTTTGTCTGGGATCTAAGATTTATTGTGGCAAAAGTTGGCTTCGACAATTCACAAAATTGTCTCATTTGTTAGTTTCTTCCTTGATTAATTCTTTTTGTCATGTATTAAATGTTGTGTCCCCAATATTTATGTGTTTTTGGTTGCACACATGAGATATTTCAATATATTCTAAAAGAAGGGATCCTAATAAAAGTTTACTATCTCCCAGTTTTTCTTAATCAATTCATATACTCGATTAAAATGCCAATTACTATTTTACTAATTTTGATTCAAATAAATTAAAAATATTTTTTTCTGTCAGGGATCTAAGAACTATTATAGCAAAAGTTGGCTTCGACAATAGACAAAATTGTCTCATTTGGGCTTCCAGAAATAAAAACCACGCGATTTCTGAGAAGTAAATGCTTCCCAATGTGTCAGTGTTTGCTGAGCATTTCTGATTTCGAATCCTTTTCAATTTGTTCGAAATTTGTGAAATTCCTTACCATAATGAAATTATTCTCAGTGTATGAATGCATAGCAGTAGTAGTAGTAGCCTAAGTAAGTAGAGTAAGCAGAACATGAATGTGATTATGACGACGGATGGACGGACGGACGTAAAGTATCTGTAACCATTACTCCAACATACTTGACTGAACTGCAGATACAGATACCGATACAGAAGCAGATACTAGCAGCGCCCCAGTAAATATCTGCTGTAGTTATGATTGGTATTTGTTGAATGAAAGGCACACCAGCCAACAGCAATAAAGCAACAACGCCGGCAAACTTAAACTGAAGGAAAATGAGCGCGCTATACAACAGAACAGCAACAACAACATCACCCAAATATTCAGGTCATTCCTCCCGCTTCGATGGTTTGGTTCGTCCACAAACTGAACTCAGAGATACAAACAAACAGCAACAACAACACCACCAACATCTGACACAGTCTAAATGTCGAAATGAATGACTAACTGACGGATACTTAATAATATCTGCTGCTGCTGTTGCTGTTATTGCTGATGTCGTTGCTACTACTGATGTTGCTGTTTTTGGTGTTGTTGTTAACATACATTCGGTTCTTTATGCATAGTTTGGTGTTGCTGTTGTTTGAGCTAAATCTGCCTAAGCTTTAGTTATGAACCCACCACACACACGCACGCACGCTCGAACACACACACACAAAACAAACATGAATAATCTGTTAATAGAGGAGCAACAAAAAAATAAAAAACAACAAGGAATAAACGGACAGGCAGACTAGTGCACAGTGGTTTAAAAAACAAAAGAGAGAGGAATGCATATTCTATTTAAATTTATAGAAGAGATGTGATATTTAGGTCAATCTGTTTTATAACAACAAAAAGTGCAAAAGCAGGCAATATAATCTGAACTGGAATATATATATATATATTCTGAACTGAATATAGAATATATCGTCAGATTGCTTTGTAGATTTTACGAATCGTTGTATTACGGTTCTGAAGTTCAATTTGAATTAAAAAATCAAAATTGCATTATTCTTTGTATCAAATGCTAAATGATTTAGGATGCACACATGACCAATACCAATATATTCTGAAAGAAGGATTTTAAATGAAAGACCAGTACCTCTCAGTTTCTTTAGATCAATTCATTTACGCATTTAAAATGCAATTTAATAACTTTTATACGGTGGTTGATTGTATTATGTGTAATTTTTTAAGTCATGGAAATATAACCATATACGTACACCACTACGTGATAAAATGCAAAAAAGACCCATGTCTCCCAGTTTTGTCCCAAGTAATGCACTTTTTTATGGGCCCCCAATGATTTGGGGCTTCGGTGTCATTTTTGCAAAAAAAAGTGATCATTTTTTCTGGATCATATCTTGTAAACCATTTGGAATTTTGATTTACTCTATGAGGTAAAATTGTAGCTCTTGCCATAAAGAACAAAATTTGTGCACATAAAATATATAGTGGTGTCCGTATATGGTTATATTTTTCCATATTTACAATTTTAACTACTCATACTGTCCTCCCGACTTATACAATACTAGTTTCTTCTTTTATTTATTATTTTTTGCCAATTTTTAAATTGTGTGTCCCTAATATTTACTGGTTTTTGACTGCACACAATTCTAATACATTTTGAAAGAAGAGATCATAAATAAAACATAAACTCTCAGTTTCTCGATATCAATTCATTTAGTCGTTTAAAGTGGAAATTACTATTTTAATATGATAATTTATGCCATTGATATTTATAAAACAGTAGTTTATGCCTCTATTTATTTTTTTATCATTTATATTTTGTGTCATATATATTTTTGGTTGCACACATGGAAAATTCCAATATATTCTAAAAGAAGGGACCCTAATAAAATATTAATATCTTCCACTTTTTCTTAATCAATTCATTTACTTGCTTAAAATGTAAATAACTATTTTACTACTGTTACAAATATTTAAATTTTTTTACTCATTCTGTAGTAGTAGTTTCTACCTCGATTTGTCAGTATTTAAATTTTATGTCCCTAATATTTATTGGTTTTTGGCTGCACACATGAGGAAATCCAATATATTTGGAAGGGGGAGATCCAAAATAAACAAATTTAATTCGCATTTTCTCCAAATCAATTAATTTACTCATTTGAAATGCAAATTGATACCAATATTAATAGTTTTAAATGCTCATACTGTCTTCCCGACTTATAGAATAGTACTTTCTGCTTCGATTTTTCTTTCAACACTTAAATTTGTGACCCTATTATTTATTGGTTTTTGATTGCACACATGAGGAAGCCCTACTATTTCTGAAAGAAGTACTTAATATAAAATAAATCCAACTCTCAGCTTTTCTAAATCAATTCGTTAACTGCTTTAAAATGCAAATTACTATTTGAATATGGTAATTTATGCCACTGATACTCATAAAATAGTAGTTTTTGTCTCGATTTATTTTTTTGTCAGGATTTAAAATGTGTGTCCCCAATATTTATTGTTTTTGGTTGCACACATGGAAGAATCTAATTTATTCTGAAAGAAAGGACACATATAAAATATTGCAAACTCCCAGCTTTTCTAAATCAATTCGTTTACGCCTTTTAAATGCAAATTACTATTTTACTACTGATATATTTAAAATTTTAATTACTCTTAATAGTTTCTGCCAATATTTATTCTTTTTGTCAAGATTTCAATTTTGTGTCGCTAATATTTACTGGTTTTTGGTTGCACACATGATGAAGCCCTACTATTTCTGAAAGATGGTCTTAGAATAAAATAAAGCCAACTCTCAGTTTTTCTAAATCAATTCGTTTAGTCGTTTAAAATGGAAATTACTATTTCAATATGATAATTGATGCCATTGATATTTATAAATTTATTATTTTTATCATGATTTACTTTTTGATTCATTTATATTTTTGGTTGCACACATGGAAAATTCCAATATATTATGAATGAATGGAACCCTAATAAAATATGATTATCTCCCAGTTTTTCTTAATCAATTCATCTACTCGTTTAAAATTCAAATTACAGTTTTGTTACATATATATTTTAATTACTAATTAATTACTCTTAGTAGATTCTGCCTCGATTTATTGTTTATCAAGAATTAAATTTTGTGTCCCTAATATTTAATAGCTTTTGTACACATGAGAAATTCGAATATAATCTGAAAGAATGGATCCAATAAAATATTATTAACTTTCAGCTTATCCATATCAATTCATTTAATAGTTTTAAACGCAAATTTCTAATTTACTACAGACTTATTTTTAAATTTTAATTACTCTGCCTCGATTTGTTCCTTTTGTCAAGATTTAAATTTTGTGTCCCTAATATTTATTTTTTTTGTGTTGCACACATTAGAAAGCGCTACTATTGCTGAAAGAAGGACTTAATATGAAATAAAGCGATATCTCAGTTTTTCTAAATCAATTCGTTTACTAGTTTAAAATACAAATTATTTTTTAAATGTTGTAATTGATGCCGTTGATATTTATAAAATAGTAATTTTTGTCACGATTAAAATTTTATGCCCCTAATATTCATTGGTTTTTAGTTGCACATATAAGAAAGTCCAATATATTCTGAAAGAAGAGATCCAAAGAAAATATTACTATCTCCCAGTTTTTCTTTATCAATTCATTTAGCCGTTTTAAATGCAAATTACTATTTTCGAATTGATGCTATTGATACTTATAAAATAGAAGTTTTTGAATTGTTCTTTTTTCTTTATATCAAGATTATTTTTTATTTTACATTATTTATTTGTTTTCACTGTGCGATCAGGACGGACAATTTGATAAACAAATTTAACACACTTTTTTTCCAACTTTGCTGCTCATCATCACGTCACGTTAGTTAAGCGCCACATATTTGCTCTCGCCCGTTGTGCTCAAATCAAATTTTATGAAACTCATCGCTGCTGGGATAATGGGTGGTGGACAGATGAATGAATCGTTCGGTGTGGGACAAATTGTGGAGATGGAAAACAGAGATACAGACACACACACACAGCGAGAGAGAGAGAGGTAGACTGAGTCCAAAAAGTAGGGAGATTAAATTAGAACAGTCGTAACACATTTAACCCGGAGGGCAATTTCGTTGTTGTCGTTATGTTATGGAGTTTATGTGTTTTGTGCGCTGTTTTGGCTGTTTTATGCTGAATCGGTGAAGTGTGTTTTTTGAATTTGGAACACAGTGATTTGTGATGGAATGAATGGAGGGGGGTTTCTTTTTGCTGTTGCTGCTCATGCTGCTGATGATGATGATAATCTCTTTAGCGCTTGCAGCTCTGTAGAAAGTAAGAGGTAAGCGAAAAAATGGGGACGTTTTAAACTGAAAATACTAACTATCCACGGAGAGCCCCTGCCAACTGGTCGAATCGTTAATAATTGCCAACATCAGAAAAGAATTTCGTGGATTTTTCAATTTTTAAGCGAAAGTCATGTCACAGATAATTTTGAAAACATTTCAACAAACATTTAATAACAATTATTTTTCTATAAAAGCTAAACAATATTAGGACAAAAGCACAATTAAAATTCGTCAAAATGATAAAAACGACGAAAAAAATTACTACATTTTCCATTTTTTCCAAAAAATACCCGAATTCCCAAAGTGGGGAAAATGTGTTCCAAAATTGGGAATTTTTTATTAAAATAGTCGCCATGTTTTTTTTTTAACATTTTTATCTGTTTTGATGAAATTCATTCGTAAATTAATTAGAAATGTGAACTGGAACTACCAAAACTTGTAAAAAAAATATTAAAAAAAACTTCAAAAACTCCGACAATTACTAACGATTTTTTTAAAAACAAAGCGGCGTTTTAATCCTTTCTAAGTGAGTTATTTAAATAAATTTAAAATTGGTGCGGTTAACAAACAAAATAATGTGCAAAAACATTGCCAAACTTGGAAGAGGCCCATAAATCACAACAAATAGTGTGATTTTGCGAATCCAAAGATGCCTTTTGAATATCTTGTGAATTCTGTTCACTTGAACTGTGTCAGTTTGCTTAATGGCATGTCCCTAGAGCCAAAAATTAGCGTGTCAGAATAGGATATTATAATTCCGAACAGAAGAATGTATTGTTAGTCTACTCAGGATGAAATGGCAAACTAAACAGAGCACAATTGATAATAGAGTTGATAGATAGTTTACACGTTTAAAATGCAAATTACTATTTTACAATTTATACTAATATTAACAAATTTAATTACTCATAATTTCGTTTTCTTTCTCGATTTATTCTTTTTATCAAGATTTAAATTTGGTGTCCTTAATATTTATTGTTTTGGGCTGCACACATGGGAAGCTCCACTACTCTCTGAAAGAAGGACTTAAAACAAAATAAAGCCATCTCTCAGTTTTTCTAAATCAATTCGTTTACCAGTTTAAAATGCAAATTACTATAAAAATATGGTAATTGAATACATTTTTCTTATAAAAAAGAAGTTTCTGAATCGATTTTTTCTTTTTGTGAAGATTTATATTTTGAATCACCAATATTTATCGCTTTTTGGTTGCACACATAAGATATTTCAATATAATCTGAAATAAGGGACCCTAATAAAATATTAATATCTCCCACTTTTTCTTAATCAATTCATTTACTTGTTTAAAATGCAATTTACTAGTTTACTATGAATATATTTAAAATTTTAATTACTCTGCAGATTTAAGATTTTGTGTCCCTAATTTTTTTTGGTTTTTAGTTGCACACACAAGGTGGAGCTACTATTTCTGAAAGAAGGACTTAAAATAAAATAAAACCATCTCTCAATGTTTCTATATCAATTCTTTTACAAGTTTAAAATGCAATTTACTAGTTAAATATGGTAACTGATGTCATTGCTACTTATAAAATTGTAGTTTCTTCCTCAATATATTATATGTATCAAGAATTACATTTTATGTCCCTAATATTTATCGGTTTTTGATTGCACACATGATAAATTCCCATATATTCTGTAAGAAGGGATCAAAATAAAATATTATAAACTTCCAGTTTATCCATATCAATTCATTTAGTTGTTTAAAATGCAAATTAAAATTTAAATACGACAATTTCAAAACAGTGTGTCTTTGCAGATCCAACTTTTGAATCTCTTGTGGATTCTCAATCGAACTGCGTCAATTTTGGCATGGCCATTGAGCAACACTGAGCCTCAGAAAAATGATCAACTATGATTTTCTGCTGTTTGACAATTCATGATGAAATAAAAGACCCAACTGATCTCAATTGACTCGTTTGACTATTCATGATGAAATAAAAGACCCAACTGAGCTCAATTGATAAAGCCAGATCTATAAAATATTTGACTGTTCAAGCGTTATTGGAAAATAAAACCGCTAAATAAATACCAGATAAATTACATTGGCCCATCTTTTTGGGGAAAAGAGGTTCTTAGTTATTCTAATAAGTTTTCCAATTACATTCAAATTGACTAAAGCCTTTAAATGATTGCATTAGAACTAGTAGTAGTTCATTAAACAAAATTGTCCCACCGTCCACACAATTTCCAAGTCATTCAACTTAAAATCAATTTTCATTAAAACTTCCTTCACTCCACAGTTTGTGTATGTATGTCAGTGGGAATTATAACCAGCACCACCCTACCCCGCTGACCCATTTGGGTGTGTACTATCTTTTGGTATTTGTGTCATCGGTATAAACATCTATCCAGCCATCCATCCATTCATCTACTTACTCCATATATACTAAAATGTATACGTATAATATGGAAATGACAAAAAATTACATTAGCCAGAGACCGAAAGACCTCCTTATCCACCTCCTCTTCCCCCACACCCCCTCTAATGTTTCCATCAAACCCCTACGCTTGCATCTCAGCTCTTCTATATTTGCATAACAATCGGGTAGCTGTAATAACAAATTCAAATTTCAATTTTACTTAATAACGAACGTTCAGCAAGCACAACAAACAAGAACAACAAGAAATGGCACACAATAAAAAGTCCAAACGTATTAGGAGCACAGCTCAGACAGCAGCAAACAGCAGTAGGAATGATGAATCAGAAGCCAACAACAGCACACCATTTCAAATGGAAATGGAGCAACAAATGTCATTGAGAAATGAGAACTTTGAAATTGGGGGTAATTATTTCCAGCAAAAACACACATGCAACTAATGAGGCGGTAAACTTTTTTGATTAATTTTATTTAACGAAAATAATTAAATGAATTTAAATAACAATCAGATTAATTAATATATTAATTAAAATGTGCCATTAATTGGCCCAAAAATTATTTTTTAATTGAGGTAGGTCAGTTTTTTCTCTCACCTACTTTGATTAGGTCGTATTGTAATTTTTATATATTTATTTATTCATAATATTAAATAAATTCCAACTAAATTTAAATCTTTAAATTTGCGAGCCCAGGGATTGAGCCGTGTGACTAAGACCGTTATAGATAATTAACGCCGTGACCGACCAGAAACTTTGATGGATGGACCCATCACGTTACCAAGTTGACTTATTTAATTATACCCTCACTCTACAGAGTAGGAGGGTATATATCATTCGGGACAGAAAAAAGTGTAACGCATTGAAGGAATATCTTAAGACCCTAAGTATGTTTGGACCAAAACCGTTTCATGACTTTTTAAGCCTGGTTTACACGATGACTCTCGAAAGGAGCTAAGGAATCAATTCAAACTTTGCACATGGTAATATTTTTCCCAAACTTAGTTTAAGTTCGAAGATGGGCGAAATTGCCACGCCCCTTCTCGTGCCTCCCATACAAATGGCCCATATTTCTATGTTAAACTAAAACCAATATAACTTCCACACGGATCTTCGGAATCAGCTCTATTTGGGTGTTTGTTAATATTTTTACAATCACTTTAAGTGTACCAAATATGGCGGGTTTTTCCACGCCCCTTCCAGTACCTCCCACAGAATTCATCCTAAACTACCTAAAATTAAAGCTGTTATAACTTCTATACGGATGATTGGAATACTGTGAAATTTTATATATGGCAATGCATCTATAGGGGCTACATTCGTGTGGAGTATGGGCGATATTGCTATACCCTTTCTGGTACCTCCCACAAAAAGTGGCATAAACTTTGGTACATAATTTGTGATTATAAATATTTGTGAGTATAATAATCACATTAAATATAAAAAATATTTACGCTTTAGCCACGCCCATTATTGTACATACCACCCATACAATTGTCACTACCGTAAGTATAATTAACTGCTTTATAACTCCTTTACAAACAATTTAAGTCCTGAGAGTGAGGGTATATATAAGTTGGTCTAACCGACTAACGTTGTCTTACTTGTTTTTAGTTTTGTTTGAAATAACAGGTGTCAATTAGGTTGGCAAGATTTATATTTGTATCCACAATATGTATTGTTTTTGGTTGCACACGTGAGGAAGAGCTACTATTTCTGAAAGGAGGTCTTAAAATAAAGTCATCCCTTCTAAATCTATTCGTTTTCTAGTTTACAAATTACTATTTAAATATGGAAATTGAGTCCATTTATTCTTATAATATAGTAAAGGGTGATATTTTAAAAGCTATAGGAAAGTTTTTCAAAAAAAAACCCATAAAATTCAGAAAAATGCATGAAATCTTTATTTGAATCGATAGTACGGTCCATATAATTTAATTTTTGAAGATTATTTCATGCAAATGTTGACCATGACTGCGCCTCAAATGGTCCATCCGTTTAGTCCAATTTTGGCATTTCCACGTTTTTGAGTAACAGAGGCCCAATTGCTGCGAACGGCAACGAATCGATAATTGATGGTCATCATTAACACTGGCCGATACAGCTGCGATATTTTCTTCAGTTCGCACTCTACGTAAGCGTGTTGGTGGTTTAATGTCCAACAATGTAAATTTGGTGCGAAATTTAGTAACAATAGCCCGAATAGCCGCTACAGTGGGTCGATTGAACTGACCATAAAATGGAAGAAGCGCGCGATGAACTTTCTTAGCAGAGCACGCATTTTGATAATAAAATTCAATAATTTGCAAGCGTTGTTTGTTTGTAAGACGATTAACATTGGCCGATACAGCTGCGATATTTTCTTCTGTTCGTGTTGGTGGTTTAATGTCCAACAATGTAAATTTGGTGCGAAATTTAGTCACAATAGCCCGAATAGCCGCTTCAGTGGGTCGATTAATCTGACCATAAAATGGAAGCGCGCGATGAACTTTCTTAACAGAGCACGCAGTTTGATAATAAAATTCAATAATTTGCAAGCGTTGTTCGTTTGTAAGACGATTCATGGTTAAATTATAGACCAAACTGAAGATGTTTGACAGTGAAACAAAACACGAAACGAGCGTCAGCTGTTTAAACCAGTGTTGCCAAAAAGATAATAGCTAAACAATCACCCTTTAGTTTCTGAATTTACTTTTCTTTTTGTCGAGATTTATGTTGTAGTCCCTAATATGTTTTTGTATTTTATTGCCCAATATTTATTGTTTTTGGTTGCACACATGATGCAGCCCTCCCATTTCTGAAAGGAGGTCTTAAAATAAAATAAAACCATCTCTCAGTTTTTCTATATCAATTCGTTTTCTAGTTTAAAATACAGATTTCTATTTAAATACGGCAATTGATACTTATAAAATAATAGTTTTTGCCTCGATTTATATTTTTTTGTAAAGATTTAAAATTTTTGTGCCTAAAATTTATTGGCTTCTGGCTGCACACATGAAAAATTCGAATAGATTCTGAAAGAATGGATGCAAATAAAATATTACTATCTCCCAGTTTTTCTTAATCAATTCATTTACTCGTTTAAAATGCAAGTTATTACTTTACTACTGATATAATTAAAATTTTAATAACTCTTAGTAGTATCTGCCTCGATTTATTCTTTTTGTCAAGATTTTGTGTCCCTAATATTTATTGGTTTGTAGTTGCACACATTAATAAGCCCTTCTATTTGCGAAAGAAGTTTTTAAAATAAAATAAAGCCATCTCTCAGTTTTTCTAAATCAATTCGTTAATTATATTAAACTACAAATTACTATTTAAATATGGTAATTGATGTCATTGATACTTATAAAATATTATTATTACTTATAAAATATTAATTTTTGCCTTGATTTATTATTTTTGTTATGATTTAAAATTTTTGTCCCTAATATTTTTTGGTTTCAGGCTGCACACATGAGAAATTCGAATAAATTCTGAAAGAATGGGTACACATAAAATATTACAATCTCCCAGTTTTTCTTAATCAATTAATTTACTCGTTTAAAATGCAAATTACTATTTGTCTACTGATATATTTAAAATTTTAATTACTGTTAGTAGTTTCTGCAACGATTTATTATTTTTTTGTCAAGATTCAAATTATGCATCCCTAATATTTATTGGTTTTTGGTTGCGCACATGATTAAGCTCTTCTATTTGTGAAAGAAGCTCGTGATATAATGCCATCTCTCAGTTTTTCCAAATCAATTCAAATCAAAAAAAAATATTTTTTGGTTTCTTGCTGCACACATGAGAAATTCGAATAGATTCTGAAAGAATGAATGAAAATAAAATATTACTATCTACTAGTTTCTCTTAATCAATTCATTTACTCGTTTAAAATGCAAATTACTATTTTACTACTGATATATTTAAGTTGTAGTTTTTTTTGGTAGTTCCTGACCCGATTTATTCTTTTTGTCAAGATTTAAATTTTGTGTCCCTAATATTTATTGTTTTTTGGCTCCACACATGAAGAAGAGCTAATATTTCCTAAAAGAGGACTTAAAATAAAATAAAGCCATCCCTCAGTTTTTCTAAATCAATTCGTTTACTAGTTTAGAATACAAATTATTATTTAAATGTGGTAATTAAATCTATTTATTCTTATAAAATAATTGTTTTTGAATTTTTTCTTTCTTTTTGCAAAGATTTAAATTTTTTCCCTAATATTGCAATCAAAAGCATGTATGCAATCAAAAGCACACATGAAAAATTCCAATATATTCTAAAAGAAGTGCAAATAAAATACGATTTACTTCCACTTTATCCATATCAATCCGTTTAGACGTTTAAAATGCAAATTACTATTTTAGTTAGTAGGGTCTGCCCCGATTTATTATTTTTTGTCAAGATTTAAATGTTGTGTCCTCAATATTTATTGTTTTTGGCTGCACACATGAGGAGGAGCTTCTACTTCTTAAAGGAGGACTTAAAATAAAAGCATCTCTCAGTTTTTCTATATCAATTCGTTTACTAGTTTAAAATACAAATTAGTTTTGAACTCGATTTATTCTTCTTGTCAAGATATAAATTTTTCTCCCTAATATTTATTTGTATTTGATTGCACACATGAGAAAATCCAATATATTCTGAAAGATGGGATGCAAATAAAATAATTAAAATGAAAATTACTATTTCATTTTATTTTTTTTTTGTCAAGATTTAAATTTGTATTGCCCAATATTTCTTGTTTATTGGCTGCACACATGATGAAGCTCAACTATTTCTGAAAGAAGTTCTTAAAATAAAATAAATTCATATCTCAGTTTTTCTAAATCAATTCGTTTACTAGTTTAAAATGTAATTTACTATTTAAATAGGGTAATTGATTGGCCATTGGTATCACAAAAATGATAACATCAATGTTTTTAATATATAGGGTTACCAAGACATTAAACATATATAGGTATATACTGGCTGATTACTCCAAAAATTGAATTGCTCGTAAAAAACTTAAATGAATTGATCTAGAAAAACTGGGAGATACGTATATTTTTTTTGAGCTATATTTTCAGAATCTGGTCAGTTTGATCGTGGGTGAGGCCAAAAGTTTAAATTTGTCTTACAGTGAAATAATAGTTTTTCTCTCGATTTATTATTTTTGTCAAGATTTAATTTTGTGTCCCTAATATTTATTGTTTTTAGCTGCACACACGATAAATTCCAATATATTCTGAAAGAAGGGATCCAAATAAAATATGATTAACTTCCAGTTTATCCATATCAATTCCTTTGGTCATTTAAAATGCAAATTAATATTTAAAATCCCACTGAATCGTTTAACAATTTTCTTTAAAAAAATAACTTTTTGTCCCACATAACAGAATCCTTTGTAAGGACAATGCTAGATATTTCTGGAAAGTGTTGCTGTAGTTTTCAGTTTGTTAGGTTGATATCATATCTGTGTACTTGGTGACCCTATAGACTGCAGCCCATATTTTTAGGAGATGGCTAAGCAGGTTGATATTCATCTTACTTGGTCCCTGAGCATAAATACATCGCGGGTAACTATAAGGTTGGAAGATTGGATCGACCGTACAAGTTCCACCAGATGGATAGACCTAGTGAGTAGAGTCTGGTAGAGGGGCTGGCTAATATATGGTAGGTAGGATGAGATCGAACTGGCTTCAATCTATAAGTGAGTCGGATCCTTTCTGTCTTCCTACCAAAAAATTTAAAAACCCCCAAAATAAAATTAAATTAGAAACAATTTAAAACTATTTTCTAAATCAACTACTATCAACTGAAAAATCAAGTTTAGTAGAACAACCTGTTCCTCACTTTTAGTGCATTTTACTTGTTCTACTTTTTCTGAGCGTATCAAGAATATGTGGAAAAATATTAAACAATTGTAAGTTTCTCAATATTAATTTTCAATTTGTCTTTATTTGTTTACTCCAGATTTCCCAAATGAAATGGTGTAGCTTATCCAGACGGACAACGAGAGTGATGGCGTTTTGTGTGTTTGTATTGCTTGTTGTTGTGGTTGGCATGTTTGCTGGAGCGAGTATCTCGAGTTATGAGCTTTTGTGTATGTGTCTGTGTGTTTATCTTTTGGTTTGCTCCAATTTTATGGTGGTTTTAACTTACATACTCACATATGTATATGTACATATAACGTAACTGGGTTCATTTGCTAAGCAATTCTATTAAATATTTATACGTCAGTTTGAGTGTGTTTGGAGTATGGAACTTCCTTGTTTAATGGGAGGAGTTGGTGGCGGTAGATGTGAATGTGGTGTTGGTGTTGTTGAGATGGGGTATATTTTATGAGGTATAGTTTATGATTTGGGCCAACAAACAACGTCGCCAGTTCGTTAACATCAGCCACTTAACGACGATTGATTCATCTAGACAAAAGTTCAAGAGGGGAGTTGTTTAAGTACATTGGTTTGATAACTATATAAAAACTATATAAAATGTGAGAAAGTAAGTCAAACTTCGGGTAAAAAATATACAATCATGGAAATTACATAGATGATATTGTAGCCTAAAGAGAGCTTTATAAAAATTGTATAAAATTTGAGAAAGTAAGTCAAGCTTCGGGTAAAAAAAATAACATCATGGAAATTACATAAAAAATATTGTAGCCTAAAGAGAGATGTCGATAAAAAATATTGTGTATAAGGAGAAAAACTTAGACTCCAGGAATATTTAATTAATTAAATTAATATTTAAAAATTTCCTGAAACCACATAGAAAATCTTGCTATCTAAAGAAAGCTTGATTCAGCAAAAATCGTCCTAAATGAGTAGAATAAAATGTAGGGATTGTTGATAGAGACTTATACTCCAAGAAAATTTAATTAATGGTAGCCAATAATGCAAAAGGATGTATGCAACATTAGCAAATATGGTTCGATTTCTTAAAATCTATATGTGTCATGATGAGATTGCTATTCGAAAATAAAAACTTAAATTTTGGTCTTGATATATTTTCTGTTTGGATATTAATGGAAACTAGCATAGTCATCTGTGGCGATCAAAAATCGTATTAGAGTTCTTTGAATAGATTACTTTTTATAAAAATATTATCCTAAGATACAAATAGTCCTTTGCCAATTGGATAACACACAATTGAAATATTGATTTTCCAAATAGAAAGTCTCAAAATTGAAAAAATAATAAAATGGCAAGGTTTTGGCTCCATTAACATCTCTGATTAAAGGTTAAAGATGATTACATATGGAAAAGGCGGCTTTTTCTGTTAGCGTATGATTAATATTGTTTAATTAATAACATTAATACGCTCCCTGGGATTTTCTGATTTTTTGGTAATATTGCTGTCATTTGTTACTGATGAATTGTGTCATTTGATGAATTGTTGTCGAGCTTATGTTTGGCCCATGGACCAAGGCGTCCAACCAGAGCGGAGATTTAAGGACACAAAATGGGACATATTGATTCTATGAGAACATTGGTAATATTATGCAACAATAAAAATATTATAATCATTATATTCATTATATCCTCCACCATAGGCTGCAAAAGAATTATCCTTATGCTTTAATAACATTAGCTCTTTATAAAGTTCTGGAGAGAAAATATGTTTTTAGTCAAAATTTAAAAAAAAGTTTGTTCAACAGATGTTAACATAACTCTAGAACTATCTGTTCGACTTTATTCACAAAAATATAGAAATATTTGAAATATAATTATCTATAAGCCTGATAAATATTATTTTATGGTCTTATGAATAGAGAGATCTTATGAATAGAGAGCTATTTATAAAATTGTGGCGAAAATAATTTTTCAGCCAGAATTTATATAAAAGGTTGTTCAACAAATGTTAATATAACTCCAGAACGAGCAGACCGAATTTATTCATAAAACTATCAAAATATTTCAAACCGAATTATCTCCGTGTCTTGGTTATACTATTTTTTAATCTTATGAGTAGTTTGGGGGCAATTTATAAAGTTGTGACGAAAAAATTTTTTCATCAAGTTATCGAGTTATCTTCACAGATGTTAAGATAACTCGAAAACGATGAGTAAGAATTTATGCACAAAAATATAGGAATATTTGAAATCGAACTACCTTCAAGTATTGGTAATATTATTTTTTAATCTTATGAAAAGTTTGGAAGCTATTTATGAAGTTGTGAGGAACAAAATTTTTTCTTCACAATTTAAAAAAATTTTGATCCACAGTTTTTAACATAACTCGAGAACTTGTTGTCCGAATTTATTAAGAAAAATATAAAAATATTTAAAATCAGATTATCTTCGTTTTTTGGTAATACTATTTTTGTAATTTTATGCATATTTTGGAAGTTATTTACAAAGTTGTGGCGAAAAATATTTTATCAGCCAAAGATTAAAGAAAAGATTGAATGGCAGATGTTAGTATAACTCGAGAACTATATATCACAATTTATTCATAAACATATCGAAATATTTGAAATCGTATTATCTGCAAGTGTTATTAACAATATATTTTAAACCGACGAATAGATTCGGAGCTATTTATAAAGTTATGGCGAAAAAATTTTTTTTAGCCAAAAATGAAAGAAAATATTGATTCACAGATGCTAATATAACTCGATAAATATCTGACAGAATTTATTCATAAAAACATCAGAATACTTGAAACCGAACATGGAGATAGTGTTATTATTATCATTTTTTAATATGACGAAAACTTTGAGAGCTATTAATAAAGTTATCGTGAAAAATATTGTTCAGCCGAAATTTAAAGAAAAGGTTGATTTACAGGTGTTAATATAACTCGATGACGATCTGTGCGAATTTATTTATAAAAATATGAAAAAAAATCCAGAATAGAATTATCTCAATGTATTATTTAAAATATATCTTAAATCGACGAATAGTTTCGAAGCTATTTATAAAGAAAAGGCGAAAAATATTTTTTCAGCGAGAATGTAAAGAATTGGGTGATCCACAGATATTAACATAATTCGAGAACGATCAGTCCGAATTTATTCATAAATATGTCAAAATATTTTAAATCGAACACGGAGATAGTGTTATTAATATCATTTTTTAATATGACGAAAAGTTTGGGAGCTGTTAATAATGGTATCGGGAAAAATATTTTTCAGCCAAAATTTAAAGGAAAGTCTGATCCACGGATGTTAACATAACTCGATAACGATCTGTCCGAATTTATTCATAAAAAATATGAAAAAATCCGGAATCGAATTATCTCAGAGTGTTATTAAAAATGCATTTTAAATCAGCGAATTGTTTCGGAGCTATTTATAAAGATAAGGTGAAAAATATTTTTTTCTGCGAGAATGTAAAGAATTGGATGATCCACAGATGTTGACATAACTCGATGACGATTTGTCAAAATTTATTCATAAACATATCAAAATACTTGAAATCGAACACGGAGATAGTGTTATTAATATAATTTTTTAATATGACGAAAAGAACGGGCGCTAATTATAAAGTTATCGGGAAAAAATTTTTTCAGTAAAAATTTAAAGTTTTGGCAAACCATTTTCAGCCAAAGAGATTGATCCACAGATGTTAACATAACTCGAGAACGATGAGTCCGAATTTATTTATAAAAATATAAAAAAATCCAAAATCGAATTGTCTTTAAATGTTATCGACATCCTATTTTCATTTGACAAATAGTTTCAAAGCTATTTATAAATTTGTCTACAGGATAAAGAAAACTAATTTTAACATTATTCTTGAGAAATCGAAAACGCATAGGTTTAGTACTGATATCATGATGGTGAGATTGTGTTGTGCATTAAACAAAATTTAGAAAAATATAGTTTTTATGCTACTCATCACCACGGTGCAACGTTAATAACCCAACTGGTATTTTAGGCTACGATGATAACGACATCAACCACAACCACATACGTTTCGCTCTACTCCCGCCTGTGTTCAATTTATGGCCAACAATAAAGACTAGCACAACAGCAACAGTTTCTAAACCAAGTTTGTTGTGGCCGCTGCTGTTGCCTGCCGCCTGGTAACTGTGTTGATGTTGCCATGGATCTGTATCTGTCATTTTATGGTAGTAGGTCAGTTCAAAATTTGCATATTTTGGTCTTTCTTTTTGATATGAGTTGTGGTTTATTCTTGTTTTTTTTTTCTTTTATTATTTTGTTTTGTTAAAACCATAAAAATAAATATTGTCTGTTGTGTTGTGTTGCGTTGGGTTGTTATTGCTTCTGGCGATTTTGCCATCGATGTTTTATTTGGCTCGTTCTAAATCGAAGCAATTTTTCACTCAATCGCCCTTTATTGTTTGTTACGCGGCGACAAATGGGGTCGCCTTGTCTGGCTGGATGGCTGGTATTCCTGTTATGATTTTGTTTTTCATTTTGTATGAATGTACATTATTTGTATATTTATATATGTAAATAAAGCAAAGTTCAATAAATAAGAATAATAATAACAAGGAAATATTGCGGGAGGAGATTTGACTTAGGGTTTATTTATGGCCACCAGTAATTTTTCAACATAATCTCCCTCTTGTTACCCTGTTTGTTTCTTTATTTAGGTCAAATTCAAACTCAAATCATTTTGATCGATAGCTTTGCCGTCACCTCAAATCCGGGCGGTTGTGACGTGACAACACCAGAAGACTTGTTGACCATAAGACAGCCACAAATTGTTGCGTTTTAAATAAAATGCCACCAGGGTGTCGTTGACGTACAACATTTGCATAAATCTCGTTTATCTCCGGCGGAGTCGACATTTGAAAATGGTCGTAGGGCAAATTGTGTGTCAGTTATAATAATTGATAGATAGTCTATTAACTATATTATAAATTCCGAATTGTATAATTTGTAATATTTGCTTTCATTTATTGCGACCCTGTGCCAATTTCAGTGTTTTTTGTGTGCTTTTTTATGACAAACTAATTGTCTCAAAGTTCTTGACGCATTTATTCATATTTTTTTATTGATTTTTTTGATTTGTGTCCTCAAATATAACAGAGTTGGGAAGTTATAAATTTAATATTACTATTCTGAGATTTAAAGTCTATGAATTAATTTAATTTTTTTTTTAATTTTTTAGAATTAAAATTTTGTAATAATAATTACGAAATATTTAATTAAATCTTAGAAATAAAGTTTAAGAATTAATTTCATTTTTTTAGAATTGAACTTTTGTAATAATAACAAAGTATTTAATTGAATCAATTAAAAGTTGAATCAATTAAAAAAATTAATATCCAATGATGTCGATTATGTAGACATCAACGTTGTTATATTTTTTTGTGTTAAACAAAATTTAAAGTTCATTAAACCATCGAACTTTATGGAAGGGAGGGAGCCTGCGGCCAGTGATCTTTCTTTTTTTTTTTGAGTTGGGGCCTACAACCGATGAAAGAAAGTTCGTTGTGTTGTTTGTAAAATGTGGAAATAAAACGTGCGTTTCTGTTGTTCTCTTTCTTTTTTGATATGATTTTTCTGATTCATATGACATTTCTCAATAATTTCCGGAACAATGCAGATGTTCATTAAACTTTTATTGATAATCACCGATTACAGACAAAAGCGCAAACAAAGTCCCCTGTGAATATGTTGTCCTACGACGGACTGGCTGACGGACTGTTTGTACATGTCCATATTTGCCATAATATCTGATGATGATCATCATCATCATTGTGTAGCTGAGAGAAAGAGAGAGAGAGAGGTCAGTGAATTTTTTATATCAGTCAAATTACAAATACAACGTCGACGACAGCGACAGCGACGACGAATGTGGACATAATTCCCTTTAACTCACCCGTTTCTTAATAATAAAGTTTGTGCAATTATTTCCACAAGAAAACAACGAAAGAAAGAGAAATTACAAGAGTAAAGTAAAGGATTGATGAAGGGAGCAGCCAAGTGCCAACAGCAAACAAAAAAATCACCAGCAAATGCACATACGCATAGCCCTTGTGGGCAGCGCTGATAGTTCCCTACCTCCGTCATCGTCCCCTGGTAGCAGCAGCCGCAGCACCAACAGCAACAACAACGGCGACAGCTACTAAAACAAGTGCATTGACACTCAAGAACGTGTAAAAGTTATTATGTTGCCAGTGCTTGGCTGTTTTTTTTCAAGTCACCGTTTTTTTTCATTCGTATGCCCTACATCATGGCGATGGGATATATTAAGTTCGTCTTTTTGTTTTCAAGAAATTGTAATCAGTAAATTGTGAAATTTCTATAATGGACTTTTTTAAAGAAAATGCTTATCATACTTTTTACTATGAAAAAGTTAATATCGAACATTTTTTAAAAGAAAATCTCACCATAAACATTATTTTAAAGTTAAAGCTCATTATAAACTTTTTACTATTAAAAAGATCAGCATGGTCATTTTGCTATGAGAAAACGCTCACAATGAACTTTTTTAAAGAAAAAACCCATAATGAACTTTTTAAAGAAAAAGCCCATAATGAACTTTTTGAAGAAAAAGCTCACAATGAATTTTTAAAAGAAAAAGCTCACAATGAACTTTTTTAAAGAAAAAGCTCAACATGAACCATTTTTAAAGGAAAAAGCTCATCATGAACTTTTTTGAAGAAAATCTTATCATGAACTTTTTTAAAGAAAAAGCTAATAATGACCTATTTTTTAAGAAAAAGCTCATCATGAACTTTTTTGAAGAATAAGCTCATCATGAAATTTTTGCTATGAAAAAATTAATCTTGAACAGTTTTCTAAGAAAAAGGTCACAATGAACTTTTTAAAGATCATTATGGAAATTATGGACTTTTACTAAGCACTTTTTACATAAAAAAAAACCTCATTATGAATTTTTAAGTAATAAAAACCTCATTATTAACTAAGAAAAAGCTCATCATATACTTTTTATTACAAAAAAGCTCATTATGAAATTTTTACTATGAACTTTTCGCAATGAAGGAGCTCATTATTAACTTTTTAATATTAAAAAATCACATCATGGGCTTTTTACTTTGATATAGCTTACAGTTTTTACTACTACGAAGTTCAATACGAACTTTTTGCAATGAAAAAGCTCATTATGAACTTTTTACTATTAAAAACTTATTATGAACTTTTACTTATAAAAAGCTCATAATGAACTTTTTCTTATAAAAAGCTCATAATGAACTTTTTCTTATAAAAAGCTCATAATGAACTTTATCTTATAAAAAGCTCATAATGAACTTTTTCTTATAAAAAGCTCATAATGAACTTTTTCTTATAAAAAGCTCATAATAAACTTTTTCTTATAAAAAACTCATAATGAACTTTTTCTTATAAAAAGCTCATAATGAACTTTTTCTTATAAAAATCTCATAATGAACTTTTTCTTATAAAAATCGCATAATGAACTTTTTCTTTTAAAAATATCATAATGAACTTTTTCCTATAAAAAGCTCATAATAAACTTTTTCTTATAAAAATCTCATAATGAACTTTTTCCTATAAAAAGCTCATAATAATATTTATTCTTATAAAAAGCTCATAATAAACTTTTTCATTAGGCAATTTTTATTATGACAAAGCTCTTCATCAACTTTTTGCTATGAACACGCTCGTTATGATTTTTTTATTGCAGAAGGGTATATATGTTTCGACCTGGCCGAATATGGTACAGTTTATACTTGCTTTTTCTTTAGGTATGCGCGTTGTTGCAGTGAGTTGGTGTTGTGTGTTGGAATCGGCGGCGATGGTGGTGGTGGCGGTGATGATTTTTAATGGTGCTGAACTTTATTTTTTCCCCAACTTCAAACAATGAACTGAGTATGAGAATACAAAAAAGGGGGTCGTCGTCTGCGTTTATGCGATCAATTGTCTGCTGCTTTTTCGCTTGAACTTAAAAAATATATGAACTTTTTTCCTGGCATTTTCATTTTGAAAAATTACAAAGCTCCTTTTATGACACAAAATTATGATAATGATTATGCAGAAATGCTCAAAGGCAACAATAACAAAATAACAGCAGCAACACCAACACCAGCACCAACAGCAGCAGTAGCAGCAATAAAATATTGACCGAATGCAACAAATGAACAAACAAAAGATCTGCACACTCACGTATCCCGGGTGAGACTTGTGACTTGTAAAGAAGTCAACAGGGACCTGCTGACATTTAACAGATTATTTGGTTTCTTTGTGTTAATATTCCCACTGTTTGCTTTTTTGAGGTCTCATTCAATGTACGCAGATAAAACCAAAAATAAGCACTTTATTTGTGAAGATGGTATGGCGGCACCACCAATGTCATGAGTAACGATCATATGATCGATGGTTGTAAATGAACAAATCATAATAACAAATTTAATTCTGTGATCTGTGTTTGCCCTCCATGGCTATCTAAAAGTAGCGATTAGAAGTGAGTTAAGGCATATTCAATTTTACGTTTTGCAAAAATCGTCATTGAGAAACTTAAGACGACATTAATCAATTGACTTCATTCAGTACTCTTGGATACGAAATTTAAATATAAATTCAAATGTAAATGTTGTTGCCAGAGTTTGTCAGTCTTTTAATCGATGTGCCATTATTACTGCACTGACACCATCATTATTTACCGATCATCTATAATGAATGTGTACATTGTATCACCTTCAGTTTCGCAACCACGACGAGCATAGACATTTTTGAATGTACATTCACACCAGCAAACCAGCTACATTAGATGCATATGAGACTATTTAGTATTTACTTTGAACTCAATATTCCTATAATCGATCGAACACAGACATAGTTGAGAGTTCGGTTATAATTTCTATACACATTCGATCATGAACTAGTTTAGCACGTTTTGAAAGTTCATTCTGAGGTATTTTTTCAAAAACGCCAATTTTTATTTTTTATACTGGATCTTCTCTATGAAGTAGATTTTGATGAACTTATACAGTGTAAAAGCTCACACAGAGTTTTTATTATGAAGTGTGTTTTTCTGCGAATCTCAATGATAAAACTAGGTAATGTTATATAAAAAAGTTTTTTGGAAAGTCAATTTTTAACTTTTTACTAAGAAAAATTCATTTTAAACATTTTACTATGAAAAAGTCCGTTATGAACGTTTCAATATGAAAAGCTCGTTATGAATTTGTTACTATGAAAAAGCTCATTATGAGCTGTTAACTATGAAAAATCTCATTATGAATTTTTTACTATGAAAAAGCTCATTATGAACTTTTTACTATAAAAAAACTCATTATGAACTTTTTACTATAAAAAACTCATTATGAACTTTTTACTATGAAAAAGCTCATTATGAACTTTTTACTATGAAAAAGCTCATTATGAACTTTTTACTATAAAAAAGCTCATTATGAACTTTTTACCATAAAAAAGCTCATTATGAACTTTTTACTATAAAAAAGCTCATTAGGAACTTTTTACTTTGAAAAAGCTCATTATGAACTTTTTACTTTGAAAAAGCTCATTATGAACTTTTTACTATGAAAAAGCTCATTATGAACTTTTTACTATGAAAAAGCTCATTATGAACTTTTACTATGAAAAAGCTCATTATGAACATTTTACTATGAAAAAGCTCATTATGAACTTTTTACTATGAAGAAGCTCATTATGAACATTTTGCTATGAAAAAGCTCATTACGAACTTTTTACTATGAAAAAGCTCATTATGAACTTTTTACTATGAAAAAGCTCATTATGAACTTTTTACTATGAAAAAGCTCATTATGAACTTTTTACTATGAAAAAGCTCATTATGAACTTTTTACTATAAAAAAGCTCATTATGAACTTATTACTATGAAAAAGCTCATTATGAACTTTTTACTATGGAAAAGCTCATTATGAACTTTTTACTATGGAAAAGCTCATTATGAACTTTTTACTATGGAAAAGCTCATTATGAACTTTTTACTATGGAAAAGCTCATTATGAACTTTTTGCTATGAAAAAGCTCATTATGAACTTTTTACTATGAAAAAGCTCATTATGAACTTTTTACTATGAAAAAGCTCATTATGAACTTTTTACTATGGAAAAGCTCATTATGAACTTTTTACTATGGAAAAGCTCATTATGAACTTTTCACTACGAAAAAAGCTTATTTTAAACTTTTCATTATGAAAAAGCTCATTATGAACTCTTCGATATGAAAACCCCATTATGAACTTTTCGATATGAAAAAACGCATCTATTTTTTACTATAAAATATCTCACTATAAAATTTGTACTGTAAAAAGCTTATTATTTATTATTTAAAATTTTAACGAACTTCTCCATAAGCAAACTCACAATATGACCTGTTCATTTCGATTTTGTTTTCGATGAGAAAATTCATATTTAATTCTTTTCGAGGACTTTTTCCATTTTCGAGTTTAATGAACGTTTATGAGCACATTAGTAAAGGGACTTAGCTCGTCTTCTGTCCAGGAGAATGGGGAATGGTTAGCAAAAGTTCATTGCAACTTACAACGTACGTGTGTATGTACGAGTGAGTAGACACATATATTTTATACAGGCTGTGGTGCATCATCATTATCGTTATCGACGACGACATTACCAGCAACGAGAACCTCCTCAATGCACGCATTAGCGTCGTCATCGGTACGCTGTGTGTGATTTGTTTTTGTTGTTGTTGTTGCTGGTCTTGTAAAGTACATGCTCGTACGTATGGTGGCGATCAATGACCTTAAACACCAGCAGCAGCAACAACAACAACATCAGGGAATGAAATGCCAGCGATCAGTTTTAATGAATACTTTACTGATGGAATGAACTCGCAGAACCGCATTTACACAAAACAAGCAGCAAGCAACAGCTCCAGAAACAACACAACAAAAACAACAATGACAGCGGGCATTAGTAACACCAGCCGAGAAGAAGCAAGGCGACGTTTGGAACAACATCATAAAAATAAATACCAACAACAACAGCAGCAACAAGAACCGACGAACAAATGCAATGCCGTAAATTGGTGGCAAATGCAAAAACAACACAACAAATTGAAGATATTTGTTGTTGGTGTTGTTGTTACTGCTGATGATTTGGTTAAACTCAAGTGAGGTGGGCAACCGACCAAAGGACGGCGGCAAGGGGTGGCGGCGACGTCTCAGGAGGACGTTACTTGGGTACTACTTGAGACAGAATGATTGCTTGTTTGCATTGGCTCGTTTGGTGGCTCACATATCCGTCCATCAGTCCATTCCTCGGCCCCAACGTCCTTCCTTTGCAGCCAACTGACCGACCGACTAACCTGCAACCTACCAACCAACCATCCATCCATCCGTTCTTGGGTCTGTTGACCATTGTTCTTCGTGCGCACATCTATTGGCTTGGCTTGACTTGACTTGGTGGTGTCCTTCTATTCTTTCAATGCTGCAGCAATACACACACTTTTGACTTACAACGTACGTATGTAGGTACCGCGCGCAGTCATTGAACATTGAACGCACCAACGAGCACAGCAATACGAGCAACCAACAGCATTAAGAATATCAGCGGCAATCATGCAACTAACTACTCACTTAACGCTGAGTGTGTGCGTGTGTTGATGTGGACGAGTGCATTTCTGAAATCAACTAAACGAGGCCCAACCAAATCCAACAACAACAACAACATCAACAATGTAAAATTGAAGAAGAAGAAACAACTGAACTGAACTGAAAAGCTAATGAACTCTTTATATTTCAAAGCACTTTGACGATGACGACGTCGACTATGTCGCTCCAACAATTACAGCAACTGCAACAACACTGCTGGCTGGAATGAAAAATCACAGAACCACACCACGCCACGCCACACCACAAAAGAACAGAATGAATATCGTAGATAGACCAAACCGAAACCAAATCAAGCAGATACTTCATAGTTCAACAACAGCAGCAACAACAACAGTAGCAACTACTTCGACATAACCAGCAATCAAAGGAATATGAAATGAAGTCATAACAACAACGACCATTTGAATGCAGTCAGTCATGTATACGCGGCCGCCATGCATGAGCAACACGTCCACAGGGGATCATTGAAATTGAACTATCATTCGGTGAACTAGCCCCCACACACACATCAATCTGAATAGGATGGTACGCTCTCCTATGCGAGCACACACATATGCTGGCACTCGCATTCAAACAAGTCTTTGTTTTACATGCATTAGTGCAACATCTAGTGCAGCACTCATCTAAACGATGACCTGATTGCATCGGTGGCATTTGCATATCAATCCAAGGATGCGATGGCCAATGAATTGGTTACGCAGCTAAATGCCTTTGAAGACTACGCCAGATCATACACATGTAGTACGTGCTTCTTGTAATGGACATTTTCATTATACTAGACTTCTTGCAAAGGCCAACAGTTCGGAATTATTATTTTGGTAGATGCAGTATTTGTGATTGATTTTTTACTTCAATTTTGTTCTCTGATAAAAACAATTTTTAAGAATTTCACAATGATTGTGTTAGGTATTTTTCTATGAAAAAGTTCACTACAAAGTTGTACTACTAAAAAAGTAAAAAATCGTTGTGAAATTTTTAAGGAAAAAAGCATACTAAAAAATAAAAAATAACATTGTGATTTTTTTACCAAAAATTTCATTGTGAGCTTTTATGTAAGAACAAATCCTTGAGGTTTTCAAGAAAAATAACACTTTGAGCTTTTTCCACGTAAATGTTTATTAGAAAACTTTTCTTTGAAAAACTAATTTTTCTACGAAAAAGTTCATTGTGAGCTTTAAACAAATTATTGTGTTTTTAAGAAAAGTTTCATTGTGTGGTTTTTAAAGTAAAGGTTCAGTACGAACATTTTCTTTGAACATCTTTCAATTTTCTGTGAAAAAGTTCATTGGGAACTTTTTTCTATGAAAAAGTTCATTGGGAACTTTTTTCTATGAAAAAGTTCATTGGGAACTTTTTTCTATGAAAAAGTTCATTGGGAACTTTTTTCTATGAAAAAGTTCATTGGGAACTTTTTTCTATGAAAAAGTTCATTGGGAACTTTTTTCTATGAAAAAGTTCATTGGGAACTTTTTTCTATGAAAAAGTTCATTGGGAACTTTTTTCTATGAAAAAGTTCATTGGGAACTTTTTTCTATGAAAAAGTTCATTGGGAACTTTTTTCTATGAAAAAGTTCATTGGGAACATTTTTCTATGAAAAAGTTCATTGAGAACTTTTTTCTATGAAGAAGTTCATTGGGAACTTTTTGCTATGAAAAAGTTCATTGGGAACTTTTTGCTATGAAAAAGTTCATTGGGAACTTTTTGCTATGAAAAAGTTCATTGGGAATTTTTGTCTATGAAAAGGTTCATTGGGAACTTTTTTCTATGAAAAAGTTCATTGGGAACTTTTTTCTATGAAAAAGTTCATTGGGAACTTTTTTCTATGAAGAAGTTCATTGGGAAGTTTTTTCTATGAAAAAGTTCATTGGGAACTTTTTTTATGAACAATTCTTTCTTGAACTTTTTCAAGAGCATTTTTATACTTTTAAAGACCTTTTTCTATCAAACTTCTGTGAAAAAGTTTTTTTACAACTTTTACTATAAAATATAGTTTAAGAAATTTTTCTATAAAAAAGTAGTTTAAGAACTTTTTCTACAAAAAAGTTTGTTAAAAAATTTTTTCTATAAAAATGTTGTTTAAGAACTTTTTCTATAAAAAATTGTTTAAGAACTTTTTGTATAAAAAAGTTGTTTAAGAACTTTTTCTATAAAAAAGTAAGTTTAAGAACTTTTTCCATAAAAAGTAGTTTAAGAACTTTTTCTATAAAAAAGTTGTTTAAGAACTTTTTCTATAAAAAATTTTTTGAAGAACTTTTTCTATAAAAAAGTTTTTGAAGAACTTTTTTTATGAACTTTTTTTCTATGAAAAATCCTTTTAACATTCTTTAACAACTTTTTGCTATTTAAATGCTTTAAGAATTATTTCCGATAAATAACTTGGTTAAGAACATTATTATGTGAACAAGCTTTTTAAGAAATTGTTTCCATTAATAAGCTTTTTATTAAAAAAATTTACGAAAAGTGTTTTTAAGTATTGATGTCTCTGAAGAAGGTTGTTAAGATTTTTTCTATGAAAAAGTTGTTAAAAACTTTTCTATGAAAAGGTTTTTAAGAGTTTTTTTGAACAAGTTTTAAAGTTTAAAATAATTTCATTTGAATTGGGATATTGTCCTGGCTCAAGACCATTTTGCATCTATATTTAAGAGAATGCAATTTTAAATATGTTTTTCTTGAAAAGGTTTTTAAAGAACTTTTTCTATAAAAAAAGTTTTGTAAGAACTTTTTCAATAAAAAAAGTTTTGTAAGAACTTTTTCAATAAAAAAAGTTTTGTAAGAACTTTTTCAATAAAAAAAGTTTTGCAAGAACTTTTTCAATAAAAAAAGTTTTGTAAGAACTTTTTCTATAAAAAAGTTTTGTAAGAACTTTTTCTAAAGAGTGATTTTTTTGAGGTTAGGATTTTCATGCATTAGTATTTGACAGATCACGTGGGATTTCAGACATGGTGTCAAAGAGAAAGATGCTCAGTATGCTTTGACATTTCATCATGAATAGACTTACTAACGAGCAACGCTTGCAAATCATTGAATTTTATTATCAAAATGCGTGCTCTGTTAAGAAAGTTCAGAAAGAAAGAAATTGTGTTCAGCGACGAAGCTCATTTTTGGCTCAATGGGTACGTAAATAGGCAGAATTGTCGATTTTGGAGTGAATATCAGCCAGAGGCATTGCAAGAGCTACCAATGCATCCAGAAAAAGTCACAGTTTGGTGCGGTTTATGGGCTGGTGGCATCATTGGACCGTACTTCTTCAAAGATGATGCGAATCGTAACGTAACTGTTTCTCTAAAAAAGTTTTGTAAGAACTTTTTCTCTAAAAAAGTTTTGTAAGAACTTTTTCTCTAAAAAAGTTTTGTAAGAACTTTTTCTCTAAAAAAGTTTTGTAAGAATGTTTTCTCTAAAAAAGTTTTGTAAGAAGTTTTTCTATAAAAAAGTTTTGTAGGAACTTTTTGCTATGAAAAAAACTTTTTATGAAAAAGCTTTTTTAAGATAATAAATCTATGAAATTTTTCTATAATATTTTTAAACTTTTTTCTTTAAATAGTTGTTTTGTTTTTATGTGAAAAGTATTTAGGAGCTTGTATTTTTGAAGAAGTTTTTCTATTAAAAAGTTATATTTCTGTGAAAATGTTTTTTTAAGATTTTTTCTCTGAAAGAGATTTTTTTCTATAAAATGATTTTAAGAACTTTTTTATTACATTTATATTTTTATCACTTATTTATATATTTTTAACATTTGCCCATGATTTATAACATGTTGGGTTTTCCGAATCACGCTTGGGGTCATAACTTGCCATTGGAATTCGGTCACCAAAACAGTAAAATAACTGTTTATAGTTTCAAACTTAATTAAAAAATAGAAATCAAGCGGAAAAATATTCGATTCGTATCAGCATCAGCAAAACTAACGCAAAAAGCACACAAAAATATATATGAGCACATAATTTCCTATCCATAATTTATGAAAAGTTTATTGGATTTGATGCGACAAAAAACACACACCAAAGTTGAACTAAATTTATGCGCCATGATTCCATTTGACCACTTAAAACTTATGTCATTGCCCCCATTGTCAGTTTCTTTTCCGGCAACCCACTCTGCCAACGAGAAAGGGAAATGTCAACGTTTTCTCCACTCACACTCCACACCACACCAAAAACAAAATAAACCTCATAAATAAAGAATGTTTTTAGCTGATTATAGCAAAAAACAACAACAACAAAACAGCTCTAAAACAAATACTACAGAAAACTACGGTGATGATGCCTAAAAGCATAACTAAAAACAAAAGCAACACCGACGAAAACTATGACCTAAAATTCCGTAAAAAGCTACAGCAAAAAAAACGAAGAAGAAGAACGACAACAGCATCGAGCGACACCAACAACAAAAAAGGTTCTGAACGTAATGCCATCACCACCAAAAACATTCAAGTGAATATGAGGGCCCCTACCACGCGACGGTGTGTCCCCCTTTCACAGAATCCCCCAAATGACCCCCGGCCCCAAAAAAATAGCTACAACTGAAACTTCATTCGCGGCCAGTGAAACAGTTTTGTTGGCATCATTGTAAGAAGAACAAGATTCTGAATCAGAATCAGTAACAACAACGACAACGATGAAATTATTTGAATTCTTTGGGTGTATGTGAGAATTGTTGTTGTTTTTTTGTGAAATGAATCTGTGCGCGTGTTGTTCCTCCATGTGATCCAAAAGCATGTTACCACTCTGTTGTTGTTTCACTTAATTCTTTCATCTGTTGTTGCTGTTGATGTTTGTTTCTGTTCTATGCCAAAGCCGAGCAAAGCCAAGCTAAGCCGAGCCGAAGCTGGGCACTGCCAACAGCAACACAGCAACAACTAACCAACCAGCCAAGCAACCATCCAACCCAGCCAAGAAGACTGAACGAACCAACCAACCGACCGACCGAACAACCAACCAACCATCCATCCATTCATTCATTCATACACTCGCTCATTGTTGTATTTTTATTACAATATTGACCCAGATTTCGGATTTTTTTACGAATACTCACACACTCTCATTTCCACTTATGTAAGTAAGTTTTTTATGTTATTTCGTTGACAATGGCGGTATGATAAGTAGGGATGCACAGATGGTCTATGTGGGAGTTGAACCTGGGTTTATGAGTAGCATACCTGGATATGGCTCACATGGATGTTGTTAGTTAATAGTAATACAATGTGGATCACAAATGTTGCCAGTTTTAGTTAAATTGGCGCCCGAGCAGGGATTCCAATCTACATATTAGTCAACCATAATATGGGCTAGTTAAGCTAAGGAAAGGCTTTTGTTGCTGTGAAAATGTTTTATGAACTTTATTCGATAAAAAAATTAGGAAAATTTTTATGTGAACAAGCTTTTAAAGATCTTTTTTCTATTAAAAAGCTTTTTAATCATTTTTTATGAAAAGTTTTTCTATGAATTGTTGTCTCTGAAAAAAGTCTGTTAAGAACTTTTTTCTATAAAACAATTTTTAACAACTTTGTCTACCATTTACAAGATGGAAGATGTTAATAGACCGTAGCCCAGTCTGGATCAGAAATGTGCCCACTTTGTGTAAATTGGCGGCCGAGCAGAGATTCCATGACAGGGATGACCGTACACATCCTCCATATTAGTCAACCATAATATGGTCCAGAGAAGGGATTCTATATATTCTATTCCATCACGCTTTGTTTTTAATGGCGCGCGAGAATGGGCGCTGATAAAAATGAGGAAGACTCGAATTCTTAATTCAAGTCAATTGCCAACCTCAAATGAGCAAATGATGAATTAATACTCAGAAGTGGACCTTAAAAATTTAAATTCAATTCAATTGCCGTCCTCAAATGAGTTTAAATCTCCAACGAACTCCTTCCTTAATATTCAGAAGTGGAACTTAAAAATTCTCAATTCAAGTAAATTGACGTCCTCAAATGAGCTTGATCTCCAACGAACTCCTTCCTTAATATTCGGAAGTGGACCATAAAAATTCTCAATTCAAGTCAATTGCCAACCTCAAATGAGCAAATATCTCCATCGAACTCCTTTCGATGAATTAATATTCAGAATTGGAACTTAAAAATTCACAATTCAAGTCAATTGACGTCCTCAACTGAGCTTGATCTCCAAGGAACTCCTTCCTTAATATTCAGAAGTGGACCTTAAAAATTCTCAATTCAAGTCAATTGCCGTCCTCAAATGAGTTTAAATCTCCAAGGAACTCCTTCCGATGAATTGATACTCAGAAGTGGACCTTAAAAATTCTCAATTCAAGTCAATTGCCGTCCTCAAATGAGTTTAAATCTCCAAGGAACTCCTTTCGATGAATTGATATTCAGAAGTGGAACTTAAAAATTCTCAATTCAAGTCAATTGACGACCCTCAAATGAATAGATCTCCAACGAACTCCTTCCGATGAATTAAGATTCAGAAGTGGAACGTAAAAATTCTCAATTCAAGTCGATTGTCGTCCTCAAATGAGCTTGATCGAACAACGAACTCCTTCCTTAATATTCATAAGTGGACCTTAAAAATTCTCAAATGAGTTTAGATCTCCAATGAATTAATATTCATAAGTGGAACTTAAAAATTCTCTATTCAAGTCGATTGTCGTCCTCAAATGAGCTTGATCTCTAACGAACTCCTTCCTTAATATTCAGAAGTGGACCTTAAAAATTCTCAATTCAAGTCAATTTCCGACCTCAAATGAGTTTAGATCTTCAATGAACTCCTTCCGATGAATTAATATTCTCCAACGAACTCCTTCTTTAATATTCAGAAGTGGAACTTCCCTCTCTCAATTCTAAATTCAAGTCAACTGTCGACCTCAACTGAACAAATGTCTCCATCAAAATTGAACCATAAAGATTATCACTTCAAGTCAACGCCAAACCTCAAATGAGCCAAGATTTCCACTGAACTCCTTCCGATGAATTAAAATTCAAAACTGGACCTTAAAGATTGTCAATTGCTGACCCCAACCAAATGAACCTTCAGCTAAAATAATTTGCGATGTAAATCCATCTTCCGAAGAATTTTTTATTCATAAGTGGAGCTTGCAGATTCGAGTCAATTGCCGACTTCAAATGATGCAAAGGCTTCCATCGAACTTCTTCCGATGAATTAATATCCATAAGTGGACCGTAAAGATTATCGATTCAAGTGAACTTCAAACCTCAAATGAGCAAAGATCTCCATCGAACTTCTTCCGATGAATTACAATTCAAAACTGGACCTTAAAGATTCCCAATTCAGATGAATTATCGATCTCAAATGAAAGAAATATGTCCATGGAATGATGAATTAACATTAAAGAGTGGTCCATAAAGATAGTAGACCTCAAATAAAGCAAAAGACTGTCCCAACTCCTTCCAATGAATTAATATTCAAGACTGGACCTTAAAGATTGTCAATTGCTGACATCGAATGGATAAATAAATATTCAAGGCTGTGTCTAAAAGATTATTAAGTCAATTGAATTGTCGAGCTTAAATGAATTTACGAAGAAGATTTAAGTCAATTGCCGACCTCAAATGATACAAAGGCCTCCATCGAACTCCTTCCGATGAATTAAAGTTCAAAACTGGGCCTTAAAGATTACCAACTCAGATTGAGATTATCGATCTCAAATGATTCTTACAGATTGTAGACATCAAATGATACTAAAAGACTGTGTCGAAGTTCTTCCAACGAATAAGACTGGAACTTAAAGATTGTCAAATGCTGACCTCGAATTAATGGAGAAAGGCAGTACCTAAACGATTCTTAATTCAATTGAATTGTCGAGCTAAACTGAAATGACGACCTCAATCGATGTAAATCCGCCTTCCGAATAATTAGTATTCAAAACATGAAGATTGCCGACCTCAAATGATGCAAAGACCTCCATCGAATCAACAATAATCAATAATATCAATAAATTGGCGCCCGAGCAGAGTTTCTATATATTCTCTTCAAAAAGTTTTTGTTTTTATTCGCACCCAAGGAAGGATTTTGTGTGTGTGGCGGACACATCCTCAATATTACTTTACCACACTACTTTCTGGATCGGAATTTTTGCCTTCTCGGTTCGACTGGCGGCCGAGCATGGATTCTGGGGACATTGTCAAGGATTTGACTTTGCCATGTTAACGCAAAACCACAACTTAGTGAATACTAAGCGATTCTTGTCAATGGACGGTGTATTGAGTTACTACTTGACGCTTCCGTGGCATTCCGTGACTGACATTCAGCTTAGTGAAGCCTAAGTCGTGAGTCCGACGGTAGGGTAGGAAAAAATGTGGAATTACTTCCCTGTTCATCCCACTCAACAGATTATTTTCTCTTTCCTTCATAAAAAATATCTCAGTCCGCAATAAAGAAATCGATTAAAAAACATGAAATCTGGTCAATTCTCCAAGACTACCCAATTATGATATTTTCCCCCAATTATCACTCTAGCCCCTCACCACTGTGAAGATTTCAAGTTATTGTCGCAGTACGCAACGTTCTTTTTTCTTCTTCTCCGAATATTTCTATGATTTATACTTTTTTGAAATATCAAACCAAAACGAGCACAAAGTTCTCTTTTTTTGACAGCCTAGCATTTCTGGGTTGTCAGTCGGTCGGTCGTTCGGTGGTTCACGCTCTGTGTGTATGTAACCAATCTATTTAAATAATTAAAAAATGTGAAGACCACACCATGGCATGTCATCATACCATTCCACAGCACCGCATGCCTGTCTGCGCTGAGGTATGATATTTCATAGGTAAAATAACAACAACCCCACAGCAGCGGCGGCAGCAACAACAATGTTGTCGGTCGGTGCCACCTACCAGCATCTTTCATCACTTCACATACGAGCGGTGGTGGCACTAACAACTACCACAATGTTTGAACATAAATCTCCGTTCCAATTGTTCTTATTCTCGATGCTTGTTCTTTTGCTAGTTAAGATGGTTGGGGTGTGTGTTTATCTTGTATCGCATCTTAAATGCTGCCACGACCGACCAACCTCATTCAATCTGGCAGCTCCATGAAAAGGAAACCGCCGCCGCTGATGTTGCGACCATCAACGCATCAACACTTTATCAAGCAAGCCGGCAACCAGTAAAATCCGACAACATATCAGCACACCTCATCAGATGCTGTCGTTTTCATCTTCATCTTCAGCTCAATCATCACCAGTGCTGGGTAGAGTAATGAGCATCCACTATATTTATGGGGGGGTTTACATATAAGATTCAATGATAATCATATATGTAGTGGCTGACTGCACAGTGGTTGGCTGGTGAAGTACAAAATCGGATTTCCTGCGAGCCTTTAAAACATCATTAAATTGGTTAGTTCTATGGGAGCTTTATGATTATGATTACTCATAATCCTTTTGATTTACTATTCAAGACCTGACCTTAAACATTCGCAGTTTGGATAAAACTCCTACCCCACATGACACAAAAGCCTCCATCGAACTCTTTCCGTTGAATAAATATTTAAGACTGCACTTTAGGGATTCTTAATACGAACCAATCTCAACTGATGCAAAGATCTCCGCGAACTTCTTCCAACGAATAAATATTTCAGGGTGAACCATAAAGATTCTTAATTGATACAAAGTTAACCATCCATCTCCTTCCAATGAATTAATATTCAAAACTGTATCTTAAAGATCCTTAATTCATATGAAGTGTCGAGTTCAAATGAGGCCAAGGTCTCCTACCGATGAATTACTTTCAAGACTATACCTTACATGTACTCAATTTAAGTCAATTTCTATCATAAAATTATACAAAGACCTACATCCGATAAACTAATATTTAAGGCTGTTCATTTAATTTCAAAGCTGCTACTTAATGATTTTGAATTCCAACCAATTACAGATCTTAAATTATGCAAAGTCTCCATTGACCTCCTTCCGATAAATTAGTATTAAATAAAATAAAAAAATACAATTAAATGAATTGCCGACCTCAAATAATTCAAAACTCTCCATCAAAACTTCCAGACCTTAAAGATACAATGCCCATTGCCGACGTCAAATGAAGTAAAGGGCTCCACCGAACTCCTTCCGATGAAGTAATATTGAAAAGGGGTCCTTAAATATTCCCAATTGTCAACCGCAAATGATGCAAAGTTCTCCTTCGAGCTCCTTCCAATGAAATAATATTCAAAACTGGGCCTTAATGATTTTCAATTCTAGCCAATTGCAGATATTAAATTATGCAAAGTCTCCATTGATCTCCTTCCCATGAAATAATATTATATTATTTAATAAAATCAATTCAAATGAATTGCCGATCTCAAATATTCCAAAACTCTCCATCAAAACTTTAATACTCATAACCAGACCTTAAAGATACAATGTCCATTGCCAACGTCAAATGAAGTAAAGGGCTCCATCGAACTCCTTTCGATGAAGCTATATTGAAAAGGGGTCCTTAAATATAATATTCATATCCAATTCAAATAAATTGTCCACCGCAAATGATGCAAAGTTCTCCATTGAACTCCTTCCAATGAAGTAATATTCAAAGCTGGGCCTTAATGATTTTCATTTCAAGCCAATAGCAGATATTAAATTATGCAGTCTTCATTGATTTCCTTCCCGTGAAATAATATTATATTATTTAATAATATCAATTCAAATGAATTGCCGACTTCAAATAATTCAAAACTCTCCATCAAAACTTCTGACAATGAATTAGTACTCATAACCAGACCTTAAAGATACAATGTCCATTGCCGACGTCAAATGAAGTAAGGGGCTCCATAGAAATCCTTCCGATGAAGTAATATTGAAAAGGGGTCTTTAAATATTCCAAATTCTAATAAATTGTCCACCGCAAATGAAGCAAAGTTCTCCTTCGAGCTCCTTCCAATGAAATAATATTCAAAGCTGGATCTTAATGATTTTCAATTGCAGTCTATTTCAGATCTTAATCTATGCAGAGTCTCCATTGACCTCTTCCGATAAATTAATATTAAATAATGTTAATTAATATGAATTGTCGATTACAAATAATTCGAAACTCTTCCTCAAACTTCTGCGAATGAATTAATATACATAACCGGAGTTTAAAGATGCAATGTCAGTTCCCCACGTCAAATGAGGTAAAAGTCTCCATCGAACTACTTCCGATGAACTAATATTGAACAAGGGACCTTAAAGGTTCCCAATTCAAATGAATTATCCACCTAAAATGATGCAAAGGTCTCCATCGTTCTCCTTCCAATGAAATAATATTCAATGCTGGATCTTAATGATGTTCAAGTCCATCCAGTTGCAGATCTTAAATTATGCAAAGTCTCCATTGAACTCCATCAGATGAATTAAAATTCAGAACTATACCTTAAGGATTCTCCATTGAAGTCAATTGCTGAACTCGAATGGTGCAACAGCTCGATCGAACTTCTTCCGATGAATTAATATTCAGAACTGCATCTTAAAGAATCTAAATTCAAGACAAATGTCGACCTCAGGTGAGAAAAGGCCTCCATTGGACTTCTTTCGATGAATTAATATTCAAGACATGACCTCCAAGTTTCTCAATTCAAGTTAATATCCAACCTCAAATGAGGAAAGGGTTCCATCGAACTCCTTCCCATGGATTAATATTCAAAACTGGACTTTAAAGATTCTCAATGCCAGTCGATTGTCAACAACAAAATGGGCAAAGATCCCTATCAAACTCCTTCCAAAGAATAAACACTCAAAGCTACAATTTAAAGATTTTCAATTCAAGACAACTGCCTCGACCTGAGCAAATATCTCCGCCGATGATTAAACGTTCAAAATTACATCTTAAAGTTACTCAAAACAGCAAAGGTCTCCATTGAACTCCTTCTGATGAATTAAAATTCAAAACTGGACCTTAAATATTCCCAATTCTAATGAATTGCCGACCTCAAATGATGTAAAGATCTCCATCGAATGATGGATTAATATTCAAGAGTGGTCCTTAAAGATTGTAGACCTCACCGAACTCCTGCGGATGTTTGGAATAATGGAGGAATTAACATTCGAAGCAGGACCTGAGAGAATCTTAATTCAATTGAATTGTCGAGCCAAAGTGAACTGGCAAACTCAACCGGAGCAACCCCCCTTCTTATGAATTAATATTCAAAAGTGGATTCAAGTCAATTGCCAACCTCGAATGAGCAAAAGGTCTCCGTCGAACTCCTTTCGATGAATTAATATTGAAAACTGCATCTTACAGATTCTCAATTCAAATCAATTGTCAACATCAGATGAGGTCTTTATCGAATTCCTTCCGATAAATTCAAAACTGGACTTTAAACATTACAAATTGAAATTAATTGTCGACCGCAAAAGATGCAATGATCTCCACTGAACTCCTCCGATGAATTCATATTCAAGAGTGGTTCTTACAAATTGTCGACTGCAAGTTGAAGTCGTTCCAATGAGTTCACATTCAAGACGGGACCCTAAATGTTATCAATTCAAGACAATTGCTGACCTCGAATGGCGTATATCGAACTTTTTGTGAGGAATTATTAGTCAAGGCAGGACCTGAAAGATTCTTAATTCAATTGAATTGTCGAGTTCAAGAGATGCGATGCAACTCCTTCTTTCGAGGAATTAATATTCAAAAGAGGTCAATGATCGAAGCTTTCTGGATGAACTAATATTCAAAATCACATCTTAACAATTCTCAATTCAAATCAATTGTGGTCTAACACTCCATCGAATTTCTTTTAATAAATGATCAAGAAAGTTGCTAGCAACCTTGCCTTCGTGCCACTGTGCCTCTTGCCGCGACGTTACCTTCATAATTATGGCACAATGTTCTTAGGTTTACACTTTAAGCCAAATAGCATTACAATCAAAGCATGAAGTTTGTTTTCAGTCTTTACTTCACTTCAGTTCAGCTCAGTTCGGCTTCGGCTCAGTTCAACTTCGGCTTCAGTTTGCAAAAAGAGTTTTATTGTTTTTGCTTGACTTTCGCAGCAAAGCTTATTTGTCACATCACACAGGCGTGTTGCTGACGGGGCTTGTGCTGCTGCCCGACTGCTGGCGGCTGAATGCCGTCCATTGTCGACCGACAGTGGCTGTGCCTGTGGCTTTATTAGTTTTTCGATTATTTTTTATTTGAATTGTTATTGTATTTCGTTTTTTTTTCGTTGGCCTGATGTTATTGTTATTGTTTTCTTTTATTATTATTAAGTTAGCAATTCGTTCTGTTCTGTTTGCTGTTCTAAATGAATTTTTGATTTGTTACTGTCGTTGGCTGTTGCTGCCGTTGTTGTTGCTGTCGCTATAGGTGTTTGTTTGCTGTTCACATTCTGGGGATTGGATTCGAGTTCGCTGACGTTATGCTGTTCATGGCAACGACGACGAGAGTTCGTTATGTTGCTGCTGCTGTTGCTGCTCGTTAAAAATAGTATAAAAAATAATGCAAAAAATAAAAAACAAAACAAAAACTGTTAGTAGGTTGTATGTTTGTGGTTTCTATTTCTATTTCTGTATAATGTTTATAGTTTTTTTTGTAATCACAACTATGCACATTAGGGTGTACCTGCAATAACACTCGAATGAATTGTGTTAAAATGGTGAGAAAATAAAAAAATATCCCAATTCAAACTAAAAAAGTTTTCTTTCGTAACTATCGACATTTGAAGTTAATATCAATTCAAATGAATTGCCGACCTCAAATAATTCAAAACTCTCCATAAAAAAATCTGACAATGAATTAATACTCATAACCAGACCTTAAAGATACAATGTCCATTGCCGACGTCAAATGAAGTAAAGGGCTCCATCGAACTCCTTCCGATGAAGTAATATTGAAAAGGGGTCCTTAAATATTCCCAATTCTTATAAATTGCCGACCTCAAATGATTCAAAGGTCTCCATTGAACTCCTTCCAATGAAGTAATATTCAAAGCTGGATCTTAATGATTTTCAATTGCAGTCAATTTCAGATCTTAATCTATGCAGAGTCTCCATTGACCTCTTCTGATAAATTAATATTAAATAATGTTAATTCATATGAATTGTCGATTTTAAATAATTCGAAACTCTTCCTCAAACTTCTGCGAATGAATTAATAAACATAGCCGGAGCTTAAAGATGAAATGTCAGTTCCCCACGACAAATGAGGTAAAAGTCTCCATCGAACTACTTCCGATGAAGTAATATTGAAAAAGGGACCTTAAAGATTCCAAATTCAACATTCCCAATTCGACATTTGAAGTTACCAAAGAAGATGCCATAACGAAATTTTGGAATTACGTAGAAAAAATTCTCCGAAAATATCCCAATTCCCAAAGTAGGGAAAATATGTACCAAAAAGGTGATTTTTTATTAAATGGTCGCTTTGGCTCAATTTAGAGCATTAAATAATGTCAAAATTTATATACACTTTCGACGACATATAATTCAAAACTCCCCGTTAAGCTTCAGCCAATGTATAAATATACATAGCCGGTTCTTAAAGATGCAATGTCAATTGCGGACGTCAAATGAAGTATAGGTCTCCCTTCCTCCAACGAATTAACATTCAAGGCTGGGCGTTAATGATTGTCAATACAATTATCGTCCTCAAGTGAGCGAACGTCTCCATTGAACTCTTTCCGATGAAGTAATAATCAAAACTGTACCCTAGACAGCCATGTTAATTACCAATCTCAAATGATAGAAAGGTCACCATCGAACTTAGTCCTTCAAGTCAATTGGCGAGCAAAGTCTCAATCGATCTCCTTCCTACGAATTAATATTAAAACTGGACCTTGAAGATTCAAGTCTACTGTCAACCTCAAATGATACAATTGATAATTTTTGGAAATAATTTTGTCAAATAATTTAAATCTCTTCATTAAACTTCTCTCGATGAATTAATTCTCATAGCCAGACCTTAAAGATGCAATGTCCAGCGCCGACGTCAAATGAAGTAAAGGTCTCCATCAAACTTCTTCCGATGAAGTAATATTAAAAAGGAGAACTTAAAATTCCCAATCCAAATGAATTGTCGACCTCAAATGATGCAAAGGTCTCCATCGAACTCCTTCCGATGAAATAATATTCAAATCTGACTCCGAGGCTGTTTTGGGGCTTTTTGTGTATTTTTAACCCTTACTTTTGACCCCAATGAGGGCCCATTTACACTAACCCCACCACCCCCACCACTTTTTTTCCGAACCTCACAAAATAGGAGGTTCTAGCATAACAAAATCGATGTAAAGAAAACATAGTTTTGTATGCTGCAAGAACACTTCAGAGCTGGGAAACTTTTACCGCCAATAAAATGAAATTCCGATGTGATCTGTCAAAACGCCGACAAACGTATATCTTTTCGTCTCCATTGTCAGAACCCCGTAATTGTTTTTCGTGTTGTACTTTGTAATGAGATCGCCACGTTAAAAATACGAAAACAACTTCGTCTAGAAATATGACATTTTTCTTATTATTTAAATATCTCCTAAACACATGTAACCATACGTTTCAGTAGATATTCATGAACACTATCACTGTGCACAATATATTTCATAATTTGTGCTAATTGTACTACTTTCAATCATTTCAAAAATTTATATGAACGGGGAGAACAATTTTGGAGGTTCGCCAAGTTGACCCCATGCTCACTAGGAATCCAAAATTTTGCTAGCATCATCTGTACAGCACCTCTGCTTTAAACACAAGAAATTTCCCCAAAATATCTTTTTCCATTCAAAAGTTGCCGAATTAAATCGAAAAAAAAAAACGATTTGGAAAAACTGTGCTAGGTGACCAACTTTAGAGGATCACCCAGACCAGCTAGAAATTCAACAGTATACGAATCATCTGGAAAATAGCTCTGCTCTTAGCATGCCAAATTTCATAAAAATATATTTTTCTATTCAAAAGTTACTGAAATACTTTCCTAGAATATCAATTGGAACCATTTTGAACATCCTATATTTAGACTGAATTCCCACTCAAATTTTTTTATCAGAAATTTTTCTTACGTTAAGGCCCACCCTAATGTACTTATAAATTATGCCGGCTTTGTTTGTGTGTGTGTGTTGTGTTTCTGTATCGTATTTGTCGGCCTGGTTGCCTGCCGGCCAGCCGGTCTGTCTATCATCATTGTAAAGCCAACGACATTTGACTGGAGGTCGCTCGTCGAAAACAATCTAAAGGTGCTGTCATAATTTCAATAGATCTCTCCGTCTGTCTGTCTCAGCCTTTATCCCCCAGCGCATGCATGAGTAACATACATAAGTTGCAGTGCAGTTTATGTACATTAGGGTGTAGCATATACGGATAGTTTCAATTAAAAAAATAATTACCACAAATAAAAGTTATTTGATTTTGACCTCTGTCAATGTCCAATTAATATATTTATTAATTGCATTCAGATAAAAAGTAATTAAAATTGAACATATAAATGTACAACAAAATAATTAATTAATTTAATTAATTAAAACGATTATCGGGATTAAATGTTAATTGATGGTGAGCATAATTAATTCAATTGATAATTTAAATATTTTAAGTATTTACTAAACATAAAATTACAGGTTAATTTAAATAATTCATTAAAATAATTACCTCAAAGGCTAATTAAAGTTAAGCATATAAAAGGTAAAATTAATATATTAATTGATTTAGTTCATATTTTAATTAATTGAAATTATTACAAAATAAATTGAGGATGAGCATAAGAAATTCACAATTAATATTTTAATTAATACAATTGATATTATAATTGTTTCAATTATTTTTTAATTAAACAAAATATTACAGACTCTCTGTGTTTTTCCCTGTGTAGGTTATTTAAAATAAATTACTAATTATTTAAAATAATTACCTCAATTAAAAATTAATTAATATAAAAGGTACAATTAATATATTAATTAATGTAATTAATACTTTAATTATTTCTATTAATTTTTTATTGAGTTAAAATAAAAATTACGAAATCTTTATTTTTCTCTGTGCCGGTTAATGAAATGAAATGAAATTAAAATAATTCCCTGAAATAAAAAATAATTGATTTGGAGCCAGTAAAAATTCTTTAAACATTTCAAAATATATTGAATTTTTTTTTTGTTTTGGCAACCCAGTTTAATGAGCACATACCTAGTTAACTAACAATAATAAAGATTCCATGATAAGTTTATATTAAGAGCAAACTATAACAAACCAACGTAATCATTGGCATCATCGTCATCATTATGAGGCGTTGTTGGTGGTTTGACTTGAAATGAGGACATGTTCGTAACTGCCAACAATGCAATCATTGTACCTTAAATGTGTCACAGTTACAGTGTTCCGGCGTATATGGGGATATCCTTCAAACATTCTCAGAACTATGTGTAAAAATGAGCAACACACAGCCAAATGAAATAAAAAAGCGCAGGAAAAAATAAATATTAAATTGAATTAAACTCAAGTATTTTAAAGAAAAATTGGCGTAAAAAAAAAGCCAAACAACACAATAAGTGTCATAACTTGTACATTTATACATCGATTTTCTTCAAAAAGGGCTTGTTCTTCGCTAAGATCACATATCCCTATTACAAAATAAAATCAATTACAAATTATTCTTTTATCTAATTTGTAAAACAGTTTTTCGCGCTACTAAACCAAAAATAAAAATTTAATAAATTAAAAAGGCTTCTACAAGAAGGGTCATAACTTCTACATTTATCCATATATCTTTTACATATAGACATTGTTTTCTTCCTTACGATGTTAGCTATTAACAAATATAACAAAATATTTTTTTTTTAATTTTTTTCTATTTTTTATAATTTTTTTCGTGCCAGCAAAAAAAAAACGAGAAAAATCAATTTTTTCTCAATTCATTGTAAACTGTTTCTATGTGAAACTGATATTCTCAACATTTGCAGGAATCAGAAGTGTCTTTAATAAAAATAATTACAAATTATTCTAATCTAATTAATCTAATTTGCAAAACAGTTTTTCGCGCTATTAAACAAAAAAAATTAAAAAATAATAATAAATTAAAAAGACTTCTACAAGGAGTGTCATAACTTTTACATTTATCCATATATCTTTTACATATAGACATTGTTTTCTTCCTTACGATGTTAGCTATTAACAAATATAACAAAATATTTTTGTTTAATTTTTTTTCTATTTTTTATGATTTTTTTCGTGCCAGCAAAAAACGAGAGAAATCAGTTTTTTCTCAATTCATTGTAAACTGTTTCTAAGCCACAGTTTCTATGTGAAACTGATATTCTCAACAGTGAACATACAAGTGGATGTTATCGGACTTATGGTATTTCCAAAATGAGAGTACAAATATTAAAGATACCTTCGGCGAAAATTGGAATTTTACTAAAAATTAAAAATTACAAAAAATATATATCAAAAATTATTCTAATACAGTTTTGGAGTTTAGAAATCTAAAACACCTCAGTTATATGTTATACATGTCCCTTTGGGAAATTTTTTTTGTTGCACAGTGGAATCAATGAACAAATTTGTAAGCCCCAATCAATGTCCTCCCTTACCAGCACCTAACCCAGCCAAGGGCAACAAGTGCCCGACAATCTGACTGATTAGTTCAAAATCATTTTCGAATGTTGTTTAAGTACCACCACCTAAATAATGTTATTATGCGCTATACGCTATGCGTTCTTCTTTATTTAGTTGTTCTGTTCTGTCGTTGTTTCTGTTGCTGATTTTCGACAAGGACACTATCAGCGACATGCCAATGAACTTTCATTGCTCGCCGCTCATTTATTTATAACGTACACGCTTACTGTCTTCATCATCAACATCATCCTCCTCCTTCTCCTCCTCCTCGTCCGTCTCATAGTCTATCGTACGTTGTACTATAGCAAAACTATCAAACAAACAAATAAATAAATAAATAGAAAAAAAAACAAAAGAAAAGAAAAACGAAACATTTTAATATCTATTAGTTGCTTAGCCATGGGTGCACATGTCATTTATTAATTGCCATAAAAGCTTGCACACATACACACCCATAAGACACTAACACTGTCTTACAAAAATAGAAAAAAGGTCAACAAAAGAACTTAGAAAAAAATCGAAATCGAAAAATGTCAAAAAGTACACATTTTAGCAATTTGATCAAATTATTTTTGACAATTTAGATTTTTCGATTTTTTTAGTTTTGGGTTTTTATTATTTTTTTCCAATTCCAATAAAGTTTTATGGTTTCAAGACCATTTTGCATCTATATTTTATAGAATGTAAATTTATTTAAAAATGGCATGGTGACATTTCCCAGCGGGAAAATTTGGAAGGTCTCCCCTTAGAAGGCCTTCTGGAATGCATATTTGCAGAAGGCATACAGTAATGTGTTTCGGATCCGAAGAGAATCATGGAATCTTTATTATTGTTAGTTAACTAGGTATGTGCTACATTAAACTGGGTTGCCAAACCAAAAAAACTGAAAAATATGCAATATATTTTGAAATGTTTAAAAATTCTAGAATTCTATTAAAAGAAAAAATCTCTGTAAAAATTTTAAAAATATCTTCTTCATTGTTACCTTCATGATGTTTTATATGGATATTATTTTGACCACCCAAAATTGTAAAATTAAGTGAGAAATGCTAACTTCAATTCAGGGTATAATTAAAAGTTACCCCCAAAAATTCCCCCAATCATCTCCGCATACACAGAATAAATAATGTGGCAGTAAACTTGTTTGTTTAATTCAATAAAAAATTATTGAAATAATCAAAACATCAATTGAATTAATTACTATATTAATTGTACATTCAATATGCTCAACATCAATTAATTTTTAATTGAGGTAATAAATTTTAATTAATTAAAATATTAACTGAATTATTTAATATATTAATTGTACGTTTTATATGATCACCATTAAATAATTTTTAATTGAAAAATTAGTTTATTAACCTGCGCAAAAAATGTAAAGAGTCCGTAAATTTTTATTTAATTCAATAAAAAATAATTAATATATTATTTGTGCATTTTATATTAATGCATTTATAATTGTGTAAATAATTTTAATTAATAGAAATATCAACAGAATTAATTAATTTATTAATTGTACATTGCATATGCTCAACATTAATTTTTAGTTGAGGTAATAATTTTAATTAAGCTGCGCCGAAAAAATAAAGAGTCCGTAATTTTTTGTTTAATTCAATCAAAAATAAGTGAATAATTAAAATATCAATTAAATTATATATATATATATATATATATATATATATATATATATATATATATATATATATATATATATATATATATATATATATTAATTGTGCATTTTTAGTGGCTCAAAAACAATTAATTTTTAATTGAGGTATTTTTAATTAATTATTTATTTATTTTAATTAACCTACAACTTTTTCTAAAGAGTCTGTAAAATGTTGTTTAATTCGATAAAAAGTAATTAATATAATTAAAATATCAATCGAGTTAATTAATATATTTATTGTGCATTTTATATTAATTAATTTTTAATTGAGGTAATAATTTTAATTAATTAAAATACCAACTCAATTAATTAATATAATAATTTTGCATTTTATAAGCTCAACATAATTGAAGTAATTATTTTAATTAACTAATTATTAACCTGCACCGAAAAAATTAAGGGTAATTTTGTAATTTTGTTTAGTTAGACAAAAAATAATTTAAATTTTCAATTGAATTAATTAATATATTAATTGTGCATTTTATAGTAATTATTTTTTAATTGATGTAATAATTTTAATTAATTAAAATATCAACTGAATTAATGAATATATTAATTGTGCATTTTTACTGGCCCAACAACAATTAATTTTTAATTGAGGTAATTCTTTTAATTATTTATTTATTTATTTTAATTAACCCATACAGAAAAGGAGTAAGTAATTCTTTGTTTAATTCGATAAAAAATAATTGAAATAATTCAAATTTCAATTGAGTTAGTCAAAATATTAATTGGTCATTTTATATTAATTAATTGTTAATTGAGGAAATAATTTTAGTTAATTATTTATTTAGTTTAATTAACATACACAGGCAAAAATAAGGATATTTGATATGTTCAACTTCAATTATTTTTAATTGATGTAATCATTTCAATTAATTAAAATATCAACTAAATTAATTAATATATTAATTGTTCATTTTATATGCTCAAATTTTTTTCTACACACTTTTTGTTGTAAACGCATAACAAAATTCTGTGGCTCGTTCCTACTTCCCTTCTGCCGCCAGGCATGCTAAAAGGCCTGCCAAAAGAAGGCAACGGCGAAGGTGTTTGCTTCGATTAAGGTCGTGCGTTTCTATAAACTTTTAGACACAAACAGACAATAAAGTTCTGTAGTTTAGTAAGTAGCACTTCCGATTAACTGGGCTCAAATTCCAGCCAAGGCAAATAAAAACGATGAAAGATTTAAATTAAAAATAAATTTAATGTCAATTACAAGGCCAGAAATATTGAAAAATGCTGGTCCTTTGGTTCGTCAATTTTTTTTTGTTAATTTTGCGCCCTATTTTTTTTTGCCTTCTAGAAGGCCTTCTGGAAGGTCTTTGGTAGGAGGCCTTCTAGATGGCCTGCGAATAGAAGCGAGAGGGAAGGCCTTGCTCTCCAATCTTACCCTGTGTTAATTTTAAATGAGTATAGAATGCAGCAAGCATGCCTTGCGCCTCCCTGAGAAGGCCTTGCTTACGCCTTCTTTTTCCCGCTGGGTTATTACTTGGCTGTACACTAACTAACTATCATGATTTCCGACCTACGTCAGGTGGCTTCGCAGCGACTTTTCAACAACATACCCGGCCTCTTTAAGTAAATGATTATCACAAACGAATGAGAAGCACAACTCACTTTTCGAATATCAGTTAAAAAAATCGCACCAAGTATTAAAAAAAATTAAAAATATTTTTTTTCTTAGCCAAACTATTTGCGAACAGTATATATGTGATAAACCCAAACAATTGTATATAGTTCCAAATCTACGCGATCCGATAGAAGATCTACTCGCAGATACGATAGATGACCTGCTAACTAAATTTATTATTCTAGCATAAACCGAGTTAAGTAGGTTGATTTGAGTATATACATATGTATGCATGTAAGTGTGTAAACGCTTTGAAAATGCCCGCTAATTAGCTTAGAAAACAAATGCTTGCAGAAAGCTCTAATGCTCCTACACACACACACCCATACATAAATATATTTGTTTTTATTTTCTATGCATCTGTGAGAGTGTTTGTGTGGATGTGTGCGTTCATTTCGAGGTGCTAACATTTAATAGTTCAAAGCCTTTGTTTTTGTGTTTTGTTGTTGTTGTTCTTTTGGTTCATTAAACTGTGGCCGCCGCCGTCGCCGCCACTCTCTACTTCGAATGCTATTCGAAAACAACTTTGATTCTAATTTGGTGCGATGAACGTTCGTTAGTAGCATAACGACGTCGACAACGATTAACTAAATTCATTGAACAGCGACAGCAGCAGCAACAACTCGTCATCGATGATTAGTTGTTGTCATATTGAATGGAACCGCATCAGCGGGTTGGCCAGTAAATAATTTGGCCATTGATCTTTTTTAATTGCGAATTAAAACAAAATGTGTCATTCATTGTGATATCGGGGCTATTATAAAAAAGGGGGGTTTGAGTAATTTCTAATGCATTATGTTCAATCTATGTTTTGGATGTTTTGTTTTGTTTGGTAAAGTGTTGTCATAATATTTATAGATTTCAAAGACAAGAACAGTGGGTGATTTGATAAAAAGGGGGGACATTATTATGACACTCCTCTAAAATCGATGTCCCAAAATATTGTGCTTGCCGCAGATATAGCAAAACCAATCATGTTTTTCAAAAAAAAGTAACTTATTTTCGGCAAAACTAAAAAACAGTATTTCACAAATCAAAAAATGTGTTTGCTTGAATTTATTTTTAAATAAATAAATTACTCAGATTTTATTTAAAAAGAATATCGGCTGCTCTTTTCCATTCACACCACCGCCAAAAATTCAGTTTTGTGGGACAATTTAGCATCAAATCGGAAAAAGTATTAAATTAAGCCTAAAATTAATTTTAAGTTTTGACTTATTTCTGGCATTATGTTGAGTTTTGCGATTTTGTGTCTTCTGAGACTTATAGTAGAATTTTATAACAAATATTTTTGTAGAACCTTTTTACCCGTTAAACCTCTGTTTTATGGTGTTTTGTACCAAAAAGGATCAAAAAGACCTCTATACTGGGGAGCTAGAGGGTTAAAATGTACCACATTAATGTTCCTCGCAGTGTTGTAAGTAATGTTGCTGAACACATTGTATACTTAAAATGTAAGGATCATAAGGTTTTCTATGCCGATTCATCATAAGAATGTGCATAAGGGGGAAAATATTAACCCCCTTTTAAAATGACTTCCATGCGTAATCTTTCGAAAATTCGATACACGTATATTCCATTTTACCAAATTATCAGAATCCAGAGACCAAAAAATTCCCATATATATTTGTTTCTAATTTCAAGAAATATTTTTCTAGTTGTTGTTAAATCTTAAAAAATATTTTTTATTTTTAGTTTTTATTTATTTTATAAACAGAAAGTCTACCTTCGATTCTTGTAAAATACATTTTAATAATACATTTAATAATAATACATTTTAATAATACATTTTAGCTACCAGAATGGGTGTGGCAATATCGCCCAAATTCCATGCAAATGTGACTTCTATAAAAGTATTGCCAACTATCAAATTTCACAGTATTCCGATCATCCGTATAGAAGTTATAATAGCTTTAATTTTACGTAGTTTTGGATGATTTGTGTGGGAGGTAATGGAAGGGGCGTGGAAAAACCCGCCATATTTAGCGCACTTAAAGTGATTATAAAAATTATAAAATACCAAAATATAGCTGATTCCGAATATCCGTGTGGAAGTAACATTTAATTTAATATAGTCATATGTGTCATTTGTATGGGAGGTACCACAAGGAGCGTGGCAATTTCGCCCATTTGCGAACTTAAACTAAGTTTGCGAGAAATATTACTATGTGCAAAGTTTGAATTGATTCCTTAGTTCCTTTCGAGAGTTATCGTGTACACCAGCCAGTCAGACGGACGAACGGACGGACATTACGCTGGGTCGCGGTTCATACAAATGGAAAAATCTATTTCCAGTCACCCCACGAAAATAATGATGATTTGCAAAATATTTCGTCCCTAGATCAAGTCGTCTGTGAGTCTGAAAATACCTCTAAAAATCATGTTTTTGTGTTGTAACTTTTTTGTACTGCATTTTTTTTAATAATAGACCCTTGAAATCAGTTTACACATAAATATTGATTATTGTCTTAGCGTAACTTATTGGACTTTTTTAGTTTTTTTTTTTTCATAGTGACAACTGAAGAATTTTTTGTATTTGGTGTTCGCATTTTATAATGATGTCTAAATGATGAACATCGGAAGGAAATTGACACCGCAGCGCTCATTTTTGTAGAAAGAGTTTGACAATTTTGGCTTTGAAAATCTGTCTCCTGTATTAAATTATTTTACAAATATTGTGTCAGTGACTTCATTTATCGTCCGATATTCATCATTTTGTCATCGTTCGATAGGTATTGATTCCTTCTATTTATTTTGCGTAACACCTCTTACAAAATGTTTTCAAGAAATATGAGTTTTTAGCTGTCACGTTTAAAATCCACAAAAATCAATATAAATTTCCAATAACACGTCCAATGAGTTCTTTTAAAACAAGAATTAAAACTTTGGTTTAAAGTGCTTCCAAGCGTCTATTAATTCTGAAAAAAAATGAGACAAAAAACAGCATAACAAAAATTAAACGGAAGAAACATGATTTTTAGAGGTGTTTTCAAGAGCGTATAGCTCACACATGGCTTGATCCAGTGACGAAATATTTTACGGATCATGGGTTAAAGCCCAACCAAATTTGACTTTTGCTGTTTCTTACAGTTTACTGTTCGATTAATCGAACACTGGGTCAAAATGGGTTAAATAATCTAATCTTTATTTCTGAAGGGGTGACCGCTGCAATTTATTTTCGTGACCCACCCCAACGGACTTGGCTCAAACACCTTAAAAAGTATTGAAACGGATTTGGTCCAAACATACTTAGGGTATTAAGTCACTCCGCCTTCTATTCTGTAGAGTGAGGGTGTAAAAATATATTTTTGTATATCATACAAGTTATTTTTTTAATTACCTTATGATAAAAATACTTTATTTTCAAACCACCCTTATGTTTACAATTTCTTATTTTTTGAAAATCGAATAGAAAAGTACCTATTTTGAAAATATCATCATAATCAGAGAGAAAAGACAAAATTTGTTCGATCGCTTCTCTAGTATGAGCTACAATACATAGTAAATTTGCCGGCTGACTAAGACCATTTGAACTAGTGATTGCAGCGTTAGCCCAGAGCCTTTGGTGGAAATCCAACCCACAACTCCCATACTGACAGCCGAGCACGCTATCAACTCGACTATCGCGAAGCTCTTGAGTATAATTATATATTATTATTATTATATTAAATTTACTTAATTCTTCGATTTGTAAGGTTTGCTTTCAAATTAGCAGATATATTATTTGTCTTTGATCGACTTTGAACAGAATATATTTTCTCCCCATAACTGCAGCCATTTGCTGTAATTACTATACATGAAATTGCTCCAGGATTTCTTGTTTATGTTTTTTTAGAAAAATATCTATAACAATATCATTATAAACATTATAAACGTCTATTACATAAAGAACATATCCAAATACTTAGTTCTTCATATAGAGCACACAATACTCAACTCAATCAACCCCTTCGCCAATCAACACCCCTGTTGCCAACGGGCCGCCACTTCCGTTAGTTGTTGCCTGCCTTGAGTGTATGTTTATTTGCACTTGTAATCTTTTCCTCAATAGACAACGGCAACAACAGTTGAAGGTCAATCCATGGAGCCACTGTGCGTATGACTACTATTATTATTGCCAGAGTGGGTATTCGCTATACGTACGTATATGTACATATGTACCTGTCGGTGGTCATACACCCTGGTACGATTGAGTAGTGGCAAGTACGATCTAATGCCGAAATCATTGAACAACAGCGACAGCAACAAAAACTACAACATACACATGTATTTCGATTTGTATTGAGTTCATTATACGGTGAATGATTGTTGTTGTTGCTGCTATTTTATTTTCCTGTTCAATGGAAGACGGCGGCGGCGGCGTTGATTTCATTTAAATTTTTTGCGCATAAATTTTGCATTAATAGTTTCGTTTCATTTCGTTTGTTTATTTATTTGCCTGCCTGCCTCCCTCCCCCTTCCTCTCTTATCCAACACCTGTCTATACCGCACTCACATTCATATTCACCCTCTCTCCTTCTCTCGCTCTCTCTCTCTCTCTCATAGTGTGACTTTGGGAATCCAAACATTTAGTGATTTACAGTTTTGTTTTGTTTTTCGGTAGTTGTGATGGTTGTGATGTGATGTGTGTGGTGCTGGTGTTGGTTGGTGGGTGATTTCGTTGTTATATGTGCGCCACCAACACCACCCACCCACGCTTACACCTGTCATGGAATGACATGAACACAATCATTTGAGGCATTTAGAGAGTAGTACACAAGCAAGCAGTCGTAGTAGTAGTAGTTGTTAGTGTTGTCGATGTTGCTGTCGTTGGTTAGATGGATGTTTGGATGGTTGGTTGGTTGGTGCTCTATTAAGAGTAAGTGTGCGTGTGTGTAAGTGTGAGTGCGTATAGTATTTATCTAACTGAGTATCATCCACAAGTACCGAGGAGATTCGTATTTGTTCAATATACGAATGCTCATGTATGACTGTTTGTACATACATATTTGTTTATACTCTATTAACGATTTTCGTTTTATTTTCTTTATGTGTTAGTGGCTGTTGTTGTTGTTGTTGTCAATGCCTTTGTTATTGTATTGATAAACTATTTTGTGTCTGTTGTTGCTGTTATTAAACGTTTTTTCTAGCTTCTTCTTACTTTATTTTTATTGCTGTCTCTGCCTCTGCCTTGCTGTTGTTGTTGTTGCTCTATTCTCCCTCTATTATTTGTTTGCGTTATTATCATACATTGACCTCAAATCATTGCTAGAGTGTGTTTTGCTAAAAAACAAACAAACAAACGAACGAACGAATGAACAACTAAACAACCAAGCAAACGGACCCAAGCTAACCAACCAACGTATGTACGACCTTCAACTGCAACAAAAACTAAACTAAACTTTTTTTTTGGCAAACTTAAGTTTTTTTCTTTTCTGTTTGTTCTCCTCTTCCTCCACCCCGCCAAATATTGGCTGCCTTTGCCGTTAGGGATTTAGGCCTAATTCGAGTATTATTATTGGCACGTTTCGGTGGCTCTAACGCACTTGTAATGGGCTCGTTAAGTGTCGCAAAATCACAATTCACCTTAAATCTGTACACACGCGTGCTTCCTGTATTTGGGTGTGTGAGTGTGTGCTGTTATTCTCCAATAACCTCCACCTTGGGATGGGGGACTTTAAGTGTATCAGGGACACACACACATTCGTATGACTTTCGTTGTCTCTCGTTGTCTTTCACAAGTAGTTCAAGGAGAATGTTCAACTGATATACTTTAAGAACATACAACAGCGTACATAAGTACATACATACATAGGCAATATTGATTGTTAGTTAGACAAGTGGCCTCGGAAAGAATTTCACAAGTGCTGCAGCATAAGGAATGATAACTGTGCTGGCATGGAAAAGTGTTTTTTTTAGAAGGGTATTTTGTCAAAGTTTTAAATTATGTTTGAAAATTATTGAAATAATGTTAAATCTTATGTTAAATTGTTGTTGTTTCATAGCAGAGTTTTAATAATATTAGATTCTATAATATGAAATGATGGGATTAAATGAAATAATTCAAAAGAATTGGCTGAAACATTTTTTGTTTGTACTTTCAACTAGATCTGCCTATCCACTAGCGAACATTTTTGACGAACTAAAGGCATTTTGACAATTGTTTGTCGAATGCGTTTGAAGGTGGATCCTTTAGATGATCATCGTGATAGCCTTGAAGATACTGAACACAACCATGTCGTTTGTGAAATTTGAAAACGCATAATTTTCTGCAAATTTGGTTCAACATTTTATATTTCAAATATAGACATATATGGTGAAAATGGGTTAGATCGGTTCAGATTTATATCTGCCTCCCATTCAAATTTCGCTCCCAATTTGATTTTTAATTTGTTCTATAGATTTTCACCATAAACAACTTTCTGAAAACGCCTACCCTCTATCTGACACCCTTTTTGAGGCTCCCATGTCAAAAATAAAAGATAAAAATAGTCAAGCCCTAGCTCCATAGGAGTGGGTACTGGCGTTCAGGATATGTTAGAACATAACCTAATATTTCCAATACCCAACATTTCATGTGCACATATTTATGCCCTATTCCCCACCTTTTTGGGGGTCCCAATACAAATATCGTAAAATAAACTTAATTGTAAAATAATGCAAAAATGTCTAACTCCATATTATTACGCAAAGATTTCATTTTTGATGCAATACTATCTACTGCAATTGCTATTTATTTATTTTTTTCTTAAATTAATCATAAAACTGTTTGATTTGGGTTTTAGAGTATATTTTTAGTATGGACATATACGATTATGTTCTTTTTTTAATAAATAGCACTGTAAGTATATATGAAATAGGAGCACCGAAATACCGTGACATGTAAACTTCATTTTGGTTTGAAGGTATACTCTGTTTAAAAATATTAGCTGAACAACGAGAGATACTGTATTTTTAAGTCCGTTTTTAATTTGTTTGTTTTACGAAAAAAACTTCGAAAACTATTATAAAATAGTTATGGCCTTTTTATCGCAATTTAATTCTAATTCAATTATTTGACATTTTTGACACTACTTCTACCATTACGATATTTGTAGCATATGAGTGATATTTATTGGAGATAATATTACTCATTCGCATAGACGTGAAACAATATCGTCCTTAAATCAACATAGACGACGTAATTTACTTTCAAATAGTTTCCTTTTATTTAATTTTCAAAGTCCATTCATTAAAATAAAAAAATATTTGATAAACAATATAATAATAATAATATTTTAAAACGAAGTACACCAGTGGATACAAATAATCAAAACTTTTCACATAAATTTTGGTTGAATTTGTAAAAAGTATTTTAAAAAAATCTTAAAAATGCAAGGAAGTGCATTTTCTTGCAAATGTTCATTTCTATCGCGACTGATTGAATCAATAAAATGGTCACAGATGAACGAAGCATGGAATAGTTTGTCAACCTGTAGGGTCGCCAGGGCCACATGGCCAAAGATCGATAGGGGCAAAACCAGAACTCTATTAGAGCTAAACAAGACAGAAATTCGAACTTTGATAGGTATCTACACAGGGCATTACTGCACTAGGGGTAGGATCTCAAGATGGCAGTTGGACATTGAAGATCACTGTCGATTATGTGAGGATGAGATATAATCTATTGAACACATAATCTGCAGATGTCCGGCGCTTTGTGTACGCAGAAATAAATATCTAGGAAGTTATTTTATCAGTAACATAGACGATATTGCAACCCGCATCATTTACGACCTTTTGGGATTCTCAAAAGGGCTAAATCGGATCAGAGGAGGCAGATTAGGAACAAGGATGTAACCGCATAGACAGTTGACGACTAACAAAGAAAGAGAGCCATAAAGGCATACCACCAACGGTATACCGGATGACTATCACTAAATTTTCTTACCTAGTCGTCAACCATTGGAAAACTCACACACACAGAAATACTAAAACACACCTCCGTACTCTCCTACCCCCATATCCCTTTCCAATTTCCCCTTACTTCCTTCACGTCTCATCTATCATCTAACACCAATCACTCCTTCCTAAATCCCATCAATCCATATCCCTCTTCTACAACCTTATACTTTCAGGAAACAAAAGGATTTGCACAATGGACCCAACTGGGGCTCCGAGTGTTCAGAATGCAGGAGCATTCTGGTCCTTAAAACCAAACCAAACCAAGATAGGGATATTCCCGGCTTATAATCATATTACCATTTTATGCATTCAGGAAATTCGTGAATACGTGAATAAATTCCCTATTATTCGCGACAAGTATGATTAGTAACTAAAATGGGTCGGACTTTTTGATAATACTTTTTTATGTAATTTTAAGTATTATTAGTTTTATAGTGGGGAGACATGTAAGACTGACCCTCATTAATTTTCCCTCCTCAATATTTCCCCCAAACATACTCCTTAAGATGAAAGCTTGATAGACTTCTTATTATGCTTAAGGGTGCCCTCATACAAAAGTAAATTTTTTATAAAATTTGCACCCATCGCTCAAGGAGAGTCAAGATGGGCTTTATTGCTAGAGTAGGATATGACAAAAAAAAACATGAATACACTAAACTGGGTCTCGGTCCATACATTTGAAAAAATATTACAAAATATTAAAATATTTTAATTAATATTTAAATATTAGAAAAACAAGTAGGGAAGGTTAAAGTCGGGCGTGGCCGACTATATGATACCCTACACTTAGTCATTATACCCTATGGTGTAGGATATAAAAAGGTCATTACATTTGAACCGATGCAGCTATAACAGGAGAATATACTACAAATTCCATACTTCTATCTGTATTTGTAAGAAAATTTGAACACAAACCTTGAACACAAACTATACAAATCTGAACCGATCTGACCCATGTTTAGCAAAGGTTTTCTAGTTTCTATTAGACGCTTTCTCAAATTTTATGGAGTGTTAAATATGTGGTTTCTAGAGCGGGGGCTATATATAATCTGAACCGATGTGACCAACTTTCGTTATAGTAATTTCTATTTGAAACATTAGCTGATGTGCCGAATGTGAAGAAAATCTGTTAAAAAATGCTATTTCTAGAGCGGAAATAATCAATTCAGTAGCGAAATTTGTAATGGAGCTATATATATATATCTGAACTCATCTGACCCATTTTCACCAGAGCTGTTTTTAGTTGAAATATAAGTTGTTTTGCCAAATTTTAAGAAAATCTGTCAAAGTTTGTGGTTTCTAGAGCGGAAAGAGTCAAATCCGAAGATACATTTGTATGGCTAAATATAAATCTAAGCTATATATAAATCTGAACCGATCTATTCTATTTTTACCAGAGCTGTTTTTAGTTGAAATGTAAGTTGTTTTGCCAAATTTGAAGAAAATCTGTCAAAGTTTGTGGTTTCTAGAGCGGAAAGAGTCAAATCGGATGAGACATTTGTATGGAAGCTATATATAAATCTGAACCGATCTATCCTATTTTTACCGGAGCTGTTTTTAGTTGAAATATAAGCTGTTTTGCCAAATTTGAAGAAAATCTGTCAAAGTTTGTGTTTTCTAGAGCGGAAAGAGTCAAATCGGAGGAGACATTTGTATGGGAGCTATATAGAAATCTGAACCGATCTATACTATTTTTACTAGAACTGTTTCTAGTTGAAATATATGGCGTCTTGCCAAATTGGAGGAAAATCTGTTGAAATATGTGGTTTCTAGAGCGGAAAAAGTATGGGAAATTTGTATGGGAGCTATATCTAAATCTGAACCGATTTTCTTCAAATTAAATAGCGTTCGTCCTTATCCCATAAAACTTCGTTGTGCAAAGTTTCATTTAAATCTAACAACAATTGCGACCTGTACTTTGATTACAAGAATAGATGGACAGACGGACATCGCTAAATCGACTCAAAAAGTGATTCTAAGTCGATCGGTATAATAAACTATGGGTCTATCTCGTTTCCTTTTGGGTGTTACAAACAAATGCAAAAAGACATTATACCCTGTGGTGTAGGGTATAAATAGTACATAAGTGTTGTATCGACCTGCCTGTCTGCCAGTGTAAGGTTGAGCTTTGCAGTTGGAGTGCGCGAGCCAATTGAGCATCGAACAAAACCACTTTGTGTTCTGCTGGTTCAGCAATTTGTTGGTCCAACAAAACCTATCTTTTAATGTAGACTTTTAGCATGCACAAGGTCGCTTGAAAAAGATGATATTCTGAAAAATGGCTTTTTCGGAAATGCATCACTGCAATGTATCTGATTCATTTGGATTATCATCTAACACAAATTAATTTTTTATGAATTTTTCCTTGGTATTGTTTTAGCGTTAGTAATTGGAAATGGAAAAAATAAAAACAAATTTAATTTCTGAAATGGATGATAGTCCAAATGAATCAGATGCGCTGCAGTGATGCATTTTCGAAAAGGCCCTACATAATTGTATTTTATCTGAATTTCTATTTAATTGCTTTTTTTCGAAAAATTATTATTTGCATTAAGTAATTTAGACATTTATTCTGTCTGTGTTCCACATAGATTTCTTGGGAAAATCATGAAGAATGTCAAAATTTCACAATAGAAATCACGCCGAATTGCATAAAATTTTTAGAGTTACCTCGGTCTCTCTCTCAACCTCTGTCTCTCCTTCATCATGTCGTTAGTTCTCAAGCCATAGTACGGTTAGTCGTGGTTGTTGTTAGTATTAGCCAAAAACTACAACAACCCTATGGTGAGAGGATTAGAAACGAAACGCACTTATACAGAAATTACAATTACAATTGTCTAAACGTTCTTTTGTTGTTGTAGGCTCGTTGGGCGTTTGTTAATGTTGTTGTCGTTGTTGCTGCTGCTGCTGTTCGTTCCTTCTCTATGGGATTGTTGTGTAAATCTGTAGTATCTTTTGTGTTGTTGTACTTAATACTGTTGTTTGTTATTGTTGTGGTGTGGTTGTGTTTTTGTTTTTTTTTTGTTAGTTTTCTCTATGTGTGTGAGTCAGTATGGGTGCATGCGTATCTGTGTGTGTGTGTGTTCGCTTGTGATTTTTGCAAATAAAGCAAAGCAAAGCCTTGAACTCGCTGCTCATAGTTTATTGGCCGTTTTACTACAAATACCGTTTTATTTCATTCTGCTCAGCCACTTCTTCGCCTTCGTCTTCTTCGCAATTTGTTATTGTGCTGCTGCTGATGGTGCTGCTTTATTTTGGTTTTTGTAATGCGTAACTGTGTGTGTGCGCGTTTGCGATATTTTTTTCAGTTTAGCGGTTTTTCGTTATGGTTTCACCACCTAAACAAACGGACAGACTGAGAGACAGACAGACCCACCGATTTTTGCCATAATTTTTCGGTGTTTCTCGCGCTCGCCTGTGTGTGTGTTTGTGTTATGCCGGTGCTAAATTCAAAATGAATGTTATATTTTTGGTCTTTTGTGTCAGACGGTGGTGCGGTTCTTTATGTTCTCTCTGTCGGTGTTCTTGTTGCTGGGCTTTGCTATCAAAACTATCCGTGAATAATCGGCGGAGAAGTGAAATGTTTTGTTTACAACCATAACTAACACCGCCCGTTCGTCTCGGCCCCTAGAGAACAACGCGTATCCGCGTATCTGTTTAGTTGAATCACTGCACACACACACAATCGAACACACTCGCACACATACAATGTAGTTTAGAAAAGAAATGTTGTTTATCTTAAAATAATTATCAAAGACACATCAGAAGACACAGACATAGCGACGACGAATCACCGCTGCCGAACAATAGTAAAATCTTAATCTTTTAAATACCTTTCGTCCATTTGGTATGTAGCACAGTGGGTCGTTATGCGTCAGTTTGTGCTTATCGAAAGGTGTCTATGCTTGAATTGAAAACAAAGAATCTTCTCGAGCGCGCTCACACAGAAATGTGAAAGAAAATGGAGATTCGTTTAATTTATGAGCATTGCGAAAGCAAAAGAATAATTTGATTATTTCACTAAAATAGCGAAAAGATGCTGGCAACTGAAACATCAGACGTTTGTTTTTGTAAAATTAACTAGGCCCACACACTCTTATTAATCAAAATCACAAATATGAGTCATTCCATGACAAAGCGGACAACAAATTTCACATCAGTTTTTCAGAAAATCTCAAAAAAATATTTTAATTATTTATAGGCAAAAAAAATTGAATGATGTAGTGTATTTTAATAAGAAATATGGTTAAAAAAACAAGACCAAAACTATATTTGCTGAAATTTCGAAACTCCTAGTTTAATTTATATAATAGAATTTGTACTCTGGTTTTATATAAATATTAACTATACGCATAGCCGAAAAGAAAGCTACGCGTATACTTAATATGAATAGGATATTTTAATTACGTATACGCACACAAGCAAAAGGAGTTTATAACGCAATGTGGAATAAAATGAAACTTTTTCGAAAATAACAAGGTTCTGACAACGGCTTCTAATAGATGGGGCATTTCTAAAATTTAGGCAAAACTGAAAATTCAATATTTTTATTAAATAAATTACTCAGATTTTATATGAAAATATGTCGTCTCTTCTTAAAGTTTTGTTGTTGTAGCCCTTACAGTGAAATTTGACGTAGAATAATTTGTGCACCACTCCTCTAAAATTCAGTTTTATGGGACTGTTTAACACCAATTGGGAAAAAGTACGAAATTATCCCTAAAATTAATTTTAAGATTTGACTTATTTCGGGAATTTAAATTGAGTTTTGGTGTATTCAGAGAAGAATTTTACAGAAAATATTTTTGTAGAACATTTTCAACCGTTAAAACCTTTTTTTGGGAGTGTTTTTACCCTTTTTCACTAAAGGGACCAGAAATACCCCAACATTGAAGGGCTTGAGGGTTAAAATATTCCACAAAAATGTTCCTCGTAGTGTTTTAATAAATGGACAAAGAAATATATTTTTTGCTGACACGAAAAACACCATAAATAGAAAAAATAGGGTCAAATCTTCTAAATTTTACAAATAGAAATTGTTTTCTTCGCTAGAATGCCAGCTATAAAAATAAAATAAAAAATATATATTTTTTGTTTTTTTTTTATGGAAAATTTGTAACCATCATAATTTAAATGTATTAACAGATTTTTTCTGGAACTTATATTTTTAAAATGAAAGTACGAATATTAAAATTTAAAATACATGATTTGAACTGGAATATTGTCCTGGCTCAAGAACATTTTGCATTTAATAGAATGCAAATTTATTTAAAAATGGCTGCAGACTACCACAATCATGATTTCCACACTGTCAAAAGTTTTCTCAAGTGGCTTCGCAGCGACATTTCAACAACATACCCGGCCTCTTTAAGTAAATGATAGCGGTAGTCTGCAGCCAAGTAATAAATGTAGCCGTGTTATTGTAAAAAAATTTGCATTCTATTCAATAGTCAGGACAATAGCCCAGTTCAAATCAAATATTGATTACACACCAAAAAAAAAATACAAATGAAAAAGAAAAACTAAAATAATTTGAAATACTAAAATTTAAACTTTATAAAAAAATATCCATAAAATATTATTTTAATTTTATTTAATCAGTATGCCTCGAGACATACAACAAAAATTTTGATTTTTTGTGTTGCACAGTGTAATCAATTGGGTCAATAAAAGCGACATTTTTAATATAAAAACTTACAAATAATTAAATATTTTCATATAAAGTGTATGTGAAAAATATTGCAGCTAATTTATCGAATTTTTATGAGGTACTCCAACTTAAGTGACCATAACTTCCATTAACTTTATTTTATATTTTTGTTGATAGTTTTTGGAGAAAAACTTTTTTTTGCTGACGACTAGACTCTAAATATTGCTACGAATGAAAAACTGTTATAATCAGAATGGTTAAAATTTTTTTTCTCGATTTTATTGTATATATATATATATGACTCATTCCATTTCTGAAAATCTCACTTTTTAGAAAATATTTTATACGTAAGAATCTTAAAATTTAGTTTTCACAATTATAGGCATTTGAATTTCAAATTTTCAATAAGCAAAATTGCCGCATATGGGTGAAGCCAATGCATTCACAACGAGTCACTGTTTGGTGTCGATTTTGGGTTGGCGTCATCATTGGGCCATGTACTGAAAAATTGGCTTGACAGATATTGTGTTCCATTATTAAATGACAATATTCAAACTTTCCAATAAAATCAGAAATTTGAAAAAATATCAGTACATTTTTATAGCCGATTATAAATTAAAATGTTTAATGACCCACACTATAACTTAAACTAGGTCTGGAGAAATTATTAATAAAGGATGGTCTAAAACAAGTTTATTTTTATAAATCAAAAGAATTAAACAAACGATTTATTCGAAGATCAAACATTTCCAATTTTGGAGCATGTTTTCATTCATTTGTCTGTTTCAAGCTCTATCTCTCAAACGACTTGCTCTCTTTTCGCCTTAAGGGCATAGATGATTAATGGATTGTTGGCATAACATCGATCCTTTAAGGTACCCCTAAAAAAATTAACGTCCTCAAATCGCAGCTCCGAAATGACCAATTGACATCGAAAAGACCGGTTGTATCCTGCGCTGCGTGTCTGTTGAAACCATAGGTCGTCCAAAGCCATGTCTTCAATCTCCGGCCACAAAAAATATCTATCATGCCTATGTAGCTCTCACCGCTAACCGATAAGTTCGTAATCGCGTTCTTTCTGTAAAAACCGGATGATATTAATGTGGACGAGATGTTGTTAGACATAGACTGTGCGACATGCCACACACTAGACATTTCTGGTCGTATATTTTCACGATTCGGCGATCTAAATTGCCCTCCTAGATCAGGATTTCTTTTATGGGATTATTTGTAGCCGCCAAAGGTCTATATAAAAAGTCTACACCTACACCTACATAGAAGGAGGAAGTTGTTCGTGTTGTCCCATATTTCTGCAAAATGGTCATGGGGAATTTGGGGCAACAATTGTGTATTACTATTCGATACATAACCCTATTCAAAGCTCTTTATGTTTCACTAATGAAATGCATTTGAAAATCACCCATAGCTTCTAAAAATTGTGGGACGCCCTCTTTACACTATAACTCGATTCATAACTGCAACATCCATTCTCTTCAGCTCCTCAACTCTTCAATAATAATTCAGGTTAACTACCTTAGCTTACCAGCGTCATTCCACCGCCCAAAACCATGGAATTTCTCAAAATCTTCAAGTGACTTCCGAAACGAGAAAACACAACAACAACAGAAGAAAATACTTGAAAGTATCTGGCATAAGACGAAAACGTACCTACATACATGCATACATACATAGATGGATACGCAGATGGATAGATGGCTAGATGTACTCGTGCATATGGATGTGATGTTGTGCTGGTCTTACGTGTTCTCAATAAAGAAACCAGCAACCAAACCCCCAGCCATCGAACCTAAGACCGAAACTAAAATGGTAACAACCTTAAAAGTTTTTTAACCTTTTTTCACTCCATCCGCAGCTTTTAATACGGCAGCCAGCAGCAGGCAGCAGCAACCCGAAAACTCAACCAGCCAACAACAGCAACAAAAAGTTGCATGACTTCCTTATAACTCTCTAATGCACTCTAATGCCACTACGTTCCCAATGAATTTGTAGTTTCGTTGGAGATGGTTGACGGCTACGGCTGCTGTAGTTTTTTGTCAAGTAACAGGAACTACAAGATTTCTACAACAACAACAACGGCCATACATCGTCGACTTCTATGATGACGATGCTAAAGATGCTGGCAATGCTGATGAGGATGCGATGCTGACGACGACGACGACGACCATGATGTTGCTCTTGTTGCTGATACAAGCGAATGAACGTTTGACTGCAGCCGTTTTTGGTTTGTTTTTGTTTGAGCGTTGCAGTTGCTGACGATGAAGATGCTTTGCAAAGAAAGCCAGAATTTCTGTGTGTCGCTGCGATGTTGTTGATTTTTAGAAAGAAAACAGGTTCCTTTCTACATGTTGTTGAGGCAAAAAAAATCAGCAACGACAACAACAACATCGAACCAAAGCAAAGTTAACATCACCCGGCAGCAGCAACAACACGGTCGAAGGAACGCCAGTATCATCAGCAGGGCGGCAGCAGCAGCGGAGACAGGCAACGATGAAAATTTCGTTGCAGGGAGCAACGAACCTCACAAACAACATTGCACACGTTCCAAGCGAATGTAAACGAGAGTGAGCGAACGAGCGAGCGAGAGAAAGAGAAGCAGAACAAAAGAAGAAAATGCCCAAGTTACTTGGCAAAAATATTTGAGAAAACCAAAACGAAAAGCGGGGAAGAAACCCAAGGACCCTGGGGGAACTGAAAGTCAGTCACAGTGATCGTCATACTGGTGGTCAGACATTCTCATAAAGGGAGAGAGTGAAGAGAAGACGGAATATGATTCATTAAATTGAGAAAAATGTTTCAAATGATATTTTACCATCTGCAGGAGAGTTATATTATATTTTGGGAAAAACAAAGTAAGAAAGGGAAAGGAATCTAGAACCCCAAAGCGGGTAATCACAAAGTATATGGAGGCATCTAAGGCAGGTATTCACAAAAAATTCCGATATATGTCCGCACAATTTGATTTTACAATTGAGTAATCGTTTTTCTATGTTAGAGAGTCTCCTGTATGCGGCGTTTTATGTAGGGGATCTGATTAAAGTGATCTGACGATCTCTTTTAGAGCCCAACATCATTCTGTCATGTAAACCAGCTATCGGCGTCGAGAGGCTCTCTCACACCGACATACATATCTGCACACTCATGTGTAGATCATTTGCTGATGCCAGCCCTAGGTGATATTAATCAATTACAGTAATAAGGCGTTCTCATTTAGGGGCCAACATCAGGCTATCATGTAAATTAGAGAACGGTAAAACAACGCCTGTGAGAGTCTCTCTCGCAGCGAAATACTTTCACGCAATGGTAAAATCAAATGGTGCGAGTATATATGGATGCGGGAGAGAGAGTCTCTCGCGTGCGTAGTTATACTGAGAGTCTCTCTCGCAGCGAAATATACTGAGAGTCTCTCTCACAGCGAAATACTCTCACGCAATGGTAAAATCAAATGGTGCGAGCATATATGGATGCGGGAGAGAGAGAGTCTCTCGCGTGCGTAGTTATACTGAGAGTCTCTCTCGCAGCGAAATACTCTCACGCAATGATAAAAGCAAATGGTGCGAGCATATATGGATGCGAGAGAGAGAGAGAGAGTCTCTCGCGTGCGTAGTTATACTGATCGCTGACGAAAGCTTTCTCGCAATCTTAGGAGAAATAAACCCCTTCTATTAAGAGCGTACAAATGGGAAGGTGACTCCTAATAGGGGAATCACGACTTCTGCGATGTTAAATAAAAAAGGATCAGAAATAAAATAATTAAAATGAAAAATAATAAAAATGAATACTGTACGTGCCTTTTATAAGACATATCTTAGCTTGAATACAAAAAAAAAAAACAGAAATATTGATAATAAAAATGTCTTTGATTTGACATGTAATGGGACAAAAAAAATATCCTTAAACCATTCAATTTGACATGACCAATTATGCATTCCAATGAAATATATTATTAATTATTCTTACATTGTTCGCCAAAAATAAATCATGATTTCTTTAAAAAATCAATAGATATTTTTTCTAAAAAAAATGATTTCTTTAAAAAATCAATAGATATTTTTTCTAAAAAAAATGATTTCTTTAAAAAATTAATAGATATTTTTTTCTAAAAAAATATTTATATTTTATTTTTCTTAGGAGGTTATCTCACAATTTCGACTTATTCTTGAGACACAAATAACCCATCACAAAATGCTTCAAATGTATCAGTTTTTAGACAAATCAGTAGAGCAAAAATAGTTTAAAAAATCGAATCCAAAATAAAAATATTAAAAAAAATAAAAAAAATATTATTACATTTTTCTATTTTAATTTATTCCTTCATGAAGAAAACTATATATTTTTGAAGAAAATTTATGGACAAATATGAAAGATATGACCTATAAACTAAGAGCACTGCGAAAAACATCCTCTTTGTTTAGTTGTCAAATAAAAAGTTGTCGACTTGACAATATTGTATAGTTGCTATGTTTAATTTCAAATATTTCGTATAATCGAAATTTCGTTGTTTAAACTTTTGCCCAAAATATGAAATTTTCCATTTGGCATTCCTTCCCCATTCACCTCGTTGGAGAGGAGGATATGCACATATTCAAATGGAGGATGTTTAAGTTTAGACTGCAGTTTGCTAACCTGCATCATGAACACTTCAATAAATATATGTGTGTGTATGTATATATACACCGATACATAAGGGTGTCCCGTAAGATTAAATTAGAACAAGTCTGAAGAAAATATATCTGAAAGTAAATTTAAAATTGCTACTCAATTAAGCGAACAAGCAGTAGAATTAAAATATGCCTGTAGTAAAATTTCTGCAGATATTTTACACTTTATAGAACATAATTTCAATTTTCTCATAAAAAAAACATTATTTCATCTTCTGACTTCACTTTTCTACCAAAATAAGTCTATTTTTATTTCTACCAAATACGTCTATTATTATTTGTAAGGTGACAAAGTTATGGTAGTAATTTATCGGCAAATATTATAACGGCTATTACGAATTTTGATTACAGAAAAAGTGAACCGCAGAAGGCGAAACCCCAACCACAACCACAAAATGACTTCTAAAGAAAAATTATATTTAAACAACTTATGTAAACCCTAGAAAAATCACGTCACCAAAATCGAACACTTGTTGTTAAGAACTCAAGATATCGTAATTTTCTGCTTTCTTTTTGGTTTCCGTTTAGAAAAATTTGCGAAGAAAATTATAAAATTGAAATGAAATGAAATTGTGATACCTTTCACTAGTTTTTCGAATTTTTGTTTGAGTTTGAAAATTTTATAATTTTCTTCGCATTCTTGTGAGTAATATTAAAATTTATCAATCGATTTGCTTCAGAAATAGATCATTTCATTTCTAACAAATCGGAGAAATAGAACACTTTTGCAAACTGTACAATTTTCATGACTGTTTTCTTCAATTTTCATGCTATTAGAAAATGAAAAAACTGTGTAAATACCTGATTTAATATTGGGTTTTTATGGTGCCAGAAAAGCCATATATTAAAAATTATTTTCTTTTAATTCTCGTATCGTCGATTACAATATAAATATTTGCATCAAAACAAATTTTCAAAAAAAAAAAATTCGATAACCACAAATTTGTCGTATACTGGATAACTATTCAGGCTAAGTCCAACATTTTGAAGATAAAATTATTTTTAGTTTTTTCGTTTGTATTTTTTTGGTCTGTAATCAATATTTGATTTGAACTGGGATATTGTCCTGGCTCAAGAACATTTTGCATCTACATTTAATAGAATGCAAATATATTTACAAATGGCATGGTGACATTTATTACTTGGCTGCAGACTACCACTATCATGATTTCCACCCTGTCTAAAGGTTTCATTCAGGTGGCTACGCAGCGACTTTATTACTTGGTGCGATTTTTTAAACGCAAATTCGGCAAGTGAGTTGTGATTGTCGTTTGTTTGCGAGAATCATCTCCTTATAGAGGCCGGGTTTGATGTTGAAAAGTCGCTGCGAAACCACCTGAATGAAACCTTTAGAAAGGGTGGAAATCATGATAGTGGTAGTCTGCAGCCAAGTAATAAATGTCACCATGCCATTTGTAAATAAATTTGCATTCTATTAAATACTAGCTGAACTCCCGCCCGCTTCGCCAGGCAAAAAAAAACGGTAAAATTAAACTCTGCTTTCTTATTAATTGTTGTCCTGATCGGTAATATATGTACCAATTATAATCAAGGTTCTTCCCTGAGATAATAAAGAAATGGATATGTTCCATGGAGAACGTTAGTTTACGGCGAATAGTTGAAAAAATGTCAAAATCAAATTGATTTTTTGTTAAGTGTGATTCTCCTCCTTTCCATTGCCTAAACAAAAAACTTCATTCGTATGATGAAATTGCATTACATTCAAAACACATAGAAAATCAACCAAATTGTTCACTAATCAAACAACACAAAAACTACAAAATTAATATAATTTCCGTTTTCTTGACTTAAGTTGGCTGTTGGCGAATGAATATTTTTCTTTATATAACCTTTCTTTACTGTTGTGCTAAGAAAATCCACAGAAAACGTGTAATTTTACAAAATTCAAATCAAAAATGCGCCTTTCAAATCCCGACCATTTGCATATTGTCTAAGCAGGTTACAACTAAATAAACTCACACAACAATATAGGAATATCGTTGTAGAATATACTCAAAAAAATGGTTTTAATTTCGTATGGGAAGGGTCACGGCCACTTTCCGCCCATCTCGGTGTCGAAATACTCTAAAACCGGTTTTAATTTCAGATGGGAAGTGTCACGTCCACTTTCCTCCCATCTTTGCACAACTATTTACACTGGATCCACTCACACAAAATTTCAGCACTCTAGGTCTATGACACCTACTGACCATATTCGATAATATGTGTTAACTTCGTATGTGAGGTACCACGCCCACTTTCCCAATACCGTCCATTTTTGCCACAACTACGCAGGTTTATGCTAGATGCACTCACACAAAAGATAAGTATTGTAGCTGTCATTGAACTGAATATATTCGATAACAGGCTTTAACTTCGTATGGAAGGTACCACGCCCTATTTTCCAATATCGCCCATTTTTTGGGCACAGTTACACACATTGATGCTAGATGCACTTACACAAAATTTCAGTTTTTTATCTGCCATAGAACGGCATATATTCGAAAATGGGTTTTAACTTCGTATGGGAGGTGGCACGCCCACTTTTCCAATACCGCCCATTTTTGGCACAACTATGCACATTGATGCTAGATGCACTTACACAAAATTTCAGCACTCTAGGTGTCATAGAACTGACAATATTCAATAACAGGTTTTAACTTCGTATGGGAGGTGCCACGCCCACTTTTCCAATACCGCCCATTTTTGGCACAACTATGCACATTGATGCTAGATGCACTTGCACAAAATTTCAGCACTCTAGGTGCCATAGAACTGACAATATTCAATAATAGGTTTTAACTTTGTATGAGATGTGCCACGCCCACTTTTCCAATACCGCCCATTTTTGGCACAACTATGCACATTGATGCTAGATGCACTTGCACAAAATTTCAGCACTCTAGGTGCCATAGAACTGACAATATTCAATAATAGGTTTTAACTTTGTATGAGATGTGCCACGGCCACTTTTGCATTACCGCCCATTTTAGGCACAACTACGCACATTGATGCTAGATGCACTTACACAAAATTTCAGCACTATACGTGTCATAGAACTGACACTATTCGATAATGGGTTTTAACTTTGTATGAGATGTGCCACGCCCACTTTTCCATTACCGCCCATTTTTGGCACAACTGTGCAGACTAATAATTAGTGAACCTTCACAAAAATGCAAGACTCTAGCTGCAACAGTATTCCGAATATGCTAATTTATAAAAAAACGAATAAATCCCCAATTTGTGTGGGAGGTGCTACGCCCACTGAAAATATCAAAAATTTATAGAGCCTATTTTCACCACCGGTTCAGCATGTGAAAATTTCAAGAAGATCGGTTCAGTAGTTTAGGCTGCTATAAAGAACAAACAAACAAACATACAAACACAGATTCATTTTTATATATATAGATAGATAGACGCAAAATGGTCTTGAGCCAGGACAATATCCCAGTTAAAAAAAAAAATTATTTTTTCAAAATGTATTTTCATACACTCATTGATATTGCTGTTGCGTGAAATTAAAAAAAAAAATATTTTTTCTAATTTTTTACTTTGGTTTTTGTTGTCGCAGCTTAGTTATCCAGTCTTAAAGAAAAAAGCCTTAATATATTTCGCTTTCTCTTCTATTTTTAAAGTTTTTTGTGTAATTTTTAGATTTTTTTAAATCAAAATTTTCTTATTTTTGAGATTATTCCTAAGAAACTGTTTTTTACATGAATCGCGGCTTTTAATATATTTAATTTTTTCGTATATTTTAAATGGTTTTTGTGCAATTTTTAGAATTTTTTTAACAAAAATCAAAATTTTCTAATTTTTTGAGACTGTTCCTAAAATACAGCTTCTACTTAGAAGATTTATCACCCCTTTTCCCTAAATATTATTAAAGGTAACTTGAACGAAATTTACGAAAATTAAAAGAAACGAAAATTAAAAGAAAAATCTTCGATAAAAAATGGTTAGTTCTGATTTATGAGTCGGTACGCTTCAATACACTCAAAAAATAAATTTTTATGTCTCGGACAGAAAATTTTTAATTTTTTGTTGCATAGTGTATTTTATAAAATAGAATATTTCATATAATTTTCAGAAAGATATGTGTTAAATGTCAGGTTTTATATGACTTTCTTACTTATGTCTCAAAAACTAGTTCAGATGTCATCTTGCAAATTCATCTCATCGTCATCTTAATTCTAAAAGGACTTAACTGAAATTTTTGAATTCTCACGTTTTACAAATTCCGATAGAAAACGCTGGAATACATCAAAGTATGCAAAAAGCGATATCGAAAAAAATTAATGCGTTTCTTTTGAGATTTTTTTTTTCACTTTAATTATTTGATTTTTCACATAGGACACCCTAATCCACCTGCCTGCACGTATGGAAGTAAGTTGTTCAGAGAGGAGTTATTTGTGTGTGAGTAAGTGTGTGTATGGTTTATAAACATGTGTGTGTGTATGTGCGACTGCACATCATGTATGATTGTTTCATGCTTAGTTAGTTAAGTGGAGCAATTCGCCAGAAATGCAAGATGCGCTTTCAGAATGACAAAAGGATACTTGAAAGAAAGAGAAAGGGCGAAGGGTGGGGGTGGGCCAGAGGAAATCTTCAAATATGTCAGCATGACAGGGCAACTCTGCTGGTTGCAAGCAACCAAAAAAAGCAACAGTTGTTGTTGTAAATAAAAACAAAATTTCAAATTTTAGAAATATTTAAAAAATAAAAATTACAATTTTATATGTTTAAACATAAATGTGTGTAAATAAATAAAAAATATGTAAATAAATATAAAAATATTAAAAAAAATTGCTTACAATTTACCATAAGTCTGATGTCTGACGACGGATAGGCCAACAGGAAAACCACGAGCTGCTACCAACAAGTGCAGCAGACAGACGAAGACGATGAGTTGGAGGTGGTGTTGGTGTAGGAGTCAGCAGTGTTTCAAAGGAAACAGGAGTTTCTTTGACGTTCTGTTCTGTTGTTTGTTTGTTTTCCCTTTTGTTTGCGGGCGCTTTGTACAGAATTTCTGATGAACAAAGTTGCGTTGCTGCTGCTTCTCACTCTTGCACTCCTGGCGCGCGATAACTTTAAAGCGCAGCGCGTCCGTATGCAAATCACGTTTGCACACCAAAAAATAACAAAAACAAAACGAGCAAAACCTTTAATTCTTTTTTAATTTGTTATTTGTTGCCTTTTTTGCGTTTATGCGAATTTTGCAAATTATCATATGTACACACATACACACACACGCACACTCTGACACTCGGTGATGTTGGGATGATGATGTATGTTTGTAGTAGGTTGCTTTATTTGTTATTTCATGCACTTGGTTGGTCGGTCGGTCGGTCGGTTGGCCGCCGGTGTGTGACTCCGTCTCTTCGTGGCTGCTGCTGCTTCTTCTTCGTTTCAATTTTTCAATTTACTTTGCACTTTTGAAAACTTTTCGTTTCAGAATATACTCGAGGAGAATGGGGTTTCTTTCGGTTTGGTTGGTTGGTTGCTTGGATGCAAATCATCAGCATTTACAGCAACAACAAAAAACAACAACACCACCAACTTGAGCGCACTGAACAAACGATACAATGGAAGCACATACACGACAGGCACGCAAAAAAACCCAACTGGAGTCCATTCAACTTCACTTTTTTGTTGCGGTGTGTGATATTCCTTTTTTTCGGTTTTCGTTTTATTTTTTTGGTAATTTGCAAAATTTATTTCATTTCATTTTCTCACACGGACGACTTGACATGCAGCCCCGAAATTCCCGAAATTTTTTTGCGACAGGAATTGTAAATTTGTGTTGTTTGAATACGGGCGATAGTTGTTGTTGTTTGCTTGGCAAAGTTATTTTTAACCGCACAACTTACACACAAAAGGGAGGAAGTCCGTTAGTGTGTTTGTTTTTTTAAGCCTAGTTTTTTCTTTTTTTGTTGTTGTTGTTACAAAATCACTACTAAAACACGGCGAAAATTGGGCTAAAATTCAAATGGTTTTATTTTTCGTTTTTTGAAATATTTTCGTATCTTGCGTCAAAAAGAAGGTAACAGTATTTCCGAATTTTAAAGCAATCAAAGCCCACTACTCAACACAGCGCGCAACCGTTTCCAATGAATGACAAACGTTAACTGTGAAAGCCGACAAAAAAATACACAACCTAAACACAGATACACTACGGCTATGCGCGGCGCACGAACGAAAGCACAGTGCGCTCTCACACACAAAACAGCAGCAGCAGCAGCGGCGTTGCTCTCAGGTCTCCCCACACCGAACAAACAAAAGAGAACAACAGGCAAATGTGTCGACGGAGATGCACCCAACCAACCAAGCAAAGCTACTCTCCCCACAACAAAGACCTGTTACTCTCACACACTATCTCTCTCTCCCTCTCCACATAACAATCCAAGTCTCATTGATGTAGTGCAACGACGAGCTCCTTTCTCATACACATCTTACATGGCCCCACACACACACACCACTGGACGCACACAACGAAAGCAAAAGCATTACGATTACAATGGAATGCCATAAAACGAACAAAAACAGAGCGGCCAAAAATGGCACGTGCAGAAAACCAAACCCCAACACAAACAACGAACGACCCAAAATAAAAGATGAGAGTGAGAGAGCGGCGACAGACAGAGAAAGACTTAGGCCCCCACACACAATGAGTAGGAAAATCTCCACACAACCAGGCATTAAGAGAACAAGAGCGAGAGAGAGAGTTGTTTGCTATGCTCAGGAAATAGTGCATAAACCCAACCATTGAAGAGGAAAAGAAGAAAATTGCATCAATGCTGTTGTTGTTGTTTTCTTTTGGATATTTTCCCCAATCGCAACAACAAAACCAGTTCAATCGTTAAAGTGTGTGGTAATACATGGGGGCTCTTTAAAGCATTTAGGCTGTCGGTGTTGCTGTTGCTCCGGTTTAAGAAGAGTTTCGGCCCCTCTTACCATCACCACCTTAGATGCTGCTGCTGCCGTTGGCTGCGGCGTCATCATTGTTGTTGCTATTGTTAAGGATTGTATAATTTGTTGTTGTTCGCTGAGCTTTTTTGCATTTCCGGTTTGAGACGAAATGATAGGAGGAAATGTAATCTTCGGAATAATTTCGCGCAACTTCCGGGGTGGTGTCGGCTTTCTTTTTAATGTGCTTTTTTAAAAAGCAGACTTATATTTTTTGACATTTGAATGAAGGCATACTCAGCTTCGCACTTATCACTGGTGTGTACATTAATCTTAATTCTTGAGATCTTGAATGAGTGGTTCAGGAAGAACTAGGTATTTCTGAGCAATGAACTCCCTTATGAGTAAGTCGTTTCCTCAAAATGCTGAAACAAAAATAAATCAGTCGTCAAAATAAAATAGTTGACGACTTGAATGAAATATTTGTAAAGAAATTTGCCTTCTACAGTTCAAATCCAAAAATCAAATGTAGTACTTATTGGAAGCAGGCAGACCTAATAGCTATTAGATAATTACAGCGATAAACGCCTTAGCTCCAAAATGACAACCTCATCGTTGCAATGAGATGACTTCTGAAAATGAAAATTGGTTGCTAATCCCTTCTTGTACAGAGTGGACAATTTAAATTAGTATCGGCTATAAACAAGTACTGATTATTTTTTCAAATTTCTAGTTTTATTGGAAAGGTTGAACTTTGTAATTTAATAATGGAACCCATATGACTACCACGACTGTTTCGGCTATACCGTATCCGATCAATCCAAATTTTTCAGTACATTTTCGATTGTTCAGGCCCGAAGCTCTTCAATGTTAACTTCGATTTCATGTTTCAACGCTTCAATTGTCTCTGGATGGTTTTCGTAACATTTATCCTTATCCACAGAAAATAATCCAAAGGGCTCAAATCACACCTCCGAGGCGGTCAATTAAAAACAACACAATTTCGGCTGATTATACGCTTTTCAAATGCCCAAAATATCGATGGTTGCGTTGGCCGTGTGACCGTCTTGCTGAAACCATTCTTTTGAATTTTTGGAAACAAAAATTCGTTGAGCATGGCACGGTAAAGCTCATCGTTGACGGTAACTGTGGCTCCTTGCTCATTTTCGAAGAAAAATGGTCCAATGATACCACCAGCCGAAATTCAACACCAAACAGTGGCTCATTGTGGATGCATTGGCATCTCAATAGTCACATGTGGGTTCTCTGAACTCCATATGCGGCGATTTTGCTTATTGACATAGCCACCGAGCTTCATCTGATAACACGATTTTTTCTAAATGTCTTACACTTTGCGTTAAGACTCACTACTTTGGAAGTAAGTTTTTAATATTTCCCAATTTTGTTCGAGCGTATAGCGTCCCATTTTGCAAAAGTCAACTATAAACCTGAAAATAAAAATGATTGTTTTTCAACATTGAAAAGTCAAAGTAATCGGTACAGTGTTAAACCACTTAGTTTCTCAACTCATCGTAGCAGACGTCGCGTAAGATAACTGCGGATATAGGATTTCATCCCTCGATTTATTCGTCACTTATCCCCAGATCTGTTCTTTCAAACACTGAATATTCCATTTGATGTGCTATGCTCGTGATATTTCATAAGATTTCATACGGACTACATGGGGTAACATTCCTTTTGACTAAGAGCGACCACATAAAGCAACCAAACCTAAGCTAAATCCTCAAACCCTATTCTGCAAACAAACCTGAAATATTCGGAACATGACAACCTCTACCATACCACAAAGTCCAAACCGATGATGGCATGTTGATTTCTTTGCCAAAGAAATATGGAGATTAAATCTATCGAATCTTGTCTAAGATTTGGAGTTGAAGAGGAGCGGCAGATAACTACGGTTTAGAAAGAATGGCTTCTGTTCTCTTTGAAAACTTGAATTACTGGCTTAGTTTGGACTATGTTTTATAAGTCGGATTGGTACAATCAATGGATCAATATCATGACCACACAATCATACTCCTAAGACCTGGGAACGCTAAAACATTGTACTACTCTACTCTGGAACAGCGACTATGTTTTATTCAATAACATTATAATTATAGGATTTTGGTATTAAAAATTAATTTTCCTCTTCGACAGTCATGAAGGATATAAAATATTATCTATTCGAGAATGTTGTATATATAAGTTGAAAGCCGTGATTAATAGAAACTGTCCTCAGTTGAAACAAAAAAGAATGGATTTTGGAAGAGTAACATTAGAGAAGAAGTATTTCGGAAACAACTACCAACAATTCTCTCGAAATACTTTGGTATCACAAGCAACTTATCCCACATCATTGCCGGGAGGAACAAGAGGGAGCTACTATCAATCCGTGAGCTAAGTAAATTTGAGCTACCTATTGCTGTAATTGACCTACTGATTACAGTCGGATTCGAATGGCTAAGAGATCTTTTACAATTCTTTTTGACTCACAAATGTCTCAAGTTCTGACCGGTATTGAGCCTGGGTTGTCTGACAGGTAAGAGTACATAGAAATTTTTATTCGCATTGCGCACATTTCTTTCGTAGATATCTGCGCGGCATCATAATGTTTTTCAGAAAAAGGCAGTACTAAGATCTGAAAAGTATACGTTTTGATATCAATTCCAGTTTTGAAGATAACCGCGATGATATTTCAAAGAAGGAACAAAACTTCCTCTCTGAGGTGATCGTTTGCTGTTTGCCACGAAGATTCCATAAACTATCAATATAATAATATAATTTTACTAAACGACGGGTACTTGCGAAACATAGTAGCGCTGCAAACAGCTTGGGTGTTATTGAATAAACCATCCCAACCACCATCTTATGATTCTGTATGCAAGATTTACAGGAGAGGTACCAAGATAGAGCCTCTATATCAGAAGGCATAAGGCAAATTCTTATTTATATTCATAGAGATGCAGTCACAGCAGCAGTCAAAAACCACCAACAATCTTGAACATCGTTCTCAGAGAACTTATACCAGAGATTGCATCGGAAGAGAAAGAATTGCCGCGACAGCAAATTCAGTTCTGGCATAGCTGAGATTTCCAAATCATCTCAGCTGTTTCCCAGTTGCTTATGGAGGAAGTTCTGCGCCTGCAAACAGACGAGAAGATCCTCAACAATAATCGGATTGAAAGTTGACAAAACCCGAACATATATATGATGTTTCAGCAACATCAAGTGGGAGAGAGGGCCTGGAAAATCTTATATATTTGCCGAATATCCACACGTCCGGAAGAAGACTATGAATAACCGAAGAACAGATACCATGAAAGTATCGATAGAGCAGATACACAACTCATATTACGATGGTGAACAAGAGCGACATTGGAATGGATATCCTACTGGCATCTCTCATCACCATCGCACTCCTTGGAACATGATCAAGAGCCGCTAAATATCATCTTGGGGTGCCTGTCATACATGGGAGTTGTATTACATCTGTGGTGCAGTAATGGAGAAGATCAGAAGGAGTGTTTATTTCTACACATCAAATACATATGTTGTCTAACGAATAGCACATTGTATCTTCAAGTCTAGAACACCAAGACCGTCGTCTGATTGCTGGTTATCTAAACCATTCTTAGTTAGTTAGACACTTTTGTGTTAATGAATTCCATGTGAGGCTCTGAGCTCAAGGAGCTCTGGGTCGTAAGTGTATTCAAATCTGCTCTATTCCCTCTATCCTAATCGAAAACAAGTAAGGAAAGGCTAAAGTCAGGCGGGGCCGACTATATAATACCCTACACCACTCCCTGCGTATATACCTCGCTTTTATTACTAAACCCAGGTGTTTCATGGGAGCAATTTTATGTAGTTTATATAAATTTTAAAGAAACTATAAATTCATCTTTAGTCATATTTAACAAATATGGCAAATAATTGATCCAATTTTCCGGCAGACAAATACAATTTATACAGTAGTATGTATAACAACACTTGGGTCCTGGTCCAAAACGTTGGCCTATATACTTCTCATTCATGGTAGGTATTCCTAGTTGAAATATATCATGATCCGATGTAAGACGTAGTTTCTAAAGCTGTAATAAGGTAGAATGGGGCCCGGGTTATTCCAAAGTATGGACACATATATTTGACTTTCATAGTAGTATTCTTAATTGAAATATAATAGAAAATGCAAAATTTGATAAACTTCCGATGTAAGTTCTGGGTCCTAGAGGTAATAATAAAAATGGGGCCCATTTGTAAGGGCCCTACATTAAAAAGTGGTTTCATATAGATCACTTTAAAAAAAAGGAATTCTTAGTTGAAATATGCAAAATTATATCGAGATCCAATGCACTATGTGGTTTCTAGAGATGTAATAGAATAGAATGGCGGCTCAATTTGTACGGAGGTTATACCAAAATATGGACGCATACATTTGACTTTAATAGTATGTATTTTTAGTTGAAATATAATATAATCTGCAAAAGTTGATAAACTTCCGATTTAAAATGTGGGTCCTAGGGAGGTAATAATTGAAATAAGGGCCCATTTTTAAGGGCGCGACATTAAAAAGTGGGCCTTTATAGATCACTATAGGCATTCTTTATTGAAATATAACATGATCTGCAAAATTTTATCAAGATCCTATGTAAAATGTGGGTTCTAGAGCGATAATAGTGTAAACTGGGGGCCCATTTGTATGGGGGCTATACCAAAACGTTGACCCATACAGTTTGCTTTCAAAATACGAGTTTCTAGTGTAAATTTAACATTGTGTGGAAAATTTGATCAAGTTCCGAGGTAAAATGTGCATTTTAGAGAAGTAATATTGTAAATCGGAGGTACATTTGTATGGGGGCTATATCAAAACATAGACCCACTTTATGGTGAGCTATTTCTAGTTCAAATATAACACGATCGTGAAAATTTGGTCATGATCCCATGTAAAACGTGTGTATTCTAGAGCAGTAATAGTGTAATTTCTAGGGATATTTGTATGGAGGCTATATCTAAATCTGAACCGATTTTCTCCAAAATTCAATACCAAGCGTCGTTGGCCCAAAAAACCAACTTCTGCCAAATGTCATGACAATCCGACCACAATTGCGACCTGTAGAGTGCGAACAAGCTTGGATGGACAGCAGACGGACGGACGGACGAACAGACGGACAGACAGACATCGTTAAATCGATTCAGCTGGTGATTCTAAGCCGACCCGTATACTTAAAGGTAGGTCTAGCTCGATTATTTCTTGGTTTTACAAACATAATACCCTAGTCCACGAATTGGTATATATAATGACAATTCGATCTCGACCAAGTGTCAACCATCAATATCAATTTCATGAAGACCTAGTCTATGATCCAATGAATATGCATTCTGATGGGTTTAATCGATGTTGTCTACTTTAGTCATCACTAATCGGAGACCATTCCAGCAATACCTCGACAATCATACTCCCATGATCAAGGAACGAACGAACGATCATGGAACAGTAACTATGTTTTATTTAATCACAAGATAATGGGGACTAATTGTTGGCAGAGTTACAAGCCGACCCAGAATTATCGGCGGCTATCCAAAAGGGGTCGGCGGTTTTCGGCTGATTTGCCGGCCCGTTTTATCATTCGATCACCCTTGTTTATTTGACAATTTTGGAAAAGAGATTGAACAATATGTATTGGTTTTGAATACCTTGTCTTTTATTTTTGGGCAAGCAATTCAATATTCGTTAATATTAGCCAATGTTCCCATAATTTCATATTATTATCCCATACAAATATTTTTTGGGAGAGGGAATCCATTCACAAAATTTATAAAATTTATAAAAATAAATATTTTTGCAATTACAGCTTTTCGTGTGAATTCTTCCAGAGAATGGTAAAGCTCTACCTACTTTGACACACTAAAGAAACGCACAATAGTGTAGCTGCTGTTTACTGGAATTGATTTAAATAAATGCGACTTTCAAATCAAAATGCAATCATTCAACTTTCTATAGATGTCATCATATAGTGGGATACCAAATTCAAGGAAAGATCCATATAAATATTTCACAGAAGTAGGTTGTTTAAGTCGACAGTTATAAAGGGTGATTTTTTAGCTATTATCTTTTTGGCAACACTGGTTTAAACAGCTGACGCACGTTTCGTGTTTTCATTCACTGTCAAACATCTTCAGTTTGGTCTATAATTTAACCATGAATCGTCTTAGAAACGAACAACGTTTATTGAATTTTATTATCAAAATGTGTGCTCTGTTAAGAAAGTTCATCGCGCGCTTCCATTTTATGCTTAGTTTAATCGACCCACTGACTAAATTTCGCACCAAATTTACATTGATGGACATTAAACCACCAACACGCTTACGTAGAGTGCGAACTGAAGAAATTATCGCAGCTGTATCGGCCAGTGTTAATGATGACCATCAATTGTCGATTCGTCGCCGTTCTCAGCAATTGGGCCACTGTTACTCAACAACGTGGACAATTTTGCGGAAGGATTTAGGTGTGATGTCTTTCAAAATATAGCTGGTGCAAGAATTGAAGCCGCACAACCTACCGCAACGTAAAATTTTTGGTGGATGGGCTCTTGGAAAGTTGGCCGAAGATCCACTATTTTACCGAAAAATTGTGTTCATCGGCGAAACTCATTTTTGGCTCAATGGGTACGTAAATAGGCAGAATTGTCGATTTTGGAGTGAATATCAGCCAGAAGCATTGCAAGAGCTACCAATGCATCCAGAAAAAGTCACATTTTTGTGCGGTTTATGGGCTGGTGGCATCATTGGACCGTACTTCTTCAAAGATGATGCGAATCGTAACGTAACTGTGAATGGTGAGCGCTACCGTGAGATACTATTCAACTTTTTTTTTGCCCAAAATGCAAGAGCTTGACTTGCATGACATGTGGTTTCAATAAGACGGTGCCACTTGCCACACAGCACGCGCAACAATGGACCTATTGAGAGGCGAGTTCGGTGAACATTTTATTTCACGTTCGGGACCGGTCAATTGGCCGCCTAGATCGTGCGATTTAACGCCTTTAGACTATTTTTTGTGGGGCTATGTTAAAGCTCATGTCTATACAGACAAGCCCGCTTCAATTGACGCATTGGAAGACAACATTGAAGCATTTATTCGTGAGATACCGGCCAATGCCAAAATTGGACTAAGCGGATGGACCATTTGAGGCGCAGTCAAGGTCAACATTTGTATGAAATAATCTTCAAACAATAAGTTATATGGACCGTACTATCGATTCAAATAAAGATTTCAAGCATTTTTCTGAATTTTATGTTTTTTTTTTTGAAAAACTTTCCTAAAGCTTTTAAAAAATCACCCTTTATTTTCTTTTGTAATTTTAAGTGGGTTGTCTATTTTGGTAGAAAGAATTGACGGAGTTTTAACGGCGTGGTTGAAGTCGATTAAAGACGATGAAATCGGCGGCGGCGCGGCTCGTACAGAAACATGCGGCGGCGGCTTGTCTGCTTAAAATCGATAGGCTTCCTCATCGGCTGTTTCATTGAAGAGACTTAACAACACTTGTTCGACTTTATTAGATTGACAGGTTGAAATCACAAGTGAGTCACCCAAGTGAGGACATTATCATCTTTCTGCTTCCAAAAGTCAAAAAAGTTTCGATTGCAACGCATAAAGGAATCATCAGCCGAATCTTCGAACTTTCAAATACATATCTGACAATCTGTAACGCCAATAACACGCGACATGTCAATGTCCCATCATTCTCGGATCCCAAAAATAACCACGTAAAGTAAACAGATCCAACAAAAGTCCGCAAAAAAAAACTTCAAAACGATCTCCACTGATTGCGAATGATGCAGTGTGTGTGTGTGTGTGCGTTGTTGGTGCACCCGGCATATCCAGACAAAAGAAATTATTGTTCTTTTATGGAATTTCCCAAAAAAAAAAACATTCCAGAATTCTGAAGGTTAAGGTTATGTACATATCGCACGAAGATATGCACATAAATACTTGTTAATTTTACGACAATGATTAAGCGTTTTATATTTTCGAACCAAATGGTGGCCATACAAATAACCAAAAACGAAAAGGAGAAGAAGAAGAAGAAGGGGGGGGGCAAAACTGAAAAGAAAATATACGAAACGGCAAAAGTCTTACATGACGCTGATGATTTTCGTCTGGAGAGCTTCCTGATTACGGCGCACGTAAGAATATGCGTGCCCGTGTATGCAGCCGCTCCATTGAAGTTGTCGCCAGAGACAGCGACAGACACACAAACACACTCAGCGCACAGTTTGAGAAAGAAAAAAAAAAACAAAATGTTGATCGCTTGTAATGTAAACACTTACGAAGTCTAATTCCAAAGAAGAGCTTTGCCTTTTTCATTCGGCTTCCCAATTGACAGTGCGCACAGGAGTCGATCCAAGTCGAGACAAACGATACCCAGACCGAGTTACGAATGTGGAATGGTGGTAGCTGATGCCTGGTCTGGTCTGGTCTGGTCGGTCTGGAAGAATCTCCACACATGGACAAGGAGTGACAAAGTGCTTAAGCGTTACAAATCAATCAACTGTAACGAGTAAAATGCATCAAGTACTTGTGATAAAGGGTGCGGTCAATGTGGGGTGATGAGATTGACAAAATGTATCTTTGGCTGCTGACGTCTAGACCATACCACTCGGTAATCTTTGTTATATCCAGCCTGAAAGAATGAGATATTTCTGAGATAGATCTCCCATACCTTGCTAATGTCTTGAAGTAATTGCTTTCTGAGGGATCCATGCAATGAAGTTCACATAAGAAGTCTCTTCTTCGTATATGTAATCTATACAGATACCGAATAATATATAGGTTTGTCGCAGAACTATCCGACCTTTTAAATAATGTACAAACAATATCTCTTTCTTAACGTCCCAGCAAAATATTGCATTGTCTCAATTTCAGTTGAAGATCCAAACCATCTTCAACTGAAATTGAGAAAATTAAAAATGAAATTGAGATGAAACAAATTTAAATATAAATTGAAATTGATAATATACAATTTAATATTGAGAAATAAACAATTGAAAATGAGGAAATACAAATTAATTTTAATGTAAATTTCAAAATATCAATTTGTTTATTCTCAATTTCAATTTGCACTTTCTCGATTTCAAATTTCATTTTTATACACTCCACGAGAGTATTATGTTTTTGTGCATTTGTTTGTAACACCCAAAAGGAAGGGAGATAGAACCATTGTTAATTATAACGATCGGCTTAGAATCACTTTCTGAGTCGATTTAGCAATGTCCGTCTGTCCATCTATTGTTGTAATCACGAAGCACAACGAAGTTTGTCGGGACAAGGACGAACGCAATTTAATTTGAAGAAAATCGGTTTAGATTTAGATATAGCCCTCATACGAATTTCACTCCCGATTTCATTCAACAGATTTTCTTCAAAATTGGCAAAACATTTTATAGTTCAACTAGAAACACCTGTGGTAAAAATGTGTTAGATCGGATCAGATTTATATATAGCTCCCATACAAATTTCGTTCCAAATTTGAATTTTTCCGCTCTAGAATCCACATATTTTAACAGATTTTCTTAAAAATTCGCAAAACACCTTATATTTTAACAGGCAACACCTGTGGTAAATATGTGTTAGATCGGTTCAGATTTATATCCATATCCAGATCCCATACAAATTTCGCTCCCAATTTGAATTTTTCCGCTCCAGAATCCACATATTTTAACAGATTTTCTTCAAAAGTGGCAAAAAATCTTATATTTAAACTAAGAACACCTATGGTGAAAATGGGTCACATCGGTTCAGATTTATATAGATCTCTTCGTTCCCCCAGATGCCGCGTATTTTCATATAATTTCTTAAAATTGAGCATAACTTCAACTGGAAGAACTTAAGTTAGTCACTTCATTCCATGTTTGGATATAGCACCTATACAAATATTATACTCGATTTGACAAGTTGGACCAGGTCATATTAGCCTGTGACTAGGAAACATACAAAAAATTTTCCCGTTTTCACTTTTTTACTGAATTGAATTGTACTCCGATTGAAAGTGGAGTGTAATCATATAGTCGGCCCCGCCCGACTTTAGCCTTTCCTTACTTGTTCAACTTCAAATTGTGTTTTCTGAATTTCAATTTACATTTCTCATTTTCAATTTGCATTTTCTCAATTTTAACTTAAAGAGTTTTGAAGCAGTGCTCCCATTGTAGAGCTACTGAGGTTGCAACATTAAACATTACTGAAACTCGGTCCCTGTATGAGTCATGCAGAGACAGAAATTCGAATAGCGTTGAATCTCTGCATGTTTCGGTTGCAATAAAAAAAGAAAATTGAAGAAAAAATTCACAAAAAACCCTCCATGTTTTTTTTAACAAACAAATGGGGAACATATCGCATCACCTGCTGTGGTGTATTGGGTACAGCACGCGACTATAATGAACAGAGTCTCATGTTCCAATCCCGGTCGATGAATTTTCCTTTTTTAAACTAGATATGTCATTACTGCATGCTAGTAATTTCTCTAATTTGAGAAATCCTCCACAAAAATCAGCCCTTAACCTGCAGGTTAGTAAGCGAGAGATACTGCATCTCTCCCTTACTAATCTGCTGAAAACAGGAGTTGTTGCTGGGGTAGTCCACCTTTAAGGGTAGTCCACTACTTTGCCTCGAATTCACAAATTAAATTTTTTATGAATTTTCCATTTGCAATAACTCGAAAACAAAACCAAAGTTCATAATAAAAACAAATTGGAGTGTAAAATCTTTTAAAATGTGAGAGCTAAAATTTTACTTATCTTTAAAATCGAAAAATTAAGCTCGGCCGGGCCGAACTTTATATACCCTCCACCATGGATTGCATTCCACAGCGACTGTCGATCTTCGTAGAGGTGCAGTAACATTACAGGAAATTTTAAATTTTTTTAACATAGCCAAACCAAAACAAATAGAAATATATAAAAAAATTATAAATAAATATAATATTTTATTATTTCAAACCACACTTATAATACACTTATTATAATATATATATATATCGAAATAATACTTCAAGTCAACATATTTCATCCTATGCTTAATTCCAAAAGTACAAATTTTGGAAATCCATTATAATGATTCAACAAATATCTGTCGTAAAAGTAAAAAGTACGAATTTGAAAAATCTTTGTGTGTCTATGCAGTTAGAGGAATGTATACACAGAATTCCATTATTCTAGCTGCGGCCATTTGGTTGGTACCATTTTTATCCCATTTTTTCTCTTAAGAGTACGAGATTTTAGAATCTCTTTATTTTACGTGTTTTCGCCATTAGAGGGATGTATACTCATCATTCTAGCTGCAGCACTTTAGTTGGTACTATTTTTATCCCCCTTTTCCACTTCACCCCTTTAAGAGTACGGCTTTCAAAAATCTCCTTATTTTACGTGTCTACGTGATTGGAGGGATGTACATACAGAATTTTATCATTCTAGCTGTAGTCGTTTAGTTGGTACTATTTTTATCCCTCTGTACCCAATGTATCCCTTGAAAGTACGAATTTGAAAAAAAAAACTTTTATTGTTCGTGTCAGTCAGAGGAATGTATACTCCGAATTGCATGTCTCTGGCTGCAGTCATTTGGTTGGTACTATTTTTGTTCCCTCTTTCCATTTTAACCCCAAAAAGTATGAATTTTCAAAAATCCGTTTATTTTACGTATCTACGCAATTTGAGGAATGTATACACCGAATTTCATTATTCTAGGTGCAGCCGTTTGGTTGGTACCATTTTTATCCATCTATTCCCATTTGACCCCTTAAAAGTATGAATTTTGAAAAAATACTTTTATATTATGTATCTACTCAGTTAGAGGAATGTACACACCGAATTTCGTGTTTCTAGCTGTTGTCGTTCAATAGGTACCATTTTTATCCCTTTTGTCCCATTTCACCCCCTACGAATAAATATCACTTGGTGGGCGTTTTTGTTATAGGGGGAATGCGCATACCGAATATCCCTTTGGGCCGATTTAGCCCAGTTTCAATTCCAACCGACCTACGACTATAAGACGCATTTATGGAAAATTTGGACGTCCTAGCTTCTTTCGTTTAGATGCTAGCGTGCTTTCAACAGACGGACGGACGGATATACGAATATATATATTTAATAGGGTCTCAGGTCGATATTTCAAGGTGTTACAAACGGAATGACAAACTTAGTATACCCCGATCCTGTGGGGGAGGGTATAAAAATAGTTGTGCTTCTTAATGTAGCAACATTCATTAGTCACCCTTTATATTAAAATTGAAAACCTCTGAACAAACTCCACTAGAGTGGAATATACATATTTCGGATTTCATCTCAGTGGCACTGCCTGCACCGAGACGAGTCTCTTATCGTCTTACTATCGCCTTATAAAAGTTCAATCACGCCAAAATTTCATCACACTAACGCGCTTATCGGCCATTATGATCTTTAAGGCATACATACATACATACGAACATCGGTGCGGACAGCAAAATCAAAAGTCCAATGCCCACTCCGTCAACAACTACGACGACGAAAACAACAACAGCAGCAACAACAGGTCTACAGAAGTTGCAAATTCATACTTCTCGAGGAGAGTAGAGATGAGATGAGATGATTGCAGCACAACTCATTTCACTTTTTTCACAGTTTGTCTTCTTCTTCCTTCTTTGACGTTTAAAAAAGAAGAAGGCAATGGAATGCACATGAAAATGATAACACGGGCACACAGATGAACTAGAAGAAGAAGCAGCAACAGCCATAACGCAGAGGCCCATGACCAAGATGAAGATGAAGGAAAAGTCTCGCAGCAAGCGGCCACACCATAAAAACCGCAATTACGGTTAAAGATAATTTCCGTGTTGCCCCTTTGATTGCGGTCGTTGGTCTGTCCGTTAGTGGTGGTGTTGGTGGCGGTGCTGCTGTGGCTGCTGTTGTCTCTGCTGCCGTTGTTGATGGTATTATTGCACTTTGCCAACAGTTTAAAGGCAAATCCAGCACAAGGAGTCAATGAAATCATTACAAATACGCTGTATATGTGATGTGTTTGTGTGAGTGCCAGCATGAATATAATTGGTGATGTAGTGTACATGCATGCGTGCGTGTGTGTCTGTGCGTGCCAATGAAATTACAATTACAACAACGCATGAGACGTTAAACACTAAATCAAACACACAAAATTCAATTTCTCGGTAGGTGATGAAGTTGTCCTTACCCGCCGTCTCTCCCTGTCTTCCTCTCTCTCTCTCTCTCCACCAACACACACGGCTTTGAACTTTGATCGGTGACGAGAAGGAGGAGTACAGATCAAACAAGCCCAAAATCGTTGAAGGGAAAGGGATAATAAAGTTCTTTTCAGATGCATTCAACTCTCGCTTCAGAAGAAACCAAACATTCTTACACTTTCGTTGTTACCCAGCGAACATTTTGGGATTGATAAATTACACTAGCTTGAAAAAGTTTGTGTATAATAATTATTTCTTTATTTTTTATAAATTACGATACAAAGTAATTTTATATTGAAATTTTGGATCCAATCCCTGGATCGGCCGGATAACAAAGACCATAGTTACCACTAGACCCTTCGTTTTTGTAGCGACAGACAAGAATCTCTGGTGGAAATCGACAACGACCCCCTCGCTGATAGGCGAGCACGCTACCAACTCGATTGCCGGGGCGCTCAGTGTAATTAATATTTTTTGTCACCAAAAACTACAGACAAAATGATTTTAAAGCTCAAAAAATAAAAAAAATATTTTTTAAATAAATTTATTCATACTTTCAAGGGGTGAAGTGGGACAAAAGGGAACAGAAATTTCACCAAACAAGCGTCAACAGCAGAAAACATGAAGTTCTAGTTGCATAGATGCAGCTAATAAAGGTATTTTTCGAAATTCGTGCTTTAAAGGGGTAAAATGGGGAAAGAGGGATAAAAATGGTACCAAGTAACAGCTGAAGTTGAAATTGTAAAATTCTGCGTATACATTCCTCTGGTGGTGTAGATAAAGAAATTTTACGAAACTTATAGTTTTAGGAAAAAATGGTCCGAAAGGGGATAAAAATGGTACCAACGAAACGGAAAATTCGAAGGATTAGAGCTTGGACCCTGAAATTTCTCTAATATTATAGAATTAGAACAAAAATAAATTTTTTTATAAATCCGCCCACAACCACGCCTACCACCCATGTGACGTAAAATGAAAAAACCTTATAAATTTCTTATTTTAATAATCTCCAGTTATTTACTTTGAGTTCACAAGGGGTAAATTGGGGAAAAAAGGGATAAAAATGGTACCAACCTAGCAGCTGAATTTGAATTTTAAAATTCTGTGTATACATTCATCTGGTTGTGTAGACGTACAACATAAAAGAATTTTCGAAAGTTATACTTTAGAGAAAATGGTCCGTAAGGGGATAATAATGGTACCAACGAAACGGAAAATTAGAATAAATGGAATGGCCATATAATATAAAACGAGAAAAATGTCATAAATTTATTATTTTCATATATATGTTAATACAAAGCATTAAAAATTAAGTGAAAATTGTCAGTGCTACGCCCAACGCCCCCAAGAAAATTTGAGTTTTTTTTACGATTTTCGAAATTTTTTATAAAAATTATTTTATTTTAGTTTTTTCGTTTAAATTTTTTTGGTCTGTAATCAATATTTGATTTGAACTGGGATATTGTCCTGGCTCAAGACCATTTTGCTTCTATATTTAATAGAATGCAAATTTATTTACAAATGGCATGGTGACATTTATTACTTGGCTGCAGATTACTACGATCATGATTTCGACCATGTCAAAAGTCTTTTCTGCAGCCAAGTAATAAATGTCACCATGCCATTTGTAAATAAATTTGCATTCTATTAAATATAGAAGCAAAATGGTCTTGAGCCAGGACAATATCCCAGTTCAAATCAAATTATTTTATTTTTTAATAGATGGCAAACAACTATTATAACTTAATAAATAACTTGAGATAAATATATCGGTTCAATATTTACATGCACTCGCATAAAGTATGCTTTAAACAAATTTCCAAAATATATTAGCAGAGAATACATTAACAGAGAATTTATTTTTTTTTCAAATTAGGTCATGCATCTGTGCCAACTCGCCCTAATAATTTCGAAATGGGCTGCAGGGTCACTTAGTACATTATCAACTATTTATATTTAAAAAAAGTCACAACTTTGTCAATTGACAAAGCCATGACAAAGCTGAAGGCGATTAGTTTTAAAAATATTGTTCAACCATGAAATCGCAGTGGTCTTTCGTGCAGCGACAATCCGGTGTAATTTTTGGGATAATCTTTAGATTTGATTTTATTCAATAATTTGAACTCGGTTCCCTCATTTTAATATTAATTTGGAAAGAAACGACAAAATTGTGCAGTCTATTAATACGATAACAGGCAGAATGGAATATTTGTGAACCAAACTAACTTGTTTTGCTGGGTATCGGTCTCATGATCCAGCTCGTGCATGTGCCCCTTGTTGCTGCTGCTGCTGCTTTTTTTGTCTAACAGAGTTAAATGCACTTAAAAGTCATTGCATTTTTTGTAATGTTTTTTTTCGCCTTCCCTCAGTTCTCAGTTTTCTCTTCTGCTTTATTAAAAACACATCATTCCTTTGTATTACTGCAACAACCACAACAACGGCAAAAGCGACGACGACGACGACTAAAAGGCAGAATAATGATGTAAAGTGAAGTACAAACACACAGACTCACGCACACACACAGATATAGAATTTCGAAAAAGGAAAAGGTCAACGTTTGCCAACCTTACTCTAGGAGTTGGAGATGATGGGCCGAGGCAGGAGGGAAGATATATGTTTGGAGTGTGTGTGTGTGCACATATTTAAAGGAATTTTCATTTGCCAGAGAAAGGGGTACCGCCATAAAGGAGGAGAATGTGGGACAGAGTTTAGTTGAGGTCTTTGGATAAAGTGTTCTTCATTGTTTATGTTTAATTTTACAACATTAGGGCACATAATGGATGAGTCAGAGCCAGAGCATCAGGATGTGGAGAGAACATTGACACTTAACTGAAGATGAAAACTGATTTGGATTCCAAATATCGGAATAATTGAATAATTGAATAATTGAATAATTGAATAATTGAATAATTGAATAATTGAATAATTGAATAATTGAATAATTGAATAATTGAATAATTGAATAATTGAATAATTGAATAATTGAATAATTGAATAATTGAATAATTGAATAATTGAATAATTGAATAATTGAATAATTGAATAATTGAATAATTGAATAATTGAATAATTGAATAATTGAATAATTGAATAATTGAATAATTGAATAATTGAATAATTGAATAATTGAATAATTGAATAATTGAATAATTGAATAATTGAATAATTGAATAATTGAATAATTGAATAATTGAATAATTGAATAATTGAATAATTGAATAATTGAATAATTGAATAATTGAATAATTGAATAATTGAATAATTGAATAATTGAATAATTGAATAATTGAATAATTGAATAATTGAATAATTGAATAATTGAATAATTGAATAATTGAATAATTGAATAATTGAATAATTGAATAATTGAATAATTGAATAATTGAATAATTGAATAATTGAATAATTGAATAATTGAATAATTGAATAATTGAATAATTGAATAATTGAATAATTGAATAATTGAATAATTGAATAATTGAATAATTGAATAATTGAATAATTGAATAATTGAATAATTGAATAATTGAATAATTGAATAATTGAATAATTGAATAATTGAATAATTGAATAATTGAATAATTGAATAATTGAATAATTGAATAATTGAATAATTGAATAATTGAATAATTGAATAATTGAATAATTGAATAATTGAATAATTGAATAATTGAATAATTGAATAATTGAATAATTGAATAATTGAATAATTGAATAATTGAATAATTGAATAATTGAATAATTGAATAATTGAATAATTGAATAATTGAATAATTGAATAATTGAATAATTGAATAATTGAATAATTGAATAATTGAATAATTGAATAATTGAATAATTGAATAATTGAATAATTGAATAATTGAATAATTGAATAATTGAATAATTGAATAATTGAATAATTGAATAATTGAATAATTGAATAATTGAATAATTGAATAATTGAATAATTGAATAATTGAATAATTGAATAATTGAATAATTGAATAATTGAATAATTGAATAATTGAATAATTGAATAATTGAATAATTGAATAATTGAATAATTGAATAATTGAATAATTGAATAATTGAATAATTGAATAATTGAATAATTGAATAATTGAATAATTGAATAATTGAATAATTGAATAATTGAATAATTGAATAATTGAATAATTGAATAATTGAATAATTGAATAATTGAATAATTGAATAATTGAATAATTGAATAATTGAATAATTGAATAATTGAATAATTGAATAATTGAATAATTGAATAATTGAATAATTGAATAATTGAATAATTGAATAATTGAATAATTGAATAATTGAATAATTGAATAATTGAATAATTGAATAATTGAATAATTGAATAATTGAATAATTGAATAATTGAATAATTGAATAATTGAATAATTGAATAATTGAATAATTGAATAATTGAATAATTGAATAATTGAATAATTGAATAATTGAATAATTGAATAATTGAATAATTGAATAATTGAATAATTGAATAATTGAATAATTGAATAATTGAATAATTGAATAATTGAATAATTGAATAATTGAATAATTGAATAATTGAATAATTGAATAATTGAATAATTGAATAATTGAATAATTGAATAATTGAATAATTGAATAATTGAATAATTGAATAATTGAATAATTGAATAATTGAATAATTGAATAATTGAATAATTGAATAATTGAATAATTGAATAATTGAATAATTGAATAATTGAATAATTGAATAATTGAATAATTGAATAATTGAATAATTGAATAATTGAATAATTGAATAATTGAATAATTGAATAATTGAATAATTGAATAATTGAATAATTGAATAATTGAATAATTGAATAATTGAATAATTGAATAATTGAATAATTGAATAATTGAATAATTGAATAATTGAATAATTGAATAATTGAATAATTGAATAATTGAATAATTGAATAATTGAATAATTGAATAATTGAATAATTGAATAATTGAATAATTGAATAATTGAATAATTGAATAATTGAATAATTGAATAATTGAATAATTGAATAATTGAATAATTGAATAATTGAATAATTGAATAATTGAATAATTGAATAATTGAATAATTGAATAATTGAATAATTGAATAATTGAATAATTGAATAATTGAATAATTGAATAATTGAATAATTGAATAATTGAATAATTGAATAATTGAATAATTGAATAATTGAATAATTGAATAATTGAATAATTGAATAATTGAATAATTGAATAATTGAATAATTGAATAATTGAATAATTGAATAATTGAATAATTGAATAATTGAATAATTGAATAATTGAATAATTGAATAATTGAATAATTGAATAATTGAATAATTGAATAATTGAATAATTGAATAATTGAATAATTGAATAATTGAATAATTGAATAATTGAATAATTGAATAATTGAATAATTGAATAATTGAATAATTGAATAATTGAATAATTGAATAATTGAATAATTGAATAATTGAATAATTGAATAATTGAATAATTGAATAATTGAATAATTGAATAATTGAATAATTGAATAATTGAATAATTGAATAATTGAATAATTGAATAATTGAATAATTGAATAATTGAATAATTGAATAATTGAATAATTGAATAATTGAATAATTGAATAATTGAATAATTGAATAATTGAATAATTGAATAATTGAATAATTGAATAATTGAATAATTGAATAATTGAATAATTGAATAATTGAATAATTGAATAATTGAATAATTGAATAATTGAATAATTGAATAATTGAATAATTGAATAATTGAATAATTGAATAATTGAATAATTGAATAATTGAATAATTGAATAATTGAATAATTGAATAATTGAATAATTGAATAATTGAATAATTGAATAATTGAATAATTGAATAATTGAATAATTGAATAATTGAATAATTGAATAATTGAATAATTGAATAATTGAATAATTGAATAATTGAATAATTGAATAATTGAATAATTGAATAATTGAATAATTGAATAATTGAATAATTGAATAATTGAATAATTGAATAATTGAATAATTGAATAATTGAATAATTGAATAATTGAATAATTGAATAATTGAATAATTGAATAATTGAATAATTGAATAATTGAATAATTGAATAATTGAATAATTGAATAATTGAATAATTGAATAATTGAATAATTGAATAATTGAATAATTGAATAATTGAATAATTGAATAATTGAATAATTGAATAATTGAATAATTGAATAATTGAATAATTGAATAATTGAATAATTGAATAATTGAATAATTGAATAATTGAATAATTGAATAATTGAATAATTGAATAATTGAATAATTGAATAATTGAATAATTGAATAATTGAATAATTGAATAATTGAATAATTGAATAATTGAATAATTGAATAATTGAATAATTGAATAATTGAATAATTGAATAATTGAATAATTGAATAATTGAATAATTGAATAATTGAATAATTGAATAATTGAATAATTGAATAATTGAATAATTGAATAATTGAATAATTGAATAATTGAATAATTGAATAATTGAATAATTGAATAATTGAATAATTGAATAATTGAATAATTGAATAATTGAATAATTGAATAATTGAATAATTGAATAATTGAATAATTGAATAATTGAATAATTGAATAATTGAATAATTGAATAATTGAATAATTGAATAATTGAATAATTGAATAATTGAATAATTGAATAATTGAATAATTGAATAATTGAATAATTGAATAATTGAATAATTGAATAATTGAATAATTGAATAATTGAATAATTGAATAATTGAATAATTGAATAATTGAATAATTGAATAATTGAATAATTGAATAATTGAATAATTGAATAATTGAATAATTGAATAATTGAATAATTGAATAATTGATCAATCCTACTTCCAAAGTGGACAGTTCATTGATGAAGTGGACGACACTTCCTTGCTATATAGCCCAGCTTATGCTTGTGAAAGTTAGGCTTCTGTTCATGAAACAAGTGTTTTTGTTGCTTCTGCTGCACGTTGCAGTACCGCCTCATAATGTTTCCAAAGTTTGCTTTAAAGTATGTTGTTGTGCGCACACACATCCCTGCTCGCTGGTCCGTTGCGCCCTCCTTCCGTGTTGTGTACATTTTGGACTTCCTTCAGCTCAGCCGAGTGAGTGTGAGTTTACCAAACTTGTTAATGTCGGTTGAGTTGGTTTGCTCGGTGCACTAGCTGGGAAATGGAGTTGCTCTTTTGATGGATTTGCGTGTCTGTGAACAGTTTTTAAGTTTTCGTTTCGCTGCTGCAGTGGCCAATTGCCGCTAACTAACGGCATGGCTGGCATTCCTTTTGCTTCCTTCATCATCATCAGCTTAGCATGAATTTTGAGCAGCCATCAATGGAAGCAGAGTAAAATCTGCTAAATGGAGTTTAACTGCTGCAGTGCAAGAGGGTTACGCTGTTAAGTGAATGATTATTGTGTGCTGGCTGCCTCACTGAGTGACTGACTGTCTGTCTGTCTCTCCGGCTGTTCATTCACCCAAGCATTTCACCCTCCCTGCTGACGGCCCACTACTGCCGACTGCTGCTGGTGGCGTGGAGTTCAAAGCGAAAGTGTACAATGAAGAAATTGCTGCATGCAACAGTTGTTAAAGGAAAACCCACAGAGAAACACTGAAGCGCCCGAGACGACGTGCATAAGTGCACTCTCGCCAGCGGGCGCACACACACACGCACACCTTTTGATTTGATTAGCCTGAGAAATGAGGAAATGGACGGGGGATTTTTTGTTAACGGATTAAACGAGTTTTTGACTGCCGTTCAGTTTGGGTTTCGTTACATTTCGATGGGGTACCCAGCAAAAATATTTGCGCGAAAAAAGTTTAAAATAATCTTTCCCTGGAGAAAATCTAAAAGTACAAATTTTGAAAAATCCATATTTGTAGCCCGTCTGCATGATCAGTGGAAGGAACACACCGAATTTCATGATTCTAGCTTATGCGAGGGTTCGATGTTTATCCCTTTTTGTTCCATTTTACTCCCTAGAAGTATGAATTTCGTAAAACAGCTACATCTTATATTTGGGAACTATATTTCATGACACTGGCCACAGCCGTTTCGTCTGGGCGCTGGTCAATTATAAATCAGTCAGTCAGTAACGCAACTCTTATGTATAATGTAATGTAACTGCACTTTTCCGAAGATCGACAGTCACTGTGGAATGCAAACCATGGTGGAGGGTACATAAAGTTCGACTCGGCCAAACTTAACGCGCCTTTTACTTGTTTTGTCTACTTTTTCGTTTTTATTGAGCTTCATCCATTTTCATTTTATTATACCCTCCACCTCCAGGATGGGGGTATACTAACTATGTCATTCCGTTTGTAACACCTTGAAATATCGACCTGAGACCCTAGGTATATATATTGTTGATCGTCATAAAATTCTAAGACGATCTAATCATGTCTGTCCGTCCGTCTGTCCGCCTACTGAAAGTACTCTAGCATCTAAACGAAAGGAGCTAGAACGTTCAAATTTTCCATAAATGCGTCTTATAGTCGTAGATCGGTTGGTATTGAAACGGGGCGAAATCGGCCCAAAGGGAAACATTTTTCCCTCACAAGGACTAAAAATACCCATAGTAATCCCTAATATTTTAGCGTATTTAAGCAATTTTTTTTGAATAAAACGTGCACCATAAAGTGATTCTGATTTGTAGGGGGTGAAATGGGACAAAAAGGGATAAAAATGGTACATATTAAACGATAACAGCTAGAAACACGAAATGCGGTGTGTACATTCCCCTAATTGAGTAGATACATAATATAAAATTATTTTTTTCCAAATTCGTACTTTTAAGGGGTAAAATGGGAATAGAGGGATAAAAATAGTACCAACCAAACGGCTGTACCTAGAATAATGAAGTTCGGTGTATACATTCCTCTGATTGCGTAGACACTTAAAATATACAGATTTTAGGAAATTCGTACTTTTTGGGGTTATAATGAAAAAAGGGGATAAAAATAGTACCAATCAAATGATCGCAGCTAGAGTCATGAAATTCGGAGTATACATTCTTCTGACTACGTAGACACGGAAAATAAACGGATTTTTCGATATTCGTCCTTTTTGGGGTCAAAATAGAAAAAGGGGATAAAAATAGTACCAACCAAATGACCGCAGACCAACCAAATGGCTGTACCTAGAATAATGAAATTCGGTGTATACATTCCTCTGATTGCATAGACAAGTAAAATACACGGATTTTTCAAAATTCGTACTTTTTGGGCTTAAAATGAAAAAAGGGGATAAAAATAGTACCAAAGAAATGACCGCAGCTAGAGTCATGAAATTCGGAGTATACATTCGTCTGACTATGTAGACAAGGAAAATAAACTGATTTTTCGAAATTCGTACTTTTTGGGGTCAAAATAGAAAAAAATAGTACCAACCAAATGACCGCAGCTAGAGTCATGAAATTCGGAGTATACATTCCTTTGACTACGTCGACATGAAAAATAAAAGTTTTTTTCCAAATTCGCACTTTTAAGGGATACAATGGGTACGGAGGGATAAAAATGGTACCAACCAAATGGGCGCAGCTGGAATCATGGAATTCGGTGTATACATCCATCTGACTGCATAGACACGTAAAATAGAGGGATTTTTCAAACTTTGTACTTTTGGTACAAAAAGGGATAAAAATGGTACCAAAGCTACGACAACAGCTAGAATCATGAAATTCGGTGTGAACATCCCTCTAATCGTGTAGACACGTGAAATAGAGGGATTTTTCAAACTTTGTACTTTCTGTACAAAAAAGGGATAAAAATGGTACCAATGACACGACAACAGCTAGAATCATGAAATTCGGTGTGAACATCCTTCTAATTGCGTAGACACTTAAAATAGAGGTATTTTTTCAAAATTCGTACTTTTAAGGGAAACAATTGGAAAAGAGGGATAAAGATGGTACCATTGAAACTGCTGAAGTTGACATCATGAAATTCGGTGAATACATTCATCTGATTGTGAAAAGTTTTTTTTCGAAATTTGTACTTTTAGGCGAAAAGTAGGTCAAATGGGGATAAAAATAGTACCAACCAAATGGCTGCAGCTATATAAATGAAATTCGGTGTATACATTTCTTTGACTGCGTACACGCGAAAAATAAAGAGATCTTTCTATATTCGTACCTTCGAGACCTAAATGGGATTAAATTGGGCACCAATCAAGCGGCTAAAGCTAGAATTATGATATTCAGTATTCAGCACTCGTCTGAGTAGGGTCAAAATTGAAAAGGGAGTGAAACCGGTACCAAGCAAACGGTTGAAGCTAAAATCTTGAAATTAGATGAGTATATTCCAGTCTGTAACATATCAATATTAGAACTTTTCCTATCGAAATGGTACAAATATTAAGGCTGTAGCTGGAATCAAGAAATTCCAAATGGGGAAAATCTTGGGGCTTGAGGCAAATTGATTCTAGCTAATTAAGGTGTATTTTTGAAGATTGCTGCATAATGTTCTCTTTTTGATGCCACTTGAAGTTTTATTTGTATACCCTACACCACAGGGTATAATGTCTTTGTGCATTTGTTTGTAACACCCAAAAGGAAACGAGATAGAAACATTGCTAATTATACCGATCGACTTAGAATCACTTTTTGAGTCGATTTAGCGATGTCCGTCTGTCCGTCCGCCTGTCCATCTATTCTTGTAATCAAAGTCCAGGTCGCAATTGTTGTTAGAACTAAATGAAACTTTGCACAACGAAGTTTTGTGGAATAAGGACGAACGCTATTTAATTTGAAGCAAATCGGTTCAGATTTAGATATAGCTCCCATACAAATTTTGCTTCCGATTTTACTTTTTTCGCTCTAGAAACCACATATTTCAACAGATTTACCTCCAATTTGGCAAGACGCCGTATATTTCTCCAGCTCTGGTAAAAATAGGATAGATCGGTTCAGATTTATATATAGCTCCCATACAAATGTCTCCTCCGCTTTGACTCTTTCCGCTCCAGGAACCACAAAATTCGACAGATTTTCTTCAAATTTGGCAAAACAGCTTATATTTCAACTAAAAACAGCTCTGGTAAAAATAGGATAGATCGGTTCAGATTTATATATAGCTTAGATTTATATTTAGCCATACAAATGTCTCCTCCGCTTTGACTCTTTCCGCTCCAGAAACCACACACTTTGACCGACTTTCTTAAAATTTGGCAAAACAACTTATATTTCAACTAAAAACACCCCTGGTGAAAATGGGTCAGATGAGTTCAGATATATATATATAGCTCCATTACAAATTTCGCTACTGAATTGATTATTTCCACTTTAGAAATAGCATTTTTGAACAGATTTTCTTCTAATTCGGCACATCAGCTAATGTTTCAAATAGAAATTACTATAGCGCAAGTGGGTCACATCGGTTCAGATTATATATAGCTCCCGATTTGATTCTTTCCGCTCTATAAACCACATATTTAACACTCTATAAAATTTGGGAAAGCGTCTAATATTTCAACTAGAAAATCTTTGCTAAACATGGGTCAGATCGGTTCAGATTTGTATATAGCTCCCATTCAAAGTTTGTGTTCAAATTTTCTTACAAATACAGATAGAAGTATGGAATTTGTAGTATATTCTCCCGTTATAGCTGCATCGTATATAACCCGGTTCAAATGTAATGACCTTTTTATATCCTACACCATAGGGTATAATGACTAAGTGTAGGGTATCATATAGTCGGCCACGCCCGACTTTAACCTTCCTTACTTGTTTTTATATATTGTAGAAGACTATTGATATTATAATAATGAAGCATCACAATTTTCCTAATAGGGTAGTGCACTTCTATGTAAAGTTGACAGCCTCTAATCTGCTGGTAATACTGTGGAATGGACTCCGTGGTGGAGGGTATATAAGATTCGGTCCTGCCGAACTTAACGCCTTTTTACTTGTTTGTCTTCGAATAGAATTTTCAAAAAACCGGAATTGCGAGGATTAGAATCCTCCTATTCAATTTCACAATTCTTCCCTTTTATCGCCAGTTTAGCTTCAGGTGAGTGAATTTCAAACATTCCATGTTATGATTCTAGTCGTAATTATTTTGAACCCTTTAAAGCCCCCATCTATGCCATGGCAAATATTTTGTTTATGGACCCTAAAAATCCACGTCATTTCATTGCTGGGTTTCACAGTGTTTGCGGTTATCTGGCCACAACGATTATGAATTCGCCGCCGTTTTCCTCCTCCTCCTCCTTATCCTACTGCTAAAGCAAATCTTTTTCAAAGCGTTCACACTTCCTGCAGTGTGAGGGAGCGAGCGAGTGAGCGAACGTATGTTTATGTTTGCCACCGTATCTAAATATCTTCCGGGTGCTATAACCTTCACAAACACCCACCCAACGTATTCGGATCGCAGATAGGGAGGCAAAATTTTACGGAAATCAGCAAAAAACCATTTGCTTATCATTTGCGCTGTGCGCTCTAACAAAGTTTTGTTTATTCTTTATCATTGTTTATGTATTTGAGTTTTTTTGTTAATTTTATTATTGTTATTAGGAATCGTATTTCTTAAATTGTGCAAATATCACAGAGATCCTCCGTCGTCACCCTTCCTTCGGTCGTACAGCCAAGTGTGCCAACTGGCATTTGAGTCCATCGACCTCATTCTCGAGCAAACATTCCAGATACACTGTTGTGCAAAGCAAAGTCAAGTAGCTGCTGCCGCCGCCGCCACCGTTGCTGCTGCTGTCTATGACGAATGTCGTGTATGTGGAGTACATTTACCCGCTGCCGGGATTTATGGATGTCGGAAGAAGACGAAGAACAAGCACCAGCACCAGCTAAAGAAGTGATAAGGTTCCATAACGCAATGTGACGTATGGCAAATCACTTATCACGAGTTTATTCAAGTGAGTGAGTGTGTGCGTGCATATGAGTTGCATTTTTGGAGTGATGTTATTTCAATTTCATTGGGAACGAGCCCATCAAATTAATCTTCGGAAACATTCAACCTAAACAATTCTAGACTAATTGAAATTCTTGTACGAATATCATATTTGAAACATTGGTTTTTCCTCATTTCAATACTGCTACTACTACTAATCCTAAATATAGTCATGCCCATAGCACAGCCCTTTTTTCACACTCTCTTGTAAGAATTTCATATTTGAAACGTTTGGTTTTCCCCATTTCAACTGACTAATAGACTACCTTCTACTAATAGCAAATAAATGGGCATGCCATTGCGGACCACCCTTTTTCACATCCCCCATCCATTTGTTTATTTTTTGTCATGGCAATATTTTATTTTTCAAGAAAATTGGAAATTTGATCCCGCCCGATATGATGATGACAAATTGAGTTCATAGATTGAGTTCTCGGGATTCAACCATCCCACTTTTTTTAGGGAATCATTTCATAACCATTAAATTGATTCCAAAGAATTTTCCAGAAAACGTTAATTTCAAGTCTTCAAAGAAAGCGGCTCATGGCTCATTATCATAAAAGAATGTGCGATTATAATTTAGACAGTAATGTGTTGAACGAACACATTCGTTCATCTTTAATTCCTTTAACATGGTTCTTCACAAAAAGAAAAATGACTTAAGTCGAAGTTGAGTTAGCACATTCCTTGTCACTGTACGCGCTTGAGTACAGCAAAATTACCCAATTGGTAGCACTGAATAATACATATCTTTCGTCAATGCATATAAAGTGTAATGACACATTTTTGATGTGGATCACTTTTGCAAATTCACTTTTTTTGGATTTTGATCGTTATCAAATTTACTTCTGTGTAATAATAATCATGTTTATATAATTTTGATAATAATTTTAATCAGTGTGATTAACGAATCAAAATATAAAATCATTTAAACAAGTTCAGCAAGGTGTTATTGGTAAGCATAAAAATTGATGTACTCACTTGAGTACCATAAATTTAAAAATAAAATTTGGGGTTTTTATTATCTCTTTCTTAATGGAGCAAAGAAGAGGCTAAATTAGTACAAATATTTAAAAAAAATATTTTCTGAAATAAAAGGTCTTGGGAATTAATGGATTAAGAGCGATTTTTTTATTTGAAACTACCACCAGAAACATTAAACATTTTGTTGAAAGGCTGTGTATACAATTTTTTGGTGGCCTAAACACATCTTTATATAGCCTCCACCATGAGTTGCATTCCACAGAGGCTGTCGATTTTTCAAAGGTGCAGTAACATTACAGGATAATGTTATATTTTTTAATACAGCCAAAACAAAAAAAATGAAAAATATAATTTTATAAATAAATATAAAATTTGTTTTAGTTTTTTCGTTTGTATTTTTTTTGGTCTGTAATCAATATTTGATTTGAACTGGGATATTGTCCTGGCTCAAGACCATTTTGCATCTGTATTTAATAGAATGCAAATTTATTTACAAATGGCATGATGACATTTATTATTCGGCTGCAGACTACCACGATCATGATTTCGACCATGTCAAAAGTCTTTTCAAGTGGCTTCGCAGTGACTTTTCAACATCAAACCCGGCCTCTATAAGAAGATGATTCTCACAAATGAACGAGAAGCAGAACTCACTTGCCGAATATATAAAGTACACATGCCATCTTACAAGCATCTCATTGAGTTTGTGTATATGTATATGCAGGTATATTTACCCAGCAATACTTCTGCCGTGCTAACGCTCATTTGTTTTACGTTTTTCGTTCGTGGTAGTCTGCAGCCAAGTAATGAATGTCACCATGCCATTTGTAAATAAATTTGCATTCTATTAAATATAGTTCAAATTATTTAATTAATTATATAATAATTATTTAAAAAATAATATGTTTAAACTATATATACATATATATATATATATTAGGCTCGGTCACGGGTCATACAAATGGAAAAACCATTTCCAGTGACCCCACGAACATAAAGTTTGTATTGTTTAATGATGATCTGCAAAGTATTTCGTCACTGGGTCAAGCCATCTGTTTGCTAAACGCTCCTCCCTCCAAAAATCATATTTTTCCCGTGTAATCTTTTTACGTTGCAATTTTGTCCAAATTCTTTTCTGAATTAATACACCCTCAGAAGCACTTCAAATATAATTTTTTTTTAGAGTAACTTATTGGTCGTTCGTTTTTTCATAGTGACAACTGAAAACTTTTTCGTATTTGGCGTTAGTATATTATACAAAATAAATAGCTGTAGTCAATACACCTTTCGAATGATGCCTATATGATGAACATGGGAAGGAAATTGACTTCGCGGCGCTCATTTTTGTAAAAAAGAGTTTGAACATTTTGGCTCTGAAAAGCCATCTCCTGTATTCTATTATTTCACAAATATGGAGTCAGTGACGTCATTTATCACCCGATATCCATCATTTAGGCATCATTCGACAGGTATTTATTCCTTCTATTTTTTTCATAACACCTTTTACTTTGAAAACTTACAAAAAATCAATATAAACGTTCAATAATACGACCAATGAGTTATTCTAAGACAAGAATAAAAATTTTTATTTAAAGTGCTTCCAAGGGTCTATTAATTCAGAAAAAACAAATTTCGACAAAAATGCAACATAAAAAAATTATACGGAAAAACATGACTTTTAGAGGCGTTTTCAGGAGAGTTTAGCTCACAGATGGCTTGACCCAGTGACGAAATATTTTGCAGATTATCATTAAACAATCCATTCTTCATTTCCGGGGGGGTGGGGGTTGGTTGACCGCTGTAATTTATTTTCGTGACCCATCCTAATATATATAATAATACTTCAAGTCAGTTCAAAAGTGTATATAAATATTGGGGAATAGTGGGTGCATTTCCGTGTGGTTGGTAGTATTTCTCTCCTATTTTAATTCCAATAGTACAAATATTGAAAATCCATTATCTGTTACGTATACACACAGTTTTATCAATTTTTCCCAAAAATAAAAAAGTACGAATTACAAAATCTCCCAATTCCATCATTCTAGCTGCGCCATTTGGTTGGTACCATTTTTATCCCCTTTTACTTCTTTAAAAGTACGTCCTTCGTAAATCTCTTTATTTTACGTGTCTACGTAATTAGAGGAATGTGCACACCGAATTATATGATTCTTACTGCGCCATTTCGTTGGTACAATTTTGAAAAATTTCGAAAAATCCCTTTATTTTACCTGTCTACGCAATCAGAGAACATATACCGAATTTCAGAGGAACATATAACGAATTGAAATGAAGGTTTTTTTTATAAATTTTTCCTTCCTTTTATCTATATTTTTTCGCATAAATTACTTATTATTTTGTTATAAGCGAAAATTGCTATAAATGTAAGGTTATTTTAAGCCAAATCTCTTAATGTATATTTAAAGACTGATGAATAATGTAATAAAGATTAATAATAATATCATATAACGAATTTCATTATTCTGGGTGCAGCCGTTTGGTTGGTAGCATTAGTAACGTGACCATCTCTTGTTGGGCAAAAAGCGGGATTTACGATTTCAAAAAAGCGGGATTTGGCGTGATTTTGTAGAAAAAAACGGGATCGTGAAATTCTAACATAAAAACTAAATTTAAATAGCGTGCAAAACAAACAAAAAAGAAAATTTCAAAATTCGTACTTTTAGGGTCACGATGGGAAAAGGAGACAAATGGTACCAATCAAACGGCTATATGAGGAATCATGAACTTCAGGCTACCCTGAATATAAAGAGTGATTTTTTTGAGGTTAGGATTTTCATGCATTAGTATTTGACAGATCACGTGGGATTTCAGACATGGTGTCAAAGAGAAAGATGCTCAGTATGCTTTGACATTTCATCATGAATCGTCTTACAAACGAACAACGCTTGCAAATTATTGAATTTTATTATCAAAATGCGTGCTCTGTTAAGAAAGTTCATTGCGCGCTTCCATTTTATGGTCAGTTTAATCGACCCACTGAAGCGGCTATTCGGGCTATTGTGACTAAATTTCGCACCAAATTTACATTGTTGGACATTAAACCACCAACACGCTTACGTAGAGTGCGAACTGAAGAAAATATCGCAGCTGTATCGGCCAGTGTTAATGATGACCACCAATTTTCGATTCGTCGCCGTTCGCACCAATTGGGTCTCTGTTACTCAAAAACGTGGAAATGCCAAAATTGGACTAAGCGGATGGACCACCTAAGACGCAGCCGCGGTCAACATTTAAATGAAATTATCTTCAAAAAGTAAATGTCATGGACCAATCTAACGTTTCAAATAAAGAACCGATGAGATTTTGCAAATTTTATGCGTTTTTTTTTTAAAAAAGTTATCAAGCTCTTAAAAAATCACCCGTTATATTATTATGTTATCTACCTACTATTAGCGCTATTAAAAATTAAAAATTTATTTAATTGTGGGTTTTAAAAAATCTTTTGCATTTACAATGAGTATAATAACTTGTACATTTATCGATAGATTATATCTACATTTGCATTTCAGTCGGGAACATGGACAACTTTTATTTTGAAGCCACATCAAATGGAAACTATTTGAAATTTTATAACAATGCGAATGAGTAATATTATCCCCAATAAATATAACTCATACGCTCTCAATGCAGTGATTTAGAGGGGGATAATAGGGCTGTTTTTCTTCAAGCCGGGATAACAAGCTGCGATAACAAAAACGTTAAATGTTGAACTGTGTTCAACCAAAATGAAATTTGAAATGTTAAGAGATTTATCTAAAATATAAAATCCCTCAACTAGAATATTTTATGTACAGATGGAAATCCTTTATTTAAAAAAATACGACCACGACTCCGATTTTAACGATTTTTCGCAGACATATTCTACTGTTAAAAATATTTTACACGTATTTTTGTAAAAAAAAACGATTTTTTTTAAAGATAAACCATTTTAAACCATTTGAAAATTAGAAAAATCAAGAATTTCTTGACCGTGTCCAGAGAAGGGCGATGGTGTTGATAGGTGATGGTAGGATATCCAATTCTATTGTCTCCTTTGAACATCTTCGTAATGTGGGTTGTGTGTCCTTGTTCTATCGTTACTTTGTTCTTCGGATATTCGTGATCTTATACCGCCCGTGAGAACGTTCGGTAGAGATACACGACTTTCCAGGAATTCTCATCCATTTGTTATAAATTTGACAAACAACCGCACCACACATTACAGAATGAATTCGTTCTTCGCCCGCACTATTCGTATGTGGAATCGACTTCCGGCAGATATCTTCCCAGCTAATTATGATATTCAGAAGTTTAAAATTGGAAATGAATCTATTCAAAAAAGACTGGTACTGTGCAACTTAAAGGAAGTCCATGTATTATTCAAAGAAAAACACCCAGAGGCGAAAATATAATTCTCTAAGTTCGCGGAATTGCGACCGAAATTCTGTATTCTACCGGGAGCTACAGGAACTCATTCCGTTTGCGTGTGCTGTATACACCAAAACGTAAAACTTATGATTGGCGGGTCGTCATCTCTTTCAAGACTAACATCTAATAACCTCCATATTGTAACTTATAACGACTGTCTCTCAAAAATAATTTGCAACCCCCCAACACATGATTGTTATCTTCGGCGATGTGAATTGTGCCCAGGATGCGACAACTTAATTAACAAAAAAAAATGTTACTTGTATGTATGTATATAGAAATATTTATTAATTTTTTCCTGTTTTACCCACAAAAAAAATAATTGTATCTCCCTGAATTAATTGTTCTTATTTCTTCAAGACATCAAAACAAATTTTTAATTTTCGCAGTTTTACCAACACCAAAAACTATTTTTGCGTGTATATAGGGTACTCCCGTTAACTACGTGTGTGTGTATGTTATTTTATGAACAATCGTTCAGAAAATACATTTTTCGGGCGACTACATTTAGTAAATGTTTTTTTTTTTAAATACAACCTGTTATTTCTCCAAGCTGACATTTTCAGGGTTTGTTTAGAATCGATCAGGGAATATGCCTATATTTTTTCTGAATTTTTAGGTAGGTGTTTTCATAGTGAAAAATGCAAAAGAAGAAGAACAAGTAAGAAGGCGTTAAGTTCGGCCGGGCCGAATCTTATATACCCTCGACCACGGAGTGCATTCCACAGTATTACCAGCAGATTAAAGAATGTCGACTTTACATAGAAGTGCAGTACCATATTACGAAAATTGTGATATTTGTATGCACATTATTATATTTGTTTACTATTTCAAACTATAATGTATACTTAAGCGCACTGTTTAAAATCGACTACTATATATAAATAAAATGCTGAAATTGTGAAAGTGAACATGCCTAAATATTAGGCGATTGTCAGTCGCCATTAGAAAGAAGCATTTTCAGATACAGACAAAGTGATAAGAAAAGTATAAATTTTAAAGATATCCCCATTCGCCCCATTCTCCGCCCAAATGTACAAATTTCGAAAAAAAACCTTTTTCGAGTATTCATAGTCAGAACGAATTTCATGATTTCAACTTCAGCGGTTTGGTAGGTACCATTTTTAAGCATCTTTTTAATTATATCCCTTAAAAGTACGAATTTCAAAAAATCCCTCTATTTTACGTTTCTATGCAATTAGAGGGATGTACACACCAAATTTCATGATTCTAGCTGTTGTCGTATCATTGGTACCATATGTTATCCCTTTTTGTCCCATTTCGCCCGATAAAACTTTTATGAGGAATGTCCGCAACAAATTTTAACTGTATGAAAATAAGAAATTTAATTAATAAGCCAAGGCTATCAATATTTGTATACTATATATATAATGGATATAATCTTCAATTCATAAAGTAAATATAAGGGAGCAATCATAAATACCCTAAATATTGGCGGATAGAGAGTGTACTTTCAGCTACAGTCGTTTGGTTGGTTGTATTTCCATCCTATTTTAATTTCAAAAGTATAAATTTAGAAAATACCTTATCTCTCACGTACGCAGACGTAAGACAACTTCATGATTCTACCATTTTTTGTCGTAAAAGCAACAAAATAAAGTACAAACTTGGAAAACAAAATATTTTACGTGGCTATGCAGTCAGAGAAATGTATACACCGAATTCCATGATTCTATCAGCGGCCAATTTGTTGGTACCATTTTATCCCCTTTTTCCAATTTTGCCCCCTCAAGAGTACGACTATCTAAAATCTCTTTATTTTACGTATCTACACAATTAGAGGATTGAATTTCAGCATTCTAGCTGTATTCGTTTAGTTGGTACTATTTTTATCCCCTGTAGCCATTGTATCCCTTGAAAGTACGAATTTGGAAAAAACGTTTTATTTTTCGTGTCTACGCAGTCAGAGGAACGTATACTCCGAATTTCATTGTTCTAGCTGCTGTCATTTGGTAGGTACTATTTTTATCCCCCTTTTTCCATTTGAACCCCAAAAAGTACGAATTTTGGAAAGTTCTTTTATTTTACGTGTCTACGCAATCAGAGGAATGTACATATCGAATTTCATTATTCTAGGTGCAGCCGTTAGGTTGGTACTATTTTTATCCCTCTATCCCCCATTTAACCCCTTAAAAGTACGAATTTAGAATAAATACTTTTATATTATGTATCTACTCTATTAGAGGAATGTATACGCCAAATTTCGTGTTTCTATCTGTTGTCGTTTGATAGGTACCATTTTTATCCCTTTTTGTCCCATTTCGCCCCTACAAATTAAAATCACTCTATGGTGCCCTTTTATGCTATAAAGGGAATGCGCATTGCAAATATCAAGTAAATACAAGCTAATATGTTCAAAAAACATGCTGAAATTCTCTAAATATTAGGGGTATTTTCTGTCCTTGTGAGGGAAAAATTTTTCCCTCTGGGCCGATTTCGTCCACTTTCAATCCCAACCGATCTACAACCATAATACACATTTAGGAAAAATTTGAACCTCCTAGCTCATTTCGTTCGGCCGCTATCGTGCTTTCAACAGACAGACAGACAGACGGACAGACGGACATGGCTATATCGTCTTAGATTTTTACCACGACCCAGAATATATATACTTTATAAGTACTTCATACCTCGGCATGTTTTTATTGATTTTCGCAATATTCAATTGGTCATATATTTTGAAAAAAAAATCGCTTTTTTGTTTCGTCTTCTACGAATCAAATATTTTATAAAGTTTAGTTATCGTACAAAGTTTCAACGAAATAGGAAATGGTGATGTAAAAAAGGTGTTCGTTTTGACATGGAATGATCGATATGCATATGCAAAATATGAGGACCTTAAGGACATAGAAAGTATTCCTTTTGGAATACTAAAGATCTTGAGCTTCCATACAAATTGAAAGTGTCTACTTTGCCAAAACTATAAAATGTGTATCTTTATTAAATACATTATAATGTCAATACTTATTGCGGGCATAAACTATCAGTTGAACGATTCCATGGTTTACTTGATAAACCCAGCAAGTCCGTGTGGAAGTAAGTAAGTAAGTAATACATTAAAAATTTAATGCAGCATAATACTTGCACATAAATAGAGTCTCAAACATTACATTCATAAAGTATGATGTAAAATCTAGCTGCACATGCAGAAAAATCTCCATATAGCAATGAATATATGTATGTATATCCCGAAATACAGCACCATGCCAACAAATTATTAAGCAAATACAAATCGTAACTATGATAATATACAAATCAGCGTCCAACATAATTTTGTACTCATGTGAAAAATCAGATTATTCTGAATGTGGAATAGAAACCAAAAACTTCCATATTATCCCTATTAATATTATAAAACCTTAGTGTAAGTCTGTCTGTTTGTTTGTTCCGCAATCACGTGTAAACGGCTGAACCGATGTTGTTGAAATTTTCAGTACAGATAGACGTAGGTCTGGAAGGAACTATAGGCTATAGAATTTTTAAAAATTTTGAGTGTTTTTGAGAGCTAGAAGGCTGAAAATTGGTACATATATCTTACTGACCACGACAATGATAAATATGATGCCGAAATTTGGATTTTCATTTTGTGGGCGGAGTGGGCGTGGCAAAAGTGTTTTTGAGAGGTAGTAGGCTGAAAATTGGTACATATATTACTGACCACGACAATGATAAATATGATACCGAAATTTGAATTTTCGTTTTGAGGGCGGAGTGGCCTTGACAATGTGTTATTTGAGTTAGAAGGCTGAAATTTGGATTTTCGTTTTGTGGGCGGAGTGGGCGTGGCAAAAGTGTTTTTGAGAGCTAGAAGGCTGAAAATTGGTACATATATATTACTGACCACGACAATGATAAATATGATGCCGAAATTTGGATTTTCATTTTGTGGGCGGAGTGGGCGTGGCAAAAGTGTATTTTTGAGAGGTAGTAAGCTGTAAATTGGTACATATATTCTACTGACCACGAGAATGATAAATATGATGCCGAAATTTGGATATTCGTTTAGTGGGCGTGGAATAGTGTTTTTAAGCTAGAAAGCTGAAAATTGGAACGTATATATTACTGACCACGAGAAAGATAAATATGATGCCGGATTTAGAATTTTCGTTTCGTGGGTGTTGGGGGCGTGGAAAAAGTGTTTTTTAGCTAGAAGGCCGAAAATTGGAACGTATATATTACTGACCACGATAATATCAATATGATAAGATCAATATGAAACCTGATTTTAATTTTACCATTTGTTTTTTTGCTGGCGAAGAGAGCGGGGTTCAGCTAGTTTAGAATATTTATAGAATACTGTGGGTATTATGATTAATTTTAATGTATATTGCTCATACCACCCGTAGTCCCTTAAATCTCCAACTCGTAGTCCAAAAACTCAGGGAGGCGATATTATTTCTCTGGTATTGTCGAGTAGTCTGATGAATTTTAAGACTTTTTATTGGACATCAATTCGTAAATTTATGAGAGAAGTGAATTTGAATGGCCAAAAATTGTATTTTTGCAAAAAAATGTATTACTTATTACTATTATTTTGTATTACTTATCGCCGAATTATATTTGTAGGAGTTACTAGAAGTTTGTGGCAATTGGACCCAAGGCTTATAACACTTTGTGTGGGAGGGGGCGTGGCAATATCGCCCATATTCCAAGTGTATGAAACATCCATAAAAGCATTTCTAGAAGGACCATAACTTCCACATTTTTTTACGGATTTATCCAAAAATTTCTTGTTTCATGATTTTTTTAATTCTTTTGCGTTTTCAAAGAATATCTTAACTTCTAGATTTATCCATAATTTATTTACATAAAAATATTGTTTTTTTTTGTGTTGAAACTTTTTCAATTAGATTTTCAAAAAAAAAATACCAAATTTTAGAGGCTGTTCTTAAATCACTGCTTCTATGGAAACTGTAATTCAAAACTTTTGTAGACATCATAATAATCTATGTATTAATTTTTATATGTATATGACCTTTAGTTAAGCATCCATTTGAAAAATTAATAATTCAAGCTCGAGTAATGTTTTTTCTTTGAATTTTGTTTTTTATTTATTTAATATTTCGTCCCTCGTTGAGGAACATCTTCAGGAATTGAAAAAAAAAATGTAAAGATGCTAAAACAATATATCAATGAATTCAACTATTTTCCATTTTCAATTAATTTGTAATTAATTGGTTATGCTTGTTAAGATGTCGGTGCCCTTTTGTTGCCCTTTTTATCCTTTTGCTGCATTTCGACTCACATTCAGAGGAGCGCACACAGCGAAAATCCTGATTATCTATATCCTGAAAAGTCTTGTAAAAAGAAGAAAATCTCTCTCTGACTGACTGACTTATCATTGACCAGTCTCCAGAGCAAACGACAAAAGCCAGGGTCATGAAATTTTCAGGGTAGAGGTCATCTAAGAAAGGGTTTTATGAAATTCGTACTTTTAGGGGGTAAAATGGGACAAAAAAGGATAAACATCGAACCTTCGTCCTGACCAAACGGCAGTCGCTAGAAACATGAAATTCGGTGTGTTCCTTGCAATGACCATGCAGACGAGCTACAAATAGGGATTTTTCGAAATTTGTACTTTTAAGGGAGAAAAAAGACAAAAAAGGGATAAAAATAGTACCAATTTATTTAATTACAGCTAGAATCGTGAAATTTGGTATGTAAAATCCTCTGACCATGAAGAAGCGCGTTAAAATTGGATTTTTCAAAATTTGTACTTTTAACGGTTGCGAGGGACAAAAAGGGATGAAAATGGTACTAATTTAAGTATTGCAGTTATAGTCGCGAAATTTGGTGTGTGTAAATCCCTTTGACAACGTAGAAGAGCAAATCTTAATGGATTTTTCGAAATTTGTACTTATAAGGCGTGAGCGGGACAAAAAGTGATAAAAATTGTACCAACTGAAGTATTACAGCTAGAATGGTGAAATTTTGTGTGTAAATTCCTCTGACCATGTAGAAGCGCAATCAAAATGGATTGTTCGATAAATTTTTCTTATAAGGGGTGAGTGGGACAAAAAGGGATAAAAATAGAAACGTGAAATTAGGTATTCAAATTCCTCTCACCACATACATAGAAGCGCAATATATACGCATTTTTGTACTTTTAAGGGGTGAGCGGCACCAAAAGGGATATAAATTGTACTAATTGTATAAATTGTACTAAAAACTAAAATATTGTAGCTAGAATCGTGAAATTCGACGTGTAAATTCTTGCAACCACGACATAAATGCATTTTTGGAATTTGTACTTTTAAGGAGTGAGCGGGACAAAAAGGGAGAAAAATGGTGCCAAATAAGTTTTAAAGCTAAAATTTTGGTACGTAAATTCCTCTGACCACGTGGAAGTGCAGTAAAATTGGATTTTTCGAAATTTTTACTTTTAAATGGCGCGCGCGGGACAAAAAAAGGGATAAAAAAGATACACAGCCCTTTAATTACGTAAACGCGGAACATAAATGGATATTTCAAAATTTATAGGAGAATGCGGGACAAAAAGGATAAACTTTGTACATGCTTTTAGGGGAAAAACGAAAAACCTATAGTGATTTATCAAAATATGTGCTTTTTGGGAAAGATGTGCAAAAAGTTATAAAATGACCGGCGGCATGAGATCGAGGATATAAAAGCCTCTGCGGTTGTAATTTTTTGTTCGAAACCGGGTACAAAATGATAAAAACGATACATACCAAGTGAGTTCTATCTATGAGTGCTATCTAACAGTAGGTTTCCAACTTAATTTTTTAGATTTATCTATATCCACCAAAGGAAAATCATATCCACCAAAATAAATAAATAAATACTCTCCAAAAACAGAGACGTATTTTTTCCAAAATGAGGCTGGTCAGGCAGTAACTGTGAATGGTCTTCGCTATCGTGAGATGATAACGAACTTTTTATGGCCCGTATGGGAAGATATGGATGTGGACGATATGTGGTTTCAACAGGACGGTGTCACTTGTTACACAGCTAACGAAACAATGGCTCTTTTGCGCGACAAATTCAATGGCCGTGTTATCTCACGTGGTGGCGATGTCAATTGACCGCCAAGCTCATGTGATTTGACACCGTTGGACTTCTTTCTTTGGGATCATTTGAAAGAAATGGTGTACGTCGATAAGCCAGCAACAATTCAAGAGCTAAAAGATGAGATAATTCGGCACATTAACGGCATAGAACCTCAATTATGCCGCAGCGTCATCGAAAATTTTCGGATGGAGGTGTGTCGGCGAGGTCGCGGCTGCCAATTGGCCGATATTTTGTTCCATACATAATTGAACCAATATTATCATAATAAAAAGAAATGACAATAATTTCCTAAATAATTTTAGACGCTAGCCTGCTTTCAACAGACGGATCGACAGGTGGGCATGGTATTCGAATAGTATTAGAACTTTATGACGATCAAACATATATATTTTCTTTATATCGTCTAAGATATTTCAAAGCGTTACAAACTGCATGGCAACCTTGGTATCCCATGGTGGAGCGTATAAAAAACATTTTTCTTTTGTTTAAAATCTCGTTTCTTTGTTCCTTCAATCAAAATGCAAGGCGTAAATCTTAACGGTCATAATTTGATGGTAGGCTACTGTACAAATCTGTATGCAATTGTTCTTGTCGTTGTTATTGTTAGTTGCTCGATTTGGTTGGTTAGTAAGTTTGAACGGGTTGCATTGCGTTGCATTGGCATTGCTTGAGTCGAACACACACATACATACATCCATACTCGTATGCGAGTATTTTTGTTAGTCGGTGGTACTCGCGTATGGATGGGCTGGATGATGCATTCGTTCTTGGTTTTGTTTGTCTACAAAAAGAATAATTGATTAAGTGTCATCGACATAGACACAGACACAGTCGAGTGTCGAGTGTTGTGCGACTGCGGCGACTGCAAGTGACTGTGCGTGCGTGACTATTTGAAAGGGTCTATGTGTGCGTGTGTGTGGATCGGTGTGAGCACACACAAAGTCTGCGTAGAAGATGATACGATACGTTGACGTTGAAAACTACTACTCATCATTGCTCAGTTATAGCAGCAGCAACAACAACAGCAACCAGCCATATATAGTTTTATTTGTTATGGTTGCCGACGACGTCGCCGCTGCTGCTGCAATATTATTTTTGTTGTTTCATATAGTTGTGCTTGCTTAGGCGGGCGGTCGTTGCTCCTTGCAAGATTGCAACTATTTATGCACACGAATGGATGGATCGTCGGATGGGTGGATGGGGGGAGAGGGAGGTGTGTGTGTGTGCGTATGTAGGTGCAGCGACAAGTATATTTACATAAGAATGACTCTTTGCATGAAGGAATGAAGCGTCAAATGAAGTTCTCTCTGCACTCTTCGCCGACGAGTTGCACTCGTCTCACGTTGAAAGCGAAGACAATGATTTATTTGCCATTACGAGCTCTCATCGTCACTGTGATGGTGATGGTTGTGTTGATGGTGGTGGTGCTGCTGCTGCTGATGTTGGCGGTAGAAAGGGAAAGGGTAACTAATGACAGTGAGAATTTAATTGGGGACTAATTTCCACGCAAAACGTTATTCGCAGTCTGAACACGTCTTGACAATTTGTTGGTGGTGTGGGGTGGGGTGGTGTCGATGTGTGGTGTGACAAGGCAAATGGGGGAAGAAAGCTCAGTGCGAGTTGTCGCCAAAGGTGGGAATGTATTTAATAGCCAATTGGTTTGTAACCAATAGCAGTGATGGCGGTCATTCATTTAATGAATTTCCTGTGAGAAACAATTATTGCATCCTGACCCACAGTGTTTCAAAATATATATAAAGGGTGTCCCAAGAAGAGCGCAATTTTTTAATTTTAAATAAAACACAGATATTTAAGAAAAAATCGTGAAACTTTATTATATCGTAAAGTAGACAGAATGAGGTTATGTATGGAACAATATATCGTGCAGATGGCCGCCGCGGCTTTGCTGGCATGCACGCGATCTTTTAATGAAATTTTCAATGACCGTTTTGCATGAATGCTGCGGTATTTCATTAATGCAGCGTCCAATTTCGTCTTTTAAGGCTTGAGTCGTCGTCGGCTTATTCGCGTAAACCATCGACTTCAAAAAACCCCAAAGAAAAAAATCTAATGGTGTTAAATCGCACGATCTAGGCGGCCAATTCTGATCTCCAAAACGCGAAATAACACGACCGGGAAATGACTGATGCAGCAATTGAATTGTTTCTCTGGCTGTATGACATGTGGCGCCGTCTTGTTGGAACCACATGCCCTCCACATTCATTTCTTCAATTCTAGGCAAGAAAAAACTGGTTATCATTTCACGATACCGAACACCATTGACTCTTTGCGCTTGACCTGCCTCATTTTCATAAAAAAAGGTCCAATGATTCCTCCAGTTCAAAAACCACACCACACAGTGACACGTTGAGGATGCATTTGCTTCTCGTGAATCACTCGAGGATTTTCCGCACCCCAAATGCGACAATTCTGCCTATTGACGAAGCCATCAAGATGCAAATGGGCCTCGTCACTGAAGATGATTTTATCGGCAAAATCAGCATTTTCATGTTGTCTCTCCAATACCCAATTAACGAACTCCCTTCGCTGTCCATGGTCAGTTGGCTTCAGTTCCTGAGTCAATTGAACTTTGTATGCATGAAGATGCAAATCTTTCGTCAAAATTCGCTGCAAAGTGGATTTGGAGACACCAATTTGCTGAGCTCGGTGTCGAATTGAGGTGGATGGAGTTTGAGCGACATCATCACGTACAGCTGCGACATTTTCGGTCGATCGACCTGGTCGATGGCGCGTTGTTGTCTTTACATCACTAACAGACCCAGTTTCGGCAAATTTATCCATTAATCTCTTTACAGTTGACTCTTTTGGAGCATTATTGTGACCCCAAATTGATCGCAATTTGCGAACTGTAGCCGCAAAACTTTCACCATTTTGGTAAAACAATTTCACAATGAGAATGCGTTGTTCATTCGTGTAGCGCTCCATTTTTACTAACCTCGTACCTTCTACTAACAAACAATAACAATTGTTCAAATGTCAAACAATGACACTTCGAATGTTGCCAGATTTAAAAATTGCGTTCTTCTTGGGACACCCTTTATAAGGACGGGAAGAAATCCTGTTTTTTTAGTTTACCAACCTGGAGCTAAAGATATTTTACAAAACCTCTAAATATGTTCTTTTTCTCAAAAAAGGTTTTTGACCAAATAAAAATGACGATACGAAAGTATAAGCCTTACAACCGACAGTTTCAATATTATCCCTATTTTTTGGACAATTTCACGACCCTATGATTAATCGATATATTATTGGTTTCATATGTAAAGTAATTTCATCTTTCAAATGAATTTCATTGTTGATCCTTCTAGGGAAATTATTGCTTGTCCAAATATTCTATACAGAGAATTTTTAATTGAATTAGCTGGGTTTCCCCACATTGTCGTCTCAGCGAATTTAAGCTAGTTCAGTTTGCGATAAAAAAATGTAAAACCAACTTGTTGAAGAATGTTCATTATTATTACACTGAACAAAAACATATACACATGTGTGAACATGTGTATGGAAGGACTTAAATATTACTTAAAGCCAAATAATTTGTGTTGGATGTACTAGAAGGTCTGTGACAAATGGACTCGACTTCCACATTTGTAAATACTGTAAATATATGATCAAATATCAAGTAATAGTAGATTTCATGCATTGTTGTAGAAGTTGTAAAGGATTTGGTTTTACCTATGATTGAGGCTATTGTGTGTGAGGTACTAGAAGGGTCGTAGCTAGAGCATAAATAGTTTTATACCCTCCACCTCCAGGATGGGGGTATACTAACTTTGTCATTCCGTGTGTAACACCTAGAAATATCAACCTTAGACCCTATAAAGTATATATTCTTCATCGTCATAAAATTCTAAGACGATCTAGCCATGTCCGTCCGTCTGTTGAAAGCACGCTAGCATCTAAACGAAAGGAGCTAGGAGACCCAAATTTTGCATTCATACGTTTTATAGTCGTAGATCGGTTGGGATTGGACGAAATCGGCCCAAAGGGAAAAGTTTTTCCCTCAAAAGGACTGAAAACCCCCATAATAAACCCTAATATTTTAGAGTATTTAAGCATATTTATTCAATATGTCTGCTTGTACTTACTTGATATTAGATATGCCCCCGACAACAAAAACATGCACCAAAAAAGGATTTTTATTCGTAGGGGGTGAAATGGGGCAAAAAGGGATAAAGATGGTACATATTAAACGACAACAGCTAGAAACACGAAATTCGCTGTGTACATTCCTCTAATTGAGTTGATACATAATATGAAAGTATTCGTACTTTTAAGGGATAAAATGGGAATAGGGGGATAAAAATGGTACCAACCAAACGGCTGCACCTAGAATAATTAAATTCGGTGTATACATTCCTCTGATTGCGTAGACACGTAAAATAGAAGGATTTTTCGAAATTCATACTTTCAAGGGATACAATGGGAACAGGGGATAAAAATAGTATCAACTAAACGAATACAGCTAGCATGATGAAATTCGGTGCGTACATCCCTCTAATTTCGTAGATACGTAAAATAATGAGATTTAAGATATTCGTACTCTTTAGGGGGTAAAATTGGAAAAGGGGATAAAAATGGTACCAAAATGACCGCAGCTAGAATCATGAAATTCGGTGTATACATTCCTCTGACTGCAAAGACACGCAAAATAAAAAGATTTTTCCAAATTCGTACTTTTAAGGAAAAAATTGGTTGAATCATGAAGTTAAGTTATTTTTCACTATGTACATGAGATACTAGATTTTCAAAATTTGTATTAAAATAGAAGGAACATACAACCCACTGTGGCAACCACTACCTACCAATATGATATTTAAGCTTTTTTGAAAACATAAATATAAGAATCTTTATTTTTTGAATTGACTTGAAGTATATAATGTCTAAACGTAATGGTAGCCTTCCAAATTTGTATTTTTTATTTTTATTTTTTCATGAAGTTATGTTATCTTGCACTTGAGTGATAATGGATTTTTTTGGAGATTGCTGTCTTTTATTTACATTTTGAATTGATTTTAAATATTATTTCGATATATATATTATAAACGTATTGGTAGCCTTGCCTTCTCTTCAAATAATATATTTATTTATAAAATAAAATATAAATATAAAATATTATATTTATTTATAAAATTAATTTTTCAATATTTGTATTTATTTTGGTTTGGTTATATTAAAAAAATTATATTTTCCTGTAATATTACTGTACTTTTACGAAAATCGACAGCCTCTGTGGAATGCAATCCATGGTGGAGGGTATATAAAGTTCGGCCCGGACGAACTTAACGTCGTTTTTACTTGTTTAGATTTAAACCGATTATAAAAACATTTTTTTTCAATATCAAATTGTAACTGATTTTGACTACCCGTATGGAAGTTATATCGGTCTAACTTTACCCATGGTTTATGCCACTTTGTGGGCAATATCGTCCATATTCCAATTGTATGAAACGTCCATAAAAGCATTACCAAAAGTCAAATTTCAGAGTATTCCGATCATCCGTCTACATAATCCATATTTTGTACGCTCGAAGTGATTATAAAACTTTATCACATACCAAAATATAGCTGATTCAGCTTATTCGTTCTGAAGTTATATTAGTTTAATTTAATATAGGAATATGGACATTTTGTGTGGGAGGTACCAGAAGTGGCGTGGCAATTTCGCCCATCTTCGAACTTAAACAAAGTTTGGGAAAAATATTACCATGTGCAAAGTTTGAATTGATTCCTTAACTCCTTTCGAGAGTTATCGTGTACACCAGCCAGCCAGACGAACGGACGGGCGTAGATGGCAGCAGCTTAAAATGTCGTGAAACGGATTTGGTTTAAACATACTTAGTGTCTTAAATCACTCCTTCAATGCGTTACACTTTTTTCTGTCACAAATCATATATACCCTCCAACTCTGTAGAGTGAGGGTATAAAAACCTGAGTACGTAGTTTTGCTACTGGTGACCTATAGTTGCAGTTCTATAGTCTGGTTCTTAAGAGGAAAATCGTAATATCTACAAATGTTCCGAATTTAACATTCACTTAGAAACTATAGTTTATGAACAGTCTCCAAAAATTGAAAAAAGGATTTTTTTTCGAAAAGAAAATCATTTTTTGCTGGCACGAAACAAAAAAATCGTATGTAATATGTAGAAATAAAAAAATATATTCTGTTATCTAATTTGTAAAGGGAGGTTGCTGCTATTTAACGAACATTTCCCAACATTTTGTTTTTCGAAAAAAAACATAAAACTAGAAATAGTAATTAAAACAAAATATTATTTTATCTAATTTGTAAAAGGCATTTTCCCGCTATTTAATTAAAATACAATAACACTCACACTCCGTCCACAGAGCAATTTTTTAAAAATTCTATAGCTTATAGTTCCTTGCAAACCTGCATCTATCTGTACTGAAAAATTCAACAACATCGGTTCAGCCGTTTACGCGTGATTTCGGACACACAAACAGACAGACTAAGGTTTTATAATATTAACTAGCTGAACCCCGCCCGCTTCGCCAGGCAAAAAAAAAACAAATGGTAAAATTAAAATCAGGTTTCATATTGATCTTACCATATTGATATTATCGTGGTCAGTAATATATACGTTCCAATTTTCAGCCTTCTAGCTCTCAAATACACTTTTGCCATGCCCCCACCTCCCACGAAACGAAAATTCAAAATCCAGCATCATATTTATCTTTCTCGTGGTCAGTAATATATACATTTCAGTTTTCAGCCTTCTAGCTCAAAGAACACTATTGCCACGCCCAATCCGCCCACGAAAATCCAAATTTCGGCAAATTTAGGCTGAAAATTGGTACACATATATTACTGATCACGATAAAGACCAATTTGATATCATGATCAGTAATATATGTGTACCAATTTTCAGCCTACTACCTCTCAAAAACACTTTTGGGACGCCAACTCCGCCCACAAAACGAAAATCCGAATTTCGGCATCAAATTGATCTTTCTCGTGGTCAGTAATATATACGGTCCAATTTCCTGCCTTCTAGCTAAAAAAACACAATTGCCACGCCCCCTCCACCAACTGAGCAAATTTTTAAAAATGTTATGGCCTTATAGTTCCTTCCAGACCTGCATCTATCTGTACTGAAAATTTCAACAACATCGGTTCAGCCGTTTACACGTGATTGCGGAACAGTCAGACAGACATACTTACACTAAGGTTTTATAATATTAATAGGGATAATAGCTATAGGGATAATCTCAGAAACATATAGGCATTTACGTCCGAAAATATAGAATTTATTAAGACAATACGAACTTCGTGATTGGACGTTTTTTGCTTCTCCTGAAAATGTGGGTTTCGTCATTTCGTCATTTCGTGACGATGTAGAACAACATAATTTATATTTTTTATGGGTTTTATCGTGTCAGAAAATGTATATTATTTTTTCAAAAAAACTCAATTTTTAAGATTGCGTCATTTATGGCCATAATAAATACATATAAAAGCGATTGTGATCAGACCTGTATTTTCAAAATGAGAGAACAAATATTAAAGTATCTTCAATGAAAATTGGAATTATCGTAAAAAATTAAAAAAAATCCATAAACAATTTTTGAGTTGATTTTATGAATCTGTATGCCACAATGCAAACAATATATATATTTTTTAGGTCTCGGACACAAAATTTTTATTTTTGGGTAAACAATAAAATATTTGTTAATATTTCTCGTTTTTCTTCCGGGCTCGAGAATTCCCCGATGCCAAGCAGTAGGTGCAACATTAATGGATTTTGTAATCTTAGGGGAGTTAAGTGTGTTAAAAATGTTGTCAATCAAGCGGAAGTATCTAAAATCATGTTTCAGACTACTTAGTCACGTCATAAAAGGGGATTTTTTCCAAACTCGTACCTTTAGGAGGGAAGTGGGTATAAAAAGGTACCAACCAGGAGGCTGTCTCTAGAGTTTTCGAAATTCTCATATTAGTGGGAAATTGTGCAGCATATTTATAAATTTGCTATCAACCAAAACGCAGTGTAAAATAACCTCCAACCGCTTAGACCCACAACATGAAGGGATTTCGAAATTCAGGGTACAAAAAATGGTTCCAAAAGACAGCATCTAGATACATGAAATTGATGTAAATTTCTCGGACTCTGGGATTTGTAGACATTTCTATATTTTTTATTTTACATTTATTAATTTTAATTATGTATTTTCGATATGCTAGAACCCCTATTTGGTGAGGTTGCGAAAAAAAATCATGAGCCAAAAATGGGGATGCTGATAACTACAACAATGTTCTGTGCTGTAACATTTTGTACATTTGACTCCCCTTAGAGCGGTGGGAGCAAATTTTATAAAAATTTTGGTTTTGTATGGGAGCCCCTCTTAAGCATAATAGGAAGCCTATAATTTTTTCCCTTAAGGTGTGATGATAGGGGGTAGGTATGTTTGGGGAAAATGTTGGGGAGGGAGAATTTATGGGGATCAGTTGTTACATGTTTCCCCTCTAGGAGCTACTGCAGGGTAGTTTTGGGTTTTTATTTCATACAAAATTTATATAAAAAAAAAAATAAAAAAATGTATGTGGGCCACCTTAAGGGTTGAATATAGAAGGTATATATGTTATGAGAAAATATTGGGGGTCATACATTTGACTCCCCTAGGTGCCTCTTTGGGGCAGTTAGAGCGGTGGAAGCAAATTTTATAAAAAATAGTTTTCGTATGACAGCCCCATTAAGGAGCAGGTATAGGGGTTTAGTGAGTTCGGAAAAAAATGTTAGGGAGGGAAAATTAATGAAGATTGGTCTTACATTTAACCCTGCTGGGGGTGACATGGGCCTTGTTGTCATAGAAAAATAAAAAAAATCGTATGAGGTCCACATTAAGGCTTGAAGATAGAAAGTAGAGAATGCTGTGGTTGAAAAAATATTGGGGGTCGGTCATACATTTGACTACACTAGCGGCTTCCTTGGATCAGTAAGAGAGGTGGAAGCACATTTTATAAAAAAATTAGTTTTTGTATGGAAGCACCCTTAAGGAGTGGGCAGTGGGAGTATGTGTGTTGGAACAAAATGTTTGAGAGAGAAAATTAGTGGCGGTGGGTATTACATGTAACCCCTCTGGGTCGACTCTAAGGCAGTTTTGAGGCTTTTTTATATATTCTTACGCCTTTCCCTAACCCCCATTTTTGTGGATCATGCTTTTTTCCAAACCTCACAAAATAAGGGATTGTAGCGTATGCAAATCGAATTCCTAAAAACTATCCCACCCTTAATGCATGTATGTAATAGAACCAGAACTTTTCTAAAACACAAATTCTTAATTATTATTCGAATCTTCAATAAGGATAAAATCCTTCCAAAAATTATATTTCAGCAACATTTGAGACAACTAATTGCGCGATCCCTTAATGTTCCCGGATTTATCAGAATTTTCGCGCACACAAATAACATTTGACATCTTAAATTTCACCTACGCTAATGGCCATAATTTATACATAAATATATTTAAATATTTATACATATTTTTTTAAATTTGTTGAAATAAAATATTTTGTGTTTTCTATCATTATACACTCCACGAGAGTATTATGTCTTTGTGCATTTGCTTGTAATGCCCTATTCTATTCTTGTAATCAAAGTTCAGGTCGCAATTGTAGCCAGAACCAAACGAAACTTTGTACAACGCTATTTAATTTGAAGAAAATCGGTTCAGATTTGGATATAGCCCCCATACGAATTTCACCCTCGATTTGACTCTTTTCACTCTAGATACCACATATTTTAACAGATTTACTTCAAATCTTGCAAAATATCTTATATTTCCCCTAGAAACACCCAGGGTGAAAATGTGTTAGATCGGTTCAGATTTAGCTCCTATATAAATTTCGCTCTCAATTTGAGTTTTTCCGCTCTAGAAACCACATATTTTAACAGATCTTCTTCAAAATTGGCAAAATATCTTATATTTCTCCTAGAAAGACCCAGGGTGAAAATGAGTCAGATCGGCTCAGATTTATATATAGCTCCCGTACAAATTTCGATCTTGGCTTGATTTTTTCCGGCCCAGAAACCACGTATTTTCACTGAACTTCTTCAAATTGAGCATAACACGTAATACTTGAACTGGAAGATCCTATTGTGTAAGTGGGTCACTTGATTCCATGTTTAGATAAAGCCCCGATACAAATATTCTTCTCGATTTGACAAATTGGGTCAGGTCATATTAGCCTATGATTAGGAAACATACAAAAATCCTTTCCGTATTCACTTTTTTACCGAATTGAATTGTATTCGGATAGAAAGTGGAGTGTATCATATAGTCGGCCGCGCCCGACTTTAGCTTTTCCTTACTTGTCTTTAGTATGGAAAATTTCCATTTTGAGAAGAATGGAAGTGGTCTAAATCAGTACATAAGGGATGTCAAAACCGAAACCCGGTTAACCGGTGTTAACTCCGACACCGTTCGCCGTTTTTTTTAATTTCACTTTCGAAAAACCGTGGAAACCGGTGTTTTCATGTCGGTTAGCCGATTTTTAAATTATATATATATTCTACAATAAAAATACGCAAGAAAATCAAGACTCTCCCATGATTTATTTACCGCAGAGTTAAGATTTTCCCAAATATTGATTAAATTAAAATGGAGGCAGAATAAGTACGAAAATAATAATATTAACAGCGAAACGTATACAATTTGAGAATTCCTTGGAATATATGACTTTGCAAAAATTGATAAGATATCATAACATCTATAACGTTTTTCTTGTAGTGTCCAAAAGAAAGCTCAAAACAAACTCCACAATAATTTCATAATTTAAATAAACAAGATCGGCGATTTAGTGAATTTTTATTGAAAATATGAAAATGAAATAGAAAATGTTAAATCAGTAGGAGTTCCAATTAATATTTGAAATTAGAATCGGCTATATAAAAGTACTTATTATGTTTCAAATTTCTAGTTTTATTGCAAAGGCTGAACTTTGTCATTTAATAATCGAACACAATATCATTCATATGACTGTCACGACTGGCTCGGCAGTAGCTCATCCGATCAATCCAATTTTTCAGTACATGACCCAATAATGCCGCTAGCTCAAAATCCACACCAAACAGTGAAAATATTTTAATATTTCCCTATTTTGTTCGAACGTAAGCGTCCCATTTTGCAAATGTCAAAAATAAACCTGAAAATACAAATTTTCAAAGTGAAAGTAATGGGTAGTTCAAATTTAAAATGTTAAATGGCCAACCCTATATTATATTCTCAAAAATATATAAAAATAATATAAAAGGTTCCGTTTTAGCTCATATATATAAAAAACCGGTTTGATCGGTTTAACCGGTTTTATCAAATTATAAAAACCAAAAACCGGTTTTTTGAATATTGTAAATTTTTTTACAAACCGAAACCCGGTTTCCAGAAGATGGCCGGTTTTTGACATCCCTACAGTACATCCTTTGAAGGTAGTGGTTTCCTTAGAGGTACTGACGTTGTCGATTTTTTCTATAAAACTTCGCTATATTAGGGTAGGATATTCATAGAAAAAATGTCCTTCGGTGAAAAAATATTTTTCAATTTAAAAAAAATTTTCAAACATAAACCATTGGATATCTCAGAACGGATAAAGTGTGTCTTAGACCACTATCATTCTAACTGGCACATACGTATGTAGATTAACATTCAGGCCATATTATACAAAAAAAAATTTATTTGAACTGGTATATTGTCCTGGCTCAAGACCATTTTGCATCTATATTTAATAGAATGCAAATTTATTTACAAATGGCATGGTGACATTTATTACTTGGCTGCAGACTACCACGATCATGATTTCGACCATGTCAAAAGTCTTTTCAAGTGGCTTCGCAGTGACTTTTCAACAAATTTCTCATCGCTAGTCTTCAACGACATCCTTCAAAAGAATTTCTATTAAAAATATGGGTACATAGTTCTGGATCATAGCATGAAGAGACTCTCGATTCTCCATATACGACATTTATTTACTAAAACTCCAGAATTCCTTCCTTCCTTATTTCTTTCTTTATCAAAAATGTCATTAGTTTCTTAACCTACGCTGATTTGTAGCAATATTATAAGATGATGTGGCCAAGTAAATACGTCCTCCTTCGCTTCGTCCGTCGTTCGACTTTGGCTCTCGACAAAAAAATATTAAATGGTGAAACTCCAAATCCACGTCGAGGATTTATTTAGGAGTTTTCTCGAAACTAAAAGATCAGTTCCTCCTCCCCTTCATTATAATTTCTACCAAATTACCAAAAATCCATCGCTCCTCATGTGATGCAAACGATCTTGACTCCGGAACGCCCAAACATACTATCGGCCAAAGATCAAATTACCCCCATCAAAAAATGCACCCATCTGCACTAAAGTTGTGTCTGATGCGCAGTGCAATGCAATGGTGCCACATCAGCCTCTTGCCTCAGACCAACATTCGAGTCGCAGTCTGCTGTGCTGTGGGTTGTTGCCACACGTCTTTTTGCCATTTGGCAAATGTTGCAAATTCAAAAAATTTATTGCTGGTAATCAATACCTCAAGCGAATCGTTGCAAATTACAAACAATCGCCGCGCTAAATGTCAATCAAATGTGAATAGAAGGAATTCATCAAAGCAACAACCAACAGAAAACATCAACAGCAACATTATCCGAGTTGTGGCAACAGCAACAGTCTCCTCAACTCAGCAACGAGCGAGTGAATGAGTGAGTGAGTGGAAATTGTGTGCCTCCGTCAAATTTATTCGTCAAAACCAAAACCTAGTGGCAATTTTCGTTGGAAACCCCAAAAACAACATGAGCACAACATGAGCACAACAAATGCATTTCAAAATCTTTTTGTTTGTTTTCAAAACAGAGTTTTGTGTTACTTAACCTCAAAGTTGCCACAGTTGAACAAAAAAAACTTAACTTCAAAATGCGATTTCGCACAAATACGAGCACAAAACAACGCTCAAGTATTGTGTACACGTGTGTGTGTGTGTGAATGAATGGGAGCGCGATTAAAGCGAAGTGGCTGCGGAAAAGTTCCTGTGCAACATTTTTACGAGGGTGGTATGGAAAATGGACGGTAACATAGACAAATTAACTCTCTGGACAACTGGAAGTGGAAAAAGGAAAAATATTGGCTAGAAGTGTGATTGTTTTGAATGTAGTCTGGATTTTTAAACACGAAAATGGCTGACATTTACAACTCAATTATCAGGGTGAGATTGTAAGATATTGGCGAAGAAATTTTTCACACATAAACCAGGTCCCTTCCAGTAAGTACAAAATTGTATCGAGTTGAGATCATTGATATCAGCAACGCATGAGATTATTTATATGTGTGACGTATGATTAACATTTCACCGAATATTTATGTTAATCATACGTCATTGAGATTATTTATATTTGTGACGTATGATTAACATTTCACCGAATATTTATATTAATCATACGTCCGTGGTAATAATCATTCTAATGAAGTTGAACAATGTGGTTTATTTAATCACTTAAATCTAAAACATTGACGGAAACTATTCTTAATTTCTGTCTTCATTTGAAGAGTCTATAACCTCAATAAAAACGATCTTTGTGTAAATGGCTTACAATGGTTAAAAATCGTATTTTTAAAATTATTTTTCTAACTTTTGAACGAAAAATTTACATTTTGACACATGTCTAGAGCAGAGGTGTTTTCCAGATGATTTGCGGTGCGGGCTACTGGCCGATCATCCAAATTTAGTCACCTTTTTTGAAAACAATTCAAGATTTTGTAATGAATCCTAAAACGGGGAAAATAAATTCCATTTTTCATTAAGTTCACGATAAATATGGAAGGAGATCTTACTGAGGAGAAAACGTGACAATCAACAAGTCCACAGATCAATAAAATTATAACCGTCATTTTCTTTAATCACATTTTTAGAAGAATTAAATTTGTTTTATTTCTAGTGATAAGCTAGTCTACAGACTCTTACAGGATCTTATGTATTCGCTAGACTAATCAACAAATAAACAACGCGAAAAGGCCAGTTATTTGTTAATTTTATCCATCTGTGTTTTTGGATAGTATTTATTTAATTTTCTTTTGGTGGATATAAATAAATCTAAAGGAGTAATTTGGAAACCTCCTATTAGGTAGCACTCATACACAGTCAAAGTAATGTGCTTGTCGATATGCTCTCTTTTATCTGAACTCCTTCGTATGTATAATTTTTATTATTTTCTACCAAGTTTTGAACAAAATATTACAACCATTTATATCAGTCAGCCAGTTTATAACTTTTTGCGCTTCTTTCCCAAAAAGTACATATTTTGAAAAATCACATTTCACGACTATAGCTCCAATACTTTAGTTTGTACTACTTTTATACCTTGTTGCTCACCCCCTATAAGAAAATTTAGAAAAAATCCATTTAGATTGCGCTTTACACACAGTATACACCACAAATTTATCGACTATAGCTGCAATTCTTAAATTTGAACACTTTTTGTCCCGCCTATTCCCTAAATTCTACAAATTTCGAACAATCCAATTATACTGCGCTTCTACATGGTCAGAGGAATTTACATACCAAATTTCACGATTCTAGCTGTAATACTTTAGTTGGTACCATTTTTATCCCTTTTTGCCCCTCTCATCCCTTAAATGTACAAATTTCGAAAAATCCATTTATGTTGCGCGCCTACATGGTCGGAGAAATCTACACGCCGAATTTCACGATTCTGACTACAATAATTTAGTTGGTACAATTTGTATCCCTTTTTGTCCCGCACACCCATAATAAGTACAAATTTCGAAAAAAATATTTAGATTTGCACTTATACTTTGTCAGAGGAATTTACATACCAAATTTTACGACTATAGCTGCAATACTTAAATTGGTACAACTTTTATCACTTTTTTGCCGCGCACCCCCTAAAAGTACATATTTCGAAAAAACCAATTTCATTGCGATTTTATATGGTCAGAGGAATTTACATACCAAATTTCACGATTCTAGCTGTAATACTTTAGTTGGTCCCATTTTTATCCCTTTTTGTCCCGCTCGCCCCTTAAAAGTAAAATTTTCGAAAAATTCCTATTTGTAGCTCGTCTGACCATTTCGAAAAATCCATTTGGATTGCGCTTCTACGTTGTCAGAGGAATTTACACACCAAATTTATATATATAGCTGCAGTTTTTTCCTACTTTTTGTCCTACGCGCCCCTTAAAAGTACAAATATCGAAAAAGTCCCATTTTACTGCGTTTGTACATGGTCAGAGGAATTTACATATGAAATTTCACGATTCTTTCTGCAGTAATTTAGTTAGTACCATTTTTATACCTTTATGTGCCGCTAACCCCCAAAAAGAACTAAAATGCATTGATATTACGGAACTACCCTGGTCTGTGCGCTGATCAGTCAGTCAGTAACGCAATTATTGTTGATGTTGCTTGTAATGTTTTTAACAGATTCACACATTTTTTTGATTCACACTAATGCTCATACATACCTTGTCTATTAATAATGAATTGAAAAAAGGTACCAATTAGCGTTGTTCCATTTAGCACAGCATAGCCCTAGGGCTTCATTCAGCCTTTCCCTATTTGATTTATTTAACCCGATTTATCAAACCACCCTTGCCCCAAAAAAATTGCAACGAAAAACACAATAAAAACAAACTGAACGAAAACTTTAATGCAACTGCATCCACTACCACTGTTGCAACCACCACCACCACTAACACCATCACAATCATCATCACTAACATAATCGCTAGATTTTTGTAGATTTACAAATTCGCATTATGTTGGACGGTTGGTTAGTGAACGTAGCTGGCTGGCTGGCTGGGGGCTCCATGCCTCCATACCTACTTATGTGTGAATGGTGGACAGTGTGCACAATTAGAATGCCTACAGTTTTCTATGACGATCGACAACAGTGTGAAATATAGGTCTGATTACGACCTGTTATATGTCCATTAAAGGTAACTGTGATGGCTACAAATGTAGCAAAAATAATTTTCACGTAGACACAGTGGTTTAAAAATTACAAAAGGAAAGGGATAAACATCGAACCTTCGTCCTGACTAAACGGCAGTAGCTAGAAACATGAAATTCGGTGTGTTCCTTGAAATGACCATGCAGCTACAAATAGGGATTTTTCGGAATTTGTACTTTTAAGGGAGGAAAGAGACAAAGACAAAGAGGGATAAAAATGGTACCAATTTAAGAATTGCAGCCAGAATCATGAAAATCGGTATTTACATTTCTCTGACAACGTAGACTTGCAATATTAATTGATTTTTCGAAATTTGTACTTATAAGGGGTGAGCGGGACAAAAAGGGATAAAAATGGTACAAACTAAAGTATTGTAGCTAGAATCGTGAAATTTGGTATGTAAATTCCTCTGACCACGCGCGTTAAAATTGGATTTTTCGAAATTTGCACTTATAAGGGGTGAGCGGGACAAAAAGGGATGAAAATGGTACCAACTAAAGTATTGTAGCTAGAATCGTGAAATTTGGTATGTAAATTCCTCTCACCACATAGAAGCGCAATATAAATGCATTTTGTACTTTTAAGGGTTGCGCGGGACAAAAAGGGATACAAATGGTACCAACTAAAGTATCGCAGCTAGAATCTTGAAGTTTGATATATAAGTTCTTCTGACCATGTCGAAGCGCAGTAAAATTGGATTTTTCGAAATTTGTACTTATAAGAGGTGAGCGGGACACAAAGGGATAAAAATGGTACCAACTAAATTATTATAGCAAGAATCGTGAAATTTGGTATGTAAATTCCTCTGGCCATGTATTAAATTGGATTTTTCAAAAATGTGTACTTTTAAGGGTTACGAGGGACAAAAAGGAATAATAATGGTACTAATTTAAGAATTGCAGCTATAGTTGTGAAATTTGGTGTGTAGAATCCTCTGACAAGGTAGAAGCGCAAATCCAAATGGATTTTTTCGAAATTTATACCTATAAGGTGTGAGCGGGATAAAAAGGAATAATAGTGGTACTAATTTAAGAATTGCAGCTATAGTCGTGAAATTTGGTGCGTCAATTCCTCTGACAACGTAGACTTGCAACATAAATGGATTTTTCGAAATTTGTACTTTTAAGGGGAGAGCGGGACCAAAAGTGATAAAAATGGTACCAACTTTAGGATTACAGCTAGAATCATGAAATTTAGTATGTAATTTCTTCTGACCATACAGAAGCGCCATCAAAATGGATTTTTTTCCAATGAAAGGCTCTGTGGTTGTAATTTTTTGTTAAAAACTGGGTAGAAAATGAAAAAAATATATTTACGAAGGGAGTTCAGCTAAAACAGTGCACATCGACAAGCACATTCCTTTGACTGTATATGAGTGCTATGTTTCCAATTTACTATTTGAGAAAAGAAAATCAAATAAGTACTATCCTAAAACAGAGACGGCTAAAACTAATAACAAATACCTGGCCTTTTCGCGTGCGAAACAGCGGGTACTGCTAGAAATCTATATATGTGCCAGTTAGAATGATAACGATCTAAGTCAAACATTATCCGTTCTGAGATATACAATCGATTATGTTTGAGTCAATTGAAAAATATTTTTCCACTGAAGCACACCATTTTTTCCTTAGAATATCCTAATACTATATGGAACTTTTATAAACAATTCGAAAGCGTTGATACCTCTAATGGAACCACTAGTTTCAAAGGATATACTGACTTAGAACACTTTCATTCAAATTTTAATTTTTAATTTTTTTTTTCGCAAAATTAATATTTCCTTACCAAAAATTAAAGAAAAAAATATTTTATTTCAAAAAAAATCTAAAAAATAAATATATTTACAACCTGTAAATATGTTCGTCTAGAAACTTTATATTAAAAATATCTTTTACTTTTCCACTAATTTAATTTTATATGTTATTCAAATTATCGGAATCACCTGGACATCACCTGGTCATACATCAATACTAGTGGACTACTATCAAACTTACTAACTAAAGACAATTTTGGTGTGCATAAAATGAGAAATGTTATTGTAAGGGTACATCTATATATGGGGCATTCCTCGACAAATCGGACAGTTCAAAAAAATATGTTTAATCTCCTCCATTTTTTACATTTTTTAATATCCGCTAAAAACACCCCCTGCTAGTTTTTTCTGGTTACTCGTTAAAAAGATATAGCTTTTTTCAAAATCATTAAATAGCAGTTATTTTTTCAGTCTTTTGCTCATAACTTCTTCAATAATGGTCCGAATTGGATATTCTTTTCTTTTAATATTTTTGGTTTTTTTACAGAGAACACATTATTATTTAAACATCTATTTGCTTAAATATTTTTTTTAGAAAATCGAAGAGTACAAACAATTAAACAAATAAAGTATAAATTTATTTTTGGTTTTCCAAATTTTCAAAAAATTAAAAAAAAATTAAAAAAAAAATATTATATGCCCACTTTCAACCATGTCTCAAAATTTACAGAATAAATAGATGTTTAAATAAAAAAATTCGAAAAAATCGAAGAGTACAAACAAATAAAAAATAAAGTTTTAATTTAAAAAATCAAAATTTGTATGCAAGAACATTGTGAATATTTGTTTCCATTTTTTTTCTGAAAAGTACTTCAAAAAACATAAATATTAAAAAAAGAATATCGAATTCGGACCGTTATTGACGAAGTTATGAGCAAAATACTGAAAAACGAACGGCTATTTAACGATTTTTAAAAAAGCTATATCTTTTTTACGAGTAATCAGAAAAAACTCAAAGTATAACAGGGAGTGTTTTTTAGTGGGTACTAAAAAAATAGAGGAAATCAAAAATATTTTTTTTTGGAACTGTCCGATTTGTCGTGGAATGACCCATATATAAAAATGAATCTGTGTTTGTTTGTTCATTATAGCAGCCTAAAGCTACTGGACCGATCTTCTTGAAATTTTCACGGTATTTTCATGCTGAACCGGTGGTGAAAATAGGCTATATAAATTTTTGATATTTTCAGTGGGCGTGGCACCTCCCACACAAATTGGGGATTTTTATAAATTAGTAGTACCGTTGCAGCTAGAGTCTTGCATTTTTGTGAAAGTTCACTAATTGTTAGTCCGTACAGTCGTGCCAAAAAAGGGCGGTATTGGAAAAATGGGCGTGGCACCTCCCACACGACGTTAAAACCCAATTTTGAATATTGTCAGTTCTATGACACCTAGAGTGCTGACATTTTGCGTAAGTACATCTAGCATCAATATGCGTAGTTGTGCCAAAAATGAGCGGTATTGGAAAAGTGGGCGTGGTACCTCCCATACGAAATTAAAACCCAATTTTGAATATGGTCAGTTCTAGGACACTTAGAGTGCTGAAATTTTGTGTAAGTGCATCTATCATCAATGTGGGTAGTTGTGCCAAAAATGGGCGGTATTGGATAAGTGGGCGTGACACCTCCCATACGACGTTAAAACCCAATTTAGAATACTGTCAGTTCTAGGACACCTAGAGTGCTAAAATTTTGTGTAAGAGCATCTAGCATCAATGTGGGTACTTGTGTTCAAAATGGGCGGTATTGGATAAGTGGGCGTGGCACCTCCCATACGAAGTTAAAACCTATTATTGAATATAGTCAGTTCTATGACACCTAGAGTGCTGTAATTTTGTGTAAGTGCATCTAGCATCAATGTGCATAGTTGTGCCAAAAATGGGCGGTATTGGAAAAGTGGGCGTGGAACCTCCCATACGAAGTTAAAACCAAATTTTGAATACTGTCAGTTCTAGGACACCTAGAGTGCTGAAATTTTGTGTAAGTTCATCTATCATAAATATGCGTAGTTATGCCAAAAATGGGCGGTATTGGAAAAGTGGGCGTGGCACTCCCCATACGAAGTTAAAACCTATTATCGAATATATTCAGTTCTATAACAGCTACAATGCTGTACTTTCGTGTGAGTGCATCTAGCATAAACCTGCGTAGTTGTGCTAAAAATGGGCGGTATTGGAAAAGTGGGTGTGGTATCTCACATACAAAGTTAAAACCTATTATCGAATATTGCCAGTTCTATAACACCTAGAGTGCTGAAAATTTGTGTTAGTAGATACAGTGTAAATAGTTGTGCAAAGATGGGCGGAAAGTGGTCGTGACCCTTCCCATTCGAAATTAAAACCTGTTTTAGAGTATATTCGACACCGAGATGCCTATATTCTTGTGTGAGTTAATTTATTTGTAAACTGCTTAGACAATATACACATGGGCAGGATTTGAAAGATGGGGAGGTTTTGATTTGAATTTTGTAAAATTACAAGTTTTTTTTGGATTTTCTTATAGCAGTAGTAAAGAAAGGTTACAAAAAAGAAATATTCATTCGTCAAAAGCCGACCTAAGTCAAGAAAACGGAAATTATATTTTTTTTAGTTTTTGTGTTGTTTGTTTAGTGAACAATTTGATTGATTTTCTATGTGTTTTAAATGTAGTAAGTTCTTCTTACGTAGGAAGTTTTGTTTACCGATCACAAGAAAAAAGAATATGAAACCTGATTTTAATTTTACCGTCAGTTTTTTGCCTGGCGAAGCGGGCGGGGGTTCAGCTAGTTAAAATATAAAACAACATATTTTTTAATTTTTTTTTTCAATCTTTTATGGGTTTTTTCGTGACAGCAAAATATTTTTTTTTTGAAAAATAAAATATTTTTAAATTTTTAGGAAACTGTTAGTAAACCACTGTTTCTAAATGAAAAGCATTTGTAGCCATTATTATTACCTTTAATTTGGCATATAAGCGTGCGCGATCAGACCTATATTCCCAAAATGATAGTACATAAATCATAAGTACCTTCAACGAAATTTGAAATTTTAGTAAAAAATTAAAAAAAAATCCTTTAAAAATTATTGTTCTTAATTTTATGAATCAGTATGCACTCACAAAATACTTTTTGTGTTAGTTTTCGGACACAATTTTTTTATTTTATTGTTGCAGAGTGTTGTTATCAGGTGTTTACATAATGGATTCATATTTGGTGAACCAATCAATCGAAATTATATTTATTTTGTGCGAAACAAAATTTTTAAAAATTCTGTACAAATACGAATTGTTTCTACTGTACGCATAAATTCGTACTGTACCAAATTGTAAAATTTCCAGCGTTTTCTAGTTATTACTATTGTTGTTGTTACTGTTGCCGCTAAAGTAGGTCGTCATGCGTCACAAAAAACACAAAATACAGAGCGAGAGAGACGAAAATTGCCAAGTAAATAAGAACGCTTTAAGTGTGAATGAGGAGCGGACGGACAGATGACTAAAGCAACTACAACCTCAAAAATCATAGTTATTTTCCAGCAGTAGCAGCAGTAGTAAATTTGTTTGCAACGTGTTGCACAGTCAGCCTTTCGTGTCTTAGCCAAGTTAGTTAAGTATACTATGACATGGCAGACTGTGTCGTAGTCGTGGTGGTGGTAGCGATGGCAAATGCGATGTCGATGGCTGCCGATGATGTTGATCCAAATGTAGCACCACCACTCATGGAACATACGTGCGAGTGAGCTCGTCGTCTGAATGATTACACTAGTCTACAAAGATTTTGTCAAAGGACTGTGTACGAAATTTTATGATGTATTTTTGGTGTCAAAAAAAACTAGAAAACGATATTAAATTTTGTATTGATAAATCTTTTTATACCCTCCACCTCCAGGATGGGGGTATACTAACTTTGTCATTCCGTTTGTAACACCTTGAAATATCGACCTGAGACCCTATAAAGTATATATATTCTTGATCGTCATAAAATTCTAAGACGATCTAGCCATGTCCGTCCGTCCGTCCGCCTGTCCGTCTGTTTAAAGCACGCTAGTTTATATGCTATAGGAGCTAGAACGTTCAAATTTTGCATAAATGCGTCTTATAGTCGTAGATCGGTTGGGATTGAAACGGGGCGAAATCGGCCCAAAGGGAAAACATTTTCCCTCACAAGGACTACAAAATACCCATAATAATCCCTAATATTTTAGCGTATTTAAGCATGTTTTTTGAATATGTCTGTTTATATTTGCTTGATATTTGGTATGCGCAATACAATATAACAAAAACGTGCTCCATAAAATGATTCTTAATTGTAGGGGGGTGAAATGGGTCAAAAAAGGGATAAAAATGGTACATATTAAACGACAACAGCTAGAAACACGAAATGCGGTGTGTACTTTCCTCTAATAGAGTAGATACATAATTTAAAAGTATTTTTTACAAATTCGTACTTTAAAGGGGTCAAATGGGAATAGAGGGATAAAAATGGTACCAAGCAAACGGCTGTACCTAAAATAATGAAATTCGGTGTATACATTTCTCTGATTGCATAGACAAGTAAACTACACTGATTTTTCGAAATTCGTACTTTTTGGGGTTAAAATGAAAAAAGGGGATAAAAATAGTACCAATCAAATGACCGCAGCAGAGTCATGAAATTCAGAGTATACATTCGTCTGACTGTGTAGACACGGAAAATAAACTGATTTTTCGAAACTCGTACTATTTGGGGTCAATATAGAAAAAGGGGATAAAAATAGTACCAATCAAATGACCGCAGCTAGAGTCATGAAATTCGAAGTATACATTCATTTGACTGTGTAGACACGGAAAATAAACTGATTTTTCGAAATTCGTACTATTTGGGGTCAAAATAGAAAAAGGGGATAAAAATAGTACCAATCAAATGACCGCAGCTAGAGTCATGAAATTCGGAGTATACATTCATTTGACTGTGTAGACACGGAAAATAAACTGATTTTTCGAAATTCGTACTATTTGGGGTCAAAATAGAAAAAGGGGGTAAAAATAGTACCAATCAAATGACCGCAGCTAGAGTCATGAAATTCGGAGTATACATTCATTTGACTGTGTAGACACGGAAAATAAACTGATTTTTCGAAATTCGTACTATTTGGGGTCAAAATAGAAAAAGGGGATAAAAATAGTACCAATCAAATGACCGCAGCTAGAGTCATGAAATTCGAAGTATACATTCATTTGACTGTGTAGACACGGAAAATAAACCGATTTTTCGAAATTCGTACTATTTGGGGTCAAAATAGAAAAAGGGGATAAAAATAATACCAATCAAATGACCGCAGCTAGAGTCATGAAATTCGGAGTATACATTCCTTTGACTACGTTGACATAAAAATAAAAGGTTTTTTCCAAATTCGTACTTTCGAGGGATACAATGGGTACGGAGGGATAAAAATCGTACCAACCAAACGGCTGTACCTAGAATAATGAAATTCGGTGTATACATTCCTCAGATAGCATAGACAAGTAAAGTAAACAGATTTTTTGAAATTCGTACTTTTTGGGGTTAAAATGAATAAAGGGGATAAAAATAGTACCAATCAAATGACCGCAGCTAGAGTCATGAAATTCGGAGTATACATTCCTCTGACTGTGTAGACACGGAAAATAGACGAGTTTTTCAAAATTCGTACTTTTTGGGATTAAAATGGAAAAAGGGGATACAAATAGTACCAACCAAATGACCGCAGCTAGAGTCATGCAATTCGGAGTATACACTCCTCTGACTGCGTAGATACGGAAAATAAACGGATTTTTCGAAATTCGTACTTTCAAGGGATACAATGGTACAGAGGGATAAAAATAGTACCAATTAAACGACTACAGCTAGAACGATGAAATTCTAATTGCGTAGAAACGTCAAGGGGGTAAAAATGATACCAACCAAATGGGTATACATTCCTCTGACTGCATAGACACGCAAGATAAAAAGTGTCTTTTTCCAAATTCGTACTTTTACTTTTACGACAAAAATTGGTTGAATCATGAAGTTAGGTTATTTTGCACTATGTACGTGAGATAATGACTTTTCAAAATTTGTACTTTTGGAATTAAAATAGAATGGAAATACAACCAACTGTAGCACCCACTATCTACCAATATTTATGGTATTTAAGCTTTTTGAAAATATAAATATAAGAATAATTATTTTTTGATTTGAAATAAATAACGGTTTGAAATAATTAAAACACTATATTTATTTATAAAATTATTTTTTCAATATTTTTTGTATTTGTTTTGGTTTGGCTATATTAAAAAATGTATATTTTCCTGTAATATTACTGCACTTCTAAGAAAACCGACAACCTCTGTGGAATGCAATCCATGGTGGAGGGTATATAAAGTTCGGCCCGGCCGAACTTAACGCCGTTTTTACTTGTTTTTTTAATAGTCTTTAATAAAAATCAAATTTTTGTTAATTTTTTAATGTTGTTTTAATTTATTTCGTACCAAAAAATACTTTTTTTCAAATACATAAATCAATTTTTTACAGATTGTCTTAAATCCTCATAATTGTCTTTCTCTAATCGTAAAACGCGGATTGATGGAAATTAAACTCCCAAAATTATGCTGTAAATGTTGAAAATATCTTCTACAAAAATTGAAATTTTAATAAAACTAAAATATTCATAAAAATTAATTTGTGTTGATTTTGTGGCACAAATATTTAGGTCCCTCACATAATTTTTTTTTTGTTACCTAGTGTCACTGCTACTGCTGGCTTGCCACCACCATCATCATCGCCATCACCGCGACCACAAAGTTATTGATTAAATTAATTACTGGTTTGGAGTTAATAAAAGAAATCAACACAGAATTATGCGCGTATTTGTGGAAATTTGTCTACATCATTTTCATGTGCATATTTACAAGCGCACATTTGAGCTAAAAACCCAGATTGGTCTACGAATTGAGAACGTTCGTACACACACACACACTTATGTACATAAGTATGTATGTTTGTATGTACTTAGTATGTGACTTTGTCAATTGGAAGTCGTGATTTTGATTTTGCTCAATTATGACGAAAGTATTTAAAATTTGTATAAATATAAATATATTTTTTATGCAATATTGTGTCTAATTAACATTGAAGGAGTGGAGTTGTGGTGCTTCTGTAAGTCAATGACTTTACATCTCATTAAGATGTAGGGTGTGAGATTCACTTCACAACATCTTGAAATAGTGACAGGATACATAATACATTCGAGAGGTAAAGATGAAGATTAAACGATGACAAATTGATCAGATTTGGCAGTGATGTTATCTTTAGGCAGTAACTTCTCTCGATTTATGTCCAGCTTCACCAAGGATCGCACTTTACGTGTTGTTGTGAGTGGATTCTCATCTCTTTTTATACCCTACACCACTTCGTGGACTAGGGTATTATAAGTTATTTCGCGCCAAATGTTTGTACCACCAAGAAATATTCGGGCTACCTTTAAGTCAGGGATTGTAAATGAGAGTGACCTGATGGTAAAAAAATTCGTTCTAAAATGGTACTTTTCGACCCAAAAGGTACCAATTTATTTTTTTTTAATATGCTGGTGGCAAAATAACAATTTTAAATGCCAAATCATTATTTTTTAAGTATTTATTAAAAACAAAAACAGAAATTTCATGTGTACATAAGTAAAATTAAATTAAAGGATATTAATAAAAGAATAAAGTATTAAAATAGTAAGGTACAAATGATTGAGATCGTGTAACAATTCGTGTGTTAACAATTTCTTTGCAACATGCTGCTAAAAATTTTGAAATTATAGCAGCATGAATTTGTCGATTTAAAAGATCTTTGGTTCGAATTTAACTAGATAATGTAGAAACATTCAATCGATTACGTTCTTTTGTTATACCCTCCACCTCCAGGATGGGGGTATATTCATTTTGTCATTCCGTTTGTAACACCTTGAAATATTCATCGGAGACCCCATAAAGTATATAAATTCTGGGTCGTGGTAAAATTCTAACACGATATAGCCATGTCCGTCTGTCTGTCTGTTGAAAGCACGATAGCGGCCGAACGAAATGAGCTAGGAGGTTCAAATTTTTCCTAAATGTGTCTTATGGTTGTAGATCGGTTGGGATTGAAAGTGGACGAAATCGGCCCAGAGGGAAAAATTTTTCCCTCACAAGGACAAGGAGAAAATACCCCTAATATTTAGAGTATTTCAGCATGTTTTTTGAACATATTATCTTGTATTTACTTGATATTTGCAATGCGCATTCCCTTTATAGCATAAAAGGGCACCATAGAGTGATTTTAATTTGTAGGGGGCGAAATGGGACAAAAAGGGATAAAAATGGTACCTATCAAACTACAACAGATAGAAACACGAAATTTGGCGTGTACATTCCTCTAATAGAGTAGGTACATAATATAAAAGTATTTTTTCTAAATTCGTACTTTTAAGGGGTTAAATGGGGATAGAGGGATAAAAATAGTACCAACCTAACGGCTGCACCTAGAATAATGAAATTCGATATATACATTCCTCTGATTGCGTAGACACGTAAAATAAAATAGCTTTTCAAAATACTTGTACTTTTTGGGGTTCAAATGGAAAAAAGGGGATAAAAATAGTACCTACCAAATGACAACAGCTAGAATCATGAAATTCGGAGTATACATTCGTCTGACTGCGTAGACACGAAAAATAAAACGTTGTTTCCAAATTCGTACTTTCAATGGATACAATGGCTACAGGGGATAAAAATAGTACAAACTAAACGAATACCGCTAGAATGATGAAATTCAGTGAGTACGTCCCTCTAATTGTGTAGATACGTAAAATAAAGAGATTTTAGATAGTCGTACTCTTGAGGGGGCAAAATTGGAAAAAGGGGATAAAAATTGTACCAACAAAATGACCGCTGATAGAATCATGGAATTCGGTGTATACATTCCTCTGACTGCATAGCCACGTAAAATATTTTTTTCCAAGTTCGTACTTTATTTTGTTGCTTTTACGACAAAAAATGGTAGAATCATGAAGTTGTCTTACGTCTGCGTACGTGAGAGATAAGGTATTTTCAAAATTTATACTTTTCAAATTAAAATAGGATGGAAATACAACCAACCAAACGACTGTAGCTGAAAGTACATTCTCTATCCCCTAATATTTAGGGTATTTATGATTGCTCCCTTATATTTACTTTATGAATTGAAGTATTATATCCATTATATATATAGTATACAAATATTGGTAGCCTTGGCTTATTAATAAAATTTCTTATTTTCATACAGTTAAAATTTGTTGCGGACATTCCTCTTGTAGCTTGGAAGCACCACAAAAAAATAAAAGTTTTAGCAGGCGAAATGGGACAAAAAGGGATAAAATATGGTACCAATGATTCGGCAACAGCTAGAATCATGAAATTCGGTGTGTACATACCTCTAATTTGCATAGACACGTAAAATAGAGGGATTTTTCGAAATTCGTACTTTTAAGGGATATAATTGAAAAAGAGGGATAAAAATGGGACCTTCCAAACCGCTGAAGTTGATATCATGAAATTCGGTGTATACATTCTGACTATGAAGACTCGAAAAAGGGTTTTTTCGAAATGTGTACATTTGGGCGGAGAATGGGGCGAATGGGGATATCTTTAAAATTTATACTTTTCTTATCACTTTGTCTGTATCTGAAAATGCTTCTTTCTAATTGCGACTGACAATCGCCTAATATTTAGGCATGTTCACTTTCACAATTTCAGTATTTTATTTATATATAGTAGTCGATTTTAAACAGTGCGCATAAGTATACATTATAGTTTGAAATAGTAAACCAATATAGTAATGTCCATAAAAATATCACAATTTTCGTAATATGGTACTGTGCTTCTATGTAAAGTCGACATCCTTTAATCTGCTGGTAATACTGTGGAATGCACTCCGTGGTGGAGGGTATATAAGATTCGGCCCGGCCGAACTTAACGCCTTCTTACTTGTTTTTATAATATTTTGGAAAGAACAAATGCGTTCTATGTTTGCGGAAGAATGAACAATTCTTGAAATATGTGGAAACATTAATTCGTTTAAGGCATTTTTCATCTTTGATATAGTATACCAAAAATTACAAATATTTTCATCTTTAAAAGATTTTAATTCTTCCACATCAACCAAGGATTATTTTTATCATTTTCACTCGGAAATATTTGTAACAAAAATGGGACAATAGTATTCGTTTTGCCACTAATCAATGCTTAGAAGACTGCATTGTGAAATAGTATTGTAATGGCTCCCATTGCTCAAGTATTCTCTCTACAACTTCTTGTCGAGATAGCCATCTTGTTGTAGAATATTTAAAAATAGCGTGTTGATCGGCTCCGAAATAATTATGAAACTTTACAAAATCAGCTTTTCGTTTGGCACTATTGCAAAAATGAAAATTTAAATCCACCATGAACTGCTGTGCACGATGTCAAATTTACAATGGGGCATATGCATCAGTTGCAAAATACATTTGGTAACAAAGCTTTGAATTTGGTTTGGACCTCTTTCACAGCTCCTCTCATGGTTGAACAATTGTCAGTGGTTATACCATCCATTTTGTGTGGAGGAATGTTGTTATCATTTAACATTTTCAAAGTAGTTTCTAAAATTCCTTTCGTACAAAAGACTTGTTTGAAAAAAGTACCGAATGTGTCGCGGGAGTACCGCGGAACTTTAAGGGTTCAAAAAGTACCAACTATATCATCCCTGCTTTAAGTATACCGATCGGCTTAGAATCATCAGCCGAATCGATTTGTCAATGTCTTTCTGTCCGTCCATCTGTCCGCCTGCTGTCCATCTACCATCGGTATTGAATTTGGAGGAAATCGGTTCAGATTTAGATATAGCCTCCATGCAAATATCACTCCAATTTGTCCTATTACTGCTCTAGAATACCTATAGGATATTGATACAATTTTCAGTATCATGTTATATTTGAACTAGAAACAGCTAACTCCCCGAGACGGAGTCTAGAGGAGACAATTTATAAAAACAACACAAATTTGGATTTTTTAATATTTTATTTGAGCAAGTGTTGCTGCTTCGTACGGAGTACACAAAACTACTACTCATTTGACAACCATAACAAAAACGATACCGCCATCTATCGGATTTATCTATTATATATTTTATAGCATTGCCATAAATTCATCAGTTGAGATCAACCATATGATCGATCTGCAACATACTTGATTTGACTACAAATTAACTTAGTTTGGGTAACAATTTGCTTGATTTGAGTAAAATTTCTTAAAAATGTTCCTCAGATTAAGTAAAGATTTAGTTGGTTTGAAGAAAAATTGTCCTCAGTTTGAGTACATTTTACTTGCTTTGAGGAAAAGTTGAACTGGAATCAAGTTACAAACATGTCCTATTTTCAAGGAAAAGTTTGTACATGATGTGAGAAATTATTACCTTAGCGCTATACGAAGTTCAATTTTCATCAGTTTTAGTACATTTTTACTTAATCCGCGGCGTACTTTTTTTCTGAGTGTAATTGTAACAGAAGACTTTGTTTAAATTTCTTTTTTTAAATAAACACATTGCTGTTGAACAAACTTTCTTGATATAGCCAGTAAAAATTGTAATTTTAATCTAGCAAGTCAAACACTGGCGAAATATTTTAAATTGGTAGGGTACATTAATACATTTGTCTATATTAATTCATTTGTATTATAAGATTCGGAAAGTCTAATAATTTAGTTTAATTATTAGGCCCATTATTAATTCGTAAATCTTAGAACCTTTTCGTCTTCGAGAAAATTGGAAAATAGAAATGAATTCCAGGCGGCTTTTATGTCGGATGATAATAATGTTAGAACTAATGTTATATTCGCATTCAGTTGTTAAAGAACAGAAGTCGTTATAATTTCCTTGAATATATTAAAAAATACTCAATAGAATAAATTTCATTCTGCATATATTTTCTAATTACATACCAATGAAAATGTGTATAATAAATATAATAGAAAAACATTATTTGTAATACTTACAGTCTCGACTCATACCAGCTGATAGACATTTCTTAAAGCGACAATATTGACAGCGATTTCGATTCAAACGTATTACCAAACACTTGCCGTCCCGCAAACAACGATATTCGATCTGTTTCTGAATGCTACGCCTAAAGAAACCCTGCAAATGACAATCAAACACACAACAAATAGATAAACGGATAATAAATAAATAACTGTGCGAAGGATATTCGAAGTGCAACACTAACCTTACAACCCTCACAGGATGTAACGCCGTAATGATAACCGGAAGCTTTATCGCCACAAACTTTGCAGGGGACGAAGGATTTGGCCACAGCACTATTCGAGTTGGTATCGTTTATGGCAAAGGTCTGAGACTGTGGATGTTGTTGCTGCTGCTGCTGTTGTTGAGATTGAGATTGTTGCTGCTGCTGTTGCTGAGATTGTGTCTGTTGCTGTTGGGGATGATGCGATTGTTGATGTTCTGAAAAGCAAATCATAAAAATAGAATAAAATATGTGTCGGTACATATATTGTTAATCGGAATTGGTGGGATGTAAATATTACATATAAATGTAGTAGGTAGGCATCACAAGGTTATTAAATTACGGATGATGATGATGATCTAATGGCAGACGTTGTAAGCAACATTTGTCGGAAGGATGAGAACTAGTTGTTGCTTTCTGTGGAATGACAGACGTTGTTGGTATTATTTAGCAAAGCAAAGTAATTTCAAAATGTTATTAGGAAAATGTTTGTTATTGTTGCTACTAATCCATAAATGTAGGTGAAAATGGATTTCTCGAAAAGAGGAAATTAGGTGACACCAAAATATAAAGAAAAACAAATAAGTAAGCTTCAGCGGGCTAAACCGACTACCCTCACTCTCAGATATATATACGGAAATTATAAGGGCAGTATAATTTGTGTGGAAGGTACTAGGAGGTTCGTGTCACATATTTCGTCCACATTTATAAAACAATTGTAAAAACTTGATCAAATAGCAAGTCATAGTGGATTCCATGCACTACACCTTTTTCAATTGCAATTCAAAATACATCACTTGAAATTCAAAAGACATCAGTTGAAATTAAAAAATTCCATTTGCAATTCAAAAACTATCACTTGAAATTCAAAAATTCCATTTGAAATTCAAAAAATGTCAATTGAAATTCAAAACTCGTCATTTGTAATTCAAAAGACATCATTTGGAATTCAAAAGACATCATTTGAAATTCAAAAAACATCATTTGAAATTCAAAAGACATCATTTCAAATTCAAAAGACTTCATTTGAAATTCAAAAGACATCATTTCAAATTCAAAACTCGTCATTTGTAATTTAAAAGACACCATTTGAAATTCAAAAGACATCATTTGAAATTCAAAAGACATCATTTGGAATTCAAAAGACATCATTTGAAATTCAAAAGACATCATTTGAAATTCAAAACTCGTCATAAGTAATTCAAAAGACACCATTTGAAATTCAAAAATTATTCCATTTGTAATTCAAAAATTATTCCATTTGCAATTCAAAAAGGGTAAACAAAATTATTTAAGCAAAATATACATTAGGTTGGGTAGCATTTATTTATATCTGTAAACTTTGATATTCTGCTGTTAAGAAAACAGATTTACGTATATCTCACGCAAATCACTCTAACCTATTTAAATTTAAAGATTTTAAAAATTCTATACGGACGATCGAAATACTCTGAAATTTTGTCATTGGTAATGTTTTCATAAACGTTATATACATCTGCAATATGAGCGATATTGCAAGACCTCTCACACAAATTGGCATAAGCTTTGGTTAAAATAAAACTGATCGGTAGATCAGTTTGGAATTGGTTTTACAATCACCCTATACCTGTAAAATAGTTATGATTTGTTGTACCTCCCACACAAATAATCCAACCCTAAGTAAAATGCAAGTCATTATAAATTATATGCAGATGCTCTCTGAGCTGGTGAAGGTTATAAAATTACGGTTATGAAATTACTGACATTTTACATCATTATAATTATTAGTTACTTATCATTTAATTAGATCTGTTTTCAAAACTGCAGAATATCCAAATTTGCAGAAAAAATAAATGATACCCCACTTAAGGTATATTTTTCTTAAATAATGTATATTTTTCTTTTTGAATTTCAAATGGTGCTTTTGAATTACAAATGACGAGTTTGGAATTTCATATGACGACTTTTGAATTTCAAATGGCGTCTTTTGAATTACAAATGACGAGTTTTGAATTTCAATTGACATTTTTTGAATTTCAAATGAAATTTTTTAATTTCAATTGACATTTTTTTAATTTCAAATTGAATTTTTGAATTTCAATCGATATTTTTTGAATTTCAAATGGTGTCTTTTGAATTACACTTGAAAATGGTGCAGTATAGAAGTTATGAAGGATTTAATATTACCTAGGATAGAGACAATTGTGTGGGAGATACAAGAAGGGGCGTGGCAGAAGCGTAAATATTTTTTTGGTTTAAAGTAATTAAAAAAACATTTTCAAATATCAAATTGCAAATGATTTGGACTACCCGTATGGATGTTATGTCGGTTTTATTGTAACCAAGGATTGTGCCACTTGGAGTGGGAGGTACCAGAAGGGGTGCAATATCGCCCATATTCCATGCGAATGCAACCTCTATAAAAGCATTGCCAAACATCAAATTTCACAGTAATCCGATCATCCGTATAGAAGTTATTACAGCTTCAATTTTATGTAGTTTAGGGTGATTTTTGTGGGAGGTACTAGACTACTGGGGCGTGGCAAAACCCGCCATATTTAGTACACTTAAACACACTTATCAAATACCAAAATAGAGCTAATTCCAAAGTACAGTAGTTTTAATTTAACTTATGAATATGGGTCATTTGTGTGGAAGGTACCAGAAGGGACGTGGCAATTTCGGCCATCTTCAAACTTTGTTTGAAAAAAAGTATGGGAAAATATGTGCAAAGTTTGAATTGATTCATCAGCTCCTTTCGAGAGTTATCGTGCACAGCAGCCAGCCAGACGGACGGACATTGCTCAAACAGCTTAAAAAGCCATGAAATGGATTTGGTCCAAACATACTTAGGGTCTTAAGTCACTCCTTCAATGCGTTACACTCTTAGTCTGTCCTAAATGATATATATCCTTCTATTCTGTAGAGTGAGGGTATAATTATGTTACTTTCCGGTTAAGAAATAAATACTTCATTCTACATCGAGAATTCTGCAGGAATTGAACGTAACATGGATGCTAAAGTTAACTTTAGACAGGGTTGAAAATTACGCACAGTGGTTGCAATTCGGCCTTTTTTAAAAATTCAAAAACTACAGTATTCATTCCCAAGCATACATCAATTGAACAGTAGACCACTTAATAGAGTTACTTAAAAATTGTTCCATTAGGGGGAATAGACAATTTTTTTCTGGCAAACCGTCTTAGTGGAGATGTGATCTCAAAAGTATTTCCAAATTCTTTTTTTCATCAAAAAAAACATATAAAAATCCTACTAAATCCTAAAATGGGAAAAATAACTTTTTTACAAAAAATCCGCCATTAGTTAATTTTAACCAAGAAAAAATCTGATTAGCAGTTCGTATGGCGGGTAATATAGTGTTTGCCGTAGCTCAAAGTAGTATATGGTTTGACTTTTAAAGTGGTGTTGAAGATCATCCATATGATCGATCTCAGCTGATGCGGTTATGGCAACGCGGAATCATCAACACTGAAGATTGATCATACGGTCGATGCGGCTGTGGCAACGCTGTATCATCCACATATAGGTGGCGGTGCACAGTGTATTATCAGCGGCAAAAACTCCAAATTTCTCGACTTTACAGATTGAGTTTTGCAAAGAACATTCTTATTAAGCATAGATCTATTGTGCAAGACCTATTGAGCTTGATAACTTTTTAAAAAAAAAAAAACGCATAAAATTTGCAAAATCTCATCGGTTCTTTATTTGAAACGTTAGATTGGTCCATGACATTTACTTTTTGAAGATAATTTCATTTAAATGTTGACCGCGGCTGCGTCTTAGGTGGTCCATTCGGAAAGTCCAATTTTGGGCAACTTTTTCGAGCATTTCGGCCGGAATAGCCCGAATTTCTTCGGAAATGTTGTCTTCCAAAGCTGGAATAGTTGCTGGCTTATTTCTGTAGACTTTAGACTTGACGTAGCCCCACAAAAAATAGTCTAAAGGCGTCAAATCGCATGATCTTGGTGGCCAACTTACCGGTCCATTTCTTGAGATGAATTGTTCTCCGAAGTTTTCCCTCAAAATGGCCATAGAATCGCGAGCTGTGTGGCATGTAGCGCCATCTTGTTGAAACCACATGTCAACCAAGTTCAGTTTTTCCATTTTTGGCAACAAAAAGTTTGTTAGCATCGAACGATAGCGATCGCCATTCACCGTAACGTTGCGTCCAACAGCATCTTTGAAAAAATACGGTCCAATGATTCCACCAGCGTACAAACCACACCAAACAGTGCATTTTTCGGGATGCATGGGCAGTTCTTGAACGGCTTCTGGTTGCTCTTCACTCCAAATGCGGCAATTTTGTTTATTTACGTAGCCATTCAACCAGAAATGAGCCTCATCGCTGAACAAAATTTGTCGATAAAAAAGCGGATTTTCTGCCAACTTTTCTAGGGCCCATTCACTGAAAATTCGACGTTGTGGCAGATCGTTTGGCTTCAGTTCTTGCACGAGTTGTATTTTATACGGTTTTACACCAAGATCTTTGCGTAAAATCTTCCATGTGGTCGAATAACACAAACCCAATTGCTGCGAACGGCGACGAATCGACATTTCACGGTCTTCAGCAACACTCTCAGAAACAGACGCAATATTCTCTTCTGTACGCACTGTACGCATTCGTGTGGTTGGTTTAATGTCCAATAAAGTAAACTGAGTGCGAAACTTGGTCACAATCGCATTAATTGTTTGCTCACTTGGTCGATTATGTAGACCATAAATCGGACGTAAAGCGCGAAACACATTTCGAACCGAACACTGATTTTGGTAATAAAATTCAATGATTTGCAAGCGTTGCTCGTTAGTAAGTCTATTCATGATGAAATGTCAAAGCATACTGAGCATCTTTCTCTTTGACACCATGTCTGAAATCCCACGTGATCTGTCAAATACTAATGCATGAAAATCCTAACATCAAAAAAATCACTCTACAAGAATATCGCGACTAAATTTAGCTTTGTATGCATTTAATGTTCATAAATGCTAAAATAGTTGAAAATGTCATCATAATAGAGGTTACTTTATCGGGATGTATCTCGGAAACCATATATCGTATTGAAATTTCATTCAGTTTGTAGAAAATAGGAGCTATTGGGGTTTTCTTTTGTAATGTAATTACGTTATTGCTTTTCTTTTCAGACAGTGGTTTACCTGAAGGTTGTATTTATTTAGTATTGTTAATTTTCTACAGTATAAAACTATATTCGCGAGGACGACCGATGTCTCGGCATTTTCAAATATTGTTAAACTATTGTCTTATTTATTCATTTTAAAAAGGATATTCTGCTTATAGCTGCAAACATCGATTTAATTACTGAAATGGTAAAACCTTCTAAGCCAAAAATGAAGCAATACTTTCTTCGTTGTTCTCTGTTAATATATTTTCGAGAAATTATTTAAAGCATACTTTAGGGATGTAAGATTTTGTGGGTTACGAGTGCATGTAAATATTGGGTCGATTAATCTTAAGTTATTTATAAAGTGTTTATTTTATAATTCGGCTCAAGGTCCTTGATAATTAAAAAGGCATGATATTCTTTAATTTATTTTTGCCCAATATTTCGACTAACGTCGTTAGTCATTTTCAGGGAATATTTATTTATTTATTAGTTTGGTAATAAACTAATAAAGTTTATTGTTAATAAACTTTCACAGTGGACAGCCGTATATTTTGTATTTTTTAACTTTAATGGTAGCTAGGCATGGTTATGGGCGGATTTGAACAAAAAATTGTTTTTGATCTAATTTGACGATATAAGGGATGTGTGCGATTCAATTTCAAGGTCCTAGCTCTATTCCTTCTAATTGTTGCCGCAGTTTGTATGAAAATCTTCCACTGTGCGGTGTGGTGTCCTTTATGTTTGTAAATTCAGTAGTTTTGTGTACTCCGTACGAAGCAACAATAAAATATTGAAAAACTAATTTGTGTCGTGTTAATAAATTGTCTCCTCTATCATCTGAAAGGGTTTTACCTCCTTTCGAATCTGTATGTAACGGTGATTGTCCATGTTGTTTAATGACTCCAAAAGTTAAAATTAATCTTAATCTTTGAATATCATGAAAAACATAACTTTAATTTTCTTAATTTTGTATGTATTTTAGGTTATTTTATTCTCTATAAAATGTCATAAATTCAAAGAGAGGCCACCAAAATCGTAGAATACGGATCAAGTTGGAGTTCATGGGAGGTTTGTGGAGAGATGGCTTCCTTAACTTAACGATATCATAATTTTGGATCGCATCATCAGATTTTAATTGATATCATCTTAAGGGTTTTAACCTTCTCTATTCGAATCTATATTGTCCTTGCTGTTCAAGGACTTAAAAAAATAATAATAACATTAATCCTTAAATATCATGAAAAATATCTTTAATTTTCTTAATTTGTATGTATATTGACTTATTTTATTCACTATCAAATGTCAAAAATTCAGAGGGGGTGACCATTGGTTCAGAGTCCAGAATTGTTTTAAAAAAAACATGGCAAAGTTATAGGTTTTACGGCAATAATTATTATTATAAATTATTTTGCGGGAAATAAATGTAGGAAGAAACTCTAAAAAATATTTTAAAAAATCGCTAATTATTTTTGAGCAAAATATTCCTCAGGGCAAGTCTAGGGCTAGACTCTATAATTTGGAATCAATTTCGTTCAATTCGAATATGACTTCAAAATTGTTACACTAATTCGTTTTTGATATATAATAACTGAAACTAAAAAATCCAAGTTTTTAGTCATATTTGTGATTATATTGCGCGACATGAAAACACTGTTTCGTAGAATTATTCACAAAACATTAAAGACCAATTATTTGCCTTCACAAATATTTATAAATAACTGAACGAGATCATTCCATTCGCGAGATAATAAATAACGAGTCTTCATACTTTTAGGGTCAAGATGGGTGAAAAGGAATAAAATTGATACCAGCTATTGTATCTCAAAAACACGATAGGACAATGCTGTATTCATATCCAGCTCATTGAAGTTTTTCGAAGTTGACTCCAAACTTCCTGTCTAAAAATTGGATTGATCTACTACAAAAAATAAATTGGTATTTTAAAATATTTGTTAGATCTTTCTCTTTCTATAGATTTGTTGTTTATATTTACGCAGACAGACGAAAACATTTTGGTTTTATCTCATTAGACAGAAAGAAGGCAATTTTGTCTTGCTAAAATAGGAAATCAGCTATAATTTCTAAACCCACTGTCACCCCATTCTGAAATTTTGGTATAGAGAGTATAATTAGCTAAGTTATATAAAAAATAAGAAAAAAGATCATGCGGTTTTCGGGTAATTTAAGGATTAAAGAAGCGGGGGTTCATCGGTTGCAAAGTAGTTTATTCTTTGTATAAGAAACTTGTTGGAAAGAACCACCTTTTCTATAGCAGTCTAGACATCTACAAATGTCACATATCTAGGTGTATAAACTCTGCTAAACGGATCAAAGAAAAAGTCTTTTTTTTGATATTTTTTGTCAACAGTTTTCACATCCCATAACTTCTGAAATAGTTGAGATATTTTCATGTGTTTTCAAGTTATTTTCTTTTGGATTTATAAAAACTAATTTAATTAAAAAAACAAGTAAGGAAAGGCTAAAGTCGGGCGGGGCCGACTATGTGATACACTCCACTTTCTATCCGAATACAATTCAATTCGTTAAAAAATTTAAAACGGGAAGGATTTTTGTATGCATCCTAATCAAGTATAATTCCAGTTCAAGTATAACGTGTTATGCTCAATATGAAGAAATTCTCTGAAAATACGTGATTTCTGGGGGGAAAGTCAAGCTGGGAACGAATATAAATATAAAGCTATATATAAATCTGAACCGATCTAACACATTTTCACCATGGGTGTTTCTAGTGCAAACATTAGATATTTTGCCAAATTTGTAGAAGATCTGTTAAAATATGTGGTATCTAAAGCACTAAAAGTCAAATCGGGAGCGATCTGACCTATTTTCACCACAAGTGTTAAGATGTTCTGAAAATTTCAAAACAATCTGATAAAATATATGGTTTCTAGAGCGGAAAAAGTCAAATTGGAAGCGAAATTTGTATGGGGGCTACATATATAAACTGAACCGATCTGACCCATTTTTATCATGGGTGTTTATATTGCAAAAAAAGGTGTTCTACCAAATTTGAACAAAATCTGTTAAAATATGTGGTATCCAGCGTGAAAAGAGTCAAATCGGGAGTGAAATTCGTATGGCGGCTATATCTAAATCTGAACCGATTTTCTTTATATTAAATAGCGTTCGTCCTTATCCCGAAAAACTTCGTTGTACAAAGTTTCGTTGGGTTCTGGCTATAATTGCGACCTGTATCGTGATTACAAGAATAGATGGAAAGACAGACAGACAGACGGACATTGCTAAACCGATTCAAAAAGTGATTCTAAGTCGATCGGTATAATTAACAATGGGTCTATCTCGCCAGAGTTACAAGCCGAACCATAATTATCGGCGGCGGCGGCGGCTTTCGGCTGATTTGCCGGCTCGTTCTGTAATTCGATTACCCCTATTTATTTGACAATTTTGGGAAAACGGAAGGAATAATTTTCTTTTATTTGTTGGCAAGTAGTTCAATATTCGTTAATATTAGCCAATGTTCCAATTACTTAATACTGTTATTAGGGTATCCAATTATTCTGACTTTTATGTTATTCGATTTATCGTTTATTTGAAAAAAAAAAAATACAATTAATCGAATAATGAAGTCGAGAGTTATTCGAACAATTGTCCACTTAAATAAAATATAATTAATAAGAGTTATATAGACAAGACACGCCAGTTTACGGGTAGTTAAACTATATATTGAACGTTTATTACGTATCTGATTTGAGTTGACAAACATTTTAATATCTTACCAAAATAAAGAACCTTCCCTTAAATGAGCATAATATTAGAAGTTATCCATTGACTTTTTTCGAATATGGATCATATGATTTATAACAGAACTGACTTTATTATCGCGGTGTTAACCTCATTTTTTCTATGAATTTACTATTCTATGAAATTACTATTCTTTAAATTTTAAATAATTCCGAAGCTATTGGCCAGTTTTTGCTATTTTTAAATGAATTGGCTGTTCAAAATCAATTTATCATACAAAGCATACGACGATTTCATTATTTTTTTAAGGCAAAACTTATAATATCGATTAATCGATTATTTGTTCGAATTATTTGTTATTCGAGAATCATGATTTTTTATTATTCAAAAAAATATTTGACAAAAATTATTCGATTAATCGCGGTTGGACACCCTAATTGTTATCCCATACAATAATTTTTTGGGAGTGGGTATGCATTCCCAAAATTTATAATATGGATGAATTTAATAAATATTTTTGCAATTACAGATTTTCATGTGAGGCTTGAATATCATAATCCTTCCAAAGAATAATAATACTCTACCTATTTTGGCACACTAAAGAAGCACAATAGAGGAGCTGTTGTTCATTGTTATTTATAGAAACACATGGTCACACGTACTGGAATTGACTTATATAAATCAATCATTCAATTTTCTATAGCCGTCATCATATCGTGGGATACCAAATTCAAAGAAAGATCAATATATTTCACAGCAGTAGGTTGTCTAAGTCGACATTTATATTTTCTTTTGTAATTTTAAGTGGGTTGTCTATTTTGCTAGTAAGATTTGACTGAGTTAGAACTCCGTCAAATCTCGGCGGCGAGGTTGAAGTCGATATGAGTCGATGAAGTCGGCGGCGTGGTTGAGTCGATTTGAGCCGATGAAATCGGCGGCGGCGCGGCTCGTGCAGAAACATGCGGCGGCGGCGGCGGCGGCTTGTCGGCTTAAAATCGGTCGGCTTGTATCTCTGTATCTCGCTTCATTTTGGGTGTTACAAACAAACACACAAAGATATAATACTCTCGTGGAGTGTATAAATATATTTTGACAATAAAAAAGTAAAAAAATATATTTATTTTATTTTTTTTTATAAACTAGTGCCCACTTCGATTTTAATAATTTTTTCTACAAAATTAGCCCAATATGTCTATCTTCAACTGCAAATAAAAAGCATGGGATCTCACACGAATCGAACGTTATAGAAGAAACCGTAAGACTGTATATTCCAAATAAATATAATTTCCGCTTCTACATTAAATTATATTAAAACCTCAAAAACGTAATTGATTGTCAAAGTGTACATAAAAAATAAATCGAGAGTGAACACACATCCGTACAGCTTCTATCGTTATCCTGAATTATTCCAAAATAATATCTTCCAGTAAAAATGCCAACACAAACATTAAAATTTCAAACGATATTTATTCAAATGCATCCAACCATTTAATGATTTCTTTATTGTTCGTTCCTCAGGACTGACTGTCAGTCAGTCAGACAGGCAAAAGTACAACAAGTCTCTAGTTTGAGAAAGAGAAAAACGCGCGCACCGTCAAATGCAAGTGACAGACACACCTCAACCAACCTGAACAACGCTTGAATGTATAAAACTATGGAAAGACACATTTAAATTAGATGCAAAAATGAATGCACTGCGAGAATGAAAGGAAGAAATTTAAAACAATGATAACGAATACTCTTCTTACACCTAAAATATTTCCCATCATAAAGAGTTCTTGTCCATAGCAACATGACATTATTTTAAATAAATGATAAATCAGTTAAATAAAAAGTTTTTTTTAATAAATTTCAATATTTCTTGTGAAAAAAACCTATTTTTTATTTTTTTTTTTTTTTTTGAATTTTGTGATAAACACCAACAACCCTCCTGCAAAAAAAACCAGTAAGGAAAGGCTAAAGTCGGGCGGGGCCGACTCTATGATACACTCCACTTTCAATCCGAATACAATTCAATTCGGTGAAAAAGTGAAAACGGGAAGGTTTTTTGTATCCTGTAAATGTATGTGTTTGACAAAAAATTTTATATCGGAAAGGACATTTGTATGAGGATATATTGAAACCTGGAACGAAATACGTGAAATATAAAATGTATAGTTTGGTCAAAATCGGTAAAACTTATGGGAGCAACATTTGAAATTGGGCTATATTTAAATCTGAACCGATCTTACCCACTTTCGCCATAGTTTTGTTTAGTTAGATTATAAGATGTTGTGCGAAATTTAAAGAAAATCGAGCACAATATGTGGCTTTTAAAGCGGCAAAAGTCAAATCGGGAGCGACATTTGTATGGGGGCTATATCTAAATCTGAACCGATCTTACCCAATCTGTGCATAGTGTTTCTAGTTGGATTATAAGATGTTGTCCCAAATTTAAAGAAAATCGATTAGAATATGTGGCATTTGAAGCGGAAAAAGTCAAATCGGGAGCGACATTTATATGGAGGCTATATCTAAATCTGAACCGACTTGACCTATTTTCACCATAGATGTTCTTAGGTTAAATATAAGATGTTTTGCCAAATCTGAAGACAATCTAATACAATGTGTGGTTTCTAGAGCGGAAAAAGTCAAATCGGGAGCGAAATTTGTATGGGAGCTATATATAAATCTGAACCGATCTGTCCGATATTCACCATGGGAGTTTCTTGTGGGAATATAAGATGTTTTACCAAATCTGAAGACAATCTGATACATTATGTGGTCTCTAGAGCGGAAAAAGTCAAATCGGGAGAGAAATTTGTATGGGAGCTATATATAAATCTGAACCGATCTAACATATTTTTACCACAGGTGTTTCTAGTTACAATATAAGATGTTTTGCCAATTTTAAAGAAAATCTGTTGTAATATGTGGTATCTAGAGTGAAAAGAGTCAAATCGGGAGTGAAATTCGTATGGGGGCTATATCTAAATCTGAACTGATTTTCTTCAAATTAAATAGCGTTCGTCCTTATCCCGAAAAACGTCGTTGTGCAAAGTTTCATTTGGTTCTGTCTACAATTGCGACCTGTATCGTGATTACAAGAATAGATGGACGGACGGACGGACGGACGGACGGACGGACGGACAGACAGACAGACGGACATTGCTAAATCGACTCAGAAAGTGATTCTAAGACGATCGGTATAATTAACAATGGGTCTATCTCGTTTCCTTTTGGGTGTTACAAACAAATGCACAAAGACATAATACTCTCGTGGAGTGTATAAAAACTCTCAATATGTGACATGGAATTCCTCGTGTACCACCTCCTAATCGAACCAACCCCAAGTTCAGCTCTATCAACCAATAATTTCTGTCCGTGTATGGCAACGTTCAATGGCCTGGCCTACGTAATACAATGCGCGTTGTTTTCTTTCTATTGTCATTTTTTCTGCCATTTCAAAGTCTCTATTAAAACTTCCTTTATTGGGTTTTATCTTCAAGCAGGCATCTATAGACTGCACTTAACAAAAATAGCAATAGCAACAGCAACGGCAACACAAACAACAACAATATCCAATAACGAATGCACTTAATATGCATACAACAACAACAACGCCAACAACAGAAACATTAGAAAGAAGAAGACGGAGCAAACGGGCGAAAAAGTGGGGGAAACGACTTAAAATGCATACAAAGTGCAAATATATTCATTCAATAACAATTATTAAGGCACCGCACAACAACAACAGCAACGGCAATAACATCGTCAGCAACTGCCACACACACCGCCAGTGCGCAAATGAATGCCTTCAGCAGTGCAGCACGATCAGATCACTTGGATTACAAGGAAGCAAAGCAAGGCAGAGATTGTTCGAGCCCATTGGAGGTAAGTGAGTGCGAGTGAGTGTGTGTGTCTCCTAACCCCTCCATCTTTGGCCACAATGCCTTGCCACAAATTAACATACGTTGCAAGTACTTGCACGACAGGCAAACTTTCAACCGGGCAAGTCAGGTAAGTCGGTCCATGGGCTGGAGGGAAGGGAGTGAGGGAGAGCAAAGGAATTCGGATAATTTATTGACTTTCATCATTTTTCGATAACCCAACTGTGGAGATTTTCCAATGGATGAATTGTTGTTGCTTTCCCTTTTTGTTGTTGCAGCTATAGTAGTTGATTGCAGTGAACACAATTTATGGTAATTTCATTTTGTCCATATCGATATCATCTCCAAGTCAAGATTTATTGTCTGTCGTTCTGTCTGTCGGTCTGCCAAAGTGTGTGTTGGTCTATTATGGTCACATCGCTTCGAATATATTGAGTTATTTTTATCGCTGTCTTAGTTTCGCTCATTCTTATGCAACAACGTTTGGTGGCCGTCGCAATTCCCAGTAATTGAAATATCCAACAAATGGTTGCCACCGTGGAATCTAATGTCACTGTCCACGGTGTGATGCAATGTATGTATTTTAAATTGAAAGTTTATTTTTGTTTGTTAATTTAAATAATCATTCGAAAGGAGAATGTTTTTGGGTAAAACTGAATTTGTTGGATTTTTTAGACAACCACTCCAAATCAAATCAATATGAACATATGTATTTTTATCTCACGATGGTCTCAACAGACATTTACAGAAAGGGGATTATGTCCAGAAAATGTTTGGACGTTGGGATTCGATGAGGAATTATTACAGCATTGATGCGGAGAATATTGATGACTTTGTAAAATTATCCCCAATTAAACGAAACCCAAACAATGAGAGCGACCAAAGTCAAAGTAGTTTGTTTCATAAATCCCAGAGCAGAATATCTCCGAAAGAATTTTTCAGACCAGAAAATTTTCAGATTCAGAACCAAACATTCTGATTCAGAAGACTCAAAGATTTAGACCAGAACGCAAAATTAGTCGATTTTATTTATTTATTTTAATATCGATTTTTATGACTAAATTGCACTGTCATTTTATGTAAATTAATGAATATCCCAGCAAAAAGTTATCATCCTAATTAGGGTAAAATACCGGGGCTGTGGAGTCTAGCCAAAATTGATCGACTCCGACTCAAACTCTTCTGCCAATTGTGACTCGATTGGTAGCGTGATGTGAGTGATATTTATTGGTAACGTATGAGTGATATTTATTGGGGAAAATATTGCTAATTCGTTTAGTTATGGAACTTTAGACAACCACTCCAAATCAAATCAATATGAACATATGTATTTTTATCTCACGATGGTCTCAACAGACATTTACAGAATGGGGATTATGTCCAGAAAATGTTTGGACGTTGGGACTCAATGAGGAATTATTACAGCATTGATGCGGGAAATGTTTATGACTTTGTAAAATTATGCCCAATTAAACGAAACCCAAACAATGAGTGCGGCCAAATTCAAAGTCGTTTGTTTCATAAAGCCCAGAGCAGAATTTTTCAGACCAGAAAATTTTCAGATTCAGAACCAAAGATTCTGATTCAGAAGACTCAAATATTTAGACCAGAACGCAAAATTAGTCGATTTTATTTATTTATTTTAATATCGATTTTTTTGTTTAAATTACACTGTTATTTAAGTGAAAGAATGAATATCTAAGCAAAAAGAGAGATAAGGGTAAAATACCGGGGCTGTGGAGTCTAGCCAAAATTGATCGACTTCGACTCAAACTCTTCTGCCAATTGTGACTCGATTGGTAGCGTATGAGTGATATTTATTGGTAACGTATGAGTGATATTTATTGGTAACGTATGAGCAGTGTTACCGTTGTGCCACTAAAGTGACAATTTTGACACTTTTTTCGAGCCCAGATACTTTTGTGCCACTTTTCCATTGTTGTACTAAATGTGCTACTTTTTGCTTTTTTGTGCCACTTTTTTATCATTGGTGCCACTTTTTGATAGAATATTGGAAACAATAAAATTATTCAAAAAGAACTGTCAACAAAAAATAAGTTATATTTAAAATTTATATTCTTAAGATCGTGAACTCACTAAACAAAAGTTTTCAAAGTGAAACTTCACACAACATATAGTTTCGATGACAAAAAAGTTTTTAAAAACATTTCAAAAAAGAGATATCAATTATAACAATATTTTCAAGAGTTTATATAAATGACAAAAAACTGAATAGTTTAATATTCTTAGACCCTTTTATATAAAATCTAACAAAGATATCAACTACTTTGCCATCGGGGCTGAATTTAGTAATGTAATTAGAAAACCACAGGCTTTTGTAAATGAATTAAAATTATTAGAATATAAGTCAAATGATAAAACTTACGAGCAGTATTCGCAATTACTAATGTCGAAGTTTTCTGGTATAAAGTGGGAAATTTAAAATTTTAAAAGCACTGCTGCGCAGAGCTCGTTTTTCAAAGCTGACAATAATGAAAAATAGGTTAACGAACAGGTTGAAGGTAAAAACTTGACGTGGAGTTGAAGGATTGGGTTCCCAGTACTGATCTCATTGAAAAATATGGGAAAGAAGTTAGCAAAAAGTAACTAAAAATAAATACCAAAATGTGATTTAATTTATTTTTTAGTTTAGTATATATATGTACATTAGGATGGGTCACGAAATTAACTGCTGCGACCACCCCCCCAGAAATGAAGATTGGATTGTTTAATGATGATCTGCAAAATATTTCGTCGCTGGGTTAAGCAGTCTGTGAGCTAAACGCCCCTGAAAACACCTCTAAAGCTATTTATTTTCTATGAGATACGAAAAAGTTTATAGTTATCACTATGAAAAAAAACACATAAAAATTACTATAAACGTCCAATAATTTGTCCAAATAGTTACCCTAAGACAAGAATCAATATTTATATTTAAAGTGGTTTCATTAATGCAGAAAAAATGCATGAGAAAACAGAGTTTAGAGTGTTTTCAACGTAATATTTTGCAAATCATCATTAAACAATCCAATCTTTATTTTTATGGGGTGACTGGAAATTGTTTTTCCATTTGTATGGACTGCGACCCAGCCTAATGTATATATGTACACATTCATGTACTTTTTCAAACAAATGTGCCACTTTTTTTGAAGAAACCCCCTTTTTTGTGATACTTTTTGAAATTTCTCAGCGGTAACACTACGTATGAGTGATATTTATTGGGGAAAATATTGCTCATTCGTTTAGTTTTGGAACTGGTTGGAAAAGCAAATTGATCTATTTGAAAATAATTTGAATTCTATTTGAATACAATTTTCTTTCGATCTTATTTATTTTAAAATATATGGTGATTCGATCGATATAAATCGATTTTAAACTAATAATTTAACATTTTCGTTTTGTTTTGCCCATCTTTTACTTTTCATAGATTTATTTCTATGTACTCAGGTTTGAGATTAGTTTTTATACCCTCATTCTACAGAGTACGAGGGAATATATCATTTGGGACAGAAAAAAGTGCAACGCATTGAAGGAGTGACTTAAGACCCTAAGTATGTTTGGACCAAATCCGTTTCACGACTTTTTAAGTTATTTGAGCCATGTCCGTCCGTCTGGCTGGTGTACACGATAGCTCTCGAAAGCAGCTAAGGAATCAATACAAACTTTGAATATGGTATTATTTTTGCCAAACTTAGTTTAAGTTCGAAGATGGACGAAATTGCCGCGCCTCTTCTGGTACCTCACACACTAGTAGTCCATATCCCAACATTAAATAAAAACCAATGTAACTTCCACACGGTTAATCGGAATCAGCTATATGTTATTCGGGCTATTCGGGCTATTGTGACTAAATTTCGCACCAAATTTACATTGTTGGACATTAAAACACCAACACGCTTACGTAGAGTGCGAACTGAAGAAAATATCGCAGCTGTATAGGCCAGTGTTAATGATGACCATCAATAATCGATTCGTCGCCGTTCGCAGCAATTGGGCCTCTGTTAATCAAAAACTTGGAAATGCCAAAATTGGACTAACTAAGCGGATGGACCATTTGAGGCGCAGTCAAGGTCAAAATTTCCATGAAATAATCTTCAAACATTAAATTATATATCGATTCAAATAAAGATTTCATGCATTTTCTTGAATTTTTTTTTTTTTTTTTTTTTTGAAAAACTTTCCTATAGCTTTTAAAAAATCACCCTTTATAAGTGTAAACAAGTAAAAAGACGTTAAGTTTGGCCGGGCCGAATCTTATGTGCCCTCCACCACGGAGTGCATTCCACAGTATTAGCGGCTGTCAACTTTAGGAATTTAGGAAATTTGTGATATTTTTTATGCACATCACAATATTTGTTCATTATTATAATATTAATAGTCCTCTACTATATAAGTATAAAACTTCACGAGTAATCAAAAAGTGAACATGAGGCAGCAATCTGCAAAAGTATGGCCTAATTATCAGGTGCTTTCAGTCGTTATTGGGTAGAAACAATTTCCCTCAAGGTCGATTTTCCAATTGGCAATTTCTTGACTGCAGCTACAGCACAAATGTTCGTACCACTTTGACAGAAAAAGTACTAATATTGAAGATCCAATATGCAGAATGCAAAAACCTATTTTCACAGCCATTAGTTTTTTTCCTTTTTGACACTAAAAGTACGTATTTGGAAAATGTCAACTTACTTTCCGCGTCTGCACAGTCGGACGAATTTCATGATTGAAGCTACAGCCGCTTGATTGGTGTCAAATTTAATCCTACCACACCACTTTCATTACCATTCGGCCGATTTTACGCCTAAAAGTACAAATTTCGAAAAATGCCCTTATGTTTCGCGTTCATACAGTTACATGAATGTATATACCGAATTTCATGATTTCAACTTCAGCGGTTTGGTTGGTACCATTTCTATCCCTCTTTTTCAATTGTATCCCTAATAAGTACGAATTTCGAAAAATCCTTCTATTTTACGTGTCTACGCAATTAGATAGATGTACACACGGAATTTCATGATTCTAGCTGTTGTCATATCATTGGTACTATTTTTATCCCTTTTCGCCCCAAAAGTACAAATTTCAAAAAATCCCTCTACTTTACGTATCTACACAATTAGAGGGATGTAGATTCCAAATTTCATGTTTCTAGCTGTTGTCATATCATTGGTACCATTTTTATCCCTTTTTGTCCCATTTCATCCGCTGAATTTTTTTTCGGAGTTTTTTGGACTACAAGAGGAATGTACGCAAATTTCAAGTGCATATAAAGCAGAAATTAAAAAAAAAAATGCATTCCTTGTTAGGGGAAAAATTTTCCCTCTAGGCCAATTTCGCCCACTTTCAATACCAACCGATCTGCAAACATAAGACACATTTAGGGTAAATTTGAACCTCCTCGTTCGACGTAAAATAAATGCCGTTATAACTTATATACCGAGGTTAGGAATACTCTGAAATTTGACATTCGACAATGCTTTTATAGAAGTTACATTCGCATGGAATATAGACGATATTGTCACTCCCCTTCTGGTAACTCCCATACAAAGTGGCATAAACTTTAGTTAAAATAATACCGATATAACATCCATAATTGAAAATATTTTTATAATCACTTTAAACATACAAAATATTTACGCTTTAGCCACGCCCCTTCTTGTACCTCCCAAACAGTTGTCTCTATCCTAGGTAAAAATAAATGTCTTATAACTCCCATACCGGTGCACCAAATCCAATATGACTTCATATTTGATCAATTATTAACAAATGTGGAAACTGGGCACAAACTTCTATTATCTCCCACAAACATACTACTGTGCTAAGCAAAGCAAGTCCTTCCATACACATGTTCTCTGAGAGTGAGGATAAACATATATGAGTCGGTTTAGCGACCGACGTTATCTTTTCTTTCGCTATAGGGGACTGTACGTACCAAATTTCGAGTGAATATAAGCCAACAAATAAGGAGGTATTTACAGTCCTTGTTAGGATAAAGTTTTTCTCTAGTCCGATTTTGCTCATTTTCAATCCAATCGATGTGCAACTGCTAGACATCTACGTTCGCAAGACAGACCGACATGGTTATATCATCTTAGAATTTTAATAGCGTTTCATTTCTAGCTCGATAAAAATAAAACTCCAAAAAAGAACAGCTCATTTTATTTGATGTGACACTTACTAATTTCGACTTTTTCTAAATTCTTTTTCTTGGATTGATAGAAAGAAACGACACATGTTATAAGCAAACAAACAGATTGTTTTTTTTTTCATTTGCAATAAATCAGAATCACAGAAAAATCTATCCAAATTATTTGCACGAAATCCAATTGTTTCGAAAATTACAAAATAACATTCGCTTTCATATGTTTGAGAAATGAGAAGTTGCGCCAAAACACTGGTGTCATTTTTTCACATGAAGAAAATTAAAGATATGTTTTTCAGGATTAAAATTATGTTTAATTGCTGGAGTCCTTGAACCACAAGGACATTCATATTTTCATAGAGATTCGGAAAGAGGAGGTGTAAATCTTAAAGATGATATCAATATCTTTACAGGCTGATGACGCGATCCAAAGTTATGAGCCAGCTCTTCAAGAAAACCCTGAGATAACCAACTTTGGACCACTCCACTCAACACTACTTTGAGCTACGGTAAACGGTATATTACCCGCAATCACTAATAGAATGTATGTGCCAAATTTCATCAAAATCGATAAGGGTTCGACCCTTCATGTTGGGTCGATATCTTGTGGAATTACCCTATATTGATTCCCATGGTTCCAGGTTGGAACAAAGGACCATAAAAAATATGGTTTCAGTAATCGAGGATTGAACTTTTACTCCCACAAAATTGGAATTGTAGTAAAAAAAGTAGTAAAAACGGCGTTAAGTTCGGCCGGGCCGAACTTTATATACCCTCTACCATGGATTGCATTCCACAGAGGTTGTCGGTTTTCGTAGAAGTGCAGTAATATTACAGGAAAATATAATTTTTTTAATATAGCCTAACAAAAACAACTACAAATATTGAAAAATTAATTTTATAAATAAATATAATATTTTAATTATTTCAATCCACGCTTATAAGGTAATGCTACCAATACGTCAATTCAAAAAATAAATGTTCTTATATTTATATTTTCAAAAATGTTTTCATAGTCAAAAATATTGGTAGATAGTGGGTGCTACAGTTGGTTGTATTTCCATTCTATTTTAATTCCAAAAGTACAAATCTTGAAAATCCATACATAGTGCAATATAACTTAACTTCA